>CP139503.1:269688403-270888403 GCA_021014915.2 Artemisia tridentata subsp. tridentata
TACCCGGCTTGAAGAGGCCACGGTTACCACACACCCCGCCTCCACCTCCAGGTATGTACAGTTGGATAATATTAAATGACTCATCTTATGTATTGAAATGGCCGTTTTTAAATTTTGATTATTTCGTTTATAGGTACGGCCGAGATCGGCGAGAAGCTTGCTGATGCTCAGAAGAAGATTGATGAAGCTCAAAAGATAATGGATCAAGCTGAGAAGGAGAGCAGAAAAGCTCAGAAGATTTACAGAAAAGCTGAGAAGAAGGGCAGAAGAGCTGAGAAGAATGCGTTGGCAAATCAGAATCAGAAGCAGCTCAAGTTGTTGACGCGTTTTGTCTCGACCAACCAGCAATGGGAGGCGTTTATTAGCCAGGTTGGTTCTCGAGGTGACGTAGGAGGCGGCAGCGGGAGTGGCGCGGGAGGGAGCGGCGCAGGCGGGAGCGCGAGTGGCTCAGGCGGGAGCAGGAGTGGCTCTCGCAGAGAGTGATGATGATGAGGATCGTCGTAGTGATAATATGGATGACGACGAGGGGCCGTAGAGGTATATATTATTTGTTATTTTTTGTTGTTTTTATCTTTGAAACTATATTTTTGTAACCTGAATCTTATTATCTTGAACATTGCGGATCTTGCAACATTTGTAGATATAGCATCTAGGTCTAGCGATTATAACACCCGTTATGTAAAGTTTATAATGTATTTTGAGGGTGTTATAAAGTTTATAGCCGTTTTGTAAAGTTTATAAGTGTTTAGTGGTTATATATAACCGTTTTAGCCGTTATATTGGAATGTATTGCGTATTGGATGTATTGGAATGTATTGCGGATTGGATGTATTGGAATGCTATAAAGTTCATAGCAGCAAGTTATTGTAGATTTTTGCCGCAAAAATATGGAAATTGCAACTGCGCAGGCTGCTGTGCAGCTGCAATACAACCAAAATATAGACGACATGTCGTCGGCATTTAAGTGTGCATAATGTATGGTTTAAACTGTACCGACGTCTTGTCGTCGGTACTATATACAATTACATTGACTTTTGTTGACTTTTATTGACTTTTGTATATCGTGCCGACGTCGTGTCGTCGGTACCATATACAATTACATTGACTTTTGTTGACTTATGTTGACTTTTGTTGACTTTTTCATATCATACCGACGTCTTGTCGTCGGTAATATATAGAATTACATTGACTTGTGTTGACTTTTGTTGACCCTTGTATATAGTACCGACGTCTTGTCGTCGGTACTATATAGACTTGTTGACTTTTGTTGACCATTAATTAAGTTTGTTAATTAAATCGTTAATTATTTCTTATGGTCCTGACGACGTGTCGTCGGGACAATATTGTCAAACCACACAAACGTTTGACCAGAAAATTATGTGGGTCCCACTGTGTCGTCGAAATTGTTTGTCGAGACCTTAAGTCCCGACGAGGCATTATCGACAAGTTACTACCGACGACATGACGTCGAAAGGTCATTATGCTTGGGACCTTAAGTCCCGACGAGGCATTATCGACAAGTTACTACTGACGATATGACGTCGAAAGGTCATTATGCCGACGTCATGACGCCGGAAGTATGCAAAAAAAATGGACGGAAATTCTTCTGTTTGTACTAGTGTAACCAGTAAATCCATGTGTTTGTTTAAGTTGAATACACACACACATACACACATGTATAAGGCATATGTAGGTGTGTTATCGTGTATGTATGATGCTATGGTAATAATCTGCTTTGCGGTTGGGTGTCTATTACTGCGAAGCAGAGTTTGAGATGTATTTTTGTATGTTTGGTTCTGATTTCAGTTATATGATGAAGTGCATCTCTTTATGAATATAAGTCAGGTGTTGCTCTTTTATTTACTCGCAAAAGAAAGCCAAAGAAAATCGTTCTTTTTTTTTTTACACATCACACACTGAATCACACTTGCTAGTACTCATCATATAGTCTTGTGCTTGAAGTTCAAACGTGATATATAGTATAAATCTCACTTGCCGGAATACTGATTAGTGGCTTTGTTTAGGATCCAAGAGAAGAGTCTACTTAATTTTCTAAATATTGGTTATAGAATTTAAAAAATTGTTACTCATAAGGGGAACTAACTTATAGATATAATCTTTACATAAAGACCAAAATGATGAGATATAGTGACACACTTGTACCAAAAATGAAGTATTTGTTTTAAACAAGATTTTAATTTTTCCTGTTGCAACGGGGCTAAAACAAATTTGTACAATAATAAGGTAAATTTTAAAAATTAGATATGGATTTGAAATCTTACTTAGTAGTAGGTATAATTTGTATAAACAAGGATGGCTGCGAACCGCCGCGTTGCGGCGGGGCAGCTGATGTGTGCTTGGCCTTCAGTGGCGAATTGGTTTATCGGTATTTTTGACTCCTGTCCATGTCAAAGGCAAAAGGGTAAATAGATATGTGCAAGGATTGATAGTGTTTGCTAGTATACCTACGGAGGTCGTTTTTAGTAAATGTTGGCCGTAATAACCGCTAAGGTTAATAGTGATTTGTTAGTATACCTGCTTTGGCCTAAGCTGCAAAGAAACCTGTTGATAGTTACTGAACATAAAGACGCAGTCGCATCCATTGCATAAATGCATAATGTAAACTATCAGTACCCCCAGATAACGCAAACTCGTTATCGACAGCAGAATAGTTTGGCCCAGGATACGGCACATAAGAAGAAGTAACTGGAACCACCCCATGCAAATCCCCCAATGGACCAGACACGTCGATATTAACAGAACCACTAATCTCTGTATCATCATCCGTTGTAATACACTGAATACCAATCCTAGGTACTGGTTTCCTTTTTTTCATACTTACAGAAGCAAACAACGTGACAGTACACGAAAAAAGTGACTACCAAAAAGCGGGCGTCGCATAAAAGAGCATAGCATGTTAGTAAAAAAACATACATCAAAAGCAAGTAAAGAACATGCAAACACATAAACACCACCAAGGCAAAACTGAGAGTAACAATTAACATTCAAACGACTGAAAGCAAATCAAAGGCAACAACCACAAAAGAGTTAACGAAAAAACGAATCGAAAACATGCATACCACCAACGAAACAGTAAACCCAGCAGTGAAGCAAAGTTACCCTCGAAAACACCCGCAAAAGATATGTACGACTACATTGACGGTTCGTTTATACCATATGAAAAAAGGCCAAAAAAAAGGAAAAAAAAAAATGAGCCGTTAACGGGCTAATAACTGGGCTCCCAATAAATGACGCAATGATGAGCGAAAGGTGATGGCAAAAAACGACGCCGTATTAAACGGCAAATTATATATATAGTAATAAACTGATTAAAGTTAAAGGGTGTAAATTAAAGTAAAAGGTTAAAAATGAAACTTGAAGTGAATAGTCTCTCAAACTTCTTCAATTCACTAGAAATTATTACAAGAACATGCGCCATCATGGAAATGATGAAATCTCATATTATCCTTTAGAATGATCACTCTACTTGTAATCTTACAAGCTCCACACATAACCACATGACAATCTTCACATCACATTCTTTGTGATCTTGATAGTACCACAATCAACCAGCAACCCACATGCCAGTGCTAGCTTTTCACTATGCCCCGTCAAAATCTATTTTGTTCTCGTCATCACTCGCATCATACAGTACAGTGCTTAAAACGGGCGAGTACCCATCTAAACTTACAAAGAAGATCCTCCAACTCTTTCTTAATCCGAGAAGTCCTTGGATGGGATATATCACCAGCAAAAAACTTGTGAATTGCCCCTTTTCCCCCTTCAACCACTACTACAAAAAACGTCTTTTAGACCCCTTAATATAGACCCTCTAAGGAAAATACAGGTCTAAATGTCAAATTTTCCCTCAAAACTATTATTTAGACCGGTGTAAATAAAAGAAACCGGTCTATATAACTTTTTCATATTTAGACCGGTTCTTTTATGAAGAACCGGTCTAAAAGACCCTAATTTAGACCGGTGGTTTTTATAACAACCGGTCTATATAACAAAATTATTTAGACCAGTTACAATAATTTAAACCGGTCTAAAAGAATTTTTTTTTTGAAAAAAATGCCCAACGGCTAGAAAGACAGATCTGCTATTAATATCATCACACCAACATCAATTTTTACATTTAATTCACCCGAAAATATCAAAAATATCCTCATAATTACCAAATTCTTCCACATTAACTACAATTAAAAGGTATGAATCACTTCTTATGTATTTATATCAATAATAACTAATGTTTTTATGATTATTTATGTAATCCTTTCTATAAAAATGTTATACTTATATTAATCACTACTTGTGTGTTTATATATATAAATTTGTTATTATGCATAAATGAAATATAACATGAATATTTTTTCTATTTGTGTAGGAACGTTTATGTAAATAGGCCTTGTATGGTTACGGAAATGCGTTGTTAGGTTGATTAGCTCGTGGAAGCGAGGTATTTTCTAAATTTAAGGAAA
Source organism: Artemisia tridentata subsp. tridentata (assembly GCA_021014915.2). Classification (NCBI taxonomy): domain Eukaryota; kingdom Viridiplantae; phylum Streptophyta; class Magnoliopsida; order Asterales; family Asteraceae; genus Artemisia; species Artemisia tridentata. The sequence goes on from CP139503.1 coordinate 269,692,885, forward strand.
TGATTTTTTTATGCAACATTCATGTAGTATAAATTTATTGCAACTCCTACGCATTTGTTTAATTCCCGTCCGAAAATAACCTAATAGGGGTTAATTTTGGATTGTCCCCATTTGAGACTGTTTTTTGAATACTTTGTCGCATTTAGGATGTGAATGAGTATTAGCATATTGAGTATAATTTAAGATGGATCGTAGTATATGGATGTATCAGATAGAACGTGCTACCATTGAATACTTGGAACATTTGTCTCATTTCCTAAAAGCTGCCGAAGATGATCGGGTGAAAAGAGGAAAATCAAAAGTTCACTGTCCTTGTAAAAATTGTTTAAATTGGAAGTGTCATACCAATTTGAAAACTGTTAAAAACCATCTTATAGAAAAAGGGTTTATGCAAAGGTATACTTGTTGGGAATTTCATGGAGAAGTCAAAGGTAAAAGTAACACGTCTGTTTCCAATTGTAATGTCGAACAAAACAACGATTCATACAATAATGATCGTTTAAATGAGATGTTACATAATTTGGAGGATAATGTTGCTGAAAAAAATCAAAATCAATTTAAACAATTGCTTGTTGACTCAGAAACACCGTTGTATGAAGGTTGTGAGGATTTTACCAAATTATCTGCTATTTATAGACTCATGAACGTTAAAGCAGTTAATGGTTGGAGTGACACGGGTTTCACAAGTCTACTAGAAGCGTTACATGAAATGTTCCCAAAAGCCAAGTTGCCTGTTTCAACATACCAAGCAAAAAAATTGATGTGCCCGATGGGAATGGAAATCGAAAAAATAGATGCATGTCCAAATGATTGTATGTTGTATAAAGATAAGGACAAGGACCTACATGCATGTCGGATTTGTGGTAAATCAAGGTACAAACGAAAAAAAGACACGCCACTTAACCCCGACGTGACCAAGAATGGACCACCTGCTAAATTATTGTGGTATTTTCCTATTAAACCAAGATTGGAACGATTATTTTCAAATGAAAAGGATGCAAAATTGTTACGTTGGCATGCCGAAGAGCGTAAGAGAGATGGAAAAATGAGACATGTAGCTGATTCCCTTCAATGGAGGAACATCGATAATGAGTTTAAAGAGGAATTTGGATATGAGATTAGAAATATACGCTTTGGACTTAGTTCAGATGGAATTAATCCTTTCGGAAACATGAGTAGTCGTCATAGCACTTGGCCGGTTCTTTTATGCATATACAATCTCCCACCATGGCTATGTATGAAAAGAAAATACATCATGATGTCATTGCTAATACAAGGTCCTAAACAACCTGGCAACGATATTGACATTTATTTAAAGCCGTTAATTGATGACATGAAAGACCTATGGAGTAAGGGCATAAAAGTGTATGATGCGTACAAGAAAGAGAATTTCCAATTGCGAGCCATGATTTTTTGCACTATTAGTGATTTTCCTGCTTATGGAAATTTGTCGGGATACAAAACGAAAGGGAAAATGGCATGTCCTGTGTGTCAAGATCATACTCACTCAATTTGGTTGTCTAATTGTAAGAAAACAGTGTATATGGGACATCGAAGATCACTTCCAGTGAGTCACCAATACCGTAAAAAGAGAAAGTTGTTTGATAATAACGTTGAAGATAATAAGCTACCACGACCATTAAATGGACATGCTACATTCTCCCAAGTGGAAGATATACATGTTGTGTTTGGGAAAGGGAAAGAAGGCACTTCAACTTCAAAGGAGAGTATTTGGAAAAAGAAGTCTATATTTTGGGAATTACCGTACTGGGATCGTTTGCAAGTTCGACATTGCCTTGATGTCATGCATATTGAGAAGAACGTGTGTGAAAGCTTGATAGGATTATTATTGAACATTCCTGGGAAGACAAAAGATGGGGTTAAGGTTCGAAAGGACATGGAAGCCATGCAAATCAGACCAGAGCTTGCTCCTATAGAGATTGCTGGGAAGACTAGTACATATCTGCCACCAGCTTGTTATACCATGTCTAAGGCCGAGAAAACCAAATTTTGTCAATGTTTGAGTGGAGTTAAGGTTCCATCTGGGTATTCGGCTAACATAAAAAAGTTGGTGTCAATGCAAGACTTGAAGTTGTTTGGTATGAAGTCTCATGATTGTCATGTCTTGATGACGCAGATGATTCCCATCGCAATTCGTGGAATACTACCAAATCACATCCGACACACAATAACACAATTGTGTTTATTTTTTAACATGATTCATTCGAAGGTGATTGATCCCGAATTGTTAGATCAATGGCAGCGTGATATTATCTTAACTCTTTGCCAGCTGGAGATGTACTTTCCACCTTCCTTCTTTGATGTCATGGTTCATTTGGTATCTCATATTGTTGGAGAAATTAAGACTTGTGGGCCTGTTTTCCTGCGATACATGTATCCATTTGAGAGATACATGGGAATCTTAAAAGGTTATGTTAGGAACCGATCTCGACCAGAGGGTAGTATTATTGAAGGATATGCTACTGAGGAGGTGATTGAATATTATACAGACTATTTGAATGGTGTGAAAAAAGTTGGCATTCCACAAAGTCTACATGAGGGTAGGCTTCAGGGGGAAGGTACACTCGGCCGCCAAGAAGTCTCGCCGAATCTAGATGATTTACGTGAGGCACATTTCACAGTCCTACAACACATGACATGTATTGCACCATACATATACGAGCACAAGTCACTTTTGAAACATCAAAACAGTCAAAAAGGTCAGGTTTGGTTGGCTAACAAGCATAACAATACATTTTCACAATGGCTCAAAGAGAAAGTAAGGAGTACACTTTCAGATGTAGACAAAGTCGTGGCAGATTTGGGATTTGGGCCAATACGGGTTGTCAAATATCAAGGGTATGTAATTAACGGATATACGTTTTACACCAAAGAACAAGATGATAAAAGTACATTACAAAATAGCGGAGTCACCTTAGTAGCATCAACGACTGAAGTATCCATGGTGAATCGTGCAGAAAGATCAAAGAACGCCAAAAGGGCTTATTATGGTGTCATTCAAGAAATATGGGAATTACATTATAATTCAACCGTTATACCCTTGTTCAAATGTAAATGGGTTGACAATGAAAAAGGTGTTGATGTTGATGAAGATGGTTTCACTACTGTCAATCTATCCACAAACGGCTATAAATCTGAACCGTTCATTCTAGCAAAATTAGCCACTCAAGTATTCTATGTTGAAGACCCAAATGACCAAAGGTTGCACATCGTCCTATATAGTAAACGACGTATAGTTGGTGTTGAAAGTGTTGTGGACGAGGATGAATATGATCAATTTGATGAGTTACCCCCATTTAGCCTTGGTATTACACCCTCAAGTGATGTTCTTGCTGATAATACTTACTTAAGATCTGACCACGATGAAGGCTTAGAAGTTTGATGAATCCTGCACATCAAAAAGGTACCAAAATATCTATTACAAAACATTAATTAATTTTCATCAACTTATTTATTATGCATTTCACTATTATTTTGGGAGCTTTTTTCAATGGCCACGTTGCAGAATTTCTCGCATTTTGGTATAGTAAACTCAAACCATATATTATTTTGTGATACTTGTATTTGTACCTACTTAGGCTAATTAGTTACTTATTAACAAGAAAGATAAAGCTTCACAGAGAAAAGCAGCAACGTTGGAGCCCACATTGGACGCACCCAATCCTGTAAATACTAAACTTTCTAGTATTATATGAATAAATTTTTGAAAATATTATATAAAATCGAAGATCTAACGGTGTATGTGCAGGTGGCTCGAGAAACAACACCGTTGCTGCCGGCCGTACAAACACCAACGTTATTGGAGACCCAACAAACCGAAGCATCATCGGTAGTGGAGGATGCTAGGAAAGCTAAAAAAGAGCTGGAGAAAAAACTTGATAACTTTGAACATATCGTTTTTAGGAAACAACCCTGTGTGCGAGAAGCCTATGTTCGTTGGACAAACCGTGATGATTATACGGCTGACCACAACCTTGAAGTTCCTGGCGGGATGATTGCTGGGCATGAAGATACATTTCATGTTCCAATTTCTACCGAAGACATAATGAAGTTATGGAATTTAGATGGGCTCAACAGTAGCATTTTATTATATTTCGAGTGGTAAGTACATTAACACTCTTGTGCACATTTTTCATGTTAAATCACATTTTCTTATCTGTACAAATATCTTGTACTTTTTCAGGGGGCTATGCAAAATGTTGCAGTCAAGAAATGACAACCGATGTGGGTTTTTGAACCCTTATTCGATTGAAGGGAGCTTATGTCTTCAACCGGGTTCGGCTGTTAAAGATTACTTGGCACACGCATTAAGCGTCTCTAACTCCGATTTTATGCTAGCCCCTTATGCTCAAGAGTACGATATACTTCTTACTAAAGCTTTACATAAACGGCTTATGTGTTTATTATCTTTACTAACGTGTTAATGTATTTACACTTTACTAGGGACCATTGGGTGTTGTTTGTTATATGCCCGAAACAACGCACGGGGTACATCCTGGATTCAAAAAATAAGAAGCAAACAAAGACAGAGCGCACTTACTGGTTAACAAGACATTTGCAAGAGTAATTTTTTTTTTCCAAAACTTTCATAGGATTTCTATTTGTTTTTACAACATTAACACATGGCTTATCTAATTTTCAGTGCTGTTGGTAGCTACACATGGACAATGGCTAAGGTAACTTATAACTTTAAATATATAAATACCACACAGAAAAAATGGATTAGTGTTAGAGTTAGTTGATTTAGGAAGCCACATAGGTGGTACTTGTGGTTCTTGGTCATGGTTCTCAGTCCACTACTAAGCATTGGCTGTTTGGTGACTTCAACTTTGTAGAATTTTTGTCTTTTGATATGGCGTATGCATCATTAGCTATATATGTTGAAACTATTCCCTTTTGACCAAATGCCAAATGCCCTTTTGACAGCACACAAACCATATGCATATTGCATAATAGTTTACAATTGGTTGTGATTTGCTTTTAAACCATTTGTTTACGTGTGGTTTTCTAAATTGCTTATTCTCACCGTGTTAAATTGTAGAGCAATCAACAACAAAGAGACTCGAATGCCGGTTATTATGTCATGAGATGGATGTATGATTTTGTGAATTTTCATCAGCTTCACTTCCCTACAACAGTACGTATCCATTAGCTCTTTTTGTGACTTAATCTCTTTCTATAATATTCATGTATTTTTATACCTTTTAAATATAGATCCCATGGATGTATCGACGTCAGCTTGTTGAAAAAGAAATCGATCAAACCGTGGAGCAGTGGCATACCATGTGTCCTATTTGATTATGGATGAAGCAATTGTTCTTGTAATTGGATTAATGCTTATTAGATAAATATTATCAGCTCTCGTATGCTTTTGATAGTTTAGAGGCTGTTGGGATTGTTCTTTTGTTTAAACGATGTTTAGAATTCCGTTTAATTTAGACGAAGTATGTATTTCTATTTAAATTAGACTATGTATGGATTTCAGTTTAAATTAGCAGCTTAGTGGATTTTGCTTCTTAAAGTATTGGGTTACAGGCTTTGCTTAGTAAGTGCTTATTGCTGGGAACAAAACTGCTTTTTCCAGTTTTTTTTCTTCCCATAATCAATATTTAGACCGGTGGCAATGAACCCAACCGGTTTAAATAGCATGCCTTTTAGACCCCCTGGATATGTCTTTTAGACCGGTTTGTAACCGGTTTAAATGATAAGTTTTTTAGACCGGTGATACCACCGGTCTATATGCGAAATACTCTTTTGGACCCCCCCTCATTTAAACCCGTGGAGTAACCGGTCTAAAAGTTGTTTTCCACCGGTCTAAAAGAGGTTTTTTGTAGTAGTGAACCTAACTACTTTACAGGGTTCTTCTTTATGCCCTTTGATCTAAATAATGCTCTGATTCTTGAAACATCATTCCATCTTCTTGTATAAGCATACGTGTTTAAGAGTAGTATGTAGTTTCTTATAGCATTTGGTTCCAATTCAAATAAGTATGTAATGGCTATTTTAGCGATGTCGGGGTTTCCATAAACGCGACAAGCACTGAGAAAAACTTCCCAGACACCAGCATAGGGTGATATTGGCATGGTTTTGATAGCAGGTACCGTAGGCCTCTTCAATAAGTCCTGCTTTTTCAAGAAGGTGAACCATACATGTATAGTGGTCTGCGACTCGTGGTGCACCATAGTCTTTCTCCATTGCAAAAAAAAAAAAAAAAAAAAAAAAAAAAACACGTTCCGACCTTGTCCTACTAAACCCGCATGGCTAAAAGCAAAGATCGAGAACTTCCAAAAATGTTACTTTATTCAGTTTATATCGGTTTTCACCACTCTTTCCAATAAGCCGATTGTTGTTGTGGAGTTCAAAACATCAAACACTAGCATCTTACTGAAGTTTCTTGACTGTTAGTGTGGGCTAGCCGTGAATAAGATCATATTATTGATTTTCTTGTTTCTGTGATTGATCACCTCTCCAAATCACAAGGTACACATATGATATTGTTTTTTTTATTAATCATGTACATGTAACCTGTATCACTGGTATGGAAAAAGGTTTTGAGCATTTAATTGCTTCTGCTGCAATACTGACTAAATTATAACCACGTTTTCCGTCGAACCTAACTATTTTCAAAGCTAGCTAAGCTAAGCATATATATTTGATGTGGTTGAGACTTGAGAGCTCAATTAATGAACGAATAATGGAATAGATTAATTAATTTAGTAGTCATGCTCTGTAGGAAAAGGTTCATGAACTCCTGTTATATATATAGATAGAGAAATGCTAGAACCACTCACAAAATCCACACAAAAAATACACTCGCTGACGTGTCAGCGGGTGATTGGTTTGATAAAAGAGAGGAGAGAGAAACTGCCAGAAAATGCACCAATCACTCACTGACACGTCAGCGAGTGGATTTTTTGGGTGGATTTTGTGAGTGGGTTTAACATTGCTCATATATATACCTATTGTAACTGTTTTAAAAGCAATGTTAGACCCACTCACAAAATTCACATAAAAAATCAACTTGCTGAAGTGTCAGCGAGTGACTTGTGCATTTTGTGGTAGTTTCTCTCTCCTCTTTCTTATTAAACTACTCACTTGCTGACACGTCAGCGTGTGAATTTTTTGTGTGAATTTTGTGCGTGGTGCTAGCATTTTTCCTGTTTTAAATACCAACTCAAATATGAGGCATATTTTAGGAAGTCTCTAAGCATAACTTGCTTATAAACAAGTGTTATAGTTTTCTAGTGGTAGACATTTTGTGAAGGGCGAAACCCGCTATCACCAGTTATGCATAAAGGAGAAGAAAAAGGCAAAGAGTATTTTAGTCATTTTAAGTAATTAGGTAGTTAACTATTTTATTTTTATTTGAAGATGACTGGTTCAGAAGGTAGCAAGTCACCAAGTTACACATAATGACAATGGATCTAAAACATTGTTGATTAGAATAAGAATAAAAGTAGTACCAGAAGCATAATGATATTTGAGAGATAGTACATAGAGCATTTTAGTTTTTACCATTTGTTTTATTTTGGATAAATTCTAAGTTTTTAGGAGTTATTAGGTTTCTTTTAGTTAGGGCTTTGTTAGGTTTTCATTCCTTTAGTCAATGTAACATGCGTTTCATTCTGAACCATAGTGTTAAGTGAGTTAATCTCATGGATCGTTGGGTTCTCTCCTATCGAGCCCTATGTATCTAATTATTATTGGTCATCAAGGGAGATCGTCATATAAGCTAAAGTAGGTCGATCTTGTGATTAACAGGCCCGTAACTAGATCACAAACGCAGGACCATATTAGTACAGGTTTGCAATGATATAGCTAGGGATGAGCATGGAAGGTTCAAAACCGAACCGGACCGACAAAACCGACCGAACCGAAAAAAACCGAGCCAATCTGACAGCCCTTTAGTTCGGTTTCGGTTTAGGTTTTTCACGATTTTTGGTTTCGGGCTGGTTCGACCCAAAACCGACAAAAACACACATAAACACACCTAAACGGAACCGAACCGACAATATTTGGTTCGGTTTCGGTTTAGGTTTTTCACGATTTTCGGTTTTCGATTTTGTCGCTTCGGTTCGGGTCGGGTTGGTTTTAAACCGATGCTCAGCCCTAGATATAGCTAAGCTACAATCAAAATCAAACCAACTTGTTATCTTTTAAATTTAGTTAGATTAACAACGAGTACCTAAGTTAAAATCACCCAATTAAAGTTGGGTATTGAGTCTTGATATGATCTGCCCTGTTTGTTTTCCGAGGTCGAAACTAATTAGTCGATCTAGCAAATTTAGTCGATCTAGTAATATTCGATTCTCCTATTATCACAATTACTATTCCTATACGAATATATCATGTAGTGTTTCATACCATTTGTTAGTATGCCATTATAATCCTTTTACACTAGCAATAATACATTCAAGAAAGCTTATATTTTAATTTCTTGTGTCCATAGTAAATACAATCCATGTATTTATATAAAATGAGTATTGTGTTTCGATAAACGAATAAAGTATTTCAGTAAACATGTAAAGTGTTTAGACAAACAAGCATGTAATCTCACCCCAAAAGTAGTTCAAAACGAGTAAAAGTGGGGGCTATGAAATCACTGAAATGATAAGAGATAGGTCATGACGATATAACGTGCATCAAGAAATCGCGAGCTTTAACGACGACCTAAAATATAATGATCGCGTCTTAGGCTTATATTTTGAGAACGTACGAAATAAGTTATATATAAGTATTTATATGCCTTTGACATTGTACACATTTTTGTAAGTTTACAAAAATGTAAAAGTTCAATTTTTCTCAAGTGTTAAAAGTATTAACAAGCCCTATTTGTAAATTACCCTATGTTCTGGTCCTTATGTCACTTTTATTAGCACATACGTTCTATCTCGTGAATAATCATTTCTATGTCTATTTATTATATAGATAAGTAAACGGGTCTATTTTCCGATAGTGGGTCCTACCACTTCGGTTTTTATATAAACGTGGTTAAATGGTTTTCAAATGATACCTATTTGTCATGTTTCGGTTTTTAGATATATACTTATCCCGACTTAGTGTCTACGTTATTTCTAACCCGTAAACTATTATGATTTGGTTTTTATGTATTTAGAGAAGTATCTAAATGTGTTTATCGATTTTTGATGTCTTATGGTCTTAATTATCTCAATACATAAGTTAAATTACAAAACCAAACTTATAATTCAATGCAGAAAGTTGGATAGTTCACTGCAGTCCCATGAAAACGAGCATAAGTTGAGTTCTACAACTTCAATTGATGAGAGGTTAGCGGCTACGTTTAAGTTTATGTGTTAGCTACATTTCATAAAACTGGGCCGAGTTCCAGAAATGATCAGAACCATGAGCTTTTTCCAATTTAAATCTGGAGTAAATTACATGGTTGGTCCCTGTGGTTTGTCCAAAATAACAACTTTCGTCCCTCGAAGTTTAAAGTTGCATTGGTAGTCCCTAAGTAGGTAAACAAATAACACCACAGGTCCCTTGGTTAAACTGGTGTTAACTAGGTTAGTTAAAATTTACGGGTTAGCCCCCTTTGGTTAAATAGCGCTGCATCGTTAATCCTTTTACTTAACGGCTGTTATAATTTACTTAACGGCTGTTATAATTTACGTTTTCGCCCATTTTCTTTCATTTTCATACGTTTTTATCCGTTTTTTTTACGTTTTCGCCCGTTTTCTAACATTTTCGCCTGTTTTTGTCCGTTTTTTTTACGTTTTCGCCCGTTTTTGTCTATTTTTTTACGTTTTCGTCCGTTTTTGTCCATTTTTTTACGTTTTCGCCCGGTTTTGTCCATTTTTTATGTTTTCGCACGTTTTTGTCCATTTTTTTACGTTTTCGTCCGTTTTTGTCCATTTTTTTTACGTTTTCGCCCGTTTTTTCCGTTTTTTTATGTTTTCGCCCGTTTTTGTCCATTTTTTTACGTTTTCGCCCGTTTTTTCCATTTTTTTATGTTTTCGACCGTTTTTGTCCCTTTTTTTTATGTTTTCGCCCGTTTTTGTGCATTTTTTTACGTTTTCGTCCGTTTTTGTCCATTTTTTAACGTTTTCGCCCGTTTTTTCCATTTTTTTATGTTTTCGGCCGTTTTTGTCCCTTTTTTTTACGTTTTCGTCCGTTTTTGTCCATTTTTTTACGTTTTCGCCCATTTTTGTCCGTTTTTTTTTATGTTTTATCCTGTTTTTTTTCCCTTTTTTACGTTTTGGCCCGTTTTTGTCCATTTTTTTAACGTTTTCGCACGTTTTTTCCTTATTTTATGTTTTCGCCCGTTTTTTTTTTACATTTTCGCCTATTTTTGTCCCTTTTTTACGTTTTCGCCCGTTTTTTTTCCGTTTTTTATGTTTTCGCCCGTTTTTGTGCCTTTTTTCAGAAATTTTTTTTACCCAAATTTTTTTTTCGAAAATATTTTTTTCGATGATTATTTAAAAAAAAATTCAAAATTATATTTTTTTGAATTTTTTGTCCGTAAAAAAAATAGACAAAAACGGGCGAAAATTTAAAAAAAAATGGACAAACCACAGGGACCAACCATGTAATTTAAAGTTGCATTGGTAGTCCCTAAGTAGGTAAACAACTTTCGAAAAAAATATTTTCGAAAAAAAAATTTGGGTAAAAAAAAGTTTCTGAAAAAAGGGACAAAAACGGGCGAAAACATAAAAAACGGAAAAAAACGGGCGAAAACGTAAAAAAGGGACAAAAACAGGCGAAAATGTAAAAAAAGGGACAAAAACGGGCGAAAACATAAAATACGGAAAAAAACGTGCGAAAACGTTAAAAAAATGGACAAAAACGGGCCAAAACGTAAAAAAAAAACAGACAAAAACGGGCGAAAACATAAAAAAATGGAAAAAACGGGCGAAAACATAAAAAAATGGATAAAAACGGACGAAAACGTAAAAAATGGACAAAAACGGGCGAAAACGTAAAAAAAAACGGACAAAAACGGGCGAAAACATAAAAAATGGAAAAAACGGGCGAAAACATAAAAAAATGGACAAAAACGGACGAAAACGTAAAAAAATGGACAAAAACGGGCGAAAACGTAAAAAAAATGGACAAAAACGGGCGAAAACATAAAAAAATTGACAAAAACGGGCGAAAACGTAAAAAAAAGGGACAAAAATGGGCGAAAACATAAAAAAATGGACAAAAAAGGATGAAAACGTAAAAAAATGGACAAAAACGGGCGAAAACGTAAAAAAAAACGGACAAAAACGGGCGAAAACATAAAAAAAGGGAAAAAACGGGCGAAAACGTAAAAAAATGGACAAAAACGGACGAAAACGTAAAAAAATGGACAAAAACGGGCGAAAACGTAAAAAAATGGACAAAAACATAAAAAAATGGAAAAAACGGGCGAAAACGTAAAAAGATGGACAAAAACGGACGAAAACGTAAAAAATGGACAAAAACGGGCGAAAACGTAAAAAAAGGGACAAAAACAGGCGAAAATGTAAGAAAACGGGCGAAAACGTAAAAAAAGGACGAAAACTTTAAAAAATTGGACCAAAACGGGCGAAAACGTAAAAAAAACGGACAAAAACGTATGAAAATGAAAGAAAATGGGCGAAAACGTAAATTATAACAGCCGTTAAGTAAATTATAACAGCCGTTAAGTAAAAGGATTAACGATGCAGCGCTATTTAACCAAAGGGGGCTAACCCGTAAATTTTAACTAACCTAGTTAACACCAGTTTAACCAAGGGACCTGTGGTGTTATTTGTTTACCTACTTAGGGACTACCAACGCAACTTTAAACTTCGAGGGACGAAAGTTGTTATTTTGGACAAACCACAGGGACCAACCATGTAATTTACTCTTAAATCTGTTAGGCAGTTTTTGACACCTTTCACCATTTTGGCTCTAATTTACTCATCGGTATGAGATACGGCATGAGCCACCCGGCGAAATGACCACAAGACATAGCTCTACAATCCTATCTTATTCCCTAAAGCTCAAGGTCCATTGAGATGTGTTGCCAATTCGTTTTTCGGGACCATTTGCAATTTCAGCTTTCGTAAATCGTACCTAGGGCTTTTTTTCATAGTTTAAACCATGTATACAATGTCAAACACTTACATAGTCATACTTACATCTTAAAAATAATAAAAGTGCAAAAGTTATCACAACCATATTGAATCAAAACAAAGAAAGTGAACATGAATCTTACAAGGAAGATGGATGAAAATTTACAAGAACAAGAACTACAATCAACACTTAACCCTTCTGGCCTTTAATCCTTCCTTTAATCTTCAACCCAAGTCTTGATTTCAACCTTATATAAACATTGTAAATACCCTTTTATCTCATACCCTAACCACCTTGATTATCCCTTAATTCAACCATGGAATCACCAAATAAGCACAAGAACTAGGTAGAGATCACTAAGGCCTTCAACTTTGGTGTATAACTTGTAACCTACAAATTTATGGTCATGGAGTTTGGTGTTCATGAAGTCACGGCACCAAGGAGGACAAAAGGGAGGAGATGAGAGATTTTGTGAGATAAATCATATGTTATTATGAGTTGTTTACACAAATATCTACTCTAAGACTTAGTTACTAAGTAAAAGAAACACATGTGTTAACATCTTGAGCAAGATTCATTCTCACCAGGCCACATGGCTTGGTGAGTCATGTTAAAATGCGACATAGGGCCAAGAGATTATAAGTATGTGATTTTGATAGTTATCTTGACTTACGGAGTGTAGTTTGGTCCCAGTAATTGCTAACGTTAATTCTTTAAGTCACGAAACTTAAAACCGGGTAACGTAAAAATATAAAACTTATAAAAGTGTTAAAACTTATCCATATACTCTATATTAGTATATTTAATGAGTGATAAGTTTAACAGTGCGCGTAAATGTTTGTAAAAACCTAGAAACGTAAATTTACTTATGCGTAAAACGTAAAATGTACAAGGTTTACGTAAAATGGCAAAATAGCAATAGTACATATAAAGTATGACTATAAGGAAAATAAAATGTATAGAACACCTAAACTGATCATAGTCTAGTGTTGGTTTAAGTTAACATGAGTGTTATCACGTACGAGAGTAAACCTATCCAGTTACTCGTAAAAGTTAATTTACGCGAAATTATATATATATACTAAAACCCAAAATTTGGGCCCCACACCACTCTCTCACACCGAACACTGTTCATTCCAAAAATGAACAGTAGCATGAACAGTAATTACTGTTCATGCTACAGTAATTTTTTTTTTTTTTTTTTTTTTTAATTCGAATTCGAAAAAAAAAAAAAAAAAATTCATGTTACAGTAAATGGTTTTTTTTATTTTTTATTTTTTTTTAATTTTTTTTTCCGAATTCGAATTATTAAAAAAAAATGGAATTTTTTTTCTTTTAAATAATTTCGAAAAAAAAAAAAAATTTCAAAAAACTTTACAGTAAATGGTTTTTTTTTTTTTTAAATAATTTCGAAAAAAAAAAAAATCATGCTACAGTAATTTTTTTTTTTTTTTTTTTTAATAATAATTCGAATTCGAAAAAAAAAAAAATTTTCATTTTTTTTTTAATAATTCGAATTCGAAAAAAAAAATAAAAAAATAAAAAAAAAAATTCATGCTATAGTAAATGGTTTTTTTTTTTTTTTTTTTTTTTTTTTTTTTTTTAAATAATTTCGAAAAAATAAAAAAAATAAAAAAAAAAAAAAAAATTTTAAAAAATATTTTCAAAAAAAAAAAAAAAAAAAAAAAATTATTGTGAACCTACAAAAAACAACTATCTGAACAACCCGCTGCAACAGTACTTTTTTTTTTTTTCTTTTTTTTTTTTTTTTTTTTGAAATCCCGCAGCAACGCGCGGGCTGTCCCCGCTCGTTAATATGAATAGTAAAAGTATGAGAATGAATAGTAACTTTACGAGAATGAATAGTAAAAGTACGAGAATGAATAGTAATAGTACATATAAAATATGACTATAAGGAAAATAAAATGTATAGAACACCTACACTGATCATAGTCTAGTGTTGGTTTAAGTTAACATGAGTGTTATCACGTACGAGGGTAAACCTATCCAGTTACTCGTAAAAGTTAATTTACGCGAAATTAATATGAATAGTAAAAGTACGAGAATGAATAGTAACTTTACGAGAATGAATAGTAAAAGTACGAGGTTAAATAACAACCTAAAAAGTATGAATTGTTACAGTCTTCCCCCGTTAAAGGAACTTCGTCTCGAAGTTTAGTTGGTGTTATCCGATAATGGCGTATCTGAGAAAAGGTGGGGGCTTCACACTCCCATGTGAATTCAGGTCCTCGCCGAGAGTTTCAACGAACATTGACAACAGGGACGCGGCTATGCTTCAACCGTTTGACCTTATGGTCCATGATTTCCATTGGTTCCTCAACAAAATACAGTTTGTTGTCCAGCTGGATTTCATCAAGAGGAATGACAAGGTTTTCATCGGTTAAGCATTTCTTCAGGTTCAAAACGTGAAAGGTGTTATGGATTCTACTGTGTTCCTGCGGTAGTTCAAGTCTGTATGCTACCGGACCAATTGTTACTAAGATCTTAAAAGGTCCAATGTACTTTAGGTTAAGCTTTTCCTCGTTTCTGGAAACATATCACGCCTTTCCATGGCGAGGCTTTCAACATGTCCTTATCTCCTACTTGGAATTCTAAAGGTTTACGCCTTATGTCTGCATAACTTTTCTGGCAATCACGTGCAGCCTGCAACCTACTTTTAATCTGAACGATCTACTCCATTGTTTCTTGAAAAATTTATGGACCTGTGAGTTGGACATCGCCAACCTCACTCCAGCAAACAGGCGAACGACACTTTCAGCAATAAAGTGCTTCAAATGGTGAGGCTTTAATACTTGAATGATAGATGTTGTAATAAGAAAATTCGACTAATGGTAAATGGTTATCCCAACTATTACCAAAGTCGATAATACAAGCTCTTAGCATATCTTCCAAGGTTTGAATGGTTCTTTCGATTTGACCGTCGGTTTATGGATGATAGGTAGTACTCATATTCAGTTGAGTTCCTAAAGCTCTTTGAAGTGACTGCCAGAAATTAGAAGTAAATCTGTTATCCCTATCTGAGATAATCGAGATTGGCACTCCGTGTCTAGAAACTATTTCTTTGATGTAAAACTTATTCAGCTTGTCCATACTATAAGTTTCTCAGATCAGAAGGAAATGAGCAAATTTGGTGAGACAGTGAATCCCCATGACAAGTATATGTCAACCTACTCCTGTTAGAATTCCCACCCATACAAGATTTGTAACATCTTTGGTCCACGTATAAATTCTCGATGATAAATATAAGTGTAAAAGTCAAGTTCAGACCACAAGGTTTTAGTGACTAGTCGAGATAGTACCAAGTCCGTTAGTTCGAGATTATACCAAGTCCGTTAGTTCAACAATATGGAATACTTAGACTTATGCGACTCGTGCATAATCAATTCCATGGAAACCAAATTCTGTTCTTGAAACATCTGATTCCATCAGGTCGGGTTTCAAGTGACTTCCGGTACACCACCAAATTCTGTTCTTGAAACATCTGATTCCATCAAGTCGGGTTTCAAGTGACTACAACCAAATTCTGTTCTTGAAACATCTGATTCCATCAGGTCGGGTTTCAAGTGACTGCAACCAAGTTCTGTTCTTGAAACATCTGATTCCATTAGGTCGGGTTTCAAGTAACTACAACCAAATTCGTTAGCTCAACAAACGGTTCATGATTGTAGGGATTTGTAACGGAAAAAGTGATAACTTGAGAATGAAATCAGGTAGTTTAAATGAGGTCTTAAGATTTTTGCTAAGTGGTAAGACATTATCTTGTTTTCTAGATCTTTTTAAAAATATACCGGTGATCCTCGAGTTCGAGTCCATATTCATGTCATATTAGATACAAACAAGCCCACTTATTTATAATTCATTACTTACATAAAGAAGCGTCCAAATTTATGTAAGTAAAGAGTTATAAACTTATGGTTCGGTAATTTACAATTTCTTTATTTAAATGAAGAGGCGTCCCAATCCATTCAAATAAGGAGATTATAACTCATCATACTTAAGAATTCCCGACACAAACTCGTATTTAACCGATGAGTTACAAGGCGGTGTATTATGAGACGACGTAGGTGTTCCGAGAGTACGGGATGAATGTTCACACCTATCCCCGGAGATGGATAGTAAAAGAACCGGAGAAATCGACATAGCGTTCAAAATAGTTGGCGAGTACACAGTTAATGTAAATAACATGAAAATCTTTATAAGCGAGTTAACATAGCAATTATCATATCAATCCTCTTATTACAAGTCCCGCCCATGCAAGACTTTTAATACTTAGATTCACGTATGATTCCATGTAACAAAACTGTGACATGTTTCGTGTAAAACGATATTGTATAATGTTATAAAAAAAATTCTAGAGACCATTGTATAACTCACAATGTCTGAGAAATAAGAGAGACCATTGTGCAACTCACAATATCTGAGAAATAAGGGAGACCATTGTATCAACTACAATGTCTTGACACGAATTTATTAACGGAAAATGTTGCAAATGTGTAAAGTTTATAGTGTTAATTATATGGTTTAAAAAAAATAATTTTTTTTTGAATATTTGGTTTAAAATATATAACACATACTTATCTTAATTTTAATCTTCATCCTTATCTTTATATCTATATTACATTATTATTTGTGACTTTCCCAAAATGAAAGTTTTGAAATATTAAGCTAACAAACTCACTTATTATGCTGAATTTAAAAACATTAACTACACTATTTTAAAGCATTTTTTAAGACATGTTTAAAAAAAAAAAAAAAAAATAAAATTTAATATAAGAAAAAAAAACGACTATATACTTAACTACTATTACAACTCTTCTAATAAATGTTATTTTTAAAACAGCTTAAATGAAAAATACATATTAAAAAACTAATAAAACACACAAAGCTTTATACAATTTATTTGCAAACAAGTTGACTAGGCCGGACCAATGGGTTCAACCAGGAACCTGAGTCGCCGCCAGTTCGTCTAGCCAATAAAATCCGTCCGAAAACAAACCTGATAGAACCGTAGAAACCGGTAAAAATGTGTGAACTGAGTTGGACCGGGATCATGTTCTTCTATATTTTTATCAGGTAAATCAGCTCGTCGTTATTATTTCGTTGGTGCTTAGACTTTAATAGCAGGTTACCCGCCGTTGCAACGCGCGGGTACCCTGTTAGTCTTTTATAAATATTTACAAACTTTATATAATAAATAGATGATAAAGAATTTATATCCAAAATTTTTAAATTGAATCATCTTTCATTTGAGATCAATTTTGCTACATACATAATTTTTTTTTTAAAATTTCGATTCCTAAATATTATGGTTTATAAAAATAATTTCGTAATAAATTTCAGTTGCGATGTATACGAAACTAAAAGCATCGAACAGGAAACAAAATCGATAAATAATGGTGTAATAAAAGTTTCGATTCTTAATGGGCTGATATGTGTGATTCACTGATATGCAATGTACTTAACTGTTTTTTTGGAATAATATATTTACCGGGTGAAAACCCTTTACCCAAAAAAAAAGAGTGTAAAAATTGTGTTGTATGTGATGAGTGGGTATTTTGGCATTTAAAAAAAGTTCATAGATTTGACGATATGATACCACATTGAAAATTAAATAATATATTCAAGAGAAAATTTTATTTAAGGACTAAATTTTTGTCGCATACTGAGGGACAAATCTCCATCATCCATTTAATTTGAACTAATGGTGGGGATTAACCTAAGATTTAATATGAAAACCTAAGTCCATGTATTTTTTTTTTTTTTTTTTTTTTTTTTTTTTTTTTTTATTTATTCACTTCTTTTTTAACTTTTTTTTTTTGGCTTTGTTTTTAATTCACGTTTATTTTTAAATCAAGGTTGTTTTTTTTTTTTTTTTTTTTTTTTTTTTTTTTTTTTTTAATTCATCTTTTTTTAAATCAAGTTTTTTTTTTTGTTTTTTTTGGAAATTAATGTTTTTTTTTCACATTCGTCCGTTTTCGACCGTTTTCTTACGTTTTCGTCCGTTTTCATACGTTTTTATTCGTTTTCAGACGTTTTCGTCCGTTTTTGTAAGTTTTCGTCCGTTTTCAGATGTTTTTGTCCGTTTTCATACGTTTTAGTCCGTTTTTATCCATATTTGTCCGTTTTCAGACGTTTTCGTCCATTTTTGGCAGTTTTTATACGTTTTTAGATGTTTTTGTCCGTTTTCATACGTTTTCGTCTGTTTTTTTACGTTTTCATCTATTTTTTTTACGTTTTCATCTGTTTTTAGACGTTTTCGTCCGTTTTTATGTTTTCATCCATCTTTTATACGTTTTCGTCTGTTTTCATACGTTTTTAGACATTTTCGTCCGTTTTCATACGTTTTCAGCAGTTTTTACATGTTTTCATACGTTTTCGTCCGTTTTCGTCCATTTTTCATACATTTCATCCGTTTTCAAACGTGTTTTTACGCTTTCATACATATTCGTTTGTTTTCTTATGTTATCGTCTGTTTTCATATATTTCTGAATATCACAATTGATATTCTTAATATCACAAGTGATTTTCTGTGATATTCAAAATATCACTTGTGATATTAAGAATATCAATTGTGATATTCAGAAACGTATGAAAACGGACGAAAACGAACGAAAACGAACGAAAACGTATGAATGCGGACGAAAACGTAAGAAAGTGAAAAAGAAAACGTGAATTAAAAAAACTTGAAAATCACTTGTGATATTCAGAATATCACTTGTAATATTTTGAATATCACAAGTGATTTTCATGTTACAAAACATTTGTTGAAAATCACTTGTGATATTCAGGATATCACTTTTGATATTCAGAGTATCATCACTTGTGATATTCTGAGTATCATCACTTGTGATATTCTGAGTATCACAGAAGATCACTTGTGATATTCAGAAACGCGAATTAAAAAAACGTGAAAATTGTTACACCCGTACCCCGATGAGGTACCATTTATGTAAATATTATGTTATGTATATATGTTAGGAATTATTTATAACTTAAGATGGGACTAAATGAGAAGGATAGAATTAGAAGGACTATTGTTGCCACAGGACCAAAGTTCCAACTAACTCAACCTTAAAAAGATAACTCAAGAAAAGTCTGGAAATCTGGTGCTAGTTCCATAGGTGTCGACACATAGAAGAAAATTAGGAGGGAAAGCCAAATCTATCATCTTGTCTCAATTGCACATCAAGAAGTGATCAAGGAGCTTTAAGGAAACCTTAATTGTGTTCTTTTTAACAAGTAAGTAACTTTCCCCAATTGTGAAAAATTAGGGTTCATATGGTGGGTTTTGATGATTATGGTGAAAAGTGGTAAAATGATGATCTTCCTAGTTTATTAGTCACTAATTGTAGTTAACCTTGTGATAGGAAGCATTTGTAGAGCCTCCTCAAGTTCAAGTAGTGAGCTATTAGGAAATCAAGGTAAGTATATAGGATTAACTTGTTTAATGTTATTATGCTAATGTAATGTTGTGTAATGTGTTCTTGTTATGGAGCATGTGAATAAGTATAGCTTGGATCCAATGCTAGTAATGATAATGTTGTGTTTTTACTTGCTTAATCAAGGTGAGTAGAATGTTATGCTATGCTTCATGATAATGTAATGATAGTTATATCTTATATACTTGCTAAGCGTTTTCGCTTACGTTTGAAGCTAATGTCATCTTTGTAGGTCTTAGCGGTGGGAGTAAAGGTAAGGATTTGGCATAGTGGTAGCTTGAAAGTAAGTAGGAAGATATATAGAAGCTAGCTTAGAAGATCGGATCTCTTTTGGACCAAGCGTATTGAAGTTGGAAGCCCCAAGTGGTCTTTTGGTGTCGTGGGTATACTTCTTTTATATGGTCATTTTGTTAGTTTTCCGGTCTTGTCATGATGTCTAAATTATGGGTCAATTAAGTGTGTAAGTCATGAAGTTTCTATTGTGCATATTGCTAGTTTAAGTACTCATTTAGGGGCGTTTGGTACGAACATGATTTTACCCATTTTGGAAAGTTAACGGGTCATGTATGCATGGAACGCCTTGGATATGCTAATATAATGGTTATGGTCAAGTTATTTGTTAATTGGTAGTGGTATAAAGGGTTTTGTAGTGTAATGGGTATTTTCGGGTATTATGCGTAACCCGTCCGATTTTGAGATACTATTTCGGTTAGTCAAACGGGTGATGTTTTTGTATGAAATTAAACTTACGGACATACTAAAGGTTTCTGGAAAGTTTCGTTAAGTTTCGAGTCCGGGAGGTCGGGTTTCCAGCCGGGGCTGTTGACATTGCATTTTTGAGACAGTAGGGTCTGTCCAGAATTCTGTGGTGCAGGGCAGATACGGCGCATCTCCTATTAGATACGGCGTATCAAGTGTTGCGGCGTATCTCCTGTAGGGATGCGGCGCAACGTAGCTATTATCTTGTAAATTTCGGTCTCAGTGGGTCGATGCGGCGTATCTAACTCCATAGATGCGGCGTATCTTAGTTTAGGACAATACGGCGTATCACTTTATATTGTTACGGCGCATTGTCTCTCAGACAGTGATGCGGCGTATCCCTGAAAATGGATGCGGCGTATTTTGGTCTCAGAAGGTTTGTCTGTTTGTTTTATAAAGGTTGTGTGAAAGGTTCTGAAGGGTTTTTGTGTAGGTGTTATTACAAGTGTGTTTAAAATGTTAAAGGTCATCTATGTCATGTTCATTTCATGAAGAATATTCATGAGTTCAAGGTAGTCAATCGTTTCCGCGTTCAAAGTTCAAAATTTTTGGTCAAACCGGGCACGGGGCGTTACAACTTGGTATCAGAGCTTCGGTCTAAGAGATTTAGGATTTCTTTTTAGGATTTCCTAGACTTAGGCCTTGGATAGATGCGGTTAGGGCTAATGTTTGTTATTTATGTATTGTTCGGATGGTTTCGAGGACCCATATGTTCAATATTTCCACGACTACTCCTGGCCACCGTAGTAATGAAAATACGGGACATATGTGAAATTGAAATCATTTAGATTATACATGAGTGACAAGCTAGGGTACTAGAATAAGATAGAAATGTCATTCATGCATTGATTAAGTATTTATAATTGTGTTTAATGTTGTGAATTGCTAAATTTCAGTAAGAAGAAATGGAAACCCCTCACCCGAAGGAAGTCGAGATAGCCACGGCTTCCAAGCATGCCGAAACTTCGGCAAGTGATCCGGGTGATGCTAGTAAGGATAATGAAAGCTCTTCCTCAAACTCCGGAGGCCCTGACTTTAGAGGCTTCACAGGAGATGAAATGAAAGCCCTAGACATAATGTTAGCAAAAAGAGTGGGTAAGGCTATTAAGCAATCAATGCCCTACTATGTTCAACAAACGACGCAAAATCTTAAGGAGCTAATGAAGGAAGAGTTTAAGGCATTTAAGAAAGAATGTGGTCCGACAAAAGAACCTAAGAATGATAAAGCTACTTATCGGGATTTCACGGCTTGTGATGTGCCACAGTTTACCGGTGTTCTTGATCCTATTGTTAGTAATAGGTGGATAACGGCGGTGGAAGGTGCTTTCCGTGCTAGCGGTTGTGAAGAAAGGAAGAAGGTTATCTATGCTACTAACTTTCTTCGTGATAGTGCGAAGACTTGGTGGGAGGGAAAGGTGTGCGAAAAAGGTGAACCTTGGTTAGAAACTTGTACATGGAAAGAATTCAAGGAGTTGTTTAGTGCCGAGTATGCTCCAGCTGAAGAAGTGGACAAAATTCGAGAGAAATTTCAATCTCTCACTCAAACTAACGAAACGGTAAATGAGATGTGGAAGATGTTTAATGATATGATCCCTTATTGTCCCGAATATCTTGGGAATGACAAGCTTAAGGTTGATAAGTTCCAAAGGATGCTCAAGGATGACATTCGTGAAGTGATTTCACCATTCAAGTGTACTACGTTGGATGATCTTTTGAGTAGGGCTAGAGTGAGGGAAGCGGACTTGCTTAGAAGGAAAGAGAAGGAGGCGAAAGAACCAAAAAGGAAGTTAGAGTTTGCGGATAAGGATGGAAAGAAACCTAAATTTGACCATGGCAAAAAGAATACGGGAAACAAAACTAAAGTAGCATGTTCTAAGTGTGGCAAGTTTCATCTTGGGGAGTGTAGGCGTAATACGCCGGGTTGTTACAAATGTGGAGCCTTAGATCATCAAAGCAAAGATTGTACTAAGCCGATGATAGTATGTTATGGATGTAATGGGATAGGGCACAGGTTGAGGGATTGCCCGAAAGCAAAGGCGATTGAAGCAAAGCCTTTGAGAACCGTCAAGCAAGAGAAAGTGGAGATTCCAAAGCCGACCGCTCGAGTCTATCAAATGGGTGTCGAAGAAGCCAAATCGGGGACCGATGTCATCACAGGTATTCATCTTGTAAATTCCATACCCGCTCGGGTTTTGTATGATTCGGGTGCTAGTGTTTCTTTCGTGTCGTATGATTTTAGCAAGCAAATAACTTCCCCATTAGCTAAACTTTCTATACCCTAGAAGTCGAAATAGCCGATAGTAGAATTGTGGTTGTATCTAATGTATATCGAGATGTAGAGATAGAGATCGATGAAAGTGTCTTTAAGATCGACTTAATTCCCATTATGCTCGGGGAATTTGATATTATTATCGGTATGGATTGGATTGATAAATATAGCGCGGCTATTCTTTGTAGTCAAAAGATTATTAGAGTTGTGAATCCTAACGGTCGCGAAATGATTATTTATGGGGATAACAGAAAAGGTGAACTAAAGTTGTGTACCGTGATGAAGGCTAGGAGGTATTTATCACGTGGGTGTTATGCCTTTATGGCTCACGTGGTGGATACAAGCTTTGAGAAGAAAAGTATCGATGACGTTCCGGTTGTGAATGAATTTTGTGATGTTTTTCCGGAAGACTTGCCGGGTATTCCACCCGAAAGGCAAGTCGAATTTCGTATTGCTCTTGTTCCGGGTGCTACTCCTATTGCTAAAACACCCTATCGCCTAGCTCCGTCCGAAATGAAAGAATTGATGAGTCAACTTCAAGAATTGCTTGATAAGGGTTTCATTCGTCCTAGTAGTTCGCCATGGGGAGCACCAATCTTGTTCGTTAAAAAGAAAGACGGTAGTATGCGGATGTGCATTGACTACCGCGAATTGAATAAAGTCACGGTGAAAAATGTGTATCCGTTACCAAGAATCGATGACCTCTTTGATCAACTTCAAGGTGCGAGGTGGTTTTCCAAGGTCGATCTCCGTTCGGGTTATCATCAATTGAAAGTTCGAGAAGAAGACATTCCCAAAACGGCCTTTAGAACCCGATATGGACATTACGAGTTTACGGTCATGCCATTTGGTCTTACGAATGCACCTGCGGTTTTCATGGATCTCATGAATCGTGTATGTAGACCGATGTTGGATAAATTCGTTATAGTGTTCATTGATGATATCCTTATCTATTCTAAGAGCAAGGAAGAACATGAACTTCATCTTCGTGAAATTCTTGAGACTTTGAGAAAAGAAAGATTGTATGCTAAATTCTCGAAATGTGAATTTTGGTTGCAAGAAGTTCAGTTTCTTGGTCACGTTATTAACGCCGATGGTATCAAAGTCGATCCTTCAAAGGTAGAAGCCGTAATGAAATGGCATGCACCAAGGAATGTTGGTGAAATCCGAAGTTTTCTTGGTCTTGCGGGATATTATAGGAGGTTTATTCAAGACTTCTCCAAAATTTCATCGTCTTTAACGAAACTTACTAAGAAGAATGCTACCTTCGAGTGGGGTGAAGAACAAGACAAAGCCTTTTGTACTCTACGGAGGAAATTGTGTGAAGCACCGGTTCTAGTATTGCCGGAGGGGACCGAAGATATGGTGGTTTATAGTGACGCGTCTTATTCCGGTCTTGGATGTGTTCTTATGCAAAGAGGAAAAGTGATCGCTTACGCCTCGAGACAATTAAAGAAGCATGAAGAAAATTATGCGACTCACGACCTTGAGTTTGCGGCGGTGGTTTTTGCTTTAAAACTTTGGAGGCATTATTTGTATGGTGTCAAGTTTGTAATTTATACTGACCATCGAAGCCTTCAATATTTCCTTGATAAGAAAGATCCCAACATGAGACAACGAAGATGGTTAGACTTGTTGAAGGATTATGATTGCGAGATTCGCTACCATCCGGGTAAAGCGAATGTGGTAGCGGATGCGTTGAGCCGAAAGGATCAAAACGAGGTTACTAAAATTCATTCCTTGAGAATGGTTGTCACCACCGACCTTTTTGATAAGATCAAGTTGGCTCAAGAGGAGGCATTGAAAGAAGAAAATAGGGAAGGTGAGCGTATCACTTCCTACATTCCGCATCTCGAAGAAGATAGTCGAGGAATTAAGACTCGGTTTGGAAGGGTTTACATCCCTTTTCGTAGTGACATCAAAGAGTTGATTCTAGAGGAAGCACACAAGTCGAAGTATTCCATTCATCCGGGAGCTACAAAAATGTACCGCGATTTGAAGAAGAACTATTGGTGGCCGGGTATGAAGAGAGATTGTGTAAAATAC
Source organism: Artemisia tridentata subsp. tridentata (assembly GCA_021014915.2). Taxonomy (NCBI): domain Eukaryota; kingdom Viridiplantae; phylum Streptophyta; class Magnoliopsida; order Asterales; family Asteraceae; genus Artemisia; species Artemisia tridentata. The sequence continues at coordinate 269,717,485 of CP139503.1, forward strand.
GTAGAGAAGTGTTTGACTTGTTTAAAGGTTAAAGCCGAGCATCAAAAACCGTATGGAAAAGTTCAACCTTTGGATATTCCGGTTTGGAAGTGGGAAAAGATCACGATGGATTTCATTACGAAATTGCCAAGGACGAAAAAGAAGAATGATACGATTTGGGTCATAGTAGATCGCTTAACCAAGAGTGCTCATTTTATTCCAATTCGAGAAAATATGCCCGTTCATAAACTAGCAAAGATTTACGTTAACGAGATAATCGCACGTCATGGGGTGCCTATTTCTATAGTCTCCGACAGAGACGGGCGTTTCACCTCAAACTTTTGGCAAGATTTCCAAAAAGAGTTGGGTACGAACCTTCATATGAGCACGGCCTTTCATCCTCAAACCGATGGGCAAAGTGAGAGGACGATTCAAACTTTAGAGGATATGTTACGAGCTTGCATAATCGATTTTGGAGGAAATTGGGACGATCATTTACCGTTAGTCGAGTTCGCCTATAATAATAGTTACCATGCAAGCATAGATATGCCACCCTATGAAATGCTTTATGGTAGAAGGTGTAGAACACCCGTGTGTTGGGAAGAAGTCGGAAGGAGGGAATTGGCAAGCACGGATGTAGTGTTGGCTACAACGGAAAAGATAGAAATGATTCGTGCAAGGCTTAAGGCGGCACAAGATAGGTGGAAAAGTTATGCCGATAACCATAGAAGACCAATTGAGTTCGAGGTGGGAGATCTAGTTATGTTAAAGGTTTCCCCGTGGAAGGGCGTTTTTAGGTTCAGAAACAAAGGGAAACTTAGTCCTCGGTTTATAGGACCTTTCAAAATCTTGAAACGAGTGGGCGAAGTAGCTTATGTGTTGGAACTACCCGAAGAAATGAGGGGTATTCATAATACCTTCCACGTGTCATACTTAAGGAAATGTTTGGCGGACGAATCGAGTATAGTCACTTTAGACGACATCGAAATTGATCCGGAGTTACTTTCGCAAGAAGATGAACCGGAGGCTATACTAGGAAGAAAAGTACGACAATTGAGAAATAAAGAGATCCCGTTGGTCAAAGTGCAATGGAAGCATCGTAAGGGTACAAGCATTAGGTGGGAAACAGAAGCAAAAATGAGGAGCAAGTATCCTCATTTATTTCAAGAGTAGAGTTCGGGGACGAACTCTCATTTTAAGGAGGGGAGGATTGTTACACCCGTAGCTCGATGAGGTACCATTTATGTAAATATTATGTTATGTATATATGTTAGGAATTATTTATAACTTAAGATGGGACTAAATGAGAAGGATAGAATTAGAAGGACTATTGTTGCCACAGGACCAAAGTTCCAACTAACTCAACCTTAAAAAGATAACTCAAGAAAAGTCTGGAAATCTAGTGCTAGTTCCATAGGTGTCGACACATAGAAGAAAATTAGGAGGGAAAGCCAAATCTATCATCTTGTCTCAATTGCACATCAAGAAGTGATCAAGGAGCTTTAAGGAAACCTTAATTGTGTTCTTTTTAACAAGTAAGTAACTTTCCCCAATTGTGAAAAATTAGGGTTCATATGGTGGGTTTTGATGATTATGGTGAAAAGTGGTAAAATGATGATCTTCCTAGTTTATTAGTCACTAATTGTAGTTAACCTTGTGATAGGAAGCATTTGTAGAGCCTCCTCAAGTTCAAGTAGTGAGCTATTAGGAAATCAAGGTAAGTATATAGGATTAACTTGTTTAATGTTATTATGCTAATGTAATGTTGTGTAATGTGTTCTTGTTATGGAGCTTGTGAATAAGTATAGCTTGGATCCAATGCTAGTAATGATAATGTTGTGTTTTTACTTGCTTAATCAAGGTGAGTAGAATGTTATGCTATGCTTCATGATAATGTAATGATAGTTATATCTTATATACTTGCTAAGCGTTTTCGCTTACGTTTGAAGCTAATGTCATCTTTGTAGGTCTTAGCGGTGGGAGTAAAGGTAAGGATTTGGCATAGTGGTAGCTTGAAAGTAAGTAGGAAGATATATAGAAGCTAGCTTAGAAGATCGGATCTCTTTTGGACCAAGCGTATTGAAGTTGGAAGCCCCAAGTGGTCTTTTGGTGTCGTGGGTATACTTCTTTTATATGGTCATTTTGTTAGTTTTCCGGTCTTGTCATGATGTCTAAATTATGGGTCAATTAAGTGTGTAAGTCATGAAGTTTCTATTGTGCATATTGCTAGTTTAAGTACTCATTTAGGGGCGTTTGGTACGAACATGATTTTACCCATTTTGGAAAGTTAACGGGTCATGTATGCATGGAACGCCTTGGATATGCTAATATAATGGTTATGGTCAAGTTATTTGTTAATTGGTAGTGGTATAAAGGGTTTTGTAGTGTAATGGGTATTTTCGGGTATTATGCGTAACCCGTCCGATTTGAGATACTATTTCGGTTAGTCAAACGGGTGATGTTTTTGTATGAAATTAAACTTACGGACATACTAAAGGTTTCTGGAAAGTTTCGTTAAGTTTCGAGTCCGGGAGGTCGGGTTTCCAGCCGGGGCTGTTGACATTGCATTTTTGAGACAGTAGGGTCTGTCCAGAATTCTGTGGTGCAGGGCAGATACGGCGCATCTCCTATTAGATACGGCGTATCAAGTGTTGCGGCGTATCTCCTGTAGGGATGCGGCGCAACGTAGCTATTATCTTGTAAATTTCGGTCTCAGTGGGTCGATGCGGCGTATCTAACTCCATAGATGCGGCGTATCTTAGTTTAGGACAATACGGCGTATCACTTTATATTGTTACGGCGCATTGTCTCTCAGACAGTGATGCGGCGTATCCCTGAAAATGGATGCGGCGTATTTTGGTCTCAGAAGGTTTGTCTGTTTGTTTTATAAAGGTTGTGTGAAAGGTTCTGAAGGGTTTTTGTGTAGGTGTTATTACAAGTGTGTTTAAAATGTTAAAGGTCATCTATGTCATGTTCATTTCATGAAGAATATTCATGAGTTCAAGGTAGTCAATCGTTTCCGCGTTCAAAGTTCAAAATTTTTGGTCAAACCGGGCACGGGGCGTTACAAAACGTGAAAATCACTTGAGATATTCAGAATATCACTTGTGATATTCAGGATATCACTTTTGATATTCAGAGTATCATCACTTGTGATATTCTGAGTATCATCAATTGTGATATTCTGAGTATCACAGAATATCACTTGTGATATTCAGAAACGCGAATTAAAAAAAACGTGAAAATCACTTGTGATATTCAGAATATCACTTGTGATATTCTGAGTATCATCAATTGTGATATTCCGAGTATCATCACTTGTGATATTCTGAGTATCACAGAATATCACTTGTGATATTTTGGAACGTATAAAAACGTATGAAAATGGCTGAAAACATTTAAAAACGGACGAAAACAAATGAAAATGGACGAAACAAACGAATATGTAGGAAAATGGACGAAAACGTGAATTAAAAAACGTAAGAAAATGGACGAATATGTAGGAAAACGGACGAAAACGGACGAATATTCAGAAACGTGAATTAAAAAAACGTGAAAATCACTTGTGATAGTACAGAATATCACTTGTGATATTCTGAGTATCATCAATTGTGATATCCTGAGTATCATCAATTGTGATATCCTGAGTATCATCACTTGTGATATCCTGAGTATCACAGAATATCACTTGTGACATTCAGAAACGTATGAAAACGTCTGAAAACATTTAAAAATGGACGAAAACATATGAAAATGGACGAAAACTTAAGAAAACGGACGAATATGCAGGAAAATGGACGAAAACGTATGAAAACGGACAAAAACGTAAGAAAACGTATGAAAACGGACAAAAACAGATGAAAATGTATGAAAACGGACGAAAACGTATAAAAAGGACGAAAACGTATAAAAACAGACAAAAACGTATAAAATCAGACGAAAACGTATGAAAACGGTCGAAAACGTAAGAAAACGGACGATAACGTATGAAAACGGACGAAAACAGATGAAAACGTATAAAAACGGACGAAAACGTATAAAAACTGACGAAAACGAACGAAAACATATGAAAATGGACGAATATGTAGGAAAACGGACGACAACGTCTGAAAACGAACAAAGATGTATAAAAACGGACGAAAACGTATGAAAACGGACAAAAACGTAAGAAAACGGACGAAAACATATGAAAACGGACAAAAGCAGATGAAAACGGACGAAAACGTATAAAAACGGACGAATACGTCTGAAAACGGACGAAAACAGATGAAAACGTATAAAAACTGACGAAAAAGAAAATGAACGAATATGTATGAAAACGGACGAAAACGTATGAAAACGGACGAATGTGTATGAAAACGTACGAAAAAAAAATAAAAATAAAAAATACGTGAATTAAAAAAAGACTAAATAAAAAAAAAAAAGGGAAAAAAAAAAGATTTAAAAAAAAAAGTGAATTAAAAAAAAAGACAAAAAAAAAAACATAATTTTAAAAAAATGTGAATTAAAAAAAAAGACAAAAAAAATAAAAAATAAATAAATAATAAATAAGAAACACAAAAAGACAAAGTAAAAGAAAAAAAAGACATGGACTTAGGTTTCCATATTAAATCTTAGGTTATTCCCCTTTAGATCAAACTAGATGAATGGTGGATATTGATCCCTTAGTATGTAAACAAAGTTTTGTCCTTAAAGGATCTTAAATCTATATTCAATCATAAAAATGTAAATTTCCCAAAAGATATACCGAAGTCCCCAGCTTAAAGTTACAGTCCGGCTCATGGTTCGATATATGTTACCAACAACTAGTTAATTGGTTCGAAACTAATATACTTTTCAAAATTTTCAATCCGACTACATTACCTTATCAATTGGGTTTGTATTTATATTAACCTTTTTAGGAAAAACAGACCCAAGGAAGAAATTAAATTGTTTTCTTATTCATTGATAATTCATGGTTTTAAAAACATCAATTTGTCTTTGGATTTTGGATCTGAAACTAGTTGTATGATCCCATTGTAATGTTTCTTTCTTCTAGCGTCCAGCTAAAGTATGTAATGAAAATTTGCGTTTTAAAATAAGTATATCATTACGCAACCTTACAATATGTCCGCAGTTACCATTTCAAAAGTGAAATAGGTTTTTAGAAGAAGATTCTGAATGGGTAGAAGATTATTCTTACGAATTGTTTATGATATCAAAAGTCGTTCGGAATATTTTCAACAAACGCATGATGCTAGGGGTAAGTTGAGGTTTTTGGCGTTACAAAAATGCACATCGACAATCCGTCAATTAGCATTGGGATGATGCCCACGATGAATAATTGCAAATGTCGGCACGAGTTTCTCGTGATAGTTTGAATAAGTTTTGTAGGCGGGTATTGTAGTGTTCTGGTGTCACCCGCATAGTCAATAAAAAATGCACATCATAATTAAACATATAACATTGCCATGCTACCAGAAAACCTTGACCAGTTATGATCTTAACCTAACCATGGATATAACGTAATCCTAAGCACATAAGAAGGGTGTTTATAGAATACTTACTTGTTATCCTGCTTTTGTAAGCTCCTGAATGAATCTGATGCGCGGTTTTTCCTTCCTTCTTGGTGATCGGCCAAGTTAGGGTTTTTGGGAGAAAACCTAACTTCCCGGTTTCGTCAGATATCCACTGATACTGAACAAGTAGAACTGGGCTCGAACCTAAGCAAGTTAGGCAAGATACGAAACACCGGGTAAACTTGAAAGTCGACTATGGGTCGACTTGGGGTATAACGATCGGATCAAAGGGTTTGATCCCTTTGGTCGACCGATCGTGGGTAAGAAGATATAATAATTCGTATTTTCAGGTTACTATTCATCCTCGTATTTTTACTATTCACTTTTACAATTCACTCTCGTTTTTTTTTTTTTTTTTTTTTTTTTTTTTTTTTTTTTTTAGTTATTATTATTTTTTTATTCTCATAAATTAACCTATTTCTATTATGACTTGAAAGTTTGACACTCATCGGGTCATTTTTGTAACGTACACCTAAGTTACCGATTTCACAAAACCGTGTCTTAATTTTACGTTTTGGTCTAAACAACATTTAATCATTCCGCGCATAACGAAAACCAACTCTGAACATTTTATCACATTAGATTAATTTTTAGTTCACTTATAATCAATATATGAAATTTTAAATTTTAATTTCAGATGTTACCAAATAGACCATGTGTTTTACGACCCTAAACTCACGTTTTAAGCATTTTTACTTATGCACAGACTTAACCTATACATGCACCGCATTTTCTAAGACGTTTAGATACTTTTAGATTTTTGGAAAAAGTCAAACTTATTTCCCTCTTCCTTTGACCATAAAATCATCCTTTGATTTTTAACACTTCCAGTTTTATACTTAACGTGCATTTAACACCAACCGACACTGGACTAGGCCCAGTGTACACATTATAAGTTTTTTAGGACCATTATAATCATATTTGATATATTACATTTCACTTTTTCCATTTTCACGTAAACCTGGTACGTTTTGCGTTTTACGCGTATTTAACCTACTTTTTCGGGTTTTAACAGCGTTTACGCGCTCCGTCAAGCTTATAACTCATTTAATATGCTAAGATAGATTATATTAATAATTTTAATCAATTTTATAAGTTTCATATTTTTATGATACCTGGTTTTAAGTTTCGCGATTTAAATACTTAACGTTAGTAATTACCGGGACCAAAACTCACTCCGTAAAGGCAAGATAATTATCTAAAACTCTTAACCTCCTCATTCTTGCCATAGGTGGCGATTTTTATGAGTCATCAAGCATGGTGGTTTGGTTTCAACCATTGATTTCTAGGATCCTTACACGTATACAACTTAACCATGGTTAACTATTAACCGAATATATAGTTAAACAAATTCTCTAGCCTATAAATACCAAGCAAATCACTTGGAAAAAAAATGCACCCAACCTTCTTAACATTGAAAGTCCTAAATCCTAAAGGCTCTTCCTATAGATTTTGAAATAAAAATCTTGTGTTCTTTAAATAAAACTAGGTTTTGATCCTCTTTTCTTCAAAGTTTTCAAGTAAAGTCGTTATAATCTTCGAATAGCTTCAAGTTTTCAAGTGAATTCATTATAATCTTTGAATAGCTTCGAGTTTTCAAAGAAGGCGTCGTTATAATCTCCAAGTAGTTTCGGGTTTTTTGGAGGTTATTAATTTCACGTCGAAGCTCCGCTTATATTCCCTTTTTCTTATAAACAAGCATTCTATATAAAGGTAAGTATTTATAAACTTTAAATACTTATGAACTTTTATTTAATTATTTAATGTTTTATAAACTCTTAATATGTCATATAATCAAGTAAGCAAAATATATGTTTCACATATTAAGTACTATGTTAGTAGGGAGCTTCATGTGAGGGGCTTCATTTGGGTGAACGTATCGACGAGTTGCTGGATTTACGATTTAAAGTATCCTAGCTCCTCGAACGTTTACTACATGACCTCTGAATTATGACAGCCCGAACAGTAGTGCGATATTTAAACTCAAAACATTTTACAAGCTAGTAAGCCATTTTTATAATGACATACACAAATACTATAAATTACAAAGTACAAAATCATGATCGATATAATAAACTTAGATAGATTTATTTACATTTTCACTTCATTACTTTAAAACCTAAGACTCGATATCATATTTTAGGTTGCTCATAGAAGTTTCCACGACACGTCCATCATTTTCATTATATATTTATCATCCACTCACGGTGAGTCATAGCCCTAGTTTTACTTGTTTAATTACTTTATATATACTTTGGGGGAGATACATGCTCAACTATTTTAATTTCAATTTCGATTATTTGCAACTATATGTTGTATCTGAACTAAATGTTTATTTATGCTAAATAACATTATTTCCATACTTAGAGTTTCTATATCATAGACCATTAAGCACTATGCGTAGTGAGTACGAATATTATGGTTAGATCTATTGGGATTAATGTAACCATTAATTTGACTCTGTTAGAGCAAAAAGAACGCAAAAAACATTTGAGAACACTAGGTATAACAACAGATTACCTACTAGAATATGATTGCAACAATTATTCCAATTTCTATTGGTACGAGATTTACATTTTGGTTTTCATAAGGATAGTGTAATAACAAACAATTTTCAACGCTTTGGGTGTATTACAACGTAACCCATACACAATCGATTGGTGGCCCCCTACCGTGTAGATTATCGAGGTTATCGACATCAAAATGGGATGATTTCATGTACTTGTTACAAACTATGTGATCTAATGGACTTGGTGTAATCTCGAAACTAATAGAATTGGTATAATAAACAAACCAACGAACTTGGTGCAAATGTGAACCAACCAGAAACAGTAAACTTAAGGTTTCGATGTCAGGAATTTAGTACAACGAAAACACTACCTATATGTGATATTGTATTTAGTACAATAGTCATACACTCGGAATACTTGAATTTTACATTTAACATTTATAATTACTTGTTACAAGGATTCACTTATAAAGGTTTTCACAATTATTTCAACAAACTCTATGAACTCACCAACCTTTGTTTTGACACTTCTATCATGTTTATCTCAGGTCCATAATGAACGAGGCTGGCACTGAGGAGCATGGATACTCAAGAAGGCTATAAATTTTATTATCATTCGAAAACTTATTTGTGTAATTTGTAAACCGTGAAACTACTAGGACCTCATTTTGTAAACTCTGATATTTATATAATATGAATGATAAATCTTTTAAAACGACTCAATTAGAGTTCATTTTATATTGTTATAAATGTCATACCGTCGAGTAACACCCAGTTTGAATTCCGCTGCGTTCACAAAATTGGGGGTATTACAGGAAAGAGGGGATGGGAGATTTTACCCCATACTGGACTATGTTTTGCTTCTTGTCATTAATTACCCCATAATATTTATCCCTTGAGAAATATTAAGTTTCGGGTAATAACTGTTCAACCACCAAATGAAAATAATACTGGATTTTCATTTTCATTTCCCTCTTATTTCCTTTCGTATGCGCGTTTCTTATTTCCGCTTGCTCGTTCTGTTTAGTGTGCATCGGTGTGACCCTTCGGCATTTCCGTGAAGGTAAGTTGTGAAAGCTTGTTTTGTTGTTTGCACACATAAATTCCTTTCAGACTCCCACTTTTGCAAACACAACAACGTAGGAACTTCTTTAACTGTACCAAGAGGTCCCGAGGAAGACATTGTCGTACCTCACTCATAGAAACTGATTCAATACCCGTTTAGTGATACTTATCATCGTTAGCTATTCCCAGCTAAGTCCTGCTTAAACTTTAGGTTTAAAGCCCTCTTAAACATCAGGTTGAGCCCAAGGAATGTGACTGTATCCCTTCTCACTTCCTCGATATGTTTGAAAACTACCCGACATGGATATAATGACCATTAAAGATACTTTTGTCCTTTCTTGTTCCCGTGTATGAATTGAACTTCCATAACGCTTCTGGCACTTTTGTCATACGACCGTACTCTCCTCAAATCATAGCACACAAGTTTCCCAGGAAAAATACCATTATCTCCAGTCTCTTTCAACTTGGAGCTGTAGAATTGGCTTATTGGCTAATGAATCATTTTTCCTCACTTCCCATTGAACTTGACCTTAGCACAGAACACTATGCTTTTAAGTTGTAGCTGGAAACTAAGTCTAAATTCGGTGAGAAACAAAGTCCAATGGTTCACATCATCAGGTCATTGGGATAGTCCAACACGATCGAGAATGCCATTAACTATGATCCATGTGGTCGCTTCTCTATCGCAGTCACGTCTAACATTTTTCGCCGCAAATGCATATGAAACTTACCATCTTGGCCGAAATGTTTCTCATTTCATAATAGTTGTACAAAATTATCTGGTATCCCTCCATGATAATTAGTTAAGGATGCCTTTTAGAATGAAGTGTCTTCCATTCCTTGATTCAATGTACACTACGTAGAACCTACTTGTAATGTCTCGTTGATTTTCACGAGTTAATGACATTACTTCAATTCTTGGGTGATTGATTTAGCTCGTATCAGGAGATGATGGAAGTAAATCACTACTATATAAAATCCCCTAACGATTCTCTTCAAGAAAACCCTTGAGCCTCACTAACCATACCTTGTATTCCTGTTAATGAATCTAAGAGACTTTGATACAAATGAATTCAGTATTAGTGGATGATAGACTTAGCTAAATTCGTGACACAATTAGCTTAGTATTCAACGATGCCCTTCACTTTACTGGATTAGGTAAAGTGGAATTGCACCAACAATTAAGAACCGTGACTCCCTGTTACTGAATCTCCTAAGTCCTTGAGAATTTCAGTACAAGCCTCATTTGAACCGCGATGTAGTTTCCAATTCCCTGATTTGTGGTCCCTAACTTATGGCATCTTTAATTGTTCCTTAACAACTCAAGATCAACATGTTCCCTTGTGCCAGACTATTTTGCTCTTCAGGACAAAGTACATATTGTTTAATTATCTTGATACCTCCCGGTGAATCTTGCAATACTTAGGAATTCCTAAATAGATCAACCCTGATATATAATTCCTGTCATGATTTGTAATTTTAGTTAAATGATCAAAAGTTAACTTTATCGTTTACTATCGCTTCTATTGCTCAACTCTGAGTTGAACCTTTTAACCCTCTGTCCTGTAAAGGATGCCTTGGCTTGAGTACATTAACTTGATAAATTTAATAGTTGTTAACTTATTTAACTACTCCTCCTGTAAGAAACCTTCTGGTCTTACCTGAGCATTCTAAAGTAGCTTACGAGACCTCACTCATGATTTACAAACCCATGCCCTTCCGAGTTTGATTTATAGATACTGAGCTTTACTTGATCTTTAGATTTTTGGAAATACCATAACTTACGTGTTTCTCTTTTACGAGAAATCTTATCTCTCAAATAATTCTGGTATTTGAATGTATCGCACGTGGGGTTTTACGCCTTGATTTCTTTCAAGACTCGAGGCAGACAACCCTTAAGATCATTCTATACATTGGTTATCTGGTAGAAGTGCTTCTTTGATTCCATTATCATAGATAGATTTGAATCAAAGTATCTCTTGTTACTTCTGAATTTAAGCCTAAAGGACTTCCAAGCACTTCATTCACTTCACCAGTCCCTTTTCAGTTGTCATCTCCTACAAACTTTCTAGCGCTCTCCATCAGCTGCTTCCACAGCTTCTGTCCAACTCTCCTCACTTCCAATCTATAATGTATATTTAAACAAGTTAGATCTTGTTACTTTCGTTACCGAGTGAGAGACGTAACCGAGTGAGAGACAACAATAATATTAGTTATGTACTAACCTATGGTCTTAGCAATAAATCCTTGACCAGTTCCATTCTTTCCCGCACTTGAAGCAAGGAAAACCCTTCCGGCATTTATGTAACACCCTAACCCGACAAGGGTCAGAATATCACATTATGGTGTCAATCAGAACAAAATAAACGCAAGCGGAAGTCTTAATTAATAAATGATAACAAAGGTATTCTACAACTAATAATGAAATACTAACTCTAAACATAGTGAGTTCCAAAACTAAAATACAATTCTGAACTAAATATAACTGGAGGTAAATCCAAGTCTAATCCAGAAGCAAAAGGTTAACTATCGTCAGGGTAGTCCACTAAAAGATCCTATGCACTCTTCACTCAATCCCAGCTTCCAACCTAAAACCTGCCGCAAGAAAAGAAATGCGGCTGAGCTAACGCTCAGTGAACAGATATAAACAAATAATTGATTAGAAGATAATCGAAATGAATACGGATCACATTATGTCAAATCAATGAAAGGGAAAGAGCCTGCTGAGAAAATGTCAGATGAAACAGAATACAAAACAAATATGAATCAGATACTGAATCAGAGTGCATAACAAATATCAATCAATATAGGATCGGAGTGCATTGCCCAACTGCCTAAGCATGATACATGAATAGGCCAAATAGTCATATCACAATCATATCACAAATCATATACCGTCAATTTCATAAGTTGTACAAGGAGCTGCAGACTCCAATGTACCAAAATGTAATGGGGTGTAGGAACACACACCAACCAATCACCAGATACAGATACAGATTCCCTATGATGCATCCATACGCTCCCTGCAAAACAATATAGTACATATACTAGCTCTAGGCTAAGCATACATACTCAGATAGTCATAATGGCCAAAGTGCTATATAGCATATACAGAAATGGGAATGCTGGGGACTAATCACACTGCCCCAGATAGTGTCATGCCACTGGTGCCTCAATGACATGGCCATGGTACTTCCATGTCTAGGAATACAGATACAGAAGCTGCGCAATACAAGAGCAATCATAATCATATCAAATCAATCATATCAAATACTGAACTAAAACATATCATATCAAATATTGAACTGAATCATATCAACAGGATAACCAACGAATATCAGAATGAGATAGCAAATCAAATATCGAAACGAATATCAAAACGGATATCAATCAGATAAGAGAACGGATATCAATAGCAATAACGGATAACCATACCAATGGATGCCCTTATTGAAAAAGGACGGAATATCTGTACCTTATACAAAGCAAGGAAAGAAAACGAATGAATGAACACAAAGAAAAAACGTCACATCTTCTTCAACGAATCTACACGAATTAGGGTTCATAATATACTTATTAGCTCATTAATGTCATAACGGATTCTATTACTTATTATTAACCACATTATCATATTATGGTTTACTTAGGTTAAGTGATTAATACATAGGTCTTATATGTGTTTCAAATCAATAATTAATCTAGTTAAGGTTTAAGTGTGCCAAAACAGATTTTTGGGTTTATAATGCAAATCTTACTCAGTTTCTTACGATTTTTTAGGCCTGCCAATTAAGATCCAAAAATTCTGAAATAATTATCTATGATTCTACTATTTGTTTAGTATCTTCACAAATTTTTATATATTTTATTACCATGTACAAGTACTATTTCAAAAATCATCTTTTCAGACATACCCAGAAAGTTAACTGCACATACATACAGAAAGTTTGCCTTTAATTAACCCATTTTGACACTTCATAAAAATCTAAAAAAATTTGAAGAAGTCATAAATATCTCAAAGATCACCCCTGAAAATGGAGAGCTATTAACTCCTTATGGTTTGAAAAGTAAAAAACAAAAACATCGACTGATTTTCAGACTCAGATTCTCAGGTTTGACAACCTATGATCCAAAAATCAAAAAGCTTACTTACCGACCTCTATTTTCTATCAATCTTATATTTCCAAAAAGTAGACAAATGGTACTTACATTTAGAATAAAAAATCACTTAAACACACGTTGGCATCTTCAGTTTGGACACTCATCAATCCAACCCAAATTCTGCACAGATATAAAGAGACAAAAAAAGGACAAATGAGACCAAACAACCTAATACTCTAACCATTTTTTTGATCCAATTCACACACATATTCTTATAGGTTCAATTGAAAAATAACACCCATGTTTCCAGCCCTTGATGATCATACACACGACACACACACAACACAGAATTAACGAGCCAAAGGAGATCACATAAAATAACACAATTTGAGCCCTAGTTCCCATGTATTAAATGCATGCGCCCCTCATTAATTCTTAGGTTTCTATCCAGGTTTTAGGTCATGTATATCATGGTTTATTAAGGTCAAATTACCAGGTCTAGGGCATGAGTAACAAACTGATTTACATAGCCAAAAACAGAATTGGAAGTCGACATATATGTAACACATTTTTCTGATTTCATGTAGAGTTTTCTTTGTTATTCGTATTCAGAATTTAACGAGGCCCTCACATAGCGTATAGATAAGATTATTAAGGTCATATAACAAGTTCTACCTTCTGATTACATGCATCAAATGTGTGTCGAATGGTTGGAAACAAATGACGATGAGGATACCTTTAGGCAGAATGTAACGAGACCAAAAGAGATCAAGAGAAACCCATGAATAAGAAACATTTCGATTAGAACGCTCATATGACTACACCAATACTTGTACAACAGGAATTCGATCATCACGATTAGCCAACTCCTTCGTTGTCTTCTTGGATCTTGAGAGAGCATAAGATCCGCCAATTGTTTTTAGGGTTTATTGAGTGTTTGGTTTTGGCAAATCAAAGAGAGAACCGCATAAATTTTTGAGAGAGAAACCTTGTGATGTAAATAAGGTAACCGTATTCTACATATGAGGAGTATGCCGAGTTTTGGTGAGTGATTAGAGGGATATTTATTCTTTAAAATCTTTCCATTTATTTTCGGTATTATCTTCCCAAGTCCCAATCGTGTATAATATTTTCAAAAGCTAAGAACCGGTCCAATATATCCAATTAACGTGTGATACCATTTGACATAAGGGTGAGCCAAATTTAATAGTATACTTAGGTTAGAGATTAATATTTGTAGTTTAATTCATAACGTATAGTTTAACATAGCTCATTCATTTACCAGGATTTAGGTTAAGTTAATAATATAAAGAAAAAGGTTAGTCTGGATTTCAGGTTGTTATAATTCTTCCCCTCCTAAAAAGAAAATTTTGTCCTCGAAATTGGCGTCGCAAAAGTTAGAAAGAGACGTACCCGATTACGAAAAGAAATGACAATAATTAGCCTCACACTCGGAGAGGGTCTTCCAAAAGATTCTAATGAACGGAATGTTTTGTTTTATTTCTCATGACTCGATCCAGATAAAATCTGATAGCCCCAGGCTCTCCAACAGAACATAAATCATAATGAATCTGATCGAATGGATACGAAACACCCAAAGCGGATGATACTTGTAACTTCTCAGGACATCCTATGATCAAATAAATTCAAGGTATATGATGTAACTATTATCATATTGGCCAGGCGTCATAATACTTGCATCATATAAACATGCCTTTATTGCAATCATATTCTACCTTTAGTCGTGACTAAACAACCTATCACCACCAAATCAAATCAACTTTAAAACATTTTCGAAGGAGACAGATTTAGCAGAACGAATCTTATCATCAAAAGGTAATGGGAAATTCCTGTACTCGTGCTTGATAATCACAAGATCTCTTATAGACGGGACCTTAATATGCTTAGCAATAGCAAGAGAAACCACAGAATGTGTTGAACACATCGGATTCATACATATCAGAATTCTCTGAACGGACGAAAAGGTATCTAAACGATTATCAAACAAAACAAATATCGATGTTCGAAAGAATTTGATAACCTCAGTAAGTGAAACCTGGAAGGCATTACTACAAAATTCTCAAAGCATTCTAAACTTATTTGATCATTAAAATTATGTTGCATATCCTGATAAATTTTCTAAATCTCTGGAATGAATGATCTTATAAGAGCTTAGCTTGAAGCAGAGGTACAAATCAGAGTGGTGCAGAAGAAAGATATCTAACAAATGCCTTATCATATAATCTACCCAATCCTCACCAGTCATAACTAAAGTTTCTACAGGGGAAACCTAAAGCAAAATGCCAAAGGCTGTTTCGTAAGCTCCTATATTGAAAACCTAAGAGCCAAATCTTCACAGGTCATAACTTAAGTAACACAAGTCGAAAACTAAAGCTCTGATACCATAATTGTAACACCCCAACCCGACAAGGGTCTGAATGTCACATTATGGTGTCAATCAGAATAAAATAAACGCAAGCGGAAGTCTTAATTAATAAATGATAACAAAGGTATTCTACAACTAATAATGAAATACTAACTCTAAACATAGTGAGCTCCAAAACTAAAATACAACTCCGAACTAAATATAACTGGAGGTAAATCCAAGTCTAATCCATAAGCAAAAGGTTAACTATCGTCAGGGTAGTCCACTAAAAGATCCTAAGCACTCTTCACTCAATCCCAGCTTCCAACCTAAAACCTGCCGCAGGAAGAGAAATGTGGCTGAGCTAACGCTCAGTGAACATATATAAACAAATAACTGATAATAAGATAATCGAAACGAATACGAATCACATTATGTCAAATCAAAGAAAGGGAAAGAGCCTGTTGAGAAAATGTCAAATGAAATAGAATACAAAACGAATATGAATCAGAGTGCAAAACAAATATCAATCAATATAGGATCGGAGTGCATTGCCCAACTGCATAAGCATGATACACGAATAGGCCAAATAGTCATATCACAAATCATATACCGTCAATTTCATAAGTTGTATAAGGAGCTGCAGACTCCAATGTACCAAAATGTGATGGGGTGTAGGAACATACACTAACCAATCACCAGATACAGATTCCCTATGATGCATCCATACGCTCCCTGCAAAACAATATAGTACATATACTAGCTCTAGGCTAAGCATACATACTCAAATAATCATAATGGCCAAAGTGCTATATAGCATATACAGAAATGGGAACCCCGGGGACTAATCACAGCGCCCCAGATAGTGTCATGCCACTGGTGCCTCCATGACATGGCCATGGTACCTCCATGGATAGGAATACAGATACAAAAGCTGGGCAATACAAGAGCAATCATAATCATAATCATAATCAAATCAAATCAATCATATCAAATACTGAACTGAAACATATCATATCAAATACTGAACTGAATCATATCAAAAGGATAACCAAAGAATATCAGAATGAGATAGCAAATCAAATATCAAAACGAATATCAATCAGATAAGAGAACGGATATCAATAGCAATAACGGATAACCATACCAATGGATACCCTTACTGAAAAAGGGCGGAATATCTGTACCTTATTGCAAAGCAAGGAAAGTAAACAAATGAATGAACACAAGGAAACAATGTCACGTCTTCCTCACTGAATCTACACGAATTAGGGTTCATAATATACTTATTAGCTCATTAATGTCATAACCAAGGTTGCAAAAATCACGAAT
The DNA here is from genome assembly GCA_021014915.2 of Artemisia tridentata subsp. tridentata. Taxonomy (NCBI): domain Eukaryota; kingdom Viridiplantae; phylum Streptophyta; class Magnoliopsida; order Asterales; family Asteraceae; genus Artemisia; species Artemisia tridentata. The sequence continues at coordinate 269,734,391 of CP139503.1, forward strand.
CGGTAGTGGGCGGTTGACCACCTTGTAGCTTGTAATCGGTCTAGGCGGGATTAATCGGTGATTAATCGAACTGGCATTATTGACAAATTTTAGTTATTTCCGGCAAGTGTATTTCCGGTGAGTTTTAGGTATTTTCTAAAAAACAACTTATAATAGACTTAAACAGTTATTATAAGTGATCAAAATAAGTTTACAATGAGTTTTGGGTACTTCTGGCAAGATTTATAGGTTTCCGAAAAGTTTGACCACCATTGACCGACGTTGATCTTCGTTGACCACGGTTGACCTATTTGTTTGACCCAGTTACATAAATCGGCAAGGTCGGTGGCCTTGTAGCACCTAATCAGCGATTAATCGGCCTTGTAGACCTTTTTTTGCAACACTGGTCATAACGGACTCTATTACTTATTATTAATCACATTATCATATTAGGGTTTACTTAGGTTAAGTGATTAATACATAGGTTTTATATGTGTTTCATCAATAATTAATCTAGTTAAGGTTTAAGTGTGCCAAAATAGATTTTTAGGTTTATAATGCAAATCTGACTCAGTTTCTTACGATTTTTCAGGCTTGCCAATTAAGCTCCAAAAATTCAGAAATAATTATCTATGATTCTACTATTAGTTTAGTATCTTAACAAATTTTTATATATTTTATTACCAAGTACAAGTACTATTTCAAAAATCATCTTTCCAGACCTACCTAGAAAGTTAACTGCACATACATACAGAAAGTAGACAAATGATACTTATGTTTAGAATAAAAAATCACTTAAACACATGTTGGCATCTTCAGTTTGGACACCCATCAATCCAACCCAAATTCTGCACATATATAATTAGACACAAAAAGGACTAACGAGACCAAACAACCTGATACTCTAACCATTTTTTTTATCCGATTCACACACATATTCTTATAGGTTCAATTGAAATATATCACCCATGTTTCCAGCCTTCGATGATCATACACAACACACACACACAACACAGAATTAACGAGCCAAAGGTGATCACATAAAATAACACAATTCGAGCCCTAGTTCCGACGTGTTAAATGCATACGCCCCTCATTAATTCTTAGGTTTCTATCCAGGTTTTAGGTCATGTATATCATGGTTTATTAAGGTCACATTACCAAGTCTAGTGCATGAGTAACAAATTGATTTACATTACCAAAAACAGAAGTGGAAGTCGACATATATGTAACACATTTTCCTGATTTCATGTAGAGTGTTCTTTGTTATTCGTATTTAGAATTTAACGAGGCCCTCATATAGCGTATAGACAAGATTATTAAGGTCGTATAACATGTTCTACCTTTTGATTACATGCATCAAATGCGTGTCGAATGGCTGAAAACAAAAGATGATGAGGATACCTTTAGGCAGACTGTAACGAGACCAAAAGAGATCAAGAGAAACCCATGAATCAGAACCTTTCGATTAGAACGCTCATATGACTAGACCAATACTCGTACAACAGGAATTTGATCATCACCATTAGCCACCTCATTTGTTGTCTTCTTGCATCTTGAGAGAGCATAAGAGCCACCAATTGTTTTTAGGGTTTATTGAGTGTTTGGTTTTGGAAAATCAAAGAGAGAACCGCATAAATTTTTGAGAGAACTGTGTGATGCAAATAAGGTAACCATATTCTACATATGAGGAGTATGCCGAGATTTGGTGAGTGATTAGAGGGATATTTATTCTTTAAAATCTTTCCATTTACTTTTGGTGTTATCGTCCCACGTTCCAATCGTGTATAATATTTTCAAAAGCTAAGAACCGGTCCAATATATCCTATTAACGTGTGATACCATTTGACATAAGGGTTAGCCAAATTTAATAGTATACTTAGGTTAGAGATTAATATTTGTAGTTTAATTCATAATGTATAGTTTAACATAGCTCATTCATTTACCAGGACTTAGGTTAAGTTCATAATATAAGGAAAAATGTTAGTCTGAATTTCAGGTTGTTATAGTTTACCTCCCTTTGAATACTGCCTGGGAAGAATTGTCATTCTTCTTCCCACCACCTCCTATCCCTTTCCACTTGCCTTTGTACTTGCCTTTGTTCCTATCCACCACCAACACATCTTTCGAATTCTGCTCAAGACCTCTTTCAGTTGTCTTAAGCATGTTATGTAGTTTGGCTATTGTCCTTCCCTCCACATTAATGATGTTGTAGTTGAGTATGAACTGCTTATACTCCTTGCTTAATGAGTTTAAGATGAAATCAATAGAAAACTCAGGTACAATTGCTTAACCTAGCCTTTTAATTGGATTGATGTGCCCAGCCATTTTGATTACATGGGTACTTATCGGTGAACCCTCAACCATCTTGAAATTTCTATGATTAACAATTACATCGTACCTTTTGGTTTGGGCCTACGCCTGTAAAGTAGTACGTAGATGGTTGAATAGTTCAAATGCTCCAAAGTCCATGTAGTTAACTTGGAGCTCTTGTGCCATGGTGACCAGCATCAGACATCCAACGTCTACCAAGCATTTAAATGCCTTTGGTAAGCATTCCTGAATGCCAACGGGGTGTTAGCCACGGGTGCTGGGTCGATGGGATTCTCAAGGACATACCACTTACGTTCATGTCGGAGTACAATATGAAGATTCCTCTCTAAGTCATGAAAGTTAGGCCCAATGAGTTTGTCCTTCTCAAGTACAGAGCGAAGTGACAAACTGTTATGATTGGTGTTATTGTTTGCCATCTACAGTTTAATGAATAAAACTTTAGTGAATTCAATCTTTTGTTGTAGTGGCTACTAGACCGTACCATATCGCACATTACACTGGGATCAGGAAAAGGTCTGTACAAGGCACCATGCTAGGGGGTAAACTACCTTGTAAAGTTTTTTAGGTAGGAGTTTTACCAAACCGATTGCCTCCCTGAGACAACTCCTAGGGTTGAGACTCAATCACCTATTGGGTGTACTTAGTCTCATCTTGCAACCTTGGGTCCGCTATGGCGGAATGCCAATAGACTCCACGATAAGCGCCAGTGGTTTTGCATTTCATTGATCTCTGCTAGGGCATACGACCAATGACCAAAGAACCACCTCTCCCGTGTCAGCCATGTACCCACAGATACCATGCTAGGGCATCATCTATCTACAGGGTCTGAGCTAAGAGAGTGGACATGCATATGGATGATGCATCAGTCTATGATTACACATATGGTAAGACTTTTTCAGAATCATCAGTCACGTATCCTTTATTTTTTATATGTATCATTAAAACGCCTTTTCCAAATTAAAAACTCATTTTACGTATGAACTATGCATAAATTCATACCACAATTTGTTTAAGTTTTGAAAAACAAATTAGTCTGTAATAAAAGGTGTCTAAACTCAGGTTTCCCATCCCAAGCCTTTTTAGTTAGGTTCAGACTAATTCATAGACTTTTACCATTTTATTATGCAATCTCGCTGTCGGAGACCTGGTGCTTAAGTACACCACTTTCTCTCGACTTAAGCAAAGATGCCTAGTTTTATTATGTCCCTGGATAATACTTGTTGACGTATTATCCACCCCTTAACATGCATATAGACGATAATTAAACATTTGACTAAGCCATTATCTACTGTTGATCCAAGTGCCACTTCGGAATCAACTTGGGTCTATCCACCCCTTTATTCAGGAGGCTGCACACTCCTCCGTGCTCTCACTGGATCTCAGCTCCATAAGTTTTTCGTCAATCGAACTATCTTCTGGTCCTTACTGGTGTCATGTCCTTCTTGATTTATATTTAATTATGTATAGCCTACTTAAAATTAAATTACAACAGGGAATATATATTGGCATGAAGCGAAAAGTGTACCGCTTTTAAGGGGTCATTTAAGCCTTAAATCGTATTTATTTGATCAAATATTGCCCTAAATCGTTCCTTTTGTCATTTTAGGTACTTTTGAGGAGAAATCTGGAAAAGGAGGCATTTGGACGTTTTTGGAGCATTAAAGTGAAGAAAACGGCAAAGTCTCAAGAATCGGCTAAAAGTTACTCTTGACGGCGTCAGACTTTACTCTGGACGGCGTCATGCCTTGGCAAGAAAAGTTGGATGTGAAATTTACTCATGACGGGCCAGTGAAAATAGCATGTGAATTCTGACGGCGTCACGCTTTAACTTGATCGAGGGCGTCACGGCTTAAATCATAAGGGGACGGCGTCACGTTCATGGTTCGACGGCGTCAAGCCTTGATAAGCCAGAATGGATTTTTGAAGAGCTAAAGAGGGACGGCGTCAAGAAGGTCATCCGGGAACCCTAAAAGCGGCGAGGTGACGGCGTCACACTCCATAAGGTGACGCCGTCAGATCCAAAAATCTATATATAGTTTTCTAATTTTTTGTCATTAGGGAGAGCTTAGTGTGTGGAATTTTGGGAGAAAACCCTAAGACGATTTTAGCTACTTTTTCAGGGCTTTTTGCCTTGAGATCTTTCATGTTTCATTGAAAGATAAGTTATCAATTAATCATTCAATATGTCTATGTGTTGTTTGATTCTATCTTATTCTTGTCTTTTGTTTAACATGTTAGGCTAATTTTATCTTGTGTTTGCTTGGATCTAATGAAACCTAGCTATTGATTATTGGTTGTTAGTGTGTTATTAGTTGTATTGGATGATTGTTTATCTATGTTAGGCTTAAGAAAACTGGCTAACTTCCTATTCGGTAACTTGCTTGAACGTCTTAAGAAACATGAACCAAATGCGTACTAAAGGTTTTTATGGTTGTATTTAATGCACAAGCGAATTCTAGTGATCCCATGTTAGGAGCTTCCTAGCCGGCTCGACATAGGAGTGAAGTAGGAGCTTGTAGAGTTGGGGAAGTAAGTACGCCACCCCACGAATGGTATTAAGGAATACACCCGTCATCCACGCGACTAATACACACTAATTAACTGGTAAAAGATAGTTAGGGAGTAAGGAAATCTAAGTAAACACATTTCTCTACACATAAGTTTCTCACCCACATTTTAATTTCAGTTATTTATTTTATTTGCATTCGTAGTAATTTGGGTTAGTTGACTAGCAACTAATTCCGCCCACTCTATCAAAACCGAGATTTTACTTGCTTTCATAAAATTATAAAAACATAAAAAAGAATCTTCCTCAACCCTTAGACCTAATTAGAGTAGCCTTTCACACCTAACGAACACTATTCCCTGTGGAGAACGATCAATCCCCCGTACTTACCACTACACTATACTACATCGGTCAGGTACACTGCCTGGTGGGGTTGTAAGCCTCTTGAGATCCCTCGAGAGGTAAAACCTGTTGTAAGGTTACAAAACCACGCAATCAAGTTTTTGGCGCCGCAGCCCGGGGAGTAGTTATTGCTTAGGTTGAAATTTTATTTTTATTAGGTCTACTCACAAGATTCCTATCAAGTGAGATATTTTCTTTTTATTTTGTAGCTTTCTCGTAGTCTATCTTTTCTTTGTGATTTTGTTTGTAATTTGCTTCAAATGGACTTTTCACTTAGATTTCTAAGATTGCAAGATATGGTTGAGTGGCTAGAACACCAAGAAGTTCAAAATACCTCATTTAGAGACACTTATGAATCATATGAGCCTTCACCTAGGATAGATTCTTATGAACAACCTCCATGTTTAGGATCTTGTTTTAGTGAGGCTAATAGGAAAAGCGACCTAGTTTGCCAAGGAATTGTGGATAGAGCCGTATCAATAAATCATAAGTTGGAAGAAGCACTAGGTTTGTTATTATCACTACCTAAGAAAACAATTGACGAGGATATAGGTGATCTTGACACATGGAATAATGAGGTAAACACCATAAGCCCACAAAATACTCAACCATCATTTGAGGCACCCACACCGCCCGTGACTTACCCGGAAGAAGTAGAAGAGACTTTAGGAATCCCGATGGAGGTAGAACCCTTGGACCAAGCACAACTAGAGGATATAGGTTTGCACACTTTTAGTGATGACCTTACTCATAGTTCTAGGGAATTTCCTAGTGTTGATGAATTGGAACCTCAACCTTTACACAACTTTTCATCCTTAGATTTACATCTAGGAAAAAAAAGAGGAACCGAACCACCCATCAACCAATATTATCTGGGTAGTTTTATGATGAAGGAAGCCATTCACTCACCCCCTTCACCTCACGTGGCATATTCACACCCTAAGGGTGTGTATCGCTACTTTCACCCGCACTTAATCCTAAGTGTAGGGAAAACCCCCCCTATTTTTGTTAAATAAGGGTAGAGTCAGGCTCGTGACTCGAACAAAAACAAGCGCTTCTTGGGAGGCAACCCAAGCTTTATTTACTTTGTGTGTTTATTTATTTGTTTGTTTGTTTTTATTTGTTTCCGTGTGTATGTTTAAATTTTATTATTATTGATTCATGTTCAAAACTAATTTGTGAAAATGCTTTATTTTGTTTTTAACTTCGTCTTAACTACATATAAAGGTATTTTGCAAAAGATAAGTGTAAGGGAAATCTAAATCGGTTTATTAGAACAAATGAACATGAATCATAATAATAATAAATTAACATACATATTAGTATTTGTTTGAGTCAAATGCTTGTATCGAGTCATAATGATGTTTTGCAGGATTTCCAGGAAGTAAGGTATAGGTTTTTCCAAAAATTTTTCCGGAAACGTAACATGAGAATTCTGTCAGATCATTTCTGACGGCGTCAGGGTTTATAACCTGACGGCGTCAGATTTAATTTCCAGAAAATTTTTGAAAGTTTTGTTTTCATAAAAAGTTTTTATTAAAATCTCCAACTTATAATCTCCAGGAATCTGCAAAATTATCATTCCACAAGCATTATATCCTTATATATAGATTTTTCCCGCCGATGTTATGCAGGTTTTCGTGTTTGTTTTCTCAGGTTTAACAGGTTATTTTGGACAAGGAAATGTATGTGGAATCAAGCTTATGGCGATGCATTAGTCTTGGAGCTTCTACATTACTTTGGAGGAAGATTTAACCGTGTAATTTCATTATCCACCGAACGAATCAGGGGAGTATTTGATTTCATTCTTTTACTTTTTGCTTTTACATCTTATTATTTGAACATTGGGGACAATGTTCATCTTAAGTGTAAGGGGAGGGTAAAAGTACGATTTTAGAAAATACAATTGCGCTTGATTTTTGTTTGTTTAATAATAGATGTGTAATAAAACTGAGAGAAATACTTGATTAAGGTAATTTTAGTGCCAAATTTAAAATTTTTTACAACATATAGGAGTGAAACTTTGATCTTAATGAGCGTCTCACGGATAGGAGTTATATGACTAGCACAAAAACCGTACCACTAAAAAATTTTCCACCCCAAATATGTGAGGTTCGCCCCTAGAATTGGTAGGAAAAGCATTTTTGCTATGATGTGTGTACGGTAGCACTTAGATTCTAGAACTTGCGTTAGGACCATTCCAAGGCCACAAGTGAGACTACATTCGTGTAGTTAGATTTACTACATGATAAGAGGCATTAGGATTAACCCATTGTTTTACACCTGTGTTTTTGTTATAATTACATTGGCTACATTGGTCAAGTAATTCTCCCACACCCTTTGCGTTGTACTCATTTTTAGTACACGATACCCCTAGTACACCCCTCAGAGCCTATCTTTTCGTTTCAACCTTTAAGCATTTTACTTAAAGGAAGAATTTGTTACACCCCACTAAAATGTACACCCAAATCGCCTTAGCCTACCTTGTATGCACTCATTTTTAGTGCATTATTGTGACAACATTTGTTTAAACCCAAGTTAATTATCTAGTTGATTACATGGTTGCTAAGTCGAGTCATATCCTTGTACATATTGTTTTGGGACGATTGGGACTCATGGGTAAAGTACTAGTGTAATGGAGTAATGGGGAAGAACATCATTTATTACCCCCATATGTGCTAAATATTTTAAAAGTACTCCAAGTTTTTCAATTATCTTAATTCGAGTCATTAGATTAGTATTTGTAAAGTTATGTAAAAATTCAAGTGTAAGGGGGATGCAATGCCCCTATGATGTATTATTTTGGATGGTAGGGTAAAAGTGTATGCAAAAAAAAAAAAAAAAAAAAAAAAAAAAAATAAATACAAAAAAAATGAGAAAAAGAAAAATAGAAAAAAAACATACGGACTACCATCCCGTTTCATTTTATGTTTGTTTTATGTTTTTGTTATTTTCTTTCATTAGCTTAAGATCGAGTCTAGTCTTGGCTTAGCAACATTGTATAGTACATGTAATTGATCAAGATCTTTAACTCGCCACCAGTAAAATATCCCGTATCCAACAAAACCGTGTTTTTCCTTTTCCCTACACCTTACGTTATAACCCATTTAAAAGCCCTCTTTGATAGTTTATCTTAGGTGCTTACGCCTAGTGGAGGAGGTTTTCGATCCTTTCCCAAGCCTATGGTAATCTATTTGCTATGACAGGTAGTGAGAGATATTTTCCGTTTTCATTTATGAGATTTATTTTGATGACACTTGAGAGATGTGAGTATCTAAACACTACTTGTGAGGTGCTAGTTTATAATCTCCGTGCTTATTATGATTGAAGTGGAACGAATATTTGTTGTAATTACTTTTATGTTAGCATTAAATGACCCATAACTTGTATTTTGATTAGAATAAAAGCGCATTTGCTTGAGGACAAGCAAATCTCAAGTGTAAGGGTATTTGATGAAGCGAAAAGTGTACCGCTTTTAAGGGGTCATTTAAGCCTTAAATCGTATTTATTTGATCAAATATTGCCCTAAATCGTTCCTTTTGTCATTTTAGGTACTTTTGAGGAGAAATCTGGAAAAGGAGGCATTTTGGACGTTTTTGGAGCATTAAAGTGAAGAAAACGGCAAAGTCTCAAGAATCGGCTAAAAGTTACTCTTGACGGCGTCAGACTTTACTCTGGACGGCGTCATGCCTTGGCAAGAAAAGTTGGATGTGAAATTTACTCATGACGGGCCAGTGAAAATAGCATGTGAATTCTGACGGCGTCACGCTTTAACTTGATCGAGGGCGTCACGGCTTAAATCATAAGGGGACGGCGTCACGTTCATGGTTCGACGGCGTCAAGCCTTGATAAGCCAGAATGGATTTTTGAAGAGCTAAAGAGGGACGGCGTCAAGAAGGTCATCCGGGAACCCTAAAAGCGGCGAGGTGACGGCGTCACACTCCATAAGGTGACGCCGTCAGATCCAAAAATCTATATATAGTTTTCTAATTTTTTGTCATTAGGGAGAGCTTAGTGTGTGGAATTTTGGGAGAAAACCCTAAGACGATTTTAGCTACTTTTTCAGGGCTTTTTGCCTTGAGATCTTTCATGTTTCATTGAAAGATAAGTTATCAATCAATCATTCAATATGTCTATGTGTTGTTTGATTCTATCTTATTCTTGTCTTTTGTTTAACATGTTAGGCTAATTTTATCTTGTGTTTGCTTAGATCTAATGAAACCTAGCTATTGATTATTGGTTGTTAGTGTGTTATTAGTTGTATTGGATGATTGTTTATCTATGTTAGGCTTAAGAAAACTGGCTAACTTCCTATTCGGTAACTTGCTTGAACGTCTTAAGAAACATGAACCAAATGCGTACTAAAGGTTTTTATGGTTGTATTTAATGCACAAGCGAATTCTAGTGATCCCATGTTAGGAGCTTCCTAGCCGGCTCGACATAGGAGTGAAGTAGGAGCTTGTAGAGTTGGGGAAGTAAGTACGCCACCCCACGAATGGTATTAAGGAATACACCCGTCATCCACGCGACTAATACACACTAATTAACCGGTAAAAGATAGTTAGGGAGTAAGGAAATCTAAGTAAACACATTTCTCTACACATAAGTTTCTCACCCACATTTTAATTTCAGTTATTTATTTTATTTGCACTCGTAGTAATTTGGGTTAGTTGACTAGCAACTAATTCCGCCCACTCTATCAAAACCGAGATTTTACTTGCTTTCATAAAATTATAAAAACATAAAAAAGAATCTTCCTCAACCCTTAGACCTAATTAGAGTAACCTTTCACACCTAACGAACACTATTCCCTGTGGAGAACGATCAATCCCCCGTACTTACCACTACACTATACTACATCGGTCAGGTACACTGCCTGGTGGGGTTGTAAGCCTCTTGAGATCCCTCGAGAGGTAAAACCTGTTGTAAGGTTACAAAACCACAACAGCAAATATATATACTGGCACGCAGGCCACCCATAAACCCAAATACTGAAAATATAAACTTCTACTGCTACATCACAACCATGTAGTTTATATTTTTGGTCTATGGCTTGGATTCGTGTTATGCATGATTAATATAAAGCAGGAAAATACTATAAAAGAAAAATCACAAGTGAAAATACTTAAACTATGATTTGCCATGGCATACTACATATGCACATGCACCACACATACAACACATCCTGATAGTACATGCAAACCACTAGTTTCACTTGTGTTGCTGCACTCTACTGCAACCTGTCATTCTTCATGAATGACGGTTCTTACCTTATTGCAATTTATCGTCAATTTAGGAAAATTTTATCTTTTAAAATTCATAAACCCTAATTAGGCTTTTACAGTTTTAAAATTTTTAAAGTCTATGACTTAGGTAATAAGAAAACCTAATCACCTCGTTCATGGTTTTAGAAAAATTTACTACGGATTTTTGGTAAAAACATTTTTTTCCTCGAAACCCTTGTTATGGATTTAACATAAAACCCTAATTTCCATAATTTGGAATCCCGGACTCCGAATTGGGTAAAACTGTCTTTCATCAGTTTATATAAACCACCTGATTGGTCACAAAGATTCATGCTTGTCGTTTTCCATAATCCCATATGGCTAGGAGTATGAAAAACGACCCTTCTAGGATTTAGAAAAACCCTAGACCCTCTTATTTGCTTTTAAGCTATATTGCTTACCACGTGATTTAATTTGGTAACTTCAAGTTTCTAAATATAGTTAAAGCGTACTTTTAGCAAATTTTGCACTTTATCAAAAATACCTAAAAAAATAAATCATACATGGTAAAGCAAAAACTAACAAATAAGAATTAGGGTTTTAGTAAGTTGGGGTTTCCTATTTGCAATTTGCCCAATTAGGTTTCAGGTTTTAGTCCCGGATACCCTCGTATCCTTATAAATCTGACATCTTTAGGTTTTAAAAAATCCCAAAGAATTAGACTTTATGTGTTCTAAAACCTCTTAACCTTATTTGATCACAAGATTATAGTTCTTGTAATCTTGATATCATTAATTAGTAATTTGTAACTATTTTATCAAGGGAGAAAATTATGGTGTAAACCCAACACTTAGATCAATGCCCTCAAAGGTCAAAATACCCAATTATTTTGATATTGATAAAACAACACAAATCATACTAAGATGTTTCAGTTCGCCAGGTTGTCTCTTGCCTGCCCATGGATTCAGCAGCAGTTTGAAAGGTTAACCTATTCGGGAAATTCTTTGGCAGTGTAGTGGCCTCACTTCGCTTGCCTCCCTTCCGGTTGCCTCAGCTTCTGAATCCAATCTTCAATGTTCAGTAACTAAGGAGTCCTAGTAGGCTGAAAATAACTTTCTATGCAAGATAAATCTTTTCTATATTTATCTAAACGTGTTACACGGTATTACTATACTTATCTTACACATAAAATGACTTAATACATCAGCAACACTAATCAATACTCCAGCAGCACTAAACTTTAACTCTGGCAGCATTAATACTTCAACAGTAATAAGTTAGTATTACCAGCAATAACTTTTCTTCTAGCAGCACTAACATACTTATTGTATTTCTTTAAAGTTCAGCAACATTACTAGCAGTAGTAATATACACTATCAGTCTTAATCTTTGTACCAGCAGTAGAAACATACTTAGAGTATTTTCATTTAAGTACCTGAGCAGTCTTAATCATGTGAGCAGTTTTAATATCATGAGCAGCATTAACACCTTGAAGCCTTTAAATCCCAACAATACTCCCCTAAACTTGATATTTTCTCCTAAAATCATCAAATTTCATTCAAATGTTGAACCTTTACTAGGAGGATGCTTTCAAACACCTTACCAGCTATTCTTCAAGCATATGATAAACCAAATAAGCTCATCTGCCATGCTTTCATTTATGTCATGCTCCATTTGATGTTTACTGTCCAGCATCATTCCTAATGTTATTTTTGTGAGTGGATATTTCTTCTTGACCAACATTTAGATATGCATAGCATCCATTATTAGTTCATGAACCCCACAAGTATCTATCAACCTCCAGCTTATCACCTTCTGATTATAGATAGGTCTTCTCCACACTTCATCTTCAACATGAGCTTCAAACATAGTCTTCAAGACACCCTACAAGACATAGTCATGATCTAATACTGGTTGCTTCAATGGTTTTGTTGGTCCACACTTTTCTTTGACAAGCTTCCACAAAGTCTCTAAATCTTCTCTGTCAAAGCTTCTAACCATCTGATTAAACCTTGAGAATACATAAGTCTGTCCATTAGCTCTTGTAATTTCACAAATTATTTTCCTTGGACTCTCATTGTATATTCTACAACCAACAATATCCGGCAGTTTTGTAGCCAAAGGTTTACAGTCTATTGGAATTTCTTCATCATCAAAAACTATCACAATGTATTGTTTAATCTCTTCTGAACCTTTGTCATTACCTTCTTTCTGCTCACCTCCCTTCTACTCTTGCTCTGATTGCTCATCAATCTTCTACTTTTTAGTGCTTCCCTTCTCAATCTCATCACCAGCTCTCTTTAAATTCTTTTCTTGCTCTTTTTCTACTTCCTTAGAACCCCCACTACCTCTTCAGTACTCATAGCAATAAAGGCGTTGACCCTCTTGAAAGCTTTATCAAACTGCTCTTTAATCCTTTCATAGCTCATGCCTTTGAAATAAGAAGGCTTCCATCCATCCATGTTTCTCAAGTAGGTTTGCATTATCTTCTTTTGTTTTGCTTCGGTAGGTGGTTTATTTCTCTTTTCTTCAACTTCTTTTTGTGCAAAGAATTTCTTCTATTGAGCTAAGAACTGCATAAAGAGTTTTGATTTTTCTTCTAAGGAAAGCTCCTCTTGTTTATCTTGCCACATTCTTTAAGCTACCATACGGTCAGCCTCACAATGTGCTTGAATGTCTTCCCATGTGTCAATCAATGCAAGACTAGCTTCTTCTTCCTTTTGAGCTTGCTCTCTTCTTTCCTTTTCTTCTGCAGCAATAAGCTCAACCTGCACCTGTCTAGCTAGCTCTTCATCTTCTATGAGCTGTTGTTGTCTAGTCCTCATTGACAAAGGCTTTTCTTTAGGTTATTCAATCAGAATATCTTTGCCTTTATCAGTTGATGATTGTGTGTTTGTTGGTTTTGATGTTGAACTCTCTTTGACTAGTGTTTTTGCTTTTTCAGATCAATCATAGCCTGAGCCAAAGTGAGCTCTTCATCATCAATATCTGTAGTTGCAGCAGCAGTAACTTCTTCAGTTTTCTTCCCAGCAGTACTAACATTTGGCTCAGCAGCATTAACTGTTTCACTGGCAGCACTAACTGAAATTTCAACACTAACAGCATCATTATCAGCAGCATTAACCATCAACTTGGCCACTTCAACCAACTTTTCAATGCTAGCAGTTTTAACTATATCCACCTACTCTTCCACAGTATTTTCAACACCTACAAAGGTAATTCCAGCCTCATCATCTTGAACCATATCAACAGCATCAATGGCAGTCGCATTGCCTTGTTTGTCTTGAACCACAAACTAAGCAGCAGTATCAATCTCCTCATCCACCAATTGTGCATCAATCCACATTTCATTTTCTACCCTAGTTTCCTCCCCTGAAGCTTTGCTTGTATTCCTCCCCTATTTGGGAGCATCCTCCCCCAAACTCTGTGCTTCATCAGAAGATTCAATTCTAGAAGTAGTACCCACTTCATGAAATCTTTTCAACTTTTGTGTTCTTGACCTCTGTCTTCCTTCTAGATATCTAACCCTTCTCTTCAACCTTTTGATTTCATCACCTTGAGAAGTTGTAAGCTACTTGAGGTCAAGAACATCTTTTGACAATTTTGTACAGGTTGCCATCAATTCATTTAAAAGTTCCATACTGCCCTCACCAATTCCGATTGTGTTACCTATCCTGAGAGATGGATCACTGGGCATGTTAGACACAACCTCATCCCTAGAATGAGCACTTATGCCCCCTTGGTTTCTTGGCACCTGGGGATTTCAGCCTCTGAATTAGTTCCATGGGAACTTGATTCAGTAGATGTTGCCTTAGATTTGGTCTTAGTGATGTTACCATTGACCTGCTCTGCTTCTAAGCTAGAAGCAGTAGTGGTAGCCCTTTCTAAACTACCTTCCCACTCCTTATTGGTAGCCTCATCTGCATCCATACCAGCACAAGCCTGAGGTAGCTTAGTGCCCTTTTTCTTTGTGATCCTACGGGTATAAGTCTTTTGTGGTTGAGATGTGGACGGTAAAATGGTGGGTGTGTCATGTGTCTCAGTTGGGATTACCGAACCTTCACCCTGACTTAGTTCCAACATTGTTTGAAACAATGGTGTTACTATGCCTGAAAAATCTGTTCCCTCCCTTTTCATGTTTGCAAAAAGTTTTCTTATATGAAAGGGAGCCTCATTAACCTTTTTGTGAGTTTTCTTTTCAGAAAACTGTTTGTCCATAAGTAATTGTAAAAACCTTGGATATAAGAAAATTTTGCTTGCAGATTTATCCAAGTTCTTGACCATACCACCAAAAATTATTTTTGAAAAATTATATTTTTGGTTTATAGCCAAGCAGACTATGGCAGAAGCCACATTGCTGCTAAACTCATTCCAGCCATTTTTCTTTGGACTAAGACACTGTAAGATGGTATGAATCAAGAGTTTCCACTGAGGGGAGAATGATCCTTTTGAAAATTTTAGAGAATCATTTTTCCTTACATACCCCATCTATGCAAGGTTTTCAAAAAGAGTAGAATTAGGAAGATTCTCAATTCCACTAGCATCTGCTAGGTTAAGAACTTGCCTAACAGATGTCCCAGTAATGAGAATTTCATTCCCATCTACTAGGGCATGTATATGTTCTTCCCTATTAATAGTTTTGACCTTTGAAGTAGACCAAAACTGTTTAATTTGGGAAATATATATATATATATATATATATATTATATATATATATATATATATATATATATATATATATATATATATATATATATATATATATTAGGGTTTACTGTTAATGCAAATCTAATATGACTTGCATTTAAGAAATCAATCATTTCAGTAAACCCTTTAGACACTTTGGGTTTTTGCAAAAATGCAACCATGTTGTGTTGGTCAGCAAAAGCGAAAGTCGACATTGTGTAATTTTGAAAAATCGTGTAGGGTATTGCTGGGTTTTGCAATTAAACGATAAAAACAAGTTAGTGTTTAGTTTGAGAGAGGTTTTGATCAGATAAAAACATTTGTTTGAATGATTGAAGGATACAAACCCTTAATCATTCAAAGTTCTAAAACAGTACCCTGCACTCTCAAACTTAGCAGCGAAACCTAGCAGCACTAAGTTAAGCCTAGCAGCACTAACTTATGCTTAGCAGCACTAAGTCAGTTTCCACGCCAAACAACTTATGTATCATCATTCCAACAGTTTTCTTAGCTTATCCAGCAAAAGATTAGTCCAAAAACACAAAAACACAAGCAATAACATAATGCACAATTATCACATTATCAATTATATTTAGCAGTTTTAAGTATAACTGGCAACATTAACATAGCAGTTCTAAGTATAACTAGCAACACTAAGTATACTTAGCAGCAGAAACAATTTATTGACTTAAATAACAGTACTAATCCTTACAAAACTTTACAAAAACACAAAGAGATAAGAGATTTTAAAGATTTTACATTCCAATACTAGCAAAAAATTGAAATCTACCCACATCAAAAGCTTTTGTGAGCAAATCTGCAACATTATTGTCAGTATGAATTTTAACTATTTGAATTAACTGCTTTTCATAACAATCTCTTATAAAACAGAATTTCTAATTATGCACATAGTACAGCTATTATCAATAAATATTTTGGTATGCATAAAATTGTACCCATAATCTAGCAATTGATTCTGAATCCAGAGCACTTGTCCACAACAACTTGAAACAGCCACATACTCAGTTTCTGTTGTGGAGTTAGCAACCACAGTTTGTTTCTTGAATTGCCATGAAATCAACCTACATCCTAGATATTGACAACCTCCTGTTGTGCATTTCCTATCCAAGCTTGCTCCAGCATAATCACTATCAGTGTATGCAACCAAATCAAAAGGTGTATCTTTTGGATACCAAAGTCCCAACTTATGTTGACCTTTCAAGTAACTAAAAATTCTTTTCACAACATTAAGATGTGAAACTTTTGGTGTAACTTGGTATCTTGCACAGGTACACACTGCAAACAGAATATCAGGTCTTGAAGCTGTAAGATACATCAATGAACCAATCATTGATCTATATAAGTGTACATCAACTTCTTCACCATCTTCATCCTTGAGCAAAGGTTTGGAAGTTTCCATTGTTGTCTTTGCAGGATTCACATCAGTAAACCCAAACTTCTTCAAAATATGAGCCACATACTTATCTTGACTGATAAATATGCCATCCTCATTTTGCTTGACTTGTAACCCTAAGAAGAATGTGAGTTTTCCCATAGAACTCATCTGAAACCTTTCAGGCATCAATGTCTCAAATTTAATGCATAACACCTTGTTTGTGGATCCAAAGATAATATCATCAACATAAACTTGAACTAGCCGAATATCATCTTTGTGTCTCCTGATAACAAAGGTCTTGTCAATCTTCCTTCTACTAAAATCATTGTCCAACAGGTATGTTGATAATGTGTCATACCAAGCTCTGGGAGCTTGATGTAAACCATAAAGTGCTTTTTCCACCTTTTATACCTTATCAGGAAAGTTAGGATCCTCAAATCCAGGTGGTTGAGAGACATGTATTTCTTCTTCAATTGTCCAATAAAGAAAATCACTTTTCACATCCATCTGATACACCATAAAATCTTTGTATGAAGCATAAGCCAATAATAACCTTATAGCTTCAATTCTTGCAGCTGGGGAAAATACTTCATCATAGACAATCCCTTCTTCTTGAGTGTATCCTTGAGCTACCAATCTTGCCTTATTTCTTATCACAATGCCTCTTTCATCCTTTTTGCATCTGAAAGCCCATTTAGTACCAATATCTCTCTTCCCATTTGGTAAATCTACCAGAGTCCAAACTTCTTGTAGCTTGAATTGTAAAAGCTCTTTCTGCATTGCCTCCACCCAGCTTGGATCCTGTGATGCTTTATGTGCATTATTGTGTTCTACTTGTGATAGAAAACAAGCAAACAAACAGTTTTGAAGGTCTTTATGACTGTTTCTTTGATTAAGGGATCTAGCAAAGAAACCTTGTTCCTTTAAATATTTTGTCATTCTTCTTTTTTGAACAGCTGACTTCACATCTCCAATGATTTGTTCTTAAGGATGATGCTTGTGAATTCTGGTAGTTGGAATAGGACTGACAGTGATATTATCATCCATGTTGTTTATGTCAGCCTCTGGACCAACTTCTTCATCATCAGTATTAGCATAGATATTTTCCAAAGGAGACATATTTGGATCAATTGTATATTCATCTTCATCAACAGCAATGCCCTCCTTGTCAGCAGTATTAACAGTTTGATCATTGTTAGTGTTGTTAGTGCTGTTACCATCATTAGCAACATTAACATCATTAGAACTGCTAACATTATCATCCTGCACTTGTTCTTCAGTTTCTTTTCTTGGAGATTCATCATTCTGCTTTTCTTCCTTACTTGAAGATTTAACACCATCTTCTTTATCATCTTATGGATCTTCATCTTAATCATCTTCTTGAGAACTCTTTGGATCTTGGGTTGAGATAAGTGGATCAGCAGTCCATATGGGTAACAAAATGTACTTTTATACAGATTCTGTCTCCTTTCTATATTGTGTACCTGCATCAATATTTGCTTTTGTACCTGCAAACTCATTAGACTGTGTACCTCCAGCAACTGGCTCATAATTCATTATTTTGGTTAGGGCATCAATATCAAACAGCCAGTCTGGTCTACTACCTGCAACATTAGGTATACTCTCACTAAACTTAATGTGCAAGTTCTCTTCCACTTTCCTGGTTCTACTATTGAACACTCTAAAAGCTTTGTTATTCAGTGAGTATCCAACAAAGAAACCTTCATCAGCCTTTCCAACAAACTTGCCTAAGTGATCTATGGTATTGAGGATAGTATTAGGACACCCAAATGGTCTTAAAAAGCTTAACTTTGGTGTTCTACAATGTAAAAGTTCATAAGGGGACTTGTTATGAGGCTTAACTACTAAACTTCTATTTTGCACATAGCAAGTAGTATTAACTGCTTCTTACCAAAAGGTAATAGGTAACTTAGAATCAGCTAGTTCTAGCAGCCTCAATTAGTGTCTTATTTCTCCTCTCAGCAATACCATTCTGATGAGGAGTCCTAGCTACACTATACTGTCTCATAATACCCTTCATCTCACAAAACTGATTCATATCCATATTCTTGAATTCAGTTCCATTGTCACATCTTATCACCTTAACCTTATGATTAACTAGGTTTTCAATCCTGGTTATGAAAGTCTTAAGAATGCCACTGGTTTCATCCTTAGTTGCTAAAAAGAAAACCCAAGTAAACCTGCTAAAATCATCTGTGACAAATAGGCAATACATTTTTTTCATTAAACTTTTCACAAATGTTGGTCCAAATAAATCCATGTGCAACATATGTAAAGACTGATTTATAGAGTTCACTATTTTGATCTTACAAGAGGCTCTGTGTTGCGTTCCCATCTGACAAGCAACACATGTTTCATCATTTTCAAAAACTTTATAAGGTAAACCTCTAACAAGGTTTCCTTTAACCAATTTATTCATTGTTTTGAAATTTAAGTGTCCAAGCCTTCTATGCCAAAGCTTAGATTCATCAGATGTGGCCTTTGGAAAGAGACAAGTCAAATCTCCTTTGGAAACCATGTTCTTTAAATCAACACTGTATATGTTGTCTTTTCTAGGAACCTTATGCAAAACATGACTTTCATCAGTTAACTTAAAATCAGGAGACATGACAAAACATTCATTGTTAGTAAAAACAACACTGTTCTTTTTGTCACACATTTGTGAGACACTAAAGAGATTAAACTTAAGTTCTTTTACAAAGTACACATTTTCAAAATCTATTTTACTAGTTTTGATTGTACCTTTGCCTGTGATTTTCCCTCCTTTGGGATTACTCCCAAAGGCAACATATCTTCCATCAATTGCTTCAAAATCTGTAAGATAGGACATTTTTCCTGTCATGTGCCTTGAGCATCCACTGTCAACAACTCCTTGATCCTGTAACTCCACCTGTGGATTGCCCTGCATATAAAGTAAGAAAATCAGTTTCTCTTGGGGATCCAAGCCATTACTGACTTGGATCTGCCTTGTGCATCAACGTAATTATATTTCTTTAAAACTATTGATGCACTGGTGTGTTTGGAAACATGATCTAAAACTTTAACTTTTGGTTTCCATACCAAACAAGCTGAGGCCCTAACAGCATAAAAATGATCATCCCAAACAGTATCAATCACTACTTTTGGCTTAGCAGTATTAACTACAGCTTTTTCCTTAGCAGCATTAACAACTGTATTACATTGAATGGGCCTATTTACAGTTGAATGTGCTCTTTTTGAAAACTGTAATATTGACTTAGCACCATTCACTGTTCTTTTTGTGGAAGCAACACTAACTGATCTAGCAGTATTAATTAATACTGCTGGTTTAGTAACATTTTGCTTGGCAGTATTAACTAATACTAAACTAGACCTAATTTGTACTGCTCTTGGAACTATGTTTCTTTTAGCAAAGGGGTGAGATTTTTTAGCAAAACTTTGGTGATTCACCCTCTCAGCATAGTTCCACACAGGTTTTTTATAGTAATAGCAATTATCCTGCAAATGTTCAAAACTACCACAAACATAACAAGCTTTGTTAAACATCTCAAAGTTACTTCCTAACCTATGAGACATCATATCATTCCAATTCATTTGGTTCCCTCTAGGCTTGTTAGTGTGTATCCTAGGTTGCTCAACAGTTCTCCTAGTATTTTGTTCATGTGAATTAGGTTTAGCAAAATTTGTCTTTTCAACACTAGGCTCGATTGTTTTTCTTTCAACCTTAGGTGTAAACTCAACCTGATCCTCATAATCAGACACCCAATCTTCAATAATTGGTGCATCAGTATACTTCTTTTCAACTTTAGTCTTTTCCTCATTAAACTTAGCATTACTACTCTCACCTACAGACTTATCAGCGGACTCATTTAAATAAGACAATTCTGGCAAAGGAAGTGCAAATTTTCCTGTAATGGGAGGGGGAACCTCATTATAGCCTATGCCACTACCTTTCCTCATAAGTTGGCA
Source organism: Artemisia tridentata subsp. tridentata (assembly GCA_021014915.2). NCBI lineage: Eukaryota > Viridiplantae > Streptophyta > Magnoliopsida > Asterales > Asteraceae > Artemisia > Artemisia tridentata. The sequence goes on from CP139503.1 coordinate 269,754,888, forward strand.
TTCTATTATCTTGTTAACTCCTTCAGATGCATGTTTAAGCCTATTCACTTTAAATTTAATGCCCTCTTTTTCTTGTTGAACCACATCCTTTTCATTTTGAGTATGTTCTATTCTTTAGTAAGCTATTTAATAATGTTTTCTTTGACATAAAGTTTACTTTCTAAAACATTAACCGTCTCTACATGCTCAGTCTCATTCTGCTTACAGAATTCAAGTCTTTGTTCAACAAACTTTAAACCTACTTTATAGCCTAAATTATCTAACTCGGACTTCTTAAAATCTTCAATTAATTTTTCATTCCTAGCCTTAAGCAACTCAACAGTATCTAAACAAGATTTATAAGAAATAAAAGATTCATTAAATACCTCAGAGTCAGAACTTGATGAAGAAGAATAAGCCATAAGTGCAAAGTTTGGTCATTCTACTGCTTGATCACTCCAATCATATCCACCTAAACCATCACAAGATACCAAAGCTGTGGAATTTGCAGGTTCCACAGATACAGTTTTCCTTGAGGTTTCTCTATTCTTGTAGTCTTGGCTCCTTGGTGCCCTGCACTCTCTTGCAAAGTGTCCCTTTCTGTGACAGTTGTAGCATTCTACCATTGACTTTGCAAACCCCATGTTATCATTCCCTTTGACTTTGAGCTGCCTTCCTATACTCTTCAAGAATCTCATTGCCCTCATTGTCAACATAGCCATCTGCTACTTCAAGTCCATCTCTTAAAGATCATCTGGATGAATCTGTTCCAAGTCCTCATGCACAATCTGAGAACTATTTGATTGACCAGCCATGAAAGCGTAAATAACAGCATCACTCAAGTTGTCAAAGTTTGTAGAACTAGCAGTATTAACTTGAGTGCCAACAATAGTAACTCCATGAGCAATTTTAAGTGCTTCACTAGTAATACCAGAACTGTTATTGGAGGAAGACACAAAAGCCAAGTTTTGTGAGCTTGAGGATGAGCTAGATGACCCTTTGACTTCAGGTTCATACACTTTAAGATTGTTGTAAAAGTCATCAATACTCATTGTGTCTAGATCATCCTTATTTCTCTACACCAAAGTATTTGTATGCCACTCTGGTGACAAGCTTCTTAGAAACTTTTTGATGGTCACCTCTTTTAGATCAAATCACACCTATGTAATATGTTTAGAGAGAGAAATATGAAACTAGAGAGAGAAAGAACTAAGGAGAAAATAAGAGAGAATTTCTCTTACACCTCACAATTCATACCTCTCAAATGAGAGGTTTACACCTTATATAGTCTCCCAACATATGAGAATGGGGAAGTGTGCCGTCTTTACATATTTCACTAATTCAATATTAACGTAAATACTAAGACTAAACTAGACGACACACTTCTACTATCATGTAGACTATATTTTTACGATTCTAACGAGCTATTACATGACTATATTACATGAATCATTGATTCGATAATGATCGTCACTTTAAGCATTCCCAACAATCTTCCCCTAAGGGACGATCATTAAGATCTCTCTTTGATTACATTTATGATCATCACTTTTGCGTTTCCAACAATCTCCCCCTAAAGGGTGATCATTAAGATCTCATTCTGTGACATGTGGGTTATGGGTCCACCAATAGAAATGGATGATCATTAAACTTCTTTGATGCTTGTTGTCTTGAACTTTTGAGTCTTCGTGTAATAGCTTTGCTAAATTCTTTGTTCCAATCATGCTTTGTGATTTTACAACCTTAAATGACCAATACTTGAACATTTATGAAACGTGTTCCCAACAATCTCCACCTAAGTCTTGGTCATCTAGGTTGCTTGACGTCGTCTTTGCTTGTTTGGCTTTTTACGTCTTCATAATCTTTGTTCTTCGTTCTTGATGTGACATGATATGGTACTTTCTCGATTTGCCTCTCTCCAATAGTGTTTTTTCGTCTTTTCCACCATGCTCATATGTTATTTGACTTTTGTTCTTCATATATCACGTAGTTCTCTCTTCATAAGCTTGATCTTTGACTTGTGAAAGTTTAATGTACTTGATCTTTGACTAGTCTTGAATTTTTTTTGAACTTTTTTTATTCCGTAGTCTTTGAGAAAACTTTGCTTCAGGATATGAGCATGATGGAAAGATGGTGAAACTTCAGGTCTCCATAGTGTGAAGACTTTCTCTAATCCTAACCCAGGCCGTTCTGAATTGGATACCCCCGAAAGGGCTTACACAGACACACCAAAGTGCACCTACGATTCAGTGAGTCGCTGGAGATCACCCCACGACTGTAGACCATTTTGGAGCTATCACTAAGCGTAATCCACAAGGGATTACCGAAGTGACCTGCTGTCAGAGCTGTTTGATGTTGACTCTGGCAGGATTTCCATTCAATCACTAAGAATCACAATTTGTGAATTCTCTCATGAATGTTCTTGGCAGATTGCTAAGATCTGCGAAGGACACTCTTATAATTTACACCTGGAGTTCTTTTTGTTGAACATCCAGTGTATACTAAGTGTACCTAAGAGATCTTTGATGTATCTCATGGCTCTTGACTCAATTAAGTGCTCTTATTTGGTCGTCGGAGGCATGGAGTAGAGTGCCTCCTTTTCAATATCAACACATCTCGGAGTGAGAGGTCGATAGGTGATGAAGGGTTCTCCGTGTGAAATGAAACAAGTGTCTTTTGAGAGACACACGAGTGGCTAGAAGGTTTAGTGAAGTGCGTCATTGGGTCCATGACGACTTTTATCTTCAATACTGGTGATGCCCAACCAACCAGTAGATTATGTATTGAACCCGGTGTCTGCCCTAAGGTTGATCAAATGGAGGGCTATTTATTTTCACCCTTTTCTTTACTTTTCTTTTTCATTATTCAACCCCTTCTTTCTCCTTTCATTTCATTTATCCTTTTTCAATGATACCTAGGACTTTCTAGTACTAAACTATTGGTATTGTCCTTGGGTAGATCCCTCCGGCTCTGGTGGATCATAGGACGGTTTTCCCTAACCTTAGTCACCTTATAACTCCATGAATATCCTATTGATGCCATAAACCAAACCTTTTGAAAATCTCTCAAAGTGTTTATGATTATGAAAACATATTTTGTTAACACTTTGAGAGTTTTGTGATTTACAGAAATACTCCCCCTTAACGTGTGCTCATAATTAGTCAAGGTAAATTTGCACATGTCGGGTAGAGTTAGCACTTTTTGAATTGATTGATTTTCAATGAACATGATCGTCGCAAGACATGTTTACATCACTAGTAGAACTAGCTTGAAATTATTACCCGTCTAGATCAAATTCAAGGAAAATCACTCAAAATCGGTACATTCTACTCAGACATATCCTTTGCAAGACACGTTTACATCACCAGATAAACTGGCTTGAAATTATTACCCGTCCCGGATATGTCTTTTCGACTACTGACTTTTGCTATCGTCAATTCGAGGGTCAATTCTGAGTCGAGCTCTTGTGAGATATCATCTTTCAAGTTACCATATTTTGATCATATCGTTATTCTCCCCCTCAAAAATAGCATACTTATGATGTTTTTTTATAAACGTTTGAGAAAAATATGCTTTTTGAGTTTTGTGGGAAGAATTTCAAAAACTTTTTGTCTGTGGAACAAAGATTATTTTTCAAATACTCCCCCTTGACGAGGGAATACTTGTCCTTATGAGAAGAATTTTGAAAAACTTTTGAAAAGTTCTGGTTAATTCTACTCATAAGTAAGAAGCTTTCGTTCCTTTGATCAGGATTGAGGCACTGAAGCATACTTCAGGGTCCTTTCTTTACAGGTACGGGTTGTGCACTGTGATGTATGCACAAGCCATAAAGCATGATTTTGATGGAACATTTTTTGTTTTGGAAATACTCCCCCTCAAAACTCGCATTTGTTTTGAGAATTTTAAACTTTTTAAAGTTTGAGGGAAGGAGTCTTCTTGAAGCAAAATTCTGAAAGATTTATAAATTTCAATTTGAAAAATTCTTGAATAAGTTTTGCTTCAAGGTAACTAAAACGTTATTCACTGAAATACTCCCCCTCAAAACTAGCATACGTTTTGACATTTTTAAACTTTGGAGCGAATTGGGGAGTATAGATTAGAAAATCTTGAGCAAAATTTTGAAAAGTTTTGAAAAAACTTTTGAAAAGTTTTGAATAAATTTTGCTCAAGATTAAGAGGTTTTTTGGATAAGTGCACGCTTGGTTTTAAAGAATGGTTTAGCAAGCCAATTTCCTTTCTTTGAAGCCCGAGTTGTACACTGTAATGTGTGTACAAGATGTAATGTTGAAGTCCGAGTCCTTAGCTGAAGTACTAAGAAGTCATTTAAAGTTTAGATTAGACAACAACCTTGGGAACCCATTTAAGCACGGCGCTAATGGGTTTGCCAAATTTTGAAATCCATTTGTAAGTTGTGTCAATCTGATTTAAAGATGTTGAATTCCAACGAGGATTGAAAACCGGTGTTTCACTTTGAAATAACACTCGTGGAATCAATGGAGATTTAAAACTCTTTTTCAGTTGAAAATTGTTTGAGAAACCCGGTGTTTCTCTTGGAGTTTTAAAATCTGAAGAAGAAGATTTACATCTAGAGTTGAACCTCATGGGTTCTCTTTGAAGATTTGTTTTTGTGATAAATGGAAACCTTCCTGTATTTGGAATGTTCAAAGCAGAGTCATTCTTATGTTGCATCGAAAGCAATTCTAATATTGAATATTTGAAAGGTTTTGAACGACTTTGCTTTGGTCTCCACACTTGCTTTACCGATGTAAAACGAGAGTGTGGAGTTTGAAAAACTTGATTCTTTTCTTTTGAAGCATTTGGATTTGAAAACTTTTGAGAAGTAAGTGTTTCAGAAAAACTTGGTCTCTTCGAGAACTTCCTTCCTTTTAGCAAAGAATAAGTCGTAAACTGGGAAACCTTTTTCGAAAAAGGTTTTGAAGATTCACCCGTGTAAATCTTCTTCGAAACACTCACTTCTGGTGTTGAAAAATTTGAAATATGAGCTTTTCCCTTTGATCGGTTAAGAGAATCAAACTTCACTTTTAAAGCATTGTACGAAGTTCTCAAATCAATGTATTCTTTTTGAAGAGAAAGATAATCTTGGGATGCCAATTTTGATTCTAAAGAGGCAATTTGTTTCAAAAGTTGATCTTTTTTGGCTTTAGAATCATCCATTTTACGAGCCAATTTCCGTTCGAACTCAACATTTTCTTTTTCAAGTCTTTCAAAATAATTTTCGAATTTTGTCGTTTTGTTGAAAAAGTCATGTTTGGCATCCTCAAAATCTTTTGTTTGTTGAGCTAAAAGCGTTTCAAGCTCAACCACTTTTGTTTGAAGCACATGATTTTCATTTTCAAAAAGATACATTTTCTCCCCCGTTTCCTTTTCAAAATCTGGAGTACTAGAATTTAACAGGGTATTTGGAAAGGAAACTTTTGTGATTTGAGACATAACCTTTTTCATTTTTATTGATTCAATGTTTTGCAACACATTTTCAAACTTTTTATCAGCGAATTCAGACAATTGAAACTTCAAATCTTCAGTCTCTTGTTGTTTCTTGTTTGAGTTTTGTGTCTGAACTCGTGAATGTTTGATTGAATCAAATAGGTTTTTGTAAATCTGTTTCAAATGCTCATTTTCTTTTTGTAATGATGCCACAGTATGCTCCAACTCAATATTTTTGGTTTCAAGTTTTTCAAAATCAAACTTGATTTTGGCATTATCATGGTTTTCATCAAAAACTTTTTCTTTTCCTTTAAGCACCGATGTCAAAGATTTTTCAGACTCAAGAGTTTGTTTTGACGGTTCAGTTGTTTTGTTTTCAATTAATGAAAAAAGTGAAGGACATTTGTCGTGAAATTGTTCAACATTCTGGTCAACCTCTCATTCATTAGTAAATTTAGGTTGCTTAGAATGCTGTATTTCAGAAGATGAAGAAATTATATCATTGACATAAAAAATGTTATAATTTGGTACCTCAGCCAAAGGCTCTGTGTCATAAATGGGTCTGATGTATGCACTTTTAACATCAGTATCATTCCCTGATATGCGTTTTCCTTCTTGTTGTTCTGATTCTGTCCCACTGCTTTTCGTAACAACCAAACTAGCACCCATTTCTTTAACCTCAGTAACCTGTTCCTCTTGAGTCTCCAACTTCCTTTCATTCAGCCTTTTGTCATACTCTCTTATGTGAAGTACTCTTTCAGCAATTAACTTCTCAATTGAGTCCATTTGTTGGATCAATATGTCTTTGAAAGTTTGAACCTCAATTCGAGTGTATTCTAAAAAATACTTGCGTGCCATTATACTGTCATAATCCGAAGAGAACCGTGACTTGATGAACTGCTGAAACTGTTCCTTCAACACTCTAAAGACGACCGTGGATCCATTCTCGTGAAATTCTTCATTTTCAAGTTGCTTCTCCAGTTGATCCACGTTGAGGAACATGGTTTTTGTGAACATCTCAACGTCTTCTCCAAAGAGTGATGGAAATGCCCGTTTAAATCCATTCTCGGTACGAGTTCCTGCTAAGTCTTTGTTTGAGAGGACCTTAAGGTGTGAATGAAGTAATCTAAAACATGCCATGCATTTCTCTTTCGTTTCTCTCTCTTTTTCTTGCATTAATAGCTCTTGCGTATCTCTCTCTTTTGAACTTGATTCCATTTAATTTCGGTGTGAAATGAAAATGGATCTTGTAGACGATAAAGAAGTAAGATTGTGTTTTTCAAATGAATCTTTGGCAATCGTTCACGCTTTCACAATAACAAACACAATATTTATATCTACACGAACCCAAAAATTCAACCCAAAATAATACTCAATCACGGATTCGTGAAGCTCAATCAAAACCGTGGTCCAAAATTATCTCAAAAATTACCATAACCAAAAATTACTATAACCAAAATTAATACCCCTTAACAAAAAGAATTTGTTCCTTGTGTTATATCCAACCCAACGAGAGAACATATATGACAAGTGAAAACCCAACAAACAAATCTGACAAAAATTCGTTCAGCCCAACAAACCGAATTTAAGAGAAAAAATTCGTCCTTGTTATTTATCCCAACTCAGTCCAGAAAAGTAGAATTATTCGACCCAATCAAAAAAACCCAACAACTTAATCAATCAAACCCTAAATAAAAGGTTATAAAAGACACAAACATCACACACTAACAACCCTAATCACTCTTTAATCCCTAATAAACGCAGCTACCACACTATCAGATACCAACCTTTTACTTCTCTCTTCTTTCTACTTAAAAACCGAACATCAAACACCCTCTTTGTTCTTCTTGCATCCGAAATAAGGTAACGGGTATGTTTGTTTGTTGTTTTGTTTCTTTGTTTAAATGAACGAGAGTAAGAATTAAGCACGATTTGTTTTGTTTTTCTTTAAGATTCGGAAAATTAAAAGAAGTTCATCTTCTAAATGGATCTGTGATGATATGTTGTTCAAAAACCTAAGATCTTTTTAAGATTTTTATAAAGGTTGAACACAACTGAGATCTAGTCTTTTGATATATGAAAATGATTTTCTTTTCTTGTTTTTGATTAACCGAACCAAAAGGAAGTATGAAACGTTTTTCGTTTTGTTCTTTGCTTTGAAAGGTTCGAATAAATAACAGAAGTTTGTACTTCTCACTGATCGATGAGGATAAATCTCTTGTTGTTTGGTTCTTTGAATGAATCGATGTGCATACAAAGAGATATCCTGAGATCTTTTGAAGGTCGTTTATTTTTCTTTATTATTGTTGTCTTTTAAAAGGTTGTTTGCTTTTAAAATTCAACACAAACTGAGATCCACTTTTATTATCGTTGCGTTTAGGATTAGGTGATGGTTAGTTGTTTTAATTTTGTGTTGAGGGTAATGATAGATCAGTGATGATGTCTCTTGATTGGTTTTCTTTTAAAGACGAATCGTATATAGAAGCAAGAGATAATCTGAGATCTTGAATCCTTTCTTTTTCGTATTCGGTGTTGAGTTGAAGGATCTATGATGATTTTGTTTCGTGTGATTGATTTGAAACAATCTTGATGTAACTTTGTGCAACACGAAATGAAAACTGAGATCTTGTTAAGTATTGGATTCGAGAGGTTAGGTTGATAATTCTTTTAATAACTTTGCTTTGGCTGTTGTTGAGTCTTTAATGTCTCGAGTGGTTTTTTTTTTTTTTTCAAGAGAGATTGTTGACTGTTGTTGAGAATATTTCAATTGCGATAAGAATCCAACGTTTGCGATAAAGTCAAACTTTCAGTATTTGCGATAATGTCAAACTTTCAGTATTTGCGATAAACCTTAGTGCCCAGATTTGCGATAGAAATTTATACAATTCCTATAAATCCTTGATTTTATCGAAATTCTTACACAAGAATTTCGATAGAAGAGGGTTTATCGAAATTACTTATACAAGCAATTTCGATAAAACTTTCCGATGAGTTTTCCGATGAGTTTTCCGACCAACTCTTTTACCAGTTTTCTTCGATGAGTTTTCTGATGAGTTTTCCGACCAACTCTTTTTACCAGTTTTCCGAACAAGTAATTGACCAGTTTATGACCAGAAATTCCAACTGAGTACTAAAATAAGTAGTTTTGGTGTTAAGCTTAAATCTGGACAGTTGACTGAATAAGCAGTTTGACTATTTGACTGATTGACTGAAAAGCACGATATAAGCAGTTTGGACCTTAATAAGCTCAAAAATAATCACACCAACTGAAAAAGTATGATAAGCTTTTAAGACTCAATAAGCACAAAATAAGAAGAAAAAATAAGCAGTGATGTGAACAGTAACGATGTGAACAGTAAAAGTAAAAATAAAAAACACAAAAAAACTTTTAAATCATCTTCTAGCTCTTGATACCACTTGATGGTCATCTCTTTTAGATCAAATCACACCTATGTAATATGTTTAGAGAGAGAAAGATGAAACTAGAGAGATAAAGAACTAAGGAGAAAATAAGAGAGAATTTCTCTTACACTTCACAATTCACACCTCTCAAATGAGAGGTTTACACCTTATTTAGTCTCCCAACATATGAGAATGGGGAAGTGTGCCGTCTTTACATATTTCACTAATTCAACATTAACGTAAATACTAAGACTAAACTAGACGGCACACTTCTACTATCATGTAGACTATATTTTTACGATTCTAACGAGCTATTACATGACCATATTACATGACTCATTGATTCGATAATGATCGTCACTTTAAGCATTCCCAACACTTCTGATTTATATCTTCTTTGGGAATTGTTTCTCCCAAAAGTGCTAATTGACTGACAAGGTTCTGAAGTTTGTCAAAGGTCTGATCAAGATTCTCAAAACTTAAAGCAGCAAAGTTCTCATATTGTTGCTTCAAAAGATTCTTCCTTGTCTTTTTAGTAGCAGCATTCCCTCCAAATCTCTTCTCAATAGTTGCTAACAAAGACTTAGCATCCTTGATAGAATTAAAAGTCAAGTGATGTTCATTAGGAATGCCCATCATGAGAGTGCTTCTATCCTTAACCTCCAATCTTCTTTGTGCCTTTTCTTCAGCAGTTTTAATAGGCACAATAGTCACAACATGTTAGGAATATAAATATTCATGTGAAGACTCGGTCACCCCGAGTATCTATTTAGCATTTATGTAGCTCGTAGGCTTATTAAAATTATTAGTATTATTAGTTTAGTTAGTATAGTATTCGTGGAGTGGGTCGGGTCTTTACCCACTGTCAGCTCACTCCACAGCCCACTCGGGGCACCTAAATATTGTAACTATAAATACCCCTTCCCACACTTGGGAAGGGTTGGAGCTTCTAATCTTACAACCAATATTTTCTTCATTCTCTCTCTCTAGAACTCCCAACTCTCTCATCTATCTCTCTCTAGAATTCTTCTAAACATCTAATCCAAGTATGCAAATATTACAATTGGTATCAAGAGCCAAGGTTAGGTTCGATTGATTGTGTGTGCTTGGATTTGTGGTCTTTATTTTTCTCGTTTTTTTATTGTTGGTTCGAGCAATTTTTTTTCTTAAAACTGGTTCAACTAGTTAAATCTGTTCTTGTTCAAACCATTTTTTTTGTTGTCCATATTTGGGCTCTAAATGTTGATTTACAAATTCTCTTGTATCTTGGGCTTCAACTGTTCGAACAGTTAGTTTAATATTTGGGCTCTAATGTTTAATACTTGGGTTTGTTTTTGAGTTAGAAATACTTTGTGAGTTAACAGTTCGGTTTGTTTAAACTTGGAAAAACTTTGTATTTTCCTGCTCTCTATATTTCTTCATAGCGGTTTGTCAAAGGAAGATGTTCTTGGTTGAAGATATTCTTGACTGCAACTTGAACTCAAAAGGATGAGTTGGGTAGCGGTTTGAGACCTGCTGTTTTGGATAGTAGCTAAACTGGGAAAAGAGACAAAACTGTTGAAAGTGACTGCTTTGTTGGGTACCACTAGCGGTTTGACCAAAAGCTCCAGCGGTTTGACCAACAGCTCCAGCAGTTTGACTCGTGAATCTAGCGGTTGAAATTGTTACAGTTTGGAGTTTGGCGGTTTTGTGATCTAGCGGTTTGGTTTTGTGATCTAGCGGTTTCGGTTTACCTGGTTTGATTCATGGTAGCGGTTTGTCTAATTTATTTTTGATAATCTTTTGTCTAGTTCACGCTAATCAAAAACAGCTCACAACTTTACAACAACTACAAACCCATTCGAAACAACATTAACTCAGAACAACCATCAATCAACAACATCAACAATAGATATCTTAAACTCAAAAAGAAAGAACAAGAAGAACAAAATATATATATATATATATATATATATATATAACCCATTCAACGCTATATATATATATATATATATATATATATATATATATATATATATATATATATATATATATATATATATATATATATATATATATATATATATATATATATATATTAAACCCATTCAACGCAACAAATTAACCACAACAACAAATCACTAACATTCAAAATTACCAATACTAATTACAACAACAAAATCCATTCGAGACTAAAACAACCAATTACAACACAAAGTTTCTCCCTACAATCACTCGACCTCTAGAATCTTTGGACACATTTTTCTTCGGCATCGTACCTACACGTTCTACAATCGAAAAAAAAAATCTCAGTTTTTTTTTTTATATCCGAAAAAGAAAGAAAAGAACAAAAATCATTGTGTTTCCTCATTTCTTCACTTCGGTTTGACATAAACTGAAAACATCAAAAACCTTACCCATAACCCATCATACGATCTTGAAGCCAGTCTTGTGGGGTTAATTTTTGTTTATGCGTTTGGTTTGAAATTAAGGAGGAACAGACAAGGGGGCTGCATATGAAAAGGTCTTAGAGGTATTGAGGTGTTTAGATTAAAACAAGAGGGAGAAGATAAGTTTTGTGTGGCTGCGTTTTTTGGTTAAAGGTTTTGTTAGATCAAGTGGTGATTTGATCAGTTTAATTGGGGAAGAAAGGTTAGGTGAGAGGATATTTTTTTTGGTCTGTGTTTATTTAGAGATTAGGGTTAAAAGAGTGGTTAGTGGGGTTTCAATATATCTGAAATTAGGGTTGTGAGATTAGGATTGAGTTACGTGGGCTTAATTGGTTTTTGTTCTACAAGTGATTGGGCTGGTTGATTATGTTTATGCTTTTATTGGGCTGAATTTCGTGGGCTGATTAAACACAAGGACGAATTTGTTGTAGTTGTTGGTTGGGCTGTGATCAATTATCACAAGGACAATTTTTTGTTTTAAATCTCATTAGGTTCCTATTTCAAGGACGAACTCCTCGGTTGATAAAGAATTTTTAATTTTGGACAACGATTTTGATCGAGCTTCAAGATTCCGAGATTGAAAATTATTTTGGGTTGAGATATTTTTGGGTATATTGGATATAGTGGTAAGCGACGGGTTTTATTCGGATTTCAAAACACGAGCATTGTCTGAAATTCACTGTGACTTGTCTACCTCATCACTTAAACTCATTTCAACCAAACCAAATCATAATCATAACATACTCAAGTAACCATTATCACTTCACGGTTTATTCTTGATTTTTGTAAAATCCCGCGAAAGAATCTATTTCTCGGTTTAAATCATAGAATTGTAAAATCCCGTGCACGTTTACATCATGTCCACAGCGTCAGATTCTTTCATATCTGAGATACTCAAGTTGTATGACGTGAATTATAATCATAAGACTTCCAATCTTGTACAACAAATAAACGTGTGTGATTCTGAGATTACTAATGTGGAATCTTCGTGCTTGAATTCACAAGAGAGAGAGTTGATTCAGTCACAAATGTCGGCTAATGCAAAGGAAAGTCGCATTGAATGTTTTCGTCTACTTCATTCACATATCAAGATTCTCTTCGAACAACCCGGATACTTGGGAGGATACAGACGTGCATTCGCATCACTCTTTGGTCAAGATGTTCAGACTTTCACAGTCAAGATGATTCTGTATTTGGATCAACTTGAACAACAACTTGATAAAGGAGATTTTTTTGAAGATAGATCCATGGCTGCTTTGGGTGTGATTAACAACCAACTCCAAGTGTTCATTGATTCGCAATACACTGAGGATTATGATGATGACAGTCAAATGGCGAAAAAGTGTTTTGCTAATTACACTGGAACTGAGGTTGACGTGTTCAGAAGGACATTACTCCAACTTATGAGTAATGTTAAGGGGTTCATTAATGAAAGGGCTCAAATTATGGGAAATGGGACAGAATCAGACAAGCATGATGATAGCAACAGCTCAAGGACTGATATCAAACATGGTGTGGATGCAGATCTTAGTCCAGTAAATCACAAAGTACCATTTGCTGAGGTACATCTGTCCGATCAACAAAATGTTCTTTCCAATGAACAACAACATACTGATCAAGTTAAACCTACTTGTGACACATATCTGTTGGAAAAGACTGACAGCAATGTCACCTCTGATTCAACAAATATGAGTCATAAGGGGGGAGAAATTGATCAGGATGCTGAACATGATGATGCGTTAAATTATTCGCTTTCGGTTGAGTCTTTCAAATCAAATGATATGGTTGAAAAGGATGTTTACAATGAACTTTCAAAAAGATTTTTACAGCTTGAAAAACATTGTATTTCTCTTGAAATTGCAATGCAACACAAGGAAGAAAGTTTTCAAACTAAACTACCATGTAAAAATCCGGAACTCCCTGAATTCCGTGAATTTTTTATAATAAATGATTTGAAAGCTCAGCTAGAAGCAAAAAACCTAATGATCAAAAACCTGAAAAACAGTTTGACTGAGATGCGTGACATGTGCAATGATGTTAAGACTAAACATGACATTAATGTGGCTGAATTACTTTATGAAAATGAAACTTTGAAAATTCATTGCAAAGAACTGAGTGACTCAATCAAAGAAGCAAAAACTAAGACTGTAGAGCAAACAACTTCTTTGATTGCCAAAAATGATGAATTCAAAGCTCAACTTCAGGAACAGGGTTTTGCAATTGCAGCGTTGAAAAACGAGTTAAGAAAATCAACAGGAAATAGTGTGAACACTAAGTTTGCAAAACCATCAATCTTGGGGAAACCACCACTTAGAAACCAATCAGTTGTTAGACAACTGACTGCGTTTAGATCTGAGCGACCAAAATCCTCAAAACCACGGTTTGCCTCCCAAGTTGATTCGAAACAAGTTTTGTCAAAACCAGTCACTTCACAATCTAGACCTAAGGAAAAGGAATGTACGTTTGCAAAACCTCATCACATGAGTGCCTCTAGCTCTTCTAGGATTAGTTCAACGCGTATGTCATTTGTGACACCAAAGGAACATGTTAGACATAAAAACAGTGTTCAGAATCACAACCTAGAGGATGCTAAGAAAAACACACATGAAAAGACTAGGAAGTTGCCTGCTTCTAAGAGTAGTTGCTTATCGATTAAAGCGATTCCCGTAGCTGATCACTCTAAGAATTCTAGATCTTTTTCTGACTCCAAACACTATATTTGCTCAACTTGTCAGAAATGTGTGTTTAATGCAAACCATGATGATTGTATAACAAAATTCCTGAAAAGTACATGCTCGTAATAAGGTTCAATCCTCTAAGACTAGAAACAACAATAAGCCCGTAGAACCAAAGAGTTATACTCAGAAACCTGGTAGGCAGATTGCTGTAGGACAAAAGTCTTCTCTTAACAAGTCTTCCATTGTACATGAGAAACCAAACACTCCTAGATCTTGCCTTAGGTGGATACCGACGGGTAGAATTTTTAAGATTGTTGGTCTTAGATGGATACCTATTCGAAAGATGTTCACTAACTCCGAAACCAAGGTTGACAGTGAAACCCCACATGGTCTAAATGCAGATATCACTAACTCATATAAATGCAAACAAACTCTTAATGTCAGTGCAGGTAGTCCTTACTTAAGTGCAGGTACATCATTCACGCATATTAAGGAAAGACTCAGGGTTTGGGTGCCAAAAAGATTGATATCTCATGAAGTGGGGGTTCAAGCAATTCAAGCTTGATGAACATCAATGACTATGATGTCTATTCACATCAGTTCAGGCCTCGTTCTCCATTGACTACAACGTTTGAACACGGCAGTTCAAGCCTCGGGCCTCAAGGTCAACATAATGGCGTCTGCTGACAACTCTTCAGGCCCCGTTCATCAAAGAAAAGAAAGGCGTACGCTTGAGTGCGCTTTATCTTCGGAAAAAGAGAAATCTTCTTGTTTATGACCATTCTCATCAAGCTTCATGCTCTTCTCAGGCTCATTCTGTCATCAAGGGGATAAACGTACATTGGAGTATATTCTTATTCACCTGGTCTATCAAAAATGGCAGTTGGCCGTCATATGCAATTTTTGAGGGGGAGAAGGGTGAATAAACTACATAGTGATTGAGATTTGAGAAATGGTCATACGACTCTCCTTGTTTCTGACTATTCTCATAAAAAAGCTTCATACTTGCTCCATGCTCGTTCAGACATCATGTGGATCTACTTCCATCAGATTGGACGTGTATTCACTCGATCAAAAATGGCAACTTCAAATGCAATTTTTGAGGGGGAGAAGTGTGAACAGTGGATAAACCTCATATGCACTTGTTCAATCAAAAATGGCATCCTCATATGCAATTTTTGAGGGGGAGAAGTGTGAACAAGTGGATCGACGTACATTTGATTGTTTATTCACTCACTTGTTGGGCATCTAATTGTGACTACGGAGTTGATCAGGTATCACTTAGCTGAGGTGGAATTTGACTTTCTCAAAGGCGTGATCTTATTCTATCTTGAAGTCGGGGTTGGTTGGATGCATGACTTTCAATGATAACTTGCTCGTGCTTAAGATTTAAGTTGAAGACTTAGTTTATCTAGTTACCAGCAGTCGGGGTAAATGTTTGACGACCTGGTTAACTATCACTTAAAGGAGTTACGTTGTAGTACTCAGTGTCACACGCCGATCACGTTGTGGATAATCGCAAGAGGTGTTAATGTGTCATACCTTGGTTGGGTATTGAGTACTTAGAGATTTGCTTGAAGCATAAATTCTCTACACCGTTCTTCTGTCATTAGTGCAAGCTTAAGTCACGAGAACGGGGAATTCTACTTCAGTTTCAAGTTTGGTATATCGGGTTTGCTCCACCAGTTATCACATCAAATAGCCTACTTGAGGTTTGGTAAAGATAGTCAGAAAGAGTGTCGGTAGCGGTTGATTCTCACAAAATTTCAAGTATATGTGCGTAAAATGTGTTGCTGATTCTAAGGTATCAAAACCAGCAAGGGGGAAGGAGACATACATCTGAACGCACAACGAGTACACGTGATGAACGTTATACTTCTTCTGAATTGAAGTTATTCCGGGAAGACAAATGTCATAACCGCAGAGAAAATCAGTGTTTTAACTCGTTCCTTATGGTGTATCATTCCAACTACGTGGGGGAAGTGGTCTCTGGATACTTTTGGTATGCATTACTTCATACTTCAGCGGGAAGAAATGTGAGAAGAATTACTCAAGCGTGAGATGATACGTTGCTGATCTATTTGATTATCCCCCGAACGGTGAATCACGATGATTATTCTTAAAAGGAGCAGCAATACTTGATGTGGTTTGCTACGGTTTCCGCTGTACACTTACCTTTCGTAAGCTTGAAAGAGAGCTTTAAAACTACTCAAAAGGAAGATTGTCGGTTTAGGGGGAAGCTGTCAAAGCTTCAAATTAAGATGGCTCAAGTTCAGTCTACTAGTCAGGAGCCTCGAAAGCTTTGGTGGTGAAAGTTTAAGAGATGTTGACTACAGACTTCCACAACGTACAAGAACGATATCCTTATTTTGGTATTCATGTCATCATCTTCTTAAACTGAGTAACATATTTTGTACATATCTTATACCAAACTGTAAATAGAAAATTATAAAACCATAAAAATGTAAATAGAGAAACTTAAACCCAGAAAAACCATAAAAATCAGAAAAATAGAAAATACCAAAAATAGTTTTCTCTAGGCATGTCTTTTGTTTATCGATAACATTTACGGTCTTAGAAATGTCATTCAATAATGACACGGGACTTTAAATGAAGCTCGAGCAGAAGTTATACTAACTGGTTAAAAAATGTCTAAATGGCTTGCTATTACTTTATATAGCAACCCGCGTTTCAAAATGGGGAAAACACGTCGCCAAAAAGACGGTAGTTCCTCCAACTGGGTGATGTTCACCTGGGCATGGATTACTTTATATCTATGTTTCTTCGAACTGATGTACGATTCAGTGCATCATTTCTGGTATAAGAAGAGAAGTCTTCTTTGCACCAAAAACTCCTTCCGTTCTATGATTCTTCAGGAGAGTTTTGGTATTTCACAAGGTGGTAACTGGACTTAAATTTTCCCAAATACTTGACGCTCAATTGAATGACTACAACTCTTTAAATAGAAAATGGGTCATTAATTGAGGGGGAGAGTATTTGTACAAATTTCTGACACCTTTTTAAGCATTGTGCAACATCAGCAGTGACACTCTCTCTAGTTTAAGGGGGAGCATTGTATGCTTCATAATCAGAATGTATATTAAAACCTGACCACATTTTCTCCCAAATTTTCTAAACATATTTAAATCAATTGGGATCACAAATATCAAATGGTTTGAAATTTTTGATCGGGGGAGAGAATGTGATTTAAATATGAAATTCTGATAAACATGTGATCTTTTGGAACTCAAGTGTAGGCTCTCCCATATGTGCTAAACCTTTTCGTATATCGATACACATATTGAGGGGGAGCGAATGATTTATGATGGCAATTATGGAAGAACACCGAAGACCGACCATTTTATTTAACGTACTGGAGTTATAAGGATGGTAAGGTTAGGTATATGTTCCCACGATCCCGCCAGAACCGGAGGGATCTACCCAGGGACAATCCACTAGTTAGTGTAGAAGTCCTTAGGTACGATTAAAAAAGGAGATAAGTGAGAATAAGGGAAGAGTGCCGACTGAGATGGAGCTAGTACTGGAACAAACCCAACAAGGTGCTAGTAATGAAGTCTCGGTAAGCACTGAAGGGGTTGAAGAATGAAAAAGAAATGTAAAGATAAAGGGTGAAAAGAAAGAAGCCCTCCTTACACTTTAGGCAGAAACCGGGTCAATACATATGCTATCAGAATCACTAAGTTGATTGCTGACATTGAAGACAAAGTATCATGGACCCAGTGATACGCTGCACAACCCTCCCTAGCCACTCAAGGTCCCTCAAAGGACTCTTGTTTCATTTGTCACGGAGATCAATACATGTCTATCGTCTCTCTCACTCCGAGTTAGACGATATTGAAAAGGTGGCAGTCCTCTCCAGCCTCTGATCACTAAATCAAAATGCACTATTGAGTCTAGAGCCAAGAGATCATCCATAAATCTCATTAGGACACACTTCCAATATGCTTGCTGTTTCATACACTGTGAAAAGTAAGAAAATATATGTTAAAGAGTCCTACGCATTATCCCTGTGGTATTGCCAGAACATCCGAGTGATACGAAAGTATTCACAATGAAGATGGAAATCCTTCTAGAGCCAGCATCTAACAAGCTCTTGGTGGGTGACATGTGAGATCCTTCATGGATCAAGCTTGTGACAACTGGAAAGAAACGATGGGGCGATTCACTTTTGAATCAAACTTGTTCCAGGAAATGGATTGACGGATGCTTTTGGAAAACCTTTCAATCAGCTCACCAACTGAGTTTTCGAGCACATTGATTGTGAAAATTTTCAAACAAAAGTGTTTTTGACAGAAATGTGATTCAAGGTATAAAACCCTCGTCGTGTTGCATAAAATGTTTATCTAGTGACACACGAGTGATTTTTTTAATCAATTTCTCGTCAGTCAGTGGGTATTTAATTCACTGATTCACTCTACCGTGCTATCTGCTTTGAGATGTTCCGGTATGAGAACATGCTTAGTACGATGATTCTGACATTAATTTGTTGGAAGATTCATTACTACAAGTTGGAAATTCCTGTCAACGAGAATCTTCTTTAAAGGGGATTCTATCTGATCACAGGTCGGTCTTCACAGAATCGAAGGTTAAATCCAACCACCACATCGAACGAATGACAAAGCCATATTCGTTCTCTAACTTTATTGCTAACTGTTTTATTGCATATTCATATAAAGATGGCGATGGTGGTTCCTGGTTCTAACAGAAACGTGTCAATCCACACTACATGCTCACACTTCCAATTCATTATCAAAGACATCATGATAGATGAAGACCTACAACACAGCTTCTACAACTCTGATGATAGTTATCATGATCCAGAAAAGTGTGAGCATGCGAGCCCAACGGTCACAACAAATCACATGGAGGCATTAATACAATGGATGAGCTCAGAGATTATGATGGCTGATGATCTCAATGAAGGCTCAAAGATTACAACGTCACATGAAGACGATGCGGCAAGATGACTTGAAGACATATATTGGATGATAACCTCAAAGAATACTCAAAGATCATCCAAGACAATCGATCAGTCAGCAAAAGTTCACTGCTGAAGGCACAAAGATCAATGAAATTGAAGAATCAAAGACTACGAGCTACAAAGTCAAACACACATGATAGAATGCTAGAATTCAAAATATTATTTCCTGGGTGACCTCCCTTAGGGGGAGATTGTTAGGAATATAAATATTCATGTGAAGACTCGATCACCCTGAGTATCTATTTAGCATTTATGTAGCTCGTTTGCTTATTAGAATTATTAGTATTATTAGTATTATTAGTTTAGTTAGTATAGTATTCGTGGAGTGGGTCGGGTCTTTACCCACTGTCAGCTCACTCCGCAGCTCACTCGGGGCACCTAAATATTATAACTATAAATACCCCTTCCCACACTTGGGAAGGGTTGGAGCTTCTAATCTTACAACCAATATTTTCTTCATTCTCTCTCTCTAGAACTCCCAACTCTCTCATCTCTCTCTCTCTCTAGAATTCTTCTAAACATCTAATCCAAGTATGCAAATATTACACAACACTAGCAGCAGATGTTTCAGATTTTGGTAAGCTATCACCAATCTCTATGACCTCCCACAGAGAGTAGTCAATCATCTGAATATAATGCTCGATTCTCATTCTTTAGAACTCATACTCACCAGGCTTGGGCATTGGTACCATTGATGCAGCAATCATATGTGTAGACTCTGAATCCATGTCTTTGGTAATGTCTAGAAAATCTCAAGTTTAAACAAGTTCTTCTTGATCACACCTTCTAGATCACAATCTCTGATACCACTTGTTGATCCCAGTTATGTACTTGATCGAATCCCTTAGCTTATAAAGGTTTAGTTATCTTGAATAAAATCAACACAACTAAGTATAGAAACTGTCTTTGAGTTTATCAAATACAATGCGGAATCTTGTACTTGGTCTTAAGAAGAAATTTGTAACAGTGTAACAGTAAACAAAGAATACAATTATATCAAACAAAACGCTTCAATATTATTGACTATAATACGAATACTCAACAGTATTAGGGTTTTACAGCCTTAAAGCTATAACTCTGACTCAATAAATACATATAAATCTCTATGCCCTAGGACCTCCTTTTATAGACTAAGGAGTCCTAGTCGGCTTACAATAACTTTCTATGCAAGATAAATCTTTTCTATATTTATCTAAACGTGTCACACGGTATTACTATACTTATCTTACACATAAACAGACTTAATACATCAACAACACTAAACTTTAACTCTGGCAGCATTAATACTTCAGCAGTAGTAAGTTAGTACTAACAACACTAACTTTTCTTCTAGCAACACTAACATACTTAGTGTATTTCTTTGAGGTTCAGCAACATTACCAGCACTAGTAATATACACTAGCAGTCTTAATCTTTGTACCAGCAATAGAAACATACTTAGAGTATTTTCATTTAAGTACTTGAGCAGTCTTAATCATGTGAGCAGTTTTAACATCATGAGCAGCATTAACACCTTGAAGCCTTTAAATCCCAAAAAAATGGTTTTCGTTTTTTTCGTCTGGTCCCATGTGTAGATGGGATATTTTTAAAGACAAAATATGGTGGCACATGTTATGTGTGGCTGCATTGGATTCAAATGATCAATTATTCCCAATTGCTTTGGCTATTATAGATAGCGAGAATCATGATACATATTTCTACTTTATGACCAAACTGAAAGAACCAATTGGCGATGCAGCGACTTAGTTTTTGTTTTATACATACATAATTGCATTGATTATACGGTCATGGAAGTGTTTCCCAATGCTCATCATGGTGTGTGCTTTCATCATCTTAGTATGAACATTAATAGGAAGTTTGGAACGGAGCACAGCAATCCCTTAATGTATGGGGATGCATACACTCTTAATAAGCATGAGTTTGAACATCTTTTTTACCCAACTAAGGCAACTTAATCAGGCCATTGCAGAATACCTACAGGAAATTGGGTTTGAAAGATGGGCAAGGCCATACTTTCCTGGGAAACGGTACACTGTGTTGACCAGCAATTATGCAGAAAGTTTTAACAAAAAAACTAAGAGCGCCATGTCATTTGCTATAACCACACTGTGTGAGTATATTCGCTTCTTGATTCTATCATGGTCTACACATCTGTTAGGAATATAAATATTCAGATGAAGGATCGGTCACCCCGAGTATCTATTCAGCATTTACATAGCTCGTAGGCTTATTTATATTTGCTTAGTAATATTAGTATTAGTATTAATAGTATTAGTCGTATTTATATTTGTGGAGTGGGTCGGGGCTTTCCCCACTGTCAGCTCACTCTACAGCCCACTAGGGGCACAAATATTAGTAAGTATATAAACCCCTTCCCTCACATGGGAAGGGTGGAACTCTTGTATCATTTTCTCACACAAGCTAATCTTACAAGTTTTCTCCCAACTCTCTCTCTCTCTAACTTCATCTCTCTAGTTCTTCCACCATGGATCTAATCTTCCATGAACCAAGACCACCCGAATCATCCACACAATCAAGATGTTTAGATCTTACAACATCATCATCAACAAGGTGAAAAAACCAAATCGGCAACGTGTAAACTTATTGAAAGTGATTTGAAACAACTGCATGAGAAGACAAAACAACTAAGGATCAAAGCCATATCTGCATATGAATTTCTTGACACAACATCTCGGTCCGAAGTTAACTTGGAGACCAAAACATGCACATGTGGTGATTTTTAGACAATTGGTATCCCTTGCAAACTTGCGTTGTGTTAGTGCAAATATTACGATATTTAAACTAAACGGTTTATGCAGTTTGAATAATGACAAACATGTAACTTGTAATGCATAACGTAAAATGCTTAAGTTACTTGTAAACACAAATCATCAATATATACTTACATCAGCATCTCTCGATGTCTAAAGTATGGTTCAACATAGTCGAAGATTTCCTTTCCGACGTAAATCAATCATGGTATGAACAAACAAATTTAAAACTTGAAAGATGATCAAAGAAATAAATTTTTTGTTCTAAACTTCACATTTTTATAAATGTGATAAAACATTTTTTCAAAAATCAATTTTACAAATTATTATTGAATTATAAAGAAATGTTTTATTTGGGAAAATTAATTCAAATATGTGGCAGCCATATTTTCCCCTAAAATCAGCTCCAAGCATCCCTAAATAAACTTTCACCACAAAAAGACAAAAAAATGGAGCATTTTTGCCTGCATGGTACCACTAAATTTAACGGTACCGTCTGACAATTAGTGGTACCGTCTGACGATTAGTGGTACCGTCTGTCTGTAATGGCTAGTTTTTTTTTGTGCCTATAACTAGTGGACCATTTTACACTTCCAACTTGATTTTTCCAGTCAGTTCTATCTGGTCTAATCCTCTCTTATTTAGATCATTTTCATTGATCATTTAGTGAGTTTTAGTTTGTTTTACAGTCATCCAATCATCCATTCAAGTGACCACCTTCATCCCTCTACAAGAGAAGAACACACCGTATCAAGAAGATGCAAAGTGTTGTAGTGTTAGTATAGTGCACTCGTAACATTCATTACGTACTTGTTGTATCTTGGTATACATCAAGTTGTCTATCATTAGTTTGTGTGGATCATTGTGATCTTGTAGTGATCGGGGAGATCTTGTGTAGCTGGTATTGATAGAGTGTAGATCGGGTAGATCGAGTAGATCGTGTTGATCGGGTAGACCGTGTTGATCGAGTAGATCGTATAGATCGGGTAGATTGTGTTGATCGGGTAGATCGTGTGTAAGATTGGTACTAACTAGATTAGTACTCGACATTTAGCTTAGTGTGGGAAAATAACGTAAGCGACGTTATATGGTTTTCTCCGCCGAGAAGGGAGCTTGTTGATTAGTGAAGTAACTCTTGAGTCGGGTACTTGGGGAGTGGAGTAGGGCGAAGAGGAGCTTCGTGACCGAACCACTATAAATAATCGTGTCCAGTTTGCACTTTCTTTACTTATCTCTTTACGGTTATTTTCGCATTTACCGCTTTACATTTATATTTGCATTATGTTTATGCTTGTGTGGCTAGTTGCTTATATTATGTCGATTATATTTGTGTTATGGCATGGTGTTTATATTGTGTCTATGTTTGTGCTATTATGACATGCTTCATTTATTGCTTTTTACTATGTCTAGTAGTTGCAAGACAATTGTTGACACTTTTTATATTACGTCACACTTGATTGGTTATTTGATACAAAAGTTTTAAGTTTTTAAATGAGAACGTATTTACCCCCCTTCTACGTTTTCCACAATTGGTATCAGAGCCACGTCTCTTAAATTTTTAAAACAAATGGTTTTCAAAATTGAGTACCATCTGTGTATCAAATTACCCATGAAGGGGAATATAATATGAAAAGTATTTACTTGCTTAATACTAACAAATTTGTTGTTAAGTATAGTTTGTCATACTAGCTTGATGGTTTTTCTAAACCAACAAAGGAATTGAGTTTGTAAGTATCCGGTCATGCTTAAAGAACGAGTCGTAAAGTGATGCGGTTTTAAAAGGAGCGTTTGGGACAACTCCTTGTTTTATAGTAAATATATTTTCGTAAATGTTTTTCTTATTTTTGAACGTGCAAATGTCACTTAATAAATATTTTATATGTTCGGTATTTAGTTTATTAAGTTTTACATCTTTTCGTTACGTCAAATACTTGTTTGCGAGGAGAAAATTGGTTTTGTTCAAAACTGTAATAACAGGTCACAGTACCGTTAAATATAACAGACGGTACCGCTAAATTCAACGGTACCTTTGTCTGATTTTCAGAGCGGGGTAATTTTCAAAAATTAGTATAAAATCAAGCGTAAGTCCGTAGGAGTCGCACCACCTATCATTTTAAACGTAATTGAGTCTACTTTCATTTAAAAATACCTTTTGGAATTGATTGTAAGGTGAAATTTATCACAATATTTGATTTGTAACAGAAAGTCTAGTTCGGATATGCCGATTGCGTAAACTTTTGGTCAAATTGCAAAGAGAATATCCCACATTGATGTATTTATATTTTTAAAGTGTTGAACTTAATCAAATTTTGAAATGGGGAGTAAAATAATTCATTTTCAAATAAAATCAAGCTTTGTATACATTGTTATACTTAATACACAAAATGACGATAAGTATTTTTGTGTATTATGCTAAATGGTTATTTGTTTTTCTTTGTGCCTTAGTATTGTTAGTTAATATTTTTGAGTGCTTATAGTTATCTTTAGTTGAGCTAATTACATCTATAATCATAAGCGTTTTACATACATTTTTGCTATGTGTTGATTATTAGTTTTCCGGTTTTACATACCTTCGCTGGGATGATGCAAGCTCGCCTTTCTGGGGAGAAAGGAAAGTAGTGCAATAAGGGGGAGTATGGAGTGAATTCAAGGGAGAGCTAGAGGCAACTACATTTTTGCTTCGACAAAAGGGGGAGAAGGGAGTGTAAACAGGTAACTTTTACATTTTACTGTGTGTTACGGTTTACATATTTGTCATCATCAAAAAGGGGGAGATTGTTAGTGCAAATATTACGATATTTAAACTAAACGGTTTCTTCGGTTTTAATAATGACAAACATGTAACTTGTAATACATAACGTAAAATGTGCAAGTTACTTGTAAACATAAATCATCAACGCATACTTACATCAACTACTCTCGACATCTCAAGTATGCTTTAACAGAGTCGTAAATTTTCATCCCGATGTAAATCACTCAAGGTATGAACAAACAAATTTAAACTTGATGGATGATTAAAGAAATAAAATTTTTGTTCTAAACTTCACATTTTTATGAATGTCACAAAACATTTTTCAAAAATACATTTTACAAATTATTTTTGAATTAGAAAGAAATGTTTTATTAGGGAAAATCATTTCAAAAATAGTAACAGCTATTTTCCCCCCAAAAACAGCTTCAAATATTCCCAAATAAACCTTCCCCACTAAAAACAAACGGAGGAGCGTCCACGGTACAACTAAAGTACCGACGGTACCACTAAATTTAGTGGTGCCGTCAGACAATTAGTGCTACCGTCCTTCTGAAATGGCTAGTTTTCTCTTTGCTTATAAATAGTGGACCATTTTACACTTCCAACTTGATTTTTCCAGTCAGTTTTCTCTTGTCTAATCCCTTTTTATTTAGATCACTTTCTTTGATCATTTAAAGAGTCTTAGTTTGTTTAAGAGTGATCCTTTCATCCAACCAGGAGATCACCTTCATTCTTGATAACGCTCATTTCGTACATGTTTTAGTTGCGTTATTTCTATATTTTTGCATTGTATTTGGTTTTGTTTGTGAACATATTATGCGAAAAAGATACAAAAGATTTATTAAGGTTCAGGTACAATCAAGTGCAAGGGAATAGCTAGAAATATGGAGAAAAGTCGCTAAATCAAGAGCTTATGCACAACGAAAGATTCTACCCATAATAAAGACCTCGGAAAGATCATCAAAGATAAAGAATCAAGTTACAAAGATTTCTGAGCTCAAGAAAAGATCAAGTGTTGATGAAATGAATCAGAAGTTACATGCAAAGTTTGCTATGAATTATGGCTTGTTTCCTCAACCAAAGGTTCAAGAGATACATCTAAGGATTAAGTTCAACCCAAGGTTCAAAATTGCCATGCCAACCTTACTCCAAACCTTGGGCTGGAATATGAACCTCAGGTTCAGACTTCAACCTTGGGTTGCTGTAACTCCTGGCACATTTAATGACTACTTTTAATGATCTAACTCTTCATGTGGGTTGTCATTATACTTCATTTACTCTAAGTCTAGAATTTTATGACACTTTGTGCCCAAGAAATTTGCTTGGTGACCAAGGAGTGGCTATTCTGTTAATTGGAAGCTTGGCCAAGAGAGACATACACATATACACACTACAACTAATCTCATAATCAATTTACTCTCTCAAGAAGGTTACAAGGAAAGAAAACGCAGGAAGAAGTTACCTTACATTCATTATTCATCATTATAATCATCAAAGAAATCATTGTTGATCATCTCATAATTGTTCCTAACTCTTGTAATCATCATTACAACTTTTGTAAGACTTCTTAAAAATGATTTCAAGTGATAAATTTTCTGTGGTTATTTCTTTGTTTGCCATGAGCGGCTAAGTGCCTTGTGCACTAGCCTAGATGATGTTTGTTACATGGATGTTGATTGATTATGACTTTATGGTTCTAATTCAATGAAAAGCTAATACTAAGATCGAATTGTGCTTTCAAAGTTTTCATAAACAAAAGAGTTATCAAGTTTGGTTGATTATTAATGGTGTAATAGGTTGAAAGAGACATTGTTATTTAATCAATTGTAAACCTTTGTCTATGAAGGTGTTACCTTATGTATTGACCATTTCATATGTAACTTGGTTAAACTTAGAAAACCAAAAAGTGGAGTTGTCAATTACTTGTGAAACGATAGCGAATCAAGTGATTGAATTGTGTTAGTCTTGTTTGATCAAAACTTAATATAGTTTTTGTCATCTTAAAATCTTGACGAGGATTAAAAGTGTTGAAAACAAGAGGATTAGTACACCAACTAATCAAATTAGAGCACCATCTAATTTATTGATCATAATCAATTTGAACCATTGTCATAATCATATCAAGGGAATTGTGCAAACCAGTCTAGGCAAGTGTAGTTTTTAATATATTGAATTTACATCATCATCATTATTTGCTTGCTTTAGAATCATTACTAAGTCTCTGTTATAATCAAACTCACGTTACATAAAAACTAAACAAATCTTTGTGAACGACCTCGGCTTACCATATCACCTCTTGCTACACACGGACGAGTATACTTGCTCGTATGTGTTTCGTTTTAGTCATTGGTAAATCGTGTTTGTAAATTTAAAACTTGCACTCTCGACACACATCAAGATTTTGGCGCCGTTTTCGGGGATTTGATCACGTTTTTGTGAGTTTTTGTTAATAATTTTTGTGCTTTTTCTTGTTCCTAAGCTTGTTCTTTAAAAGTTCTTTGAAATTTTCACTTAGGAAATCGCGGTTCAAACATGAACCAAGCGGTTAAAACGTTTCTGTAACCCCGAAACCAAACCTGCCGCAGGTTCAGCTTTCAGCCGAACCGGTTCACCAGTTTCTGTCGACCCGAACCGCTGGTACATAATCCAACCGCGCGGCTCAGAACTTTCTGACCAACTGAACCGCCGGTTCAGTCTTGAGCCGGTCCGGCTCAGAACTTTCTGAGAACCAGACCATTCCCTACCGCCCGGTTCGTTTGTTCCAGACCTGTCTCAGCCGCCCGGTTCATTTTCAGCCGGCCCGGTTCATTTGCTTTTGTGACCCAATTCAGCCCCAACCGCCGGTTCACACCCGAACCGCCAAATACTGTTCCGAATAAAAAAAAATCTTTTAATTTTCTTTTTAGTTGATAATCTTTTTCGATTGGCTCGTTTTTCACGTGTATGACCACTCGCTCTTCTAACAAAGAATTAAGTACACCATTGTCTAACCCCGAAAGTCTATTTCGCAAAAAGAGAACCCATTTGTTCCAAATAATCAAAGAAAACCGAGAACCGTTAACCCACCATTTGATAATCTTTCCGAAGTTCATCCAATCGTTGATCTTTTTCTTTAATTACCATTTCCAATGGCCGATGATCGACCTATGTGGGACACCAATAGGGTTGTGGCTCCTACACCCGCGGCCGCCATTGTTCCCGTTAATCTTGGAGATAACTTCACTATCAAAGGTCATCATCTTTCGATGATTAAAGACAATCAATTTGATGGTCGAGTTAGATCCGATCCACACAAAGATATCGTCGATTTTCTTGAAATTTGTGACATGTTTCGTTATGGAACTACCGACACAAATGTAATCCGCCTCAAACTCTTTCCATCGTCTCTCACTGGAGAAGCAAAAATTTGGTATAATGAATTAAGCCCCGGAGTGATCACAACTTGGAACCAAATGAGAAAAGCATTTGTTGGACGTTTCTTTCCACCGGCCATGTTTGATCGTCTCTTAGGTGAAATTCGTAGTTTTACTCAAAAGAAAGGAGAAAATCTTGTCAAAGCTTGGCTTCGAATGAAAAACATGCTCCGAAGTTGTCATGGGCATGGTTTGTCTCGTAGTAATATCATTCAAATCTTTTACCATGGTCTCGATGACACAACTCAAGGTATCCTTGATGCCGGAGGAATTTTCCTTTATAAGACCCCTAACGAAGCTTACACTTTACTAGAAGACCGTGTACTTCTTAAGCTCGATTGGTCTAAGGATGCCAAAACCAAACCTGAACGAAAAACCGTTGCATTCGCCGAAAGAACGAATGAAAATTCCAAAATCATGGACATGATGAAAGATCTCACCACCAAAATCGATTCTAAATTCTAAAGTATCCAAAAAGAGATCAAAGATATGCGCGATGGATGCAACTATTGTGGTGGAAACCATTCATCATCCGAGTGTGATGACAAACCCATGGGAGGTCCCGAAACCGAAGCCAATTATGTTTATGGAGGATCTCGAGGAGGAGGATATCGTGGAAACTACTACGGTAGAAATTCTAGAGATTGGCAAGATCGTCCACCTAGGGATGATAATCGTAGTTCCCAACCTCGTGACGACAACCGTCCGACATCGTCTCGTGATGATAACCGTTCATCATCACAAATACCTGAAAAGAAAAATGCATAATCTGAATTCGAAAAAACCATGCGTGAATTCATGCATGCTCAACGGCAAACGAATGAATTTATCAAAAATCAGTTCTTCATCCTCAAAACCAAAGTCGAACAAGGTCAAAAGAACCATCAAGCTTCTATCCAAGACCTTGAAACCAAATTTGGTCGTCTTTCTGATCAATTTGCTGCTAGACCATCGGGTACTTTGCCAAGAAATACTCAATCCAACCCGAAACCATCATCATCTGGATCTTATCGTCTACCTCAAACAAGAAATGAGCATGTAAATGCTGTATTCACTCGTAGTGGTCTATCTTATGATCCACCACCAAACCCAAACCAAACAACCACTATCATTCATGATGATAGTGAGGATGAAGCAGAGGAGGAACCAAAAGATAAAGAACCAATTCCTACACTAGTCGTTAAACCCGCTCCACAGCTCAAAGCATATAAACCAAGAATTCCATATCCTCAACGTTTGAGGAAAGAAAAGATAGAAGAACAATATGGCAAGTTCATTGACTTAATCAAAGAAGTTAGGATCAACGTTCCTCTTGTTGATGTCCTGGCTGGTATGCCCAATTATGGGAAGTTTTTGAAAGAAATTGTGAGCAACAAAAGCAAAATGGAAAAAATTTCCGCTACCTTCTTGAATGAAGATTGCTCAGCCGTTGTTGAAAACAAACTACCAAAAAAACTCGGTGATCCTGGAAGTTTTCTCATCCCGTGTACTTTGGGAAATTCAATCACTTGTGATGATTTAGCCGATCTCGGTGCGAGTATCAATCTTATGCCATACTCATTGTATGCGAAGCTTTCGATCGATACCTTGAAACCCACAAGAATGAGTATACGGTTAGCAAATCATACTATCCAATATCCTGTTGGAGTAGCTGAAAACATGCATGTTCAAGTTGGGCAATTCATTTTTCCCGTTGATTTTGTGATCCTCGAGATGGACGAAGATAGCAAAGTTCCATTGATCTTAGGAAGACCTTTCCTAAACACCGCCGATGCTATCATTCGAGTCAAAAACAAAGAACTCAATCTTGGAGTTGGAGATGAAAGAATCTCTTTTCAAATTAATCAAGCCATGAAATATTCTCATGCGAATGATGACACTTGTTATAGCATTGATGTTATCGATGAAATTACAGAGGAAACATTCGATGAGTTGCTTGATGAAAGAATTAAGACTCATAAAACATCTGGACAAATAAGTGATGAAGATCTCGACAGAGAATTCGCTGAATTTATGCAGATAAACACCGAAGAAATTTCTGAGGAAGAAATAACCAACTTTGAGGAGTTGGATCTTGTCTTGAAACCTCTTCCCGATCATCTGGAATATGCATTCTTGGAAGAAAAATCTCTTCTTCTGGTTGTCATATCTTCAGCACTCAAACCCGATGAAAAAGAACGTCTTGTTTCTATGCTCAAAAATCATAAAGAAGCTTTCGCTTGGAAAACTTCTGACATTCGTGGAATAAGTCCAAACTTTTGCAAACACAAAATCAATTTCGAAAACGATTCCAAACCCGTTGTTCAAAGACAACGAAGACTCAACCCAAACATGAAGGAAGTTGTTAAGAAGGAAATAATCAAACTTCTTGATGCTGGTATTATTTACCCCATTGAGGATAGTTCATGGATTATTTACCAGAACCATAACTAGTTGGCGAGTATGCATTGATTATCGCAAATTAAATGACGCCACCAGGAAGGATCATTTTCCTTTACCGTTCATGGATCAAATGTTGGAAAGACTTGCGGGGAACAAATTCTTTTGTTTTCTCGATGGATTTTCCGGTTATTTCCAAATTCCAATTGATCCAGCTGATCAAGAAAAGACCACATTCACGTGTCCTTTTGGCACATATGCGTATAGGCGTATGCCTTTTGGTCTTTGTAACGCACCAGCAACATTTCAAAGATGCATGATTGCTATTTTTCAAGATATGCTTGAAACCTCCATGGAAGTTTTCATGGATGATTTCTCGGTATTTGGAGACTCATTCGAGTCGTGCCTTTCCAATCTTGATAAAATGCTTGAAAGATGCAAAACCGCTCATCTCGTACTAAATTGGGAAAAATGTCACTTTATGGTGACAGAAGGCATTGTGCTTGGTCACAAGATTTCTAGCAAGGGAATCGAAGTTGACAAAGCAAAAATAGATGCTATTGCAAAGTTACCACCCCCGACTAACGTCAAAGGCGTTAGGAGTTTCTTGGGGCACGCGGGATTCTACCGCAAATTCATCAAAGATTTTTTGAAAATATCTCGTCCTATGACGAAGCTTCTCGAGAAAGATTCAGTTTTTGATTTCAATGATGAATGCATCAAGGCATTCGAAAAGATCAAAAATAAGTTAAAAAATGCACTGATTATGGTTTCACCAAATTGGTCGCTGCCATTTGAACTTATGTGTGATGCAAGTGATTTTGCCGTTGGAGCAGTATTACGACAACGTGATGGAAAATATTTTCGTCCTATTTACTTTGCTAGCAAAACCTTGAATAGTGCTTGTTGACATAAATAATGCCTAAAAACATTATCAATATTTATTCATATCTCTATGTTTTGATGATGACAAAATGTAAACTCATTAAAACATAAACTTATAAATTAAACAAGTACTTAGTTGTAAATATTCACTTCTACAACTAAAATCACTTAAGGTATGAATGAACTAATGCTTAATGCATTATATGATCAAAGGAACATTTTCTTAATAACTATATTTTTTATAAAACATCAAAAACATTTTATATATTTTTGAAAAACATTTTTGGTATTAAATAAAAATGTATAATCTTTTATAAAAATATGAATTCAAATTTTTAACCAAAATCAGTTAAAATGTTCCAGAAAAACCTTCCCCACAAAAAGACAAAATTGGCCAACGTTCAGTAGGGGCGGCCCCTTTAATTTTGCTAGGCGGCCCCCTTAATTATTAAGGGGACCGCCCCCGCTCCAGTAGGCCTCCAGCTGTCCAGTTTTTCTCCTATAAATACCAGCCTTCTCCTGGATTTTTACTTAACCTTTTGCATTAAAACTTTCTGTTGTAAATCTCATTTCATATCTTCAAAAAACCTTTGATCATGTAATCTTAAGCATTGGTTTCCAAGTGATCCAAGCTTCCACCATCCAAGTGCAAAAGAAGAATACTTCTATCAATCAAGTTTAGAAGTATTACAACTTAGTATCATCTTGTTACTTAAGTTGTGTGTTTAACAAAGTTTGTAAATCATTCATTCATTTGTATGTAAGGTGTGTGTTGTAGATTAGTGTTGTGTGTAAGTAGTGAAGATGTTGTATAAGTAGTTGTGGTATAGAAGTTGTGAGGTCAAAGTGTAGAAGTCGTGAAGCCGTTATGTAGAAGTCGTGAACCCGTGGTGTAGAAGTTGTGAAGCCGTAGCTTAGAAGACGTGAAGTCCTTGTGTTGAAGTCGTGAAGCCGTAGCATAGAAGCTGTGAAGCAGTCGTGTTAAAGTTGTGAAGTCCTAGTCGTGAAGTTCTTATGTTGAAGTCGTAAAGCCGTGGCATAAAAGTTGTGTAGCGGTCATGTTGAAGCCGTGAAGTCCTAGTCGTGAAGTCCTAGTGTTGTAGTCGTGAAGCCGTAGCATAGAGGTTGTGTAGCGGTCATGTTGAAGTAGTGAAGTCTTAGTCATGAAGACATAGTGTTGAAGTCGTGAAGCCGCATCATAGAGGTAATGTAGCGGTCGTGTTGAAGTCGTGAAGAAGTCGTGAAGCAGTCGTGAACCCGTTGTGAAGTAGTCGTGAATAAGTTGTGAAGAAGTTGTGTTGTGAAGTTGTGAGATTGGTTCTAGCTACGATTAGAACTCGACATTTAGCTTTGTGTCATTAAACCTGTGTAAGCCAAAGTTGTGTACGGTTTTCTCCGCCATAAGGGAGCTTATTAAAGTTGTGAAGAAAACTCTCGAGCAAGGTGTGCTCGGGGAGTAGAGTAGGGAAAGGAAGGTGTCCTTATAGCTGAACCACTATAAATCCCTCGTGTCTCGGTTAGATCTTTCCATACCTTATTTATTTCTTTACTTGCATCGTTATTACTTTCATACACATAGGCTTATATAATTGCTAGTATTAATTAGAGGTCGACTTCACATAAAGATCAAATTGAAAATCCATTCAAGAAACCAAAACTTTTACAATCAATTTAAAAGAATACATATATAACTAATAATAAGATTTAAGTTTTATTTTTCATAACAAACTAGAATCTAAAGTTTTTAAAAGTATAAAACAAAGGTTTTATAATAAATTAAAAAGACGTAAAACTATTCAACCCCCCCTTCTAGTTTTCCACAATTGGTATCAAGAGCCACGTCAATCAAGATCTTTAAAATATACTGTATTTTAAAACTTGAATCGATCTATGGAATTCGAAAAATATCTAGAAGGGGAATCTTTGCTAAAACCACCACTATTTGAAAACTATACTTTTCTTGAATGAAAAAATAAATTTGAAACTTATGTGAAATCAATTGATCTAGATCTTTGGCATGTCATTTCAATTGGTGTTTTTCAACCAACAAAAACGGATTTTGAAAGTCAAACAAAAACGGATTTTGAAACTCAAAATGATTATTTAAAAACTAAGAATAACAAAAATAATGAAGCTAAAATAATTATTTACAAAACCTTGCCGAAAGTTGAATATGAAAGAATATCTTTCTGTAAAACGGCAAATGATATTTGGAAAAATCTCTTAAACTTTCATCAAGAAAAATGTCAAGCCAAAGATGAGGATTTTGATCTTGTACATGAATTAGTTATCTTAGAAAATTTAATAGATAAACATTTAGATAAAATAGATACATGTGCTACTAGTTCAATTGTTGTTAATGTAGGTATTAACGATGAAGACTACATGAATCAACTCCAAAGTGAACTCAATCCAACATCATGGAGTGACACAGACGAAGGAGAAGATCATGATCCGTACAAGACATGTTCGGGTCAAGCCACTTCGGTTTAAATAAGGTGTTAGAAGCTTGCCATGATATACTTTCACACCTTGTGTATCTTGAAGACTCACCTATCATTCACACGTCGATCATCATCTGAGACATTACGAAGAAAAGCTAGGACGTGAGGTAAGTTCTCTATTTAAAATTTCATAAGTAACTACTTCATGCATATAATCTTATTAATGCCTTAGGATACGCTTAGTCTGATAGGTTGCTTTGCCTTTACACTTTAGTTATATTCGTTCTGTGGCTTAGTGAACTAGAAACCCTTTAGTTAGCCCCCCTAAGTGTTAGTAAACCAAGCAATCTTCATATTTGGTACTCTTCGATAGGTAAATTTAGGAACTTAATTTCTTCTAAAAAGAAATGACTACTGGAGAATCTATTGACTAGAAACTCAATTTGACCTAACGGTTGAATTGCTTCTATGTGAGAAGTTGGGTGTGTGTAACCCGTAAAAATGGTCGTGTTTAGCCTGAATTGAGCACCACTAGTAATAGTCTCATACTTATTCTCCAACTTGAATACATTATTCTTCCTAAATATACCTAACGATAGTTTACTGTTATGAACTTTGCTTTTTACTAGAGCTTTTCATTCCTAGATTTATGTCATCTTGCGTATATAAAACTTCTAGATGTTTACTTGCTCCTATGTGATTTGACTGCATGCCTTCGTAATTATTTTTTTAGTTGTTGAATGCATTGTCATTATAATAGCTTTTGTTTTTCTCTAACTACTCTAACATGATGTATTTTTGTATTTAGTCATAATACATGCTTAAATGCCATAGGATATGTAGAAAGAGGTAGCATGTGACAATAGACTTAACCAATGCCCTTGAGCATGAGATCTTTTATAAACCACTATTTTTAAACCTATAATTAATGGGACTTATTTTTAAATTTACAAAAACTTCACATTTTGGAAAAATGATCTTTCAAAAGATTATGACACATTTCTATTAAACATGTTTCACCATCCTACCTTTCTTCCAAACTTGTGTCCATAATTACGTGTTTATCAAAAACCAAAGATTGGAAAAATATGTTTTCTTTCCTCATAAAAACATTTTGAAATAAAGCCAAAACTATTTCATTAATATATTTTTCACATCCACATAAAACCTACTTTCAAACATTGTTGAATAATGCCAAAAACATTTCTTTAAATCATGCATGGTGATCTCATATCTGTCATCTATATTTATGTATGTGACATTTATAAGTGAACTAAATTTGATAATAACCATAATTTATTCACTAAGACCTCACTTGGTACAAGTCTAGAAGTCCATGCTATCATAACTCTACATTTCCATGCACATAGATATTCATTAGGATTATTTAACTAGCTTATTAATCTTCCTAAATATGATACTATGAATTACTTGGTGCTATGTAGTGTTTTCTTGTCTAACATATATATGTTACATGCTAAATGAGCTGTTTGCATGCTAGATAATAATGTCTAATGAATATGCTTAGCATACATAAGTTATTAAATCCTAAATTGCCTCAAAAGAAGTTGGACTTGCTTGAAACTAAACCTAAAAACACAACCCTTTCAACAATTTTCTGCCAAAAACCCATTTCCAGTAACCTGGAAATCAGCAGATGGGCGGCCCCCTTAATTCATTAGGCGGCCCCCTTAATATTTAAGGGGACCGGCCATCTGATGGTCGAAGGTGCTGCTCCCTTTTTCTATTTTTAAACCCATTTTATCCTATACTTCCCAAAATTCACAAACACATTTTGTCACAAACCATCCTCCAACATTTACCTTCCACAATCACATCATCACTACACCATAAATACCCATTTGGAGGAGGAAGCTTGACATTTGCCATAACCCAACAAATGATGTTGTTCAAACTTAACCAACACCTAAACCTCATCCTAATGAACCCTTTCACACACATAACCTATCATCCATATGTCCACCTTCATTCACTCATAATTACCCAAGTTCACAAATGTCTCCACCACCAAAAATGTCATCACCAGTTCCACCAAATAACAACCACTCTCCATTATCATCACCTTCCACTCAACACTTGAAGTTCATTGAAGAACTCAAGGAAGGCCATGAGCTTAATGCTCCCCTTGCTTTGCACCTTGCTTAAAGCAACTTAAACCCATCACCATCCATCTCACCATCATTACCATCATCACCACATCACTTGAGTCAAATTGAGAAACATGTCAACAATTGTCCTTGTTGCATCTTTCTCCAAAATCAAACAATCGCCTTAAATGAGCGTCTCACTTGGATTGAGTATCTTCTCACTAGATCTAATCCAACACCACCACTTGAACAACATCAAAACCCTCATTCAACATGGTCAAGTCCAAGCTCTCCACCTCCAATTCCTCCATCAACACTCTCTCCAACATCCATACACCCATACTTACAACCCCATTAATCCAATTTTTTTTACCCCCTCTTTACCATCATCCATCCAAAATAATTCAAGTTTTTCATGTCTCAAGCAAGTCAAATGGATCTCTTAGGCAATTTAAAATTTTCTACTTATTGTATGCTATAAGCAAAATAAGTGTTGTACCAATAATTATGTTTTTAACATAATTATTTTCAACTAATGAATGCTTTATTTCTTGTCTTTAATATATGATTGTTATGCTTATTGCTTGTATACTTGATATCATGATATATATACATGCTTGATGATTAATAACATGCTTATTCCATAATATGTTTTAAATGTATGCATGCGTATTTAACATGTTTATGCCACTATTTAATCATTCTTGATGTACATGATTCAAATGGAGCTTGCTGCAAAAACACCCTAAAAATGACCCTTTTCTGGAAAATTTTCAAATTTGGTCGCCTGGGAAAACACCAGATGGGCGGCCCCCTTAATTCCCTAGGCGGTCCCCTTAATTTTAAGGGGGCCGGCCTACAATTAAGGGGACCGGCCATCTGGGTAGTAAAATTTACTGTTTTCTTTTGCATCTTGCGACCCCTTTTATCTAGCCCAAACCTTACCTAAATCAACCATCACCTCCATCAAACACCCATTTTCATTCATCATGCTATCACCAAAATCATCTCTAAGATACCAAAACTCAATGTTAATCCCCAAGTGCACCAAATGCACCATCAAAAACACCCTTCACTCATGGCACAACATCTTCATCCATACCTTCCACTTCATCCATCAATAACTACATCAACTCACACCTTTCATCACCACCATCAAGAGCATCAACTCCACCTCCTACTCAAGAACCTCCATTCACCCAACTTGTCATTTCCATATCACCAATAACACCTCTTGATGCTCATTTCTCATCATCACCAATACCACCACATCCACAACCGAACCATCATCTTTGGTCTTAGAGATGAGATACACTACATGTTTTCATCCCTTGAACACATGCTTAACAACCAACCTCCACCACATCCTCCATCATTTTCACCACCACCTTCATTCTCACCAAATTAAGCTTATGCAATGCTTAATCAAAAATAATTTTTCAAACCATTTTGTGTGCAAGCCCCATGGAAGATCATGTACTCCTAGAATGATTATGTAGATTGCATTACTTACTAGCAAATGTAGGATTGAATATAATCTTGGATGGTTGTGTATTGATACACAACATTTAATGAATGTCTTTATATGCATGCTTATTTTTGCTATATATATGCTTGTGCTTCTAATATTTTTCTTGCAAGTATTCCATATATCGATTCCTTGGTGCCCTCAAACGAGGGGGAGCACACATCAAGGGGGAGTTCTCGTTCCGACAAATTTTGTCTCTAAAACTTGTCGGCTCAACCTTTTTGATGCTACAAAAAGGGGGAGAAGTGAATAAAAACTCACTAAATACTTGTCCAAAAATAACTTTTTGGATTTAATGAGTTTAGGTTTTGTAATCATCAAAAAGGGGGAGATTGTTGACATAAATAATGCCTAAAAACATTATCAATATTTATTCATATCTCTATGTTTTGATGATCACAAAATGTAAACTCATTAAAACATAAACTTATAAATTAAACAAGTACTTAGTTGTAAATATTCACTTCTACAACTAAAATCACTTAAGGTATGAATGAACTAATGCTTAATGCATTATATGATCAAAGGAACATTTTCTTAATAACTAGATTTTTTATAAAACATCAAAAACATTTTATATATTTTTGAAAAACATTTTTGGTATTAAATAAAAATGTATAATCTTTTATAAAAATATGAATTCAAATTTTTAACCAAAATCAGTTAAAATGTTCCAGAAAAACCTTCCCCACAAAAGGACAAAATTGGCCAACGTTCAGTAGGGGCGGCCCCCTTAATTTTGCTAGGCGGCCCCCTTAATTATTAAGGGGACCGCCCCCTATTTAAGGGGACCGCCCCCGCTCCAATAGGCCTCCAGCTGTCCAGTTTTTCTCCTATAAATACTAGCCTTCTCCTGGATTTTTACTCAACCTTTTGCACTAAAACTTTCTGTTGTAAATCTCATTTCATATCTTCAAAAAACCTTTGATCATGTAATCTTAAGCATTGGTTTCCAAGTGATCCAAGCTTCCACCATCCAAGTGCAAAAGAAGAATACTTCTATCAATCAAGTTTAGAAGTATTACAACTTAGTATCATCTTGTTACTTAAGTTGTGTGTTTAACAAAGTTTGTAAATCATTCATTCATTTGTATGTAAGGTGTGTGTTGTAGATTAGTGTTGTGTGTAAGTAGTGAAGATGTTGTATAAGTAGTTCTGGTATAGAAGTTGTGAGGTCAAAGTGTAGAAGTCGTGAAGCCGTTGTGTAGAAGTCGTGAACCCGTGGTGTAGAAGTTGTGAAGCCGTAGCTTAGAAGACGTGAAGTCCTTGTGTTGAAGTCGTGAAGCCGTAGCATAGAAGCTGTGAAGCGGTCGTGTTAAAGTTGTGAAGTCCTAGTCGTGAAGTTCATATGTTGAAGTCGTGAAGCCGTGGCATAGAAGTTGTGTAGCGGTCATGTTGAAGCCGTGAAGTCCTAGTCGTGAAGTCCTAGTGTTGAAGTCGTGAAGCCGTAACATAGAGGTTGTGTAGCGGTCATGTTGAAGTAGTGAAGTCTTAGTCATGAAGACATAGTGTTGAAGTCGTGAAGCCGCATCATAGAGGTTGTGTAGCGGTCGTGTTGAAGTCGTGAAGAAGTCGTGAAGAAGTCGTGAAGCAGTCGTGAACCCGTTGTGAAGTAGTCGTGAATAAGTTGTGAAGAAGTTGTGTTGTGAAGTTGTGAGATTGGTTCTAGCTACGATTAGAACTCGACATTTAGCTTTGTGTCGTTAAACCTGTGTAAGCCAAAGTTGTGTACGGTTTTCTCCGCCATAAGGGAGCTTATTGAAGTTGTGAAGAAAACTCTCGAGCAAGGTGTGCTCGGGGAGTGGAGTAGGGCAAGGAAGGTGTCCTTGTAGCCGAACCACTATAAATCCCTCGTGTCTCGGTTAGATCTTTCCATACCTTATTTATTTCTTTACTTGCATCGTTATTACTTTCATACACATAGGCTTATATAATTGCTAGTATTAATTAGAGGTCGACTTCACATAAAGATCAAATTGAAAATCCATTCAAGAAACCAAAACTTTTACAATCAATTTAAAAGAATACATATATAACTAATAATAAGATTTAAGTTTTATTTTTAATAACAAACTAGAATCTAAAGTTTTTA
Organism: Artemisia tridentata subsp. tridentata; assembly: GCA_021014915.2. Taxonomy (NCBI): domain Eukaryota; kingdom Viridiplantae; phylum Streptophyta; class Magnoliopsida; order Asterales; family Asteraceae; genus Artemisia; species Artemisia tridentata. Next base: position 269,794,195 of record CP139503.1, read on the forward strand.
AAAGTATAAAACAAAGGTTTTATAATAAATTAAAAAGACGTAAAACTATTCAACCCCCTCCCCTTCTAATTTTCCACAGTGCTTAACAAAACTATACGGTCATTGAAAAAGAACTTTTGGCTGTAGTTTTTGTGTTTGACAAATTTTGTTCTTTTCTCGTTTTGTCAAAGACAATTGTATTCACCGATCATTTAGCTCTTAAATACCTGTTTCCCAAACAAGATGCCAAACCACGTCTTATCCGATGGATTTTATTGCTTCAAGAATTTGACATAGAAATCCAAAATAAGAAAGGCGCGGAAAATCTTGCAGCAGATCATTTGTCTCAATTAGAAAATCCTAATTTAGATGAATTTCGTGAAGATGAGATTGATGATAATTTTCCCGGTGAAACTCTTATGGGAATTGAAAACGAAGAAGTTCCATGGTTTGCAGACTTTTCAAATTATTTATTCTGAGGAGTTTTACAAAAAGGTCTAACTCATACTCAGCGTAGTAAATTTTTCGCAGACCTAAAACACTATTTTTGGGTTGAACCGTATCTATTTAAAATGTGTCCCGATGGGATAATTAGAAGATACGTGTACGGTTCAGAGACCCAAAAAGTTCTCGATGAATGTCATCACGGCCCAACTGGAGGACATTACGGTCCGTCTACAACCGCGAAAAAAGTCTTTGATGCGGGATTTTGTTGGCCAAAAATTTTTAAAGAAGCCCATACGCTTGTGCAGAATTGTGATGCTTGCCAAAAGTCTGGTAGTATTTCTCATAGAGACGAAATGCCACAAAAGAGCATACAAGTTTCTGAAATCTTTGATATATAGGGAATTGACTTCATGGGTCCTTTTCCTAAATCTCATAAGTTCGAATACATCCTCGTTGCAATTGATTATGTTTCTAAATGGGCCGAAGCGGAAGCCTTACCCAGAAATGATGCACAAGTGGTTGTAAATTTTCTGAAAAAGCTTTTCTCTCGATTCGGAATTCCAAAAGCTTTGATAAGCGACAGAGGAACTCACTTCTGTAACCATCAAATGGAGAAAGCTATGAAACGATATGGAGTCCATCATCGTTTCGCAACAGCATACCACCCTCAAACCAGTGGTCAAGTTGAAAACACCAATAGAGCTTTAAAAAGAATACTTGAAAAAACGGTTAAGGATAATCCTTCCATTTGGTCAAGGAAACTCGATGATGCTCTATGGGCGTTTAGAACAACATATAAAACTCCAATTAGCACAACTCCGTATAGAATCATATATGGAAAAACTTGTCATTTGCCGTTTGAAATTGAACACCGCGCATACTGGGCGTTGAGGCAATGTAACCCCGATCTCAAAATCGCTGGAGAAAAATGATTCTTGCAATTGCATGAACTCGATGAGTTAAGACTCCAAGCGTATGAGAATTCCAGGTTGTACAAAGCTCGAACAAAAGCGTACCATGATAAGAAACTCAGGATCCGGAAAGAATTTAAAGCTGGAGACAAAGTACTTTTGTTCAATTCTAAGTACAAATTCAAAGCTCCTAAGCTAAGAACCAAATGGTATGGTCCATTCGTGGTAAAACATGGTTTTCCATCCGGATATGTCGAGTTATATGACAAGCACGGTGGAAGTTTCATTGTTAATGGACATCGTATCAAGATTTATCATGATGAGGAGCAACTGAATGAAATGTCAAGTGAGGAAATTCTACTTGAACTGCTCGATAAAAAGAAATACACTGCTATTCCATTCATGGCACCTTTCCCTGCAGATTATAAAAAAGTAATAGTGAAAGGAAATGTGGTTTATATTCCCAAGAAGTCGGGAAAGAATCCCAAACATAAATCACGAAAGTGAAGAAGATCGTGTCAGGCTGATAAATCGTTAATAAATTAAGCGCTTCTCGGGAGGCAACCTGTGTGTTTTTAATTGTTTGTTTATTTTTATGCCCCAATGGTTTCACCATAAGTGGAGGGGCCTTGCAAAAAAAAAAAAAAAATCCAAAAATATTTTGAATTTTTTGTGTTTGTTTGTTTTGTATATGAAGATTACTGCAGGTTACGATGCTTGATCTCGAAGATGTGGAATCGTTCGATCTCAATATCTCATTTGGAGCTCGATCTAGATTCCAAGGCTCAGGCAGTATCATTTCTTTTATGTTCCATTTCCCTATTTTTACGGTTCATCGTTCATTACATTGAGGACAATGTCAAACTTAAGTGTGGGGGGAGGAAATAGGAAAATGAAACTGGATTTTAAATTTTCTATATTTTTTAGCCTAGTTATAAATTGTTTGCCCTTATGATCTAGTTGTTTTCGCACATTTAGGATAATTTATATTAGAATAACTAGATCAATCCACTGATAAAACATGTAATTTTGAAAATTCGAGATGTGTCCTTATTGACATTGCAATCCATTTTTTGGGATCGATAACATTGCTAGCACAATTATAGCCCATTTCACCAAAAATTGCGTGGATTTGAGCCTATTCTTATATAGCATACATCTTTTATGCTTGATCTTTTTGCTATGTGTGTGCCAGTGATTTTATTTATTCTAGAACTTGTACTTGCAAATCATTACCAGACCGCAGTGAGATCACATTCGTGTGATGAAAGTGTATTCATGTGATAAGAGGCAACATTAGGATTCAACTAAATGGCCATCCGTTTGCAAATCATACATTAGCTAATCACATCGGTTAGTTAAAACTCTCATCATTGACCCATTTGTTATCACTCAATTTTAGTGCTAGATACCATTAGTACACCCTTTGAGCCATTCTTTTCTTTTGTTACACTAGAAAAATACAAAAATATTTTACACTTTTAGCCTTAACCTTACCCATAGTCAAGTCTTGGTTGGTTACTAGCTATTTGGAAAGATGGTTGTTATGTGGGAAATCCTTGAATTTTGGAGAAAGTTGCAAACTCTATGATAATCTCATAGAAGATCTATTGGAATTATGATCGATGGTCGAAACATGTGGCCAAGAAAATATATATATATATATATATATATATATATATATATATATAATATATATATATATATATATATATATATATATATATATATATATATATATAATAAGTCATCGCAATTGTATGGTGACAAGAATAGCCAATGAGCTATGAAAGTATGATATCGATCAAGGATGAATTCTCAAGTTCATGTGAAAGAGGTTGACATAGCTAGTAGCAATTGGTTGTAGACTTTGACTATTTGTAAAGTTTTTTTTACACCTCTCATAAGCATATCCCATGCCATATCCCTACCTTTTTAATTTTGTGAAGATATCAATTGTGTGAATACTTTAGTGACCATCCGGTTCTTGAGTGATCGAATAACGCGCCAACGATCTAAGGTATTTTACTTTAGGGACCATCCGTTGTTTGAGTAAATCTAGAATTCGCGCTAGCGATCTAGTATGTTTTTACAAGAGATATCTGAACATAAACCCCATATTACCTTTTAACCCGAATGAAAGTCCTCTTAGATGTTTACACTTGGTGCTTACGCCACGTCAGTGGAGTTTTGTTTCTTGTACAAGCTTATGGTAATATTTAGATCATGACTGAGCGATGAGTGTGATTTTCTTATATACTTACCCACTAAATAAATGAGTGTTGAGTGAATTATACTTCATTCCTTTTTCGTGAGGTGTTTTAACATATTATCAAGCAAGAGAATCATTAAAGTATTGTCAAACATCTTGACTTTTCACTTATAATGCTTAAAAAGATGGATCTTATTTCGTACTTGTACTTGATGGATTTGTATCTCATTTTTTAGAATCATTCTCATTTATAACATGTGGATATATTTTTAAAAGCTAGATTTGCTTGAGGGCAAGCAAAGCGTAAGTGTGAGGGGATTTGATAACGCTCATTTCGTACATGTTTTAGTCGCGTTATTTCTATGTTTGTGCATTGTATTTGGTTGTGTTTGTGAACATATTATGCGAAAAAGGTACAAAAGATATATTAAGTTTCAGGTACATTCAAGTCCAAGGGAATAGCTAGAAAGATGGGGAAAAGTAGCTAAATCAAGAGCTTATGCACAACGAAAGATTCTACCCATAATAAAGACCTCGGGGAGATCATCAAAGATAAAGAATCAAGTTACAAAGATTTCTGAGCTCAAGAAAAGATCAAGTGTTGATGAAATGAATCAGAAGTTACATGCAAAGTTTCCTATGAATTATGGCTTGTTTCATCAACCAAAGGTTCAAGAAATACAACTAAGGCTTAAGTTCAACCCAAGGTTCAAAATTGCCATGCCAACCTTACTCCAAACCTTGGGCTGGAATATGAACCTCAGGTTCAGACTTCAACCTTGGGTTGCTGTAACTCCTGACACATTTAATGACTACTTTTAATGATCTAACTCTTCATGTGGGTTGTCATTATACTTCATTTACTCTAAGTCCAGAATTTTATGACACTTTGTGCCCAAGTAATTTGCTTGGTGACCAAGGAGTGGCTATTCTGTTAATTGGAAGCTTGGCCAAGAGAGACATACACATATACACACTACAACTAATCTCATAATCAATTTACTCTCTCAAGAAGGTTACAAGGAAAGAAAACGCAAGAAGAAGTTAGCTTACATTCATTATTCATCATTATAATCATCAAAGAATTCATTGTTGATCATCTCATAATTGTTCCTAACTCTTGTAATCATCATTACAACTTTTGTAAGACTTCTTAATCATGTTTTCAAGTGATAAATTTTCTGTGGTCATTTCTTTGTTTGCCATAAGCAGCAAAGTGCCTTGTGCACTCACCTAGATGATGTTTGTTACATGAATGTTGATTGTTTATGACTCTATGGTTCTAATTCAATGAAAAGCTAATACTAAGATCGAATTGTGCTTTCAAAGTTTTCATAAACAAAAGAGTTATCAGGTTTGGTTGATTATTAATGGTGTAATAGGTCGAAAGACACATTGTTATTTAATCAATTGTAAACCTTTGTCTATGAAGGTGTTACCTTATGTATTGACCATTTCATATGTAACTTGGTTAAACTTAGAAAACCAAAAAGTGGAGTTGTCAATTACTTGTGAAACGATAGTGAATCAAGTGATTGAATTGTGTTAGTCTTGTTTGATCAAAACATAATAATAATTTTTTTCATCTTAAAATCTTGACGAGGATTGAAAGTGTTGAAAACAAGAGGATTAGTACACCAACCAATCAAATTAGAGCACCATCTAATTTATTGATCATAATCGATTTGAACCATTGTCATAATCATATCAAGGGAATTGTGCAAACTAGTCTAGGCATGTGTTGTTTTTAATATATTGAATTTACATCATCATCATTATTTGCTTGCTTTAGAATCATTACTAAGTCTCTGTTATAATCAAACTCACGTTACATAAAAACTAAACAAATCCTTGTGAACGACCTCGGCTTACCATATCACCTCTTGCTACACACAGATGAGTATAATTGCTCGTAAGTGTTTCGTTTGAATCATTGGTAAATCGTGTTTAAAAGTTTAAAACTTGCACTCTCTTTTGGAGCATGCTTGTGTCATAATGAATAATTATATGGCTAGACATATGTGAGCCTATGGCGTCACACACATATACACTGAGGTACCATTTTATATATCGTGTTTATTGTATTTACGATATATAAATAACCTTACGTAACTTGGGATCACTATTGGGCTTCTAATGGCTAAGTAAAGGACTTAATCCATTGGACTTGGAAATCAAATGGCAAGCCCATTTGAGCCCAAATAGGGGCCGGCCTTGGAGTCTTTCAAGGGAGGATTTTTAGTTTGATTTTTGGTAAAATATATCTCCATAATCTCCTCATTATTGAGATATCAATTTACCATAATTCTCTCCGTCCCTTCTCTCTAAAACTCACGGCTCAAAAATAAATCCCACCTAGGGTTTTTATTTTTTCCATCTCTCTTTTGAATCTTGTTCATTCAAATGTGATTTGAAAGGTTACGGGGTTAAGGACTAGCATCCAAGAGGTATACAGTGACGTGTAGTGTGTTTCATTCATAGAAAAGATCAACCTTATTGATCTCTTGGGTTTCTATTCCAAACGTGGGATAGGTGTTTGTTAGTGACTCCCGGATCACGCCACAAAGGTATAATCTTGTTTGTTTTAATTTGATTGATAATATGACTCTATGGATCCATTGATAGGTGATTTATCCACTGCGTTTGTTTATTCATATTATGTTATTTATATTCATAATCACCTATAGTGGTATCACGAGCCATCATATGATGTCATATGATCATCTAGTATGCGTAAAAATGGCCAAAAACGCGTGTTTTTAATGGATTTAAAAGGATAACTTCAAAACAGCCCCGAGGGCTAATTTTTTGAAAATAATTCGACCCATATAGGTTCTTATGATCTGGACTTTTTGATCCCATGGCCATTTGTTATGCATATTTTAATTGGTATACTTGTTTGGTACTCGTAAAATGGCCAAAAATGCATGAATTTGATAGATTTGTGAAACGATTTCAAATCAGCCCATGAGGCTTAATTTTCAGTGGTAAAATGATGTTAAGAAGTTCCTAATATCAGTGGGTTTTGAACCTATGGCCATTTGACACGCGTACCAATCGGGGTTTTAATTCTTGTTAATTAATTTCTTCGATTTCGTTGGCTAACAATTTATTTCTTGTCATTTATTTTGTTATCCATGGCAAATACATGCATGTTTGTCCATGGAGTTAGCCAGCACCTTGTTTTGATCATAATATTATTGTATTATTATGTGTATATGCAAAGCCGATGAAAACCTAGACCACTTGTGCCTTGTGTTGTTGTGATTTGTTGATTGATTTCATGTTTTTGGGGTTTTGCCATTGTTTCGGCATTTATTTAATGTAATTCATTTTGGTTTTGCCATTTTTTGGGCATTTTTACAATAGATAGGAAGTAGATTAGTTGTATTTTACTTCATACATTATGTAATCAAAAGCTTGTAATCAAATGGCAAAAGAATGAACAACTTTGGACCAAAGATAGCTGCTGGACACACTGCTGTAAAAAGCCATTTCCAGGAGCTCCGTAAGGTATTTTGGGCTAATTTTCTTTTGTGTAGGTTCTCAGGACATGGGCCTACAACTTTGTCAATTGGGCCGAAGCATGAGGAGGTCATTTTCTAGGCGTTTTGGGCCTCCAAAGACAGAAAAACTGATCGGACAGAATCACTTTTCCATGTGCATAATGAGCCTTTACTTGCCCATGATCGTCTTGGGGCAAGTAGGAGCCCTCCGTGTGGTTGTGCATCATGTCCCTAGTTGACTCTTGGTTCTCGTGATGGCTCACAAGACCAAGCATAGGATTTTCATCGGTTGAGGCTTTGCATATTGTGGTTGCGTGTTTGTTTGGTTGCTTTTATATATGCTTCGATTATATGTAAAACGCAAAATGTTTTCTAAAAAATTGAAACAAAACACAAACCAATTTAAACTAAGTCTTATGATTTAGTTTAACTAAGTTTAAATTTGGATTTGAAACTTAAAATCATTGTTTTCTAAATAACACTTAAAATTGTTAAGCTTGGTTATGTATTTATTGTATTGTCCAAACTTATTGTAATCCACTTAGGATTTATATTAGTCTTAAAAATGGACAACTTGACACACATAAACTAAAACAATGATTAGAATTAAGTTAAAAAAAGTTTTTAACTTGTGCTACGAAGAATGAATGCATGCTTCTTTCGTATACGTTTTTTATCCACATCAAAATATTTTACCCGTCAAATTTAAGTCATGCCGTCCAATTGTTGAGAACACTTGCAATTACCTTTTTCCTATGCGTGGGACCTAGGTTGAATTGTAACCCAAGGTGACTATTCTCTATGCGTGGGACCTAGATATATTCTCACACGTTTTCAAATTGGATGACTTAATCGAGTAAAGTGGTTAGACCTTGACCCGAGGCAAAGATGGAACTAAACATGCCAGCTTGACACTAGTTGCTTGTTCACTAGTGCCACGAGTCCCATAAAGTTCTAAGAGTTGCACATGTAATGCAATTGGTCGACGTTACCTACCTATTGAATCTACCATTGCTAGCAGATCAACTGATGTGATGGTGGAACCTCAATGAGGATCTTAGCATTTTCGTAAAATTAATTGTTTTAATATGGTAAACTTGGGTAGTTAATTTTAAAAAGGATTAATTATTGAAACTTACTAAAATTTGAACTTTGTTTATTTTGTAGATGACAACTCCTAATCAAACCACAAACAACTCATCAATCAGATCAATTCTTGAAAAAGAGAAATTGAATGGTAACAACTTTTTGGACTGGTATCGCAACCTGAGGATCGTCCTCAAGGCTGAACAAAAGTTTTACCATCTGGAAGAACCTTTACCTGAAGCACCCCCTGCTAATTCCACCGCTACTATTCGTAACGCCTACACTCGTAGGGTTAATGAGCAACAAGAGGTGGCTTGTCTCATGCTTGCAAGCATGATCCCTAAGCTCCAAAAGAACTTAGAGGACCTTGCAGCATTTGACTTGCTGAGAGAACTGATAACCATGTTCGAACAGCAAGCTGAGCAAGAACTGTTTGACACTGTCAAATCTTTTCATGCTTGCAAGTAGGAGGAGGGCCAATCGGTCAGTAGCTATGTCATGAAAATGAAAGGCTATATGGACCAAATGGAGCGTCTGGGATACCCCATGCCTCAGATCCTTGGAGTGAGCTTGATTCTTACCTCACTGTCGAAGGCTTATGACCAATTTGTGCAGAACTACAACATGCACAGCATGGGCAAGACCATTCCCGAACTGCACAACATGCTTAAACTTGCAGAAAAGGGAATGCCCAAGAAGGCTCCAATGGTCCTAGCTATCAAGCAAGGCAGAATCCAGAAAAATAACAAGCCGAAGACACATGGCAAGGGACAAGGTAAGGGCAAGGGTAAGCGTGCTTACGCCCCCAAACCAAAGATCCCCCCACCTGCTAAGAAGGAGCACCCGGCTAAGGACACCCCCTGTCACCATTGTGGAGTGAAGGGGCACTGGAGGCAGAACTATCCGACCTACCTTGAAGAGTTAAAGAAGAACAAAGCTAGCGGAGCTAGCACATCTGGTATCTTCACTATAGAACTCTATACTTTTCCTAACAAATCCTGGGTATATGATACAAGTTGTGGTACTCATATTTGTAATAATGTGCAGGGGCTTAGGGGAAGCAGAAAGTTGAAGCAAGGAGCTTTGAATCTGTACGTAGGTAATGGCAACCGTGCAGCTGTCGAAGCGATAGGGAGCTTTGATCTCATCCTCCCTAATGGTTTAGTTATTGTTTTGAATAATTTCCATTTTGCACCTACTATCACTAGAGGTGTTGTTTCACTTTCACGTTTGAAGGATGATGGTTACATTCATACTATTACAGATTTTGACATTTCAGTTTCTAAGGATAATGTTTTTTATTTTAATGCTATTCCTAGTGATGTTATTTTTGAAATTGATATGCGTGATTCTATTTCAAATGATAGTTCTATATATAATGTTAGCAAAACGAAATCTAAACGTAACTTAGATTCCACTTTTCTATGGCATTGCCGTCTTTGCCACATAAACAAGAAACGCATTACGAAGCTGCAACACAATGGGCTTTTAGAGTCAAACGACCATGAGTCGTTTGATAAATGCATTTCTTGCATATCTAGTAAAATGGCACGAAATCCTTTCTCCTATGTTGGAGAAAGAGCTAAAGATCTACTTGGACTCATACATACTGACGTATGTGGCCCATTTAGAACAACGTCTAGGGAAGGAGCTAACTACTTCATTACTTTTACTGATGATTTCAGTAGATATGGTTATGTTTACTTTATTAAACATAAACATGAAGTCTTTGAAATGTTCAAAGTCTTTCAAAATGAAGTAGAAAATCAACTCGGCAAGACCATAAAGGCCCTTCGATCTGATCGAGGAGGTGAATATATGAGTTAAGAGTTTTTAGATCATCTAAAAAGGTGTGGGATCGTCTCATAATTCACTCCTCCATACACACCACAACATAATGGTGTATCTGAAAGGAGAAATCGAACTTTGCAAGACATGGTTCGATCTATGATGAGTCTAACAACATTACCAATGTCCTTTTGGGGTTATGCTCTAGAGTCTGCTGCACGCATTCTCAACATGGTTCCAACCAAGAAGGTCGACAAGACACCATACGAAATATGGCATGGGAAGGTCCCTAATCTGTCTTACTTGAAAGTCTGGGGTTGTGAGGCTCTCGTGAAACGAGACACACCTAACAAACTTGAGCCCAGAGCTATCAAATGCATCTTTGTAGGATACCCAAAGGAAACAATAGGTTACTACTTCTACTACCCACCCGAGAACAAAATATTTGTTGCTCGGTATGCCGAGTTTCTTGAGAATAGTCTCATTTCACAGGAAGCAAGTGGGAGCAAAGTAGACCTTGATGAAATTCAAGAGGAAGATGCACAACCTTCTGGTAACACTAGTGAGCATCAAAATGAGATTGAACATGAAAATGTTGAACCTCATCAAGATGTTGCTCCCATTTGTAGATCCGCAAGGATACCTCAAGCACCTGAGCGATATGGTTTCTATGTCGATGCTGAGGAACATGAGTTAGGGGATCATGGTGAACCGGCTAACTATCGAGATGCATTATCGAGTCCTAAACATGATAAATGGATCGAAGCTATAAATGCGGAGATGCAACCATGAAAGAAAATGATGTTTGTGTCGAAGTCGACCAACCTTCTAACGCTAAAACTGTTGGGAGCAAAGGGCTCTTCAAGAAGAAGACCAACATGGATGGAAATGTACACACCTATAAAGCTCGTCTGGTAGCAAAAGGTTACACTCAAACCTACGGGATTGACTATGAAGAAACCTTCTCGCCTGTTACAGACATTAAAGCAATTAGGATTCTTATAGCCATAGCAGCGTACTATGACTATGAGATTTGGCAAATGGATGTCAAGACAGCTTTCTTGAATGCCCACCTGAACGAAGAAGTTTATATGGTGCAACCCAAGGGCTTCGTGAATCCTAAACATCCCGCTAAGGTATGCAAGCTTCAAAGATCCATTTATGGATTAAAGCAAGCATCCAGAAGCTGGAATAAGAGATTTGATGAGGAAATCAAGAAAATTGGTTTTACTCAAAATCTCGATGAGCCATGTGTATATATGAAAACTAGTGGAAGTATAGTCGTGTTCCTAGTCTTATATGTCGATGACATATTACTCATGGGAAACAACATTCCAATGCTACAAGATGTAAAATCCTGGCTTGGAAATTGCTTTGCCATGAAAGATCTAGGAGAAGCCGCGTACATACTTGGAGTCAAGATCTATCGGGATAGATCAAAACGTTTAATCGGCTTGTGTCAAAGTGCATACATTGACAAAATCCTGAAGTGATTTAGGATGCAAGATTCCAAACGTGGAAGTCTTCCAATGCAACCAAATACAAAATTGAGTAAAGCTCAAGGACCCTCTACACTTGCTGAGGTGAAGAGGATGAAAGGAATCCCTTATGCTTCGGCTGTGGGATCCATGCGGTTAGGTGCACTAGACCTGATGTAGCGTTCTCTCAGAATCTAACGAGTAGATTTCAACAGAATCCAGGAGAATGTCACTGGACTGCTGTTAAGAACATATTAAAGTATCTGCGAAATACTAAAGATATGTTTCTTGTTTATGGTGGTGATGTCAAGCGTGAGCTCAGTGTTACTTTTACACTGACGCAGGTTGGGAGACGGATCGTGATTACACCAAATCCTAGACAGGATATGTTTTCATCATGAACGGAGGTGCTGTTGACTGGAAGAGTGCCAAACAAAGCACTATTGCAATGTACTCAACATAAGCTGAATACATAGCTGCTTCTAAAGCTGCAATGGAGGCGATTTGGATACGAAAATTCATTTCTGGGCTTGGCGTTGCCCCTAGCAAGGAACGGCCTATGGATATGTACTGTGACAATACCGGTGCCATTATCATAGCCAATGAACCAGGTGTTCAAAAGGGTGCCAAACACTTTTGTCAGAAGGTTCACTACATTCGAGAAGTTATCGAAAGTGGTGATATTCATCTTCTCAAAGTTCACACAGATGAAAACTTAGCTGATCCTTTTACGAAACCAATGCCTTGTACCAAACATGTCGAACATGCTAGGAGCATTGGGCTTCGACCTGCTAATAGTCTCATGTAGATCTGTTTTTAGTATTTGAATAATTAGAATGTTAAACAGTTTATATTTATAATGAATTGATGTACTGGTTATGATCGTTTTCATTCATATCAACTATATTCTATATTTGCATGTTTAATCCATGAATGATTTAATTATTCTAAAATTGTCCATTGCCGGTTGACGATACGGGAGTATCATCGAATTAAGGAAAATGTGAGCGTGTTGGTGATTCATTTGCCAAACTCACATGTTGTTCATTGTGATGAACATTGGATTGACCCAACCTACGAGTTTTCACTACATGGATCGTCGTCAATAGTGAATCTCGCTAGAGGTTATGTCTCTTATCCTTAGACTTGAGATGTAAGTAGGTCTTGCATGTGTGGAATTTCATTCCTTGATATGGTTAAACGCTGTCCTGAATAAGGTAGTTATAAAAACCATCTTCAGGTGTGATATGAACCACATGAATGACACGTGCAGTCAAAATAGGATTTGTTCCTCTACATGTTATGGAGTTAGATACTATTGGGCCCCTCAATGAATTGGACAGATGTTTGTATGGCCATACCTAAATGAGATTAAGATGAATCTTGATCCACTTGGTAATCTTGTTCAATATCTATATCGAGAAACATAATAGTTGAAGTATTAGAATGACTTTTGATCCATGTCTAATGTTCAGCATGGTATCTATAACAAAAGGATAGATGACATATAAACCATCTAAAATGAGACGTTTAAGAAACTAACCTCGCATATTTCTAGGGGTATTGGCGTGTTGCTAGATGCTAACCATTGCTTGTATAATTACTTGATTATTATGACGTCACAAGTGGGAGCTGTTGGAGTATGCTCGTGTCATAATGAATAATTATATGGCTAGACATATGTGAGCCTATGGGGTCACACACGTATACGCTGAGGTACCACTTTATATATCTTGTTTATTGTATTTACGATATATAAATAACCTTATGTAACTCGGGATCACTATTGGGCTTCTAATGGCTAAGTAAAGGACCTAATCCATTGGACATGGAAATCAAATGGCAAGCCCATTTGAGCCCAAATAGGGGCCGGCCTTGGAGTCTTTCAAAGGAGGATTTTTAGTTTGATTTTTGGTAAAATATATCTCCATAATCTCCTCATTATTGAGATATCAATTTACCATAATTCTCTCCCTCCCTTCTCTCTAAAACTCACGGCTCAAAAATAAATCCCACCTAGGGTTTTTATTTTTTCCATCTCTCTTTTGAATCATGTTCATTCAAAGGTGATTTGCAAGGTTACGGGGTTAAGGACTAGCATCCAAGAGGTATACGATGACGTTTAGTGTGTTTCATTCATAGAAGAGATCAACCTTATTGATCTCTTGGGTTTCTTATTCCAAACGTGGGATAGGTGTTTGTTGGTGACTCCCGGATCATGCTACAAAGGTATAATCTTGTTTGTTTTAATTTGATTGATCATATGACTCTATGGATCCGTTGATAGGTGATTTATCCGCTGCGTTAGTTTATTCATATTATGTTATTTATATTCATAATCACCTATACTCTCGACACACATCAATTCCTCTTCTAGTGCAAGAGAAGAACACAAGGTATCAAAGAAGATGCAAAGTGTTGTAGTTTTAGTTAGAGCACTTGTAACACTTGTTACATACTTGTTGTATCTTGTATACATCAAGTTCATTTTTTTAGAGCTTGTGAGAGAAGATCATTGTGATCTTATAGAGATATTGAATATCTCTTGTAGCTTGTGAGCTAGTGTATTGATCAAGGGTAGATAGGGTAGATTGAGTCAAGTGAGGGTTGATCAATGTGATCTTGTCAAGATCTTGGAGATCTCTTGAAGCTTGTGGGCTTGTGTGATTGATCAAGTAGATCAAGGGTAGATCAAGTCAAGTGGGAGTAGATCATTGTGATCTTGTTGAGATCTTGGAGATCTCTTGTAGCTTGTGGGCTTATGTATTGATCAAGTGGATCAACGGTAGATTGGGTAGATTTTGAGTAGATCGTGTGGATCGTGGTAGATTGGTACTAGCTAAGATTAGTACTCGACATTTAGCTTAGTGTCGAAAATAAGGATAAGCGACGTTGTACTGTTTTCTCCACCTGAAGGGAGCTTGTTGATTAGTGAAGTAACTCTCGAGTCGGGTATTCGGGGAGTGGAGTAGGGCGAAGAGGAGCTTCGTGACCGAACCACTATAAATCATCGTGTCCGGTTTGCGCCCTCTTACTTATCTCCTTACTTTTATTTTATTCTTTATCGCTTTATATTTATATTTGCATTGCGTTTATGTTTGTGTGGCTCGTTGCTTATAATATGTTGATTATTCTTGCGTCATGGTTTGATTGTGTTTGTGTTGTAGTTTACTTTATACCATCTATAGATGTTGTATGATCTTTGTTGACACTTTTCATATTACGTCACACTTGATCGGGTGTTTGATACAAAAAGTTTTTAAGTTTTTAATGGAAACGTATTCACCCCCCCCTCTACGGTTTCCACAGTTGGTACCAGAGCCACGTCGCTCAAATTTTTAAAACAAATGGTTTTCAAAATTGAGTACGATCCATGTATCAAATTACCCATGAAGGTGATAAAATATGAAAAGTTTTTAGTTGCTTAATACTTACAAGTTTTGTTGTTAAGTATACTTTGTATGCTACCTTGAAGGTTTTCTTAAACCAATGAAAGAATAGAGTTTGTAAGTGTCTGGTCATGTCTTTAGAACGAGTCGTAAAGTCATGCGGTTTTGAAAGGAGTGTTTGGGACAAACCATTATTTTGTAGTAAAATTATTATCGTAAATGTCTTTCTTAGTCCTAAACATGCAAATGATGCTTAATATATATTTTATATGTTCGGTATCTAGTTTATTAAATTTTTCATTTTTTCGTCAAGTTGTCGCACTAAAATAGTAAACTGAATCAGAAAACAGATCACGGTACCACTAAATATAGGACGGTACCGTTATATTTAACGGTACCATGGGATATTTAAAGGTACCGTGCCTCTGTCTGTCTGTTTTCAGTATTGGGTCATTTTCAAAAATTCATATAAAATCAACCATAAGTCTGTAGGAGTCGTGTCACCCATCATCTTAAACGAAGTTGAGTCTACTTTCATTTGAAAAATACTTTTATGAATTAGTTCTAAATGAAAGTATGTTAGAGTCCTTGATTTTTAACTAAATGTCTTTTTGGTCATGCAGTTTTCATAAATTTTTGGTTAAACTGAAAAAGGGTGTTTCAACTTTTGAACCTTGACGTGTTTTCAAAGTGACATGGCAAAAATCTTTGAAATGGGGAGGAAATCAATTCGTTTTCAAATAAAATCAAGCTTAGTATACTTTGTTATACTTAATATACAAAATGACGATAAGTATTTTTGTATGTTATGCTAAATGACTATTTGTTATTCTTTGTGTCCTAGTATTGTTAGTTAATATATATATATATATATATTTATATATATATATATATATATATATATATATATATATATATATATATAGATAGATATATATTTTGTGCTTATAGTTATCTTTAGTTGAGCTGATTATATCTATAATCACAAGCGTTTTACATGCCTTGTTGGTATTTGCGGATTATTAGTTTTTCGGCTTATGCGTTAATAGGACTTAGACTAAACTTCTTGCACTAATTTGTGTAATTGATGTTGTATTGCATATAGGCATAGACCACTTTTCTTGCATACGTGTCAGTCCTATTCCAACCACTAGAATCCACAAGAATCATCCAAAGGAGCAAATTATTGGAGATGTTCATTCTGCTGTTCAAACAAGGAGTAAAACAAAAGGTTTCAGAGACTTGTTTGATCAAGGGTTATTTGCTCAGTCTCTTCATCAAAGAAAGAGCCACAAGGATCTACAAAATTGTATGTTTGCTTGTTTTCAGTCCCGAATTGAACCCAAGAATGCCTACAAAGCTTTGCAAGACGAAAGTTGGGTTGAAGCCATCCAAGAGGAGTTATTGCAGTTCAAGCTTCAAGAAGTCTGGACATTGGTTGATCTGCCTTTAGGGAAAAAGGCAATTGGTACTAAATGGGTGTTCAGATGCAAAAGAGATAAAAGAGGAATTGTGATCAGAAACAAGGAAAGATTGGTGGCTCAGGGATACACTCAGGAAGAGGGCATTGATTATGATGAAGTATTTGCACCTGTAGCAAGACTAGAGGCAATCAGACTATTCTTGGCATTTGCTTCATTCACGAACTTCACTGTGTATCAGATGGATGTGAAGAGTACTTTCTTGTATGGGAAAACTGATGAGGAAGTTTATGTGATGCAACCACTTGGTTTTGAAGACCCTGATTATCCTGATAGGGTTTATAAGGTGGAGAAAGCACTGTATGGACTACATTAAGCTCCTAGAGCTTGGTATGACACCTTATCCAAGTTTTTGTTAAACAATGGTTTCAGTAGGGGAACAATTGACAAGACTTTGTTCATCAAGAAAGACAAAAAGGATATCTTACTTGTACAAGTATATGTTGATGATATCATTTTTGGGTCTACAAATAAGGTGTTATGTGAGGAATTTGAGAAGCTCATGCATAGTAGATTTCAGATGAGTTCTATAGGGGAACTCACTTTCTTTTTGGGGATTCAAGTTAAGCAGAAGACAGATGGGATTTTCATCAGCCAAGACAAGTATGTGGCTGACATTTTGAAGAAATTTGGCTTTTTTGTTGTAAAACCAGCAAAGACAACCATGGAGACCAACAAACCTCTGATCAAGGATGAAGATGGGGAAGAAGTTGATGTGCATCTCTACAGATCAATGATTGGTTCATTGATGTATCTAACTGCTTCAAGGCCAGACATTATGTTTGCTGTGTGTGCCTGTTCCAGATTTCAAGTGACCCCTAAAGTCTCTCACTTGAATGCTATGAAGATGATTTTAGGTACTTAAGGAGTCAACCTAGGTTGGGCCTTTGGTATCCTAAGGATTCACCTTTTGAGCTAGTGGCTTACTCAGATAGTGATTATGCTGGAGCAAGTTTGGATAGAAAGTCAACTTCTGGAGGATGTCAATTTCTTGGTCATAGGTTGATCTCTTGGCAATGCAAGAAACAGACTGTGGTGGCTAATTCAACAACTGAAGCTGAGTATGTGGCTGCTTCTAGTTGCTGTGGACAAGTGCTCTGGATTCAGAATCAGCTACTGGATTATGGGTACAACTTTATGAAAACAAAAATTTACATTGATAATAACAGTACAATGTGTATAATTAAAAATCCTGTTTTTCATTCAAAAACAAAACATATTGAGATAAGACATCACTTTATAAGAGATTCTTTTGAAAATAAATTAATTCAAATAGTTAAAATCCATACTGACAATAATGTTGCAGATTTGCTCACAAAAGGCTTTGATGTGGGTAGATTTCAATTTTTAATTGCCAGTATTGGAATGATCAATCTTTGAAAATTTCTTATCTCTTTGTGTTTTTGTAATGTTTTGTAAGGATTCGTACTATTATTAGTCAATGAAGTTGTTTCTATTGCTTGCTCTGTTTGTATGTTGTCTGCTGCTAGTTGTTTATTCAAACTGCTATGTATCACTATGGTTTGTAATTATTGTGGTATCTTGTTTCTTGTGTTTTTGTGGTTTTGGACTAACCTTTTGTAGGAAAAATCAAAGGGGAAAGCTTATCTGATGTGAAAAAGATGTTTGAAAAGATCAGCAGACAATCTGCTGCTAGTTAAAAAGTTTCTGCTGCTAAGCAAAACTTTCTGCTGCTGGAGATCTGCTACTCGGATTGGAACTTTTGGATTCTACTGCTCGGTTTCAAACTTAAGGGTTGATTTTGAAAATTTGGCGAGTATAAAACCCTAATGAGATCCAAACGGCTTAAAAACCTAATTCGATCTTAAAATTAACCTTGTGCGCCCAAAACCAACTCAAATTCAAACCCTAACATATATTTTCACCATCTGATCTTAAACCCCCAAAATCAAAACCCTAATTTCACAATGGCGACATGAGACTTCTCCAATAACCACAATCAAGTAGCGTTTCTTCAAAAGGTCCCAGAAGCTGAGGGTTTTGCTGAAGTTATTGACTTTCTTAATGCTAATCATCTAAGGTATGCATTAACGGCAAATCCCTTCTACTGTCAAGATCAGAACTAGAAATGGGGAAGAAAAATTAAAAGTTGTGGTAGATGATCAAAGGATAATTATTTCCGAATCATCTATAAGAAGAGCACTTCATTTTACAGATGATGAAGAAATACTTTGCCTTGATAATTCTATCATTTTTCAAGAACTTGAAAATATGGGGTATGAGAAGAAAAATAATAGTTTAAAGTTTTTCAAAGGACTTCTCTGCCCACAATGAAAATTTCTTCTTCACACCCTTCCCCATTGTATAAGTCCTAAAACTATAGGGTGGAATGAGTTCAGCACAACTTAAGCATCTGCTTTGATTTGTCTGGCCACAGGACAACCCTTTAATTTTTCGGCTATGATATTGGATGGGTTGAAAAAGAATGTTTCTGGCAAAATTTACATTTACCCAAGGTTCTTATAATTAATTTTGAATAATCTACTTTCAGAACCTAAGGTACATAAAAGGACACATGATAGTCCTGAACTTAAAAGGAAATTATTTTCTTATTTGAAAAAGAATGGAACTGGTTTTTCAGGAAATGTTACTCCTTTATTCCAATACATATTGCAATTGGCTGCTACTCAAGGTGAAGGTGCTGAAATCACAACAGCTACCCATCCCACACCCAATACTGAACAATCAACTGAACAACCCCAAAAGACCCAATCCCCTAGGCTTTCACAACCTAAGGACACTGAGCAACCTCAGGCCAGTGTCAGGATGGATGCAGATGAGGCTGTTACAGTTGATGTAGGTAACATGATGGAAGAGGCTAACACTACTATTTCTGGTTTAGTAACTAGGCAGGACAGTGTTAACATAGCTAAGACCTCAACCATGGCAACATCCACTGTTGAAGGTTCTAATGAACCAGAAACAGAGGACGGTAACCCTAGCCAACTGGCAAACAAGGGGGCTCAGCTGATCAGACTAGGTCTGATACTGAGTTTGGACCCATTGATTCACCTCTCGGGTCAGGTAACACAGACTGAAGTGATGAGGGTAGAAAAGACACTAATGAATTGATGGATTTCAATGTACAAGATGACAATGTCAATGATTCACCTCTCGGACCAGGTAACACAGGTCGAAGTGATGAGACTAGAAATGAAACTGATGCATTGTTGGAAACACACACTGTACAAAATGACAAATCCAAGGATCCACCTCTCGGACCAGGTAATACAGCTCGAAGTGGTGAGGATAGATTGAAACAATTTGATGAATTGATGAAAAGATGTACTAAATTAGAAAAACAAGTTCTTGGTCTCAGGAAGGAATTGAAAAAGGTCAAAACTACTCAAGGTGCAGAACTCAAGAAGTTAAAGCAAAGGGTTAGGCATTTGGAGAGTTTACAGAGGTCAAGAACTAGGGCATTTAAAAGGTTGAAGAAGGTTGGCAAAGCACAAAGGGTCAGCTCTTTTGAAGATCAAGGTTTGGGGAGGATGCTCCCAAACAGGGGAGGAATGAGACAAAGGCTTCAAGGGAGGATGAGGCCAATGTGGAAAGTGCTACTAAAGGAGTTGCTGATATGGATGTTGATTCAGGAGATAATGAGGAGTTTGTTGTTAAGGATAAATCAGGAAATGAAGTAGTTCTTGAAAATGTTGCTGGTGAGAGTGGAAAAGTTGGTTCTGCTGCTGAGGAAATTGAATCTGCTGCTGATGGTGTTTAGAATGTAGCTAAGGGAGATTTTGCTGCTGGTTCAGGGCATTCTACTGCTGGGATTAATCAAGCTGCTGCTGAGCCAAAGCAAGGTTCTACTGCTAAGATGGATGATGAGATAAGCTTAGCAGAAGCTATAATTCAGTTGAAACAATCAAAACCATCTAAAACACAATCTCCTAAACCTCAACAAAAACAACAACCACCACAACCACAACCAGAACAACAGCAACAACAACAACAACAACCATTACAACCACAACAATCTGCACCTGAACCTCAACCAACAACAAAACAAACAACTTCACCACCTGAACCTCAACCAACAACAAAACAAACAACTCCACCACCTCCACCTCCAAGAATTCCTGTTAAAGGTGTTTTAATTAGAGAACCCATCCCATCCAAAAAGCCTACTCAAGCCCATAACTATACTGGAAAGGGAAAAGGTAAGATGGTTAATGAGCCTGAACCTTATCCTGAAGATGTTCCATTTGAGTTCTGGCCTCCTCACCTTCAAGAAAGACATGATCAAGAAGCTACAAAGAAGTTGGCTGATCAGTTTGAGGATGAAAACAAAGCAGAGCTTGAAAAACAAAGGAAACATGCTGAGATTGAAGCAAAATTGAATGCTTGGGATGAGGAGAGAGCTAAATGTGAAGCTGATATGGAATTATTAAAGGTGAAGGAAGAATTGCAAGATTCTTTTACTGCAGAAAGTAAATTCGACTGGTTAGAGAAGTTCAGAGCTAAGCAGAAGAAGAAACTTCTTAATCAGAGAAAGAAGAAGAAGGTGCTCAGACCTCCAACTATCAAACAAATCAGAAACTTCCAAGAGCATTATTTGAAAAATATGAAAGGCTGGAAGCTTGTGGAGTTAAAGGCTTACACTGATGATGAAGTTCAAAAGAAGTTTGAGCTTGCTAAAAGAGAGTTTGAAAATTTTACACCAATGGGGTCTGAGGCTGCAGAAGAAATGATTAGAAAGAGGTTTGGTAAGAAAAAGGTGGAGACAGAAGCAGAAAAAGTTAAAGTGATCAAAGAAAAGGAAGAAGAAGTAAAAGAAAAGGTTGAGAAGAAAGAAGGTCCCAGTATTGGTGTTAAGAGAACTGGGAGAAGATTAAAGATGCAAGCTAGGAGGTAAAAGAAGAGAAAAGTTGACATGGAAAGTTCTGAGTCTGAAAGTGAAGAAACAAAGAAGAAAAGGCTATCAGAGGAGTTCTACAAGAAAACAATTGAGTTACAATTAATGACTCAAATTGTGGATGATGATGAGGATACATTTGTTGATACTGCTCCCTTGAGTGAAAAAACTCCTATTACTGGATGGAAGACTAGATATGATAATAAGATTCCTTGGTATGAGATCTACAGAGTTGGTGGAAGACTTCAAATATTTAAGTCATTTTCTCAGATGCTTAGAAATATTGATAGAGAGGATTTGATAAACTTGTGGGGATTAGTCAAGAACAAATATGGTGAAAATAGACCACAAGAAGAGATTGATAGAGTGCTCTAGGGAGATCTTAAAGTCATGTTTGAAGTTTGTAATGACAACAGAGTGTGGATGGAACAAGGAAGAAGTACAAAGATTAGTCTTTGGAGATTCTATGAACCATGTGGAGTTCATGAATTGGCATTGCAGGGAGGAATTCGAATGTATATGCTAGTTGAAAAGGATTATCCTCTGGCTATATCTACACTTAAGATGATAATTGAAGAAGATATTAAACTTCTTATGAATAGTTGGAATCAAGTGGTAGTTGATCTTATCAGAATGATTCAAAGAAAACTCTATGGGCAGAATTTTGGGAGACAGAAGAAGAAGTAGTGTTTGGAAGCATCCTCTTGGTGTTTATCTATGCTTAAAGGAAACTTGATGATTTTGGGAGAAAATATCAAGTTTAGGGGAGGATTGTTAGGTTTTAAGATGTTGCTGCTTTGAATGGATTCTACTTCTTATTGTGCTAACTGGAAAATACACTAAATATGATTCTGCTGCTAGGCTAAATAATTCTACTCCTGGTGTATTCATTCTACTGTTGGAGTTTCTGAGAAGATCGAGAAAATAAGCTAAGTATGATACTACTGCTAGGCATCGAAGATTCTACTGCTAGAGTCATTATACTGCTGCTTATTGGATATTGATGTATAGTATGTTAGATAATTATGGAATAGATACGAATAGATATTATCTTGTATAGAAAGTCATTGTAACCGACTAGGACTCCTTAGGTCTATAAAAGGAAGATCTAGGGTTAGGTTTAAAATACGTATTATTGTTTGTCCGATTCACTTCAAGGTTTTGTAACCCTGTTACTATTGAGTAACCGTATTAATATATTGAGGTGATTGTTGAGAGAATTCTATTGTGTTCGATTCATAATTCTTCTTAAGATTAAGTACTAGATTCCGCATAGTATTTAATAGTTTGTTCAAGAACAGTTTCTATACCTATTGTCTTGGATCTATATCTAAGATAATTAACAAGATCGTGAGCTCAACTGGGATCAACAATTAATAATGTAGGATGATAAACACATAGGAAATGTGTAATTATAAAAAGTAGGCTCATATGCTCTATACGCTTGCGTTCACTAAAATAAATAGTATGTAATAAAGTGTGTAAGGTGCTTATGACTTGGATCCATTGTTAAAGTGATAAAGTGGGAATGTTAAAGGTGGTATCCTTCGGGATGAATGTTAAAGGTGGTATCCTTCGGGATGACCAAGTGAATGAACGTTAAGGAATCCTTCGGGATGAATGTTAAAGATCCTTCGGGATGAAAAGTATTGCCTTCACCGGCAAAGGGTTGCCTACATCCATGGCACATAAAAATATCCCCATAACGAATGTGAAAATGTTATGGATCCAAGTCTAAGAAGGGTAAAAGGTAATGTAATAAAATGAATGAGAGGTTGAAAGTTAAGTGAGTAATAAGAGTAGTAGTGTTATGTCGGGAGTATATAACCATGAGTTTATGTTTCTTGATTTACATCGATTGGGACGCCTCTCCATGTAAATGAGGAAGTATGAATGAGTGGGCTTATGTGTTTCCGACATGGCACGAGTAGGGTTAGATAAGAAGAAAGCGGAAGTCTAGAATTAGTTAGAAATTATAAGGACTAAGATAGGAGGGTTAAAATTAGAGTACGTCTTTTAGTGAGAAACCTATGTTTTGAGTGTTAAGTATAAGTTGAAGAAATTGAAGAATTGTAATGATGCTTAAAAATGTTAAAATACGTAATTGTGGCGTGGTGAAAAATGTGAGTAATGGAAATAATTGGTGATAAATGTCATGTGTAATGTGACGGCAAATGTTAAAGTATGATGTTATAAAGCTAATTCATGTAATATATCTATAAGCCTTAGAAAGTAAACGAAAATGACATGAAGGAAGAAGTAGAAGAAATAAGGTAATTGTAGAGACGTAAAAGAAATGGTTAAGTAGTAATAATAGAATGTGAAAGTATTAGTCGAGTGTAATTATGTAAAGTCAAATAGCACGAGTTTCTTAAGTATCAAGTAGTCAAAGAATGAGAGTATAGGATAAAGCAAGTGAGATTGTGATGTAACGGTAATAGAACAGATTAAAATGATAACTAGTTATAGTGAGTATGTCTCGTATTATGTAATAGGCTAAGTAAGAGTTATATGGTTATAAAAGTAAGTGTGAAGTAATGTGGATTAAGGCCATGAGATATATTATAGTATGCATAAGACTTGCGAGATCACTTAGATCGTTGCACTAAATAAACTAAGAATTAAGGTGCTAGGAATGAGAAGTATAATGCGGCTAGGTTTTGGTTAGTAAAGGATGATAGATTTCGGGGACGAAATCTAAATAAGGGGGTAGAATTGTTAGACCCGTATCCCGGTTACAAATAGGCCCCAACCTAGATGAAAGTGGACCAAAGGCCTTAAGTGATTGGCCAGTCAATGAATGTTGCGTAGTGGTCAAACCCGATAGTCAACGAATGGGTATTGTGGCTTTAGAAAGTATTATGTGACTCAAATAGAAAAGGAAATAGACTTCAAGGGTTAAAGTTGCAATAGATCAAAAGTGTTAAGATGTGTAGTGTGGCCAAAATAGAAGGAAAGAGACTTGAGGGGCCATTCTTGCCAATTGGCCAAAGTTACCACCTAACTAACTATATCCAGGAGATTCTAGTATTCTCCACATTATTCAAGAGTGTGTGAGAGTGTCAGTTTTAGAGAAAAAGAGGGAAGAAGGATGGAGCTTGATGATGAATCCATGAAGAGATTAAGATCCCAAAGCAAAGGTTAAGGTTTAACAAGAATCCTCCCAAGTAAGTAATCCTCTATTAGTTTTAATAAGGATAATAGATTAGAGATTATGAGAGTTTTGGATATATGATCATGGTATTGATCATATAAGGTTTTGGAATGATTTGAGAGTATGTTGATAGATGTTTTAGTTATGGATTATGTGTTATTAAGTGTTTATGATGATTATGATTTAGGATGATTGTGGGAAAGAGATGATGATGATGAGTATGATGATGGAAGATGTTGATGGTGGGATTTATGTTAGTAGCTTAGCTTTGAAAGCTAAGGTAAGTAACTTGTACTAAAACATGTATTGTATGTATATTATGCATGTATGTGTTATGTTTGTGATTAGTTATGAATTAGTCGAGCAAGTATACGGCTTATTGCTAGTGAGACTTGTGTAGCCTATATGATGAAGATTTATGTGGTAACTTGAATGTTATGGTTTGGAAGTAAAGTAAGTGTTCATGATGCTTATGTGTTAATATGTGTATGATATGTGTTTTATGTCGGGTTACTTACTAAGCAAAAGCTTATGGTTTAGTTGTCTAACCCTTTTTGTAGGTTTGTATACTATCATGGAAGGCTTGGATATATAAATTAAGGAATTAGGTATGCGGGATTAAAGGTAGTTTGTATTTAGGAGCTTAGGTAGAATACCGAGCTCATGTGTAAAGTTTGTACCCCCGAGAGTCAAGTACTATTTTGAAATGAGTAGTCAAGTGTCAAATTGTATGCCAAGAGTTGTATAACGATTTGGTGGTCAATCGTTATGTCGAAGTATGCTTTATGTGTTTTTACTAAAAGTTAAAGGGGCGTTTGGATTTAGTGTAAACGTACCCATTTTGAGTTGTAAACGGGTCAAGTGTCATTGGAACATGTTTATTATGTTAAGTTAATGAAGTTGGCCAAGTTTGATGTAAAACGGAAGTCGTATGGGTTGTATGTAGTGAAAATGGGTCAAAAGGGGTTTAATGCATAACCCGTCTAATTTTTAAAGTACTATTTCGAAGAGTCAAATGATAAATGTTTTTGTATGAAAATGAGCTCAATGATATACTAAGTAAATCTGGAAGGTTTGGTGAAATACCAAGTTCGGGAGGTCGGGTTTTCAATCGCGGGATTTGAAAATTGATTCGGGCGAACAGCAGGTCTGAACTGCCGCGGTTGGGATCTCAACCGGTGGTTCAAACCAGATTTTTGGACCCCAACCGGCGGTTGGGCAGTGTTTTTAGTTTTTGGCGATTTTTGAAAAATCATATATTTTAAACCATAAGTCGTTACGGGTCGCGCCACCCGTCGTTTTGAAGGTAATTGAGTCTAGTTTCATTTAAAAATAGTCTCAGGGCCTGAATGTTTATGGATTTTTATAAATGGTCGAAAGAGTGACGGAATGTCCGTAAAAGTCAAGCGTTTCCACGTATAAAGTTTCAATTTTTTGTCTAAGCCGGCACGGGGTGTAACACATACTCCTCGTGGATACGATACCCGCTTGCCCCATCTAGTATAAGGTAATTAGGCTTATATTTTATCGGTAGAACGACATCGGTCATGTAGTGCAATTGTAACATTCGTTACGTACTTGTTATATCTTGATATACATCAAGTTGTCTATCATCCTATTTAGTTAGTTTGTGTGGATTATTGTGATCTTGTAGAGATCGAGGAGATCTTGTGTAGCTTGTGTTGATAGAGTGTAGATCGGGTAGCTCGAGTAGATCGTGTTGATCGGGTAGATCGTGCTGATCGAGTAGATCGTGTAGATCGGGTAGATTGTGTTGATTGGGTAGATCGTGTTGATTGTGTAGATCAGGTAGATCGTGTGTGAGATTGGTACTAGCTAGATTAGTACTCGACATTTTGCTTTGTGTGGGAAAATAACGTAAGCGATGTTGTATGATTTTCTCCGCCGAGAAGGAAGCTTGTTGATTAGTGAAGTAACTCTCGAGTTGGGTACTCGGGGAGTGGAGTAGGGAAAAGAGGAGCTTCGTGACTGAACCACTATAAATCATCGTGTCCGGTTTGCGCTTTATTTACTTATCTCTTTACGGTTATTTTTGCATTTACCGCTTTACATTTATATTTGCATTATGTTTATGCTTGTGTCGCTAGTTGCTTATATTATGTCGATTATATTTGTGTTATGGCATGGTGTTTATATTGTGTCTAAGTTTGTGCTATTATGACTTGCTTCATTTGTTGCTTTCAACTATGTCTAGTAGTTGCAAGACTATTGTTGACACTTTTTATATTACGTCACACTTGATTGGTTATTTGATACAAAAGTTTTAAGTTTTTTTTAAACGGAAACGTATTCACCCCCCCCCCCTACGTTTTCCACACGTTGGATGCTGCAACTGTTAGGCGTGTTTTTCCATAAAGTATTTGTTCGAAGTATTATGAAAAACAGACTTACAGAGATTAAACGTATTATTGAGGGCCGGAAGATGAATGGCCGTGCCCGATGAAATAATGATGACATCAAATAAGAACATTTATTAACCATCAATATACCACGATTATCGCTCACTTTTATGGCATGTATATGTTATTTGGTACTTAATTCTTATCTATTTCATTATAGTATTAAATATGAAACTATGGAGCAATTATCATGGAAAGGACCAGAAAATGCCATAAAAGAAGCAAAAAGAGAATAAGTACAAATTTCAGTCAAGACATACGCCGTATACCCCTATTCTTGTATACAACATATGCATGTTTACTTCGAAGAAAATTGCAAGTGGTGAAGACCATACAGCGTATACCCCATTCCAAGCATACGCCATATGGACCTAAAGATTGATGACGTGGATAGTGCATTTAAGTCCTATAAGGCATATACCATCTCAGGTGCATACGCTGTATAGACATCCATCACACATTAGGTTACGCTTTCATACCCTACTTCCAGTAGATGAATTCAGGAGGCTGCAACATGAGTTCCACGGTTAGAAACATCAAGAGATCAAAACTGATTTATCTTTGCTTATTTTCGGTTTGATTATTATGTCTTACATTAATCTTTCAAAACCGATTTATCTTTGCTTATTTTCTGTAATGAAAGGCTGAGCCTCTAAGTGCTTTCCTTGTTATGACTTTATTCGATTAATGACATGTTTGTTGCATTCATTCTGGCTTTATTATGGTAGTTTATATGCGTGTATAGACTTACGTCCTTTCAATTACCATGGCTATGTGTTGATAGTTATTATTTCTAGGTGACCATCTGAAAGTTAATTACTTGAATCATTAATATACCTAGCAAGTATCCCTTAGTGGTTAGGACCATAACCATTGGCCTAGCGGTGTTAAAAGTGGTTGATAATAGGATTTAAGATATAGTGAAAGGTAATTAGGAAAATTACTTAATAATTAAGTGCTTAGAAAACACATAGAAACATTGTCATACCGACTAGTTTGCTTAATGCTTGGATAATACCTAGAATGCAACCCTGACCATCGGCGTATGCGGTTATAGGGAAAAAGAATGTAAGGAGTGCCGACCGAATCACACCTACACTACATAAGACTCACTACAATATTGCTAGATGAAAATTGCACACACATTCATGTCGTTGATAACATCTATGATTAGCAAGGCGAGCACGTCTTCAAAATCTTGATCGTTTCATCTATTAACCTTTTCGTAATTATAGTAGGTTAATTAATTAAATTATCAAATCAATTTAAAGCATAAACATTGTCTTAGTTTAGTTTACTCTATTTCACTTGAATACCCTTGCTCCAGCGAAAGACTCGGTATTATCGTGTCTATATTATACACGAACGGGTACACTGGCCGAGAGTGTTGCTGAAGTCTTTGTTAGATTCGGTATATGAATTTTAAAACTAGATTTCACACATCAAATAGCTAATATGATCATGGGCGTACCTGTTGATAAAGTTCATGTTGGTCAAACTAGAAAGCCTTAATTTGGTGGTTGGCGCAAGGCCAAACGGAACCCTTCAGGTGGTGAGGTTCTCATCAAGGTAAACAACACTAACATTATCGGCCAACCAACACTTGGTGTAGTTAAGGTGTGAAACCACTCCTTGTCAGTACCAAAGGGGAGAATTGAGCTAGGGGGAGCTCAAGAGTATTTGAATACATAGCACATAGTCTTTTTAACAGTAGTGACACAAGACTTCACTGGGATGATGCAAGCTCGCCTTTTTGGAAAGAAAGGATAGTAGTGTAATAAGGGGGAGTAGGGAGTGAATTCAAGGGAGAACTCGAGGCAACTACCTTTTTGCTTCGACAAAAAGGGGATAAGGGAGTGTAAACAAGTAACTTTTACATTCTACTGTGTGTTGTCATCATCAAAAAGGGGGAGATTGTTAGTGCAAATATTACGATATTTAAACTAAACGGTTTCTTCAGTTTTAATAATGACAAACATGTAACTTGTAATGCATAACGTAAAATGCGCAAGTTACTTGTAAACACAAATCATCAATGCATACTTACATCAACATCTCTCGACGTCTCAAGTATGGTTCAACATAGTCAAAGATTTTCATTCCGACGTAAATCACTCAAGGTACGAACATACAAATTTAAAACTTGACGGATGATCAAAGAAATAAATTTTTAGTTCTAAACTTCACATTTTTATAAATGTGACAACAATTTTTCAAAAATCAACTTTACAAATTTTATTTGAATTAGAGAGAAATGTTTTATTTGGGAAAATTAATTCAAATATGTAACAGCAATATTTCCCCCCAAAATCAGCTCCAAACATCCTCAAATAAACTTTCACCACAAAAAGACAAAAATTGGAGCATTTTTGTCTGGACGGTACCACTAAATTTAATGGAACCGTCTAACAATTAGTGGTACCGTCTGAAAATTAGTGGTACCGTCTATCTGTAACGGCTAGTTTTTTCTTTGCCTATAAATATAGGACCATTTTACACTTCCAACTTGATTTTTCCAGTTAGTTCTCTTTGGTCTAATCCTTTCTTATTTAGATCACTTTCTTTGATCATTTAGTGAGTTTTAGTTTGTTTTAGAGTAATCCAATCATCCATTCAAGTGATCACCTTCATTCCTCTACTAGTGCAAAAGAATAACACACCGTATCAAGAAGATACAAAGTGTTGTAGTGTTAGTGTAGTGCACTCGTAACATTCATTACGTACTTGTTGTATCTTGATATACATCAAGTTGTCTATCATCCTGTTTAGTTAGTTTGTGTGGATCATTATGATCTTGTAGAGATCGGGGAGATCTTGTGTAGCTTGTATTGATAGAGTGTAGATCGGGTAGCTCGAGTAGATCGTGTTGATCAGGTAGATCGTGTTGATCGAGTAGATCGGGTGGATTGTGTTGACCGGGTAGATCGTGTAGATCGTGTAGATCAGGTAGATTGTGTGTGAGATTGTTACTAGCTAGATTAGTACTCGACATTTAGCTTAGTGTGGGAAAATAACGTAAGCGACGTTGTATGATTTTATCTGCCGAGAAGGGAGTTTGTTGATTAGTGAAGTAACTCTCGAGTTGGGTACTCGGGAGTGGAGTAGGGCGAAGAGGAGCTTCGTGACTGAACCACTATAAATCATCGTGTCTGATTTGCGCTTTATTTACTTATCTCTTTACGGTTATTTTTGGATTTACCGCTTTACATTTATATTTGCATTATGTTTATGCTTGTGTGGCTAGTTGCTTATATTATGTCGATTATATTTGTGTTATGGCATGGTGTTTATATTGTGTCTATGTTTGTGCTATTATGACTTGCTTCATTTGTTGCTTTCTACTATGTCTAGTAGTTGCAAGACTATTGATGACACTTTTTATATTACGTCACACTTGATTGGTTATTTGATACAAGGGTTTTAAGTTTTTTTTAAATGGGAACTTATTCACCCCCCCCCCCCCCCCTCCTACGTTTTCCACATGTTAGCTGCTGCAACTGTTAGGGGTGTTTTTCCATAATTAATTAAATTATCGCGTCGATTTAAAGCATAAACATTGTCTTAGTTTAGTTTATTCTATTTCACTTGAATACCCTTGCTCCAGCGAAAGACTCGGTCTTACCGTGTCTATACTATATACGAACGGGTACACTGGCCGAGAGTGTTGCTGAAGTCTCTGTTAGATTCGGTATATGAATTTTAAAACTAGATTTCACATATCAAATAGCTAATATGATCGTGGGCATACCTGTTGATAAAGTTCATGTTGGTCGTACCAGAAATCCTTAATTTGGTGGTTGGCGCAAGGCCAAACGGAACCCTTCAGGTGGTGAGGTTCTCGTCAAGGTAAATAACACTTACATTATCAGCCAACCAACACTTGGTGTAGTTAAGGTGTGAAACCACTCCTTGTCAGTACCAAAGGTTAGACGCCATTTGACCATCAAAGTCTACATTTTTAATCAGTCCAAACACCTTAATTTCCTTATTCTTCTTTTTCTTAGGCGGGTTAGTATATGCATCCCCAACATATCTTTGGTTCTTCTTCTTATTCGTCCTCTTGTTTTGTCCTTCTTGCACCATTTTACAACCGGATAACTTGTTTTCATTAACTTTGGGTGTCAATGAACATGGCTGGACTGGTACTTCCACAGCTGCAGTTTCGGGTATCAATTCTGTTCTGGGTGTAGGTTCTTTTATCGGTATTGGAACGGTTATAAGTGTTGTTTCCTTTATCGGAAAAGGTGTATCATCCATTGTAGGCATAACTTCCTTTGTAAGCATCACTTTAATCACCAGTGTCTGATCGTTGTTTGGTGGTTCAACATCAAGTGATGCAATATGCCTAACTTGAGAACCTTTCATAAGCATCCCAGACTCAGCTTCAAGCTTAGTAGTGGTTTTCTTGACATTTGATAATTCCTCCACTAACGTTTCCAATGTACCGACTTTTTTGACAACGTCTCAAGTGATGCATCAATCTTTTTTCCAACTTCAGCTTCAAACACCGTAAACATGCTTGATATTATGCACTTAACTGACACATTTAGATCATACGAGTTTGGTTTCAATCTTTTCAAAACGACAAGTTTTTTCAGACAAATGCATTCCGATCTTCTCTATCATAACAAGCAGTTCACATGAATTCTAGTTAATCATCCGTGGAACTCCACTCATGCCAACACATAAACCACACACTTCACCAATTGTATTGATTGCTTCTTATTCCCAATATTGTATGGCCAGAATATACCCATGATCAGTGTACCTGGCGAAAACAGATTGACCTGCTAGTTTTTTACATGTCTTTACTATGGGCTCATTCTGATTTTGTTCATTAGTTCCCTTTGTTTTCTTACTTACATCACCGTCCTTTTTGTCCCTCGTGTCCAACGAACAACTAACCACATTTTTCCTGTAGCATACCTTTCCATATGGATATGATTCAAAGAATTTCAAATCAATAACAAACTTCAGGTGGTCTATGTTGATATGAATACCTTTATCAATCCCTAACAGGACATCATCAATAAAATAGATCAATCCTAAAAAGGTACACATCATCTTGGTTGTCCATCAACTTAAGAATTTTCGCCTCGAGTTGACCTAGAGTGACTGAACATTTGCCATTAAAGTTATACTTAATAAGAAGGTCATCTACAAGATGCTTCTCAGTCTCATCTTTTGTAGGCATTTTTTGGTTGTTAAAACCCGTCATTAAGCAAAACTCATTTTTCCCAAAAGTACAAACTTTGTTACCAATCCAAAAACATAATTCATGCTTGCTAGATTCGACCTTGCGTAACACAAGTTCATGGAATAAAACGTTGAAAAATTTAAGGTCGGAACGCGTAAAGAATTGTTTAAAGGCTGATTCCTTAACCCTTGCTAACAACACATTTTCATTAGTAAAAACGTCATGTTCTAAAGTGTTTATATACCCCCTGCCTATGTAATGACCATGACGGGAAATAAGTCTTCCTCTTTAAGGATCAAGTTTGCACTTTTATTATTGGACTTTTATTAAAAAAAATTGAAACTAATAATAATAATAATAATAATAATAATAATAATAATAATAATAATAATAGTGAAAACCCTAAACAACATAATTAAAAAAATCAACGGTGAAACAAAAAGAATAATTGATGAAATTATAGAAAAAAGTAAATTAAATTACCTTCATTGTGGGATTATTCTTCTTTGATGTCGTTGCTTTTCGGGGTAGATCAAGAGACAACACTCAGTTAGGTTAAAAGCGATAGGAAAAGGGGAAATAATTTATAAGAAAGGGAAATTTATACCTTGAATTTTTATTGTTATCATAGGCTTCGAAGGTATCACCTGACTTTTGAAATTTAATTTTTTAAAATATTTACTTCCTCCCTTTAAAATTTTTAATTGCTATCGCACATATCGAATTGCATCGACTTTTTCCCAAATCCTCATATAATTACTTTCCCCCTTTCCCATGTTGATGTGATGCCTAGTTTTTTGCCGTCGTCGTAATGTATCGCAAAGCTATCGTGTGGTATCGTCAGATATCGACATTTTTAAACTACTTGTAATCAATCTTCTCAAATCGGATACAGAATAACTTAGGTGGTGTTTGATAACAACTTAAAGTGTCTTAATTAAAAAATAAGTAAGTTAATTAAGTCACTAAATGGATGTTTGTTTAGGGCTTAAAACTAACATATGACCTCCAAGAAAAAGCCAGGGAGATGAGGGTCTCCAAATTAAGCCCAACACTTTTATTCCAATTTTTCATATTTACTCTCTCACTTCTTCACCTCTAATCCCACATAACATGTTTTTAGGGCGCCAAATCCTCCAAAGTATTTTTATCGCCAATTCTCCTCACTATGATCTATTTATTTTTACCGCTGATGACGTATAATCCGCACTCGGGTTACGAACCCGACCAATGGACGCTACTAATACTCAAGCCCATCACGAATGGGCTCGAGCCCATCACGAATGGGCTATCACGATAACGGTTTGGGCTCACGAAGCCCCAAACCCAAAGTTATTTATGGTCTTGATATAGGATATCTCTTATTTATGAGATATGTATCAAGCAACCGACCCATGCGGAATACGCTGAGGAGTGAGGAACACGAAACCAACTAGGGTTTCGTGTGTATATAAAGAGTCCTTCGACTCTCATTAAAGGTACGATCTTCAACCCTAACTCTTTAACTAAACCCTAAAACCGATTACTTACTCTCGCGCCGGAGGATAATCGTGGGAGACAATCCCACGATAAGCCTAACGGTGTCTTTTTGTTTTCTTAGTGCGCAGGTCTCAAGCATTAAGATCTAATTGATACGGAAACAAGGAACGCCCAACTTTTATATCAACAAGTGGCGCCATCCGTGGGACCCTACACTAAGAACTCTACGAATAACTAGAATGACGAAGCATGGAAACCCAAATCAGCGGACTCCGCAGACAAAGAAAACGCATGACGACATACTGGGGAAGAAGCAGCAAACTGATGCAGCCGCTAAGCAGGCCTCTAGGACAACCAGTGCGCCCAAAAGCCTAGGATCGTACTCCGACCTGGCTTTTACTCCAATAGAACCGATCACATGGACTACCCATGCTACTACAACAACCACTAGCACGGTAGATCTGCTGCGCACTCCTTTCACCATGTCAGAATTAGACCCCACTGCGCCTCCGAATGCGCCTATCCGAAATAAGGGTCCTGAGGTGGAAACAAACATCCTCGCGCTTGAAGGAGTCACGCCTGAACTAGCGCCAAGTGATTTCGTGTCCCAAAACTACGAAACCTTGGCTGCGCTGATGTGAGAGGAGACGAAAAAGAGGTCAAGTCAGAGCCTGCAAGCCAGGCTCAACTTTGACCCTGAGAATGAAGCATCCCCACCGCGTTACCGAAAGGAAAGGCGCGGAAAGGATGGCCACCGACACCCAGTGTTTACTAGGATCGGAAGGAAAGTTGTAGACGATGAAGCAGCCGATTCACAGTCTCTGGAAGAGCATGAAGATGATGGACGGCGCACCAATGTCCACGCTAGACTTGGTAGTCGCAGGATCCACGATAGACTTGGGCGACGATGCTCCCCAAGTGAAAGCCCTTCAAGCTCGAATTCCGAGGATAGTCGGCGCAAGCGCCGCAAAAGGGTAAGCTCATCCTCAAGTGACTCCTCGGACAACGAGGATAAAGAAACAGGACACTAGAAGTCCAGGGGAAGATCCCGCGACTGGGAAGACGAAGATATGTCTCTTCCCTGGCGTCGCCAAAAGGTTGACGCATTCACTCGGCGCATCAGTGATTTTTCAGAAGATAAAAAAAGGCGCATGCCTGCTAATGTTAAGACTTATGATGGGACAGGTGATCCTGATGACCACCTAAAAATTTTCGAATCAGCAGCAACCATCGAAAATTGGCCACAACTTGTGTGGTGCCACATGTTTAACTCTACTTTAGTGGGGAATGCGCGAAACTGGTTCAGTAAGCTTCCACGTAGAAGCATCAATGGGTTTGAAGAGTTGCGGAAGGCGTTTCGTTTGAACTTTACTCAGAGGAAGAAGTGCGCTAAGAACCCGGTCGAGCTCGCTAGGGTAAGACAGCGCCAAGGGGAATCCACAAGCGCTTTTATGGAGCGCTTTAAAGACGAATGCATACAGGTCAAGGCATGCCCCGAAGTACTAAAGATCTCAGGGTTTATGAACGGGATCAATAACCCGGAGCTTATCAAAAAGTTAAATGATAGGGTTCCCCAAACCTTTGACGAACTGATGAAGCGCACGAGGTCCTTCATCTAAGGAGAAGCCGCCACTGCGGATAGCAAGAAAGGCTACTCAAATTATAGGTCACAAGAAGAGCCAAGGAGACAATCCAATGACCAGAGTAGCAATCGTTACAAAAGCTATCGCAGTCAAGGGGGCAGACGGGGAAACGACAAGTATACCCCACTAACGAAGACTCCAAAGGAGATATTTGCGACAGAAGGCACGAACTTTCCGAGACCCCCACCGATGCGCACTCCAGAAGATCGACGCGTAGGGAACGGATACTGTGAGTATCATGGACAGAAGGGCCACACCACTAATGAGTGTGTCCAATTGCGCCAACTAATAGAGAAGCTAGTAAAAGAAGGCAGATTGGACCATCTCGTTAAAAACATTAAGGATGGAAAAGATAAACAGAAACCTGGGGGTAAGAAGGAAGCGCCTAAGGACAAGGCTGACACAATCTTCATGATACAATCATGGCAGCGAAAGACTAGGCAAAAGGTCAGCCAGAAATTTTCTCATGGAAGCGAAATCTCTTTTCCCACCTTGGCTGCGGACAACGCAGTGGCGGAACCACTCACCATTGAGATAAATGCGGGGGGTCACGATATCCACCGCATGTATGTTGATGAAGGGGCATCAGCGGATATAATGTATGAACATTGTTTCCAGAGATTGCGCCCTGAGATACAAAGACAGTTAAGCCCAGCCACGACTGCGTTGACTGGCTTCACAGGAGAAAAGATATGGCCCATGGGGCAACTGCGACTACTAGTCGCTGTTGGTAGTAAGGAACACTCCACGACAGCCTGGATGAATTTTATGGTGATCAGATCTCCCTCACCATACAATGGTATTATTGGAAGACCAGGAATTTCAGCAATACGCGCAGTACCGTCCACAGCGCATGGGATGCTCAAATTCCCAGTAGAAGGCGGCATTGTCACCATCTACAATAGCGCCGCGCCACCTAGAGAATGTAACACGATTACATGCGAAACAACGCATACTCCAGAACAGAGCGCAGCTAAAATATCAAACCTAAAGGTTGCAATTCACCCTGAATACCCGGAGCAAGAAGTATCAATTGGGGGATCGTTTTCTGACAAAGGAAGAGCGGCCGTGTGCGCGCTCTTGCAAAGGAATCTGGATATCTTCGCGTGGGAACCAAAGCACATGACTGGTGTGCCACGCTCGATTGCAGAAAACAAGCTAAAAATCCGACAAGGATACTCCCCAGTAAGGCAGAAAAACCGCGGCCAGGCTCCAGAGCGCGCAAAAGCCATTCTGGAAGAAGTACACAAACTTGTGGACGCTGGCATCATGCGAGAAGTTCATTACCATGATTGGCTCTCCAATCCAGTAATGGTCAAGAAGAGCGATGGTAGTTGGCGGATGTGTGTGGATTTCACTGACCTTAACAAAGCATGTCCACAGGACTGCTACCCACTACCAGAGATAGACTGGAAGGTGGAATCTTTGTGCGGATATCCCTTTAAATGTTTCTTAGATGCATACAAAGGGTACCACCAAATCCAGATGGCTAAGGAAGACGAGGAAAAAACAGCCTTCCACACAAGCCAAGGTGTCTTTTGTTATACAAAGATGCCTTTTGGCCTGAAGAATGCGGGCGCCACCTACCAGCGACTGGTAGATAATGCATTTGAAAAGCAAGTGGGCCGCAACCTAGAGGTCTATGTGGACGACCTTGTCATAAAAAGCCATACTAAAGACGAAGTGGTGCGCGACATTGAAGAAACATTTAGAACACTACGAAAGATCAACATGAAGTTGAATCCTAAGAAATGCACTTTTGGCGCTACAGAAGGCATGTTCCTAGGATATTTGATAGAACCAGATGGCATTAAGCCATGCCCAGAAAAAACAGAGGCTGTTATCCAACTTCCTTCACCGCGCACGTTGAAAGAAGTTCAGTCTCTGAATGGAAAGCTAGCCGGTTTGAACAGATTCCTGTCCAAGTCAGCGGATAAGTCACTTCCTCTCTTTAAAACACTCAAGAAGTATACGAAAAAGGGAGACTTTCGTTGGACTGCAGAAGCAGAAGAAGCTTTCACACAGCTTAAGCAACATATAGCAGCGCTTCCCAAGCTAGTCGCACCCCGACCAGGGGAGGAGTTAATTGTCTATTTGTCTGCGACTCATGGAGCAGTCAGCGCGGTGCTACTTACAGATAGGAATTCCGTACAAAAACTGGTATATTTTGTAAGCAAAGCACTCAAGAAGACAGAGATTAACTACAGCCCAATGGAGAAGTTGGTCTTGGCGTTAGTGTTCGCCGCCAAAAGACTGCGTAGATACTTTCAAGCGCACCCAATAGCGGTGATCACAGACCAACCTATCAAGCAAGTTATCTCTAAACCTGACGCATCGGGGCGATTACAAAAATGGAGTGTGCTGCTAGGCGAATATAACATCTCTTATAGACCACGCACTGCGGTTAAAGGGCAAATACTAGCAGACTTCATCATCGAAAAACCAGATACCGATGACACACCTCCACCGAGCAAGGTAGAACTACAAGAACCACGGGTCCTGTTCACGGATGGATCTTCATGCGTGGATGGGTCGGGCGCTGGCCTTATCCTCACTAATCCTGAAGGAATGGAATTCACTTACG
This sequence comes from Artemisia tridentata subsp. tridentata, assembly GCA_021014915.2. Lineage (NCBI taxonomy): Eukaryota > Viridiplantae > Streptophyta > Magnoliopsida > Asterales > Asteraceae > Artemisia > Artemisia tridentata. The sequence continues at coordinate 269,831,825 of CP139503.1, forward strand.
CACTGCGCTTTGAATTCACAGCCACGAACAACGAGGCAGAATATGAAGCCCTAATCGCCGGATTACGCATTGCAAATCGAATGGGTGTACGTAACCTAGAAGCAAATGTGGATTCCCGATTAGTAGCCAACCATGTGTTGGGCGAATATGTGGCTAAAGAGGATAACATGGTTCAATACCTCGACAAGACCAAATCACTAATCCAAGGTTTTGACAGGTTTACCATTAAACAAGTTCCTAGAGGTGAAAATAAGAAAGCGGATGCGCTAAGCAAGATCGCATCTACAAGCTTTGCGCACCTGTCAAAACAAGTGTTGGTGGAGATCCTAAAGAACAAATCCGTCTCGGAGATGGAGATATCTACGGTGATAGAAGAGCAGGATCCTACATGGATGACCCCTATCATCGAATTCATAAGTAAGGGCAAACTGCCCGAGGAGCAGAAGGATGCTCGACGGATACGCCGCACAGCGCAGAGGTTCGAACTTAGAGATGGCATCCTATATCGGCGCTCATTCCTACAACCATGGCTTCGGTGCGTTGGACCTCTTCAGGCAGATTACGTACTCCGAGAGATCCACGCCGGTTCATGCAGTATGCATTCAGGACCACGATCTGTCATAGCGCGAGCCTTGCGGTCAGGATACTACTGGCCCACTATGCATCGCGATGCGCGTGATGTGATAAAGAAATGTAATGACTGCCAAGTTCATAGACCCATCCCGCGCAGACCACAGCAAGAGCTAACACCTATCACTTCTCCATGGCCATTCTATAAGTGGGGTATCGACATTGCGGGTCCCTTCCCTGTCGCAGCAGGAGGACTGAAATTCCTTATTGTTGCAATAGACTACTTCACTAAGTGGATTGAAGCGAAAGCAGTAGCGACAATCACAGGTAATCAAGTAAAACGCTTCGTTTGGGAAAATATTGTATGCCGCTTTGGATTACCTGGGGAGATTGTTTCGGACAACGGAAAACAATTCCGTGATAACCCGTTCAAAGACTGGTGCGCAGAGCTAAATATTATACAACACTTAAAGTCAGTTAAACACCCACAAACCAATGGTTTGGTTGAGCGCGCAAATCGTAGTCTAGGCGAAGGAATTAAAGCGCGCCTAGACAAACACAAAGTAAGATGGGTGGATGAATTGTCGCATGTCTTATGGGCGCACCGCACGACAATCAAAGTTAGCAATGGAGACACTCCTTTTTCTCTTGTCTATGGGACAGAAGCTGTCATACCAGCTGAAATTGGGATGCCAACTATTCGAACCGCGGAAGTTAATGTCGCAACCAATGACGACGAACGACGTATCGACTTGGACCTATTGGAAGAAAGGCGTGAACGCGCAGCTATACGTGAAGCAAAAGCCAAGTCAAAAATGAAGGGATATTACGACGCTAAAGTTCGAAGCACTTCATTCAGACCAGGCGACTTTGTATCTCGCACTAATGATGCAAGCCACGCAGAAGACACAGGTAAACTTGGACCAAAGTGGGAAGGACCCTATGAGGTTGTTGAAGCACTAGGTAAAGGCGCGTACAAGCTGCGTGACATGGATGGCCGCGAGCTACAACGCACATGGAATGTTTGCAATCTCAAGAGATGCTATCTTTAGGAAAGGTTACGACCTCACACACGGACACCTCTGCACTTTAGTAAGTGCCTAATAAATATCCGTGTATTTACATTTTGTTTCATTTAGGCAAATGTTTTTCTTTTTTACAAAAACTTGCAAGTATTAATTCAAATGTCGCGGTTTCTAGCTAATTCCGCGACACATTTCACTTTATTGTTTACATGTTATTTGTCTCAATATTGTTGTTATTTTATTTTCTACCTACATGGCGTGCATGCACTTATTAAAACCCACGATGGTAAAAGGATGAGTAAACCTACTAACAAACTCGTTGAGTAAGAGGGTTGCAAACCCATCAACATCGGATCACGCATCCTTGTTAAACACCTTACTCTCAAGACGTTGGAGTAAGTTCAATGTGTATCTCACGACGGATACACAGCAATGCACACTGTGCGCGTTTAACAACTCAGGAGCTAAGACACTTAACTCCTTAATATGATATTTGCAGTACGCTGCATAATCAACCAATAAACTTGTAAATTTTATGAACTTCATACACGATTATGGATTTTTTATAAATTTTCTTAAGTATGTACACAACAAGTTGCTATGTTAGACACAACATAGGCGTCTTTTACACAAAGACAAACCAACTAAGTACAAACATCATAACCACAATCACATTTGATACAATATGCGTATAATCGTATTTTTCCTAATCAACTTGTTATTACGGACTACGAGTTCATACAAGATATAGACCTAACATGCACATGTGCAACAAAATGTTAATATATTACAAAAATTACCAAGACAAGCTACGGGTGCGTCTAAGCCCTGAGCTACCAACATGGTATGCAGTACCCCCAGCTTCTTCAAGCTTCCTGAGGAGATCACTATCCTTAGGCAACACTGTTGGCACGCTAACAGGTACCCCATCAGATCTAGGTATGTGCGCAGCTCCAACACCACAAAGGATGGCCTTCCCCTTCACACCTTGTTTCTTTGCAAGTCTCACAGCATGCGCCTCTAAAGATTCCTTCAGCGGGATCTCCTTTTCGAGGGCAAAAGCATTAAGGATGTCACGAGGGCGGGCAAAGATAGGTACCTGCAACTGCGACACATCTGGCTTGAGGAAGTAGTCAGGATGTGCCTCTGCACCCTCCACTGCGTGCCTGGCCAAGGTCAGTCCCTCCATAATCACACTTATGGGATAGTCCTGATCGCGCTTCAACTGGGCAATGTGAGGAAGATCAAGTAACTTCATCTCCTCCATAGCAGCGACAAGCTCATCATAGGAGTTGGCGTTGTAACCCGGTACTTGAGAGGCAGGCACGGTTAACAAATTGCTCTCAACAAGCTCTTCTATAGCCTGCGCCTGGCCACGCGCCAACGCGCACTCAACAACTTTCCCAAATACCCCCTTCACCTCCTGCGACTCCAAAGTACCCATAGCAGCAAGGCGCAAACCATGGCTTATAAGCCACCTGCGCTCAGCAACTGATGACACCAGGTGAGGGTACAGCTCTTCGTCATATTCGATGCTCAGCTTGCGCAGCTTCGTTTCCTGTTTCTCCAGCGAATCCTGCACAGCCTTACGAAAGTCATCCAACTGGGAGATGTGCGCGTTCTTGTTCAGCTCCATATATTTCAACACCCACAGGCAAGTGTTCTGGTATTTTGTGAACGCAGCACGCTCCTGACCTACTTCAGCAAGCAAAGACATCTTCTCTTCAGCGACCTTTCGAGCATAAGCATCTGTTGCCCTAACCTCGGCCTGCGCTGCCGCCAACTGAGCTTTCAGAGTAGCGATCTCTTCATCTTTCTGCACACTAAGGCTACTCTCACCCGCATACATAGCCTTCAGCTGTGCAACAGCCAAGCACAGCTCCTCAATCAACTGTTCTGTAGGAATATCTTCGGGAGCCTTTGTCCCAGATTCTTGGCCCCCCTGCGCAAGATGATCAGCAGGCAAAGGACCCGCCTTGGGGGGCGATTCCCTAACACGCGCTGCAGCATCACCAGCATCTCCGACACTGCGCGCAAAAGGCAAGGGTTACAATTATTCTATAATATCAACGAATATTCTGTTAAAGTTTCAAAGACACAAGCCTAATTACTTACTTAGGAGAGGGAGCTCTAGTTGACAACGCATCCTCTTCTGATGACAATTCGCCAGAGATAAGGTGGCGCCTTCTTTTGGATGTACCAGCGCCATCATCCCCAGCAACTGCCTTGCGCTTCACCCCTTGACCAGCGCCCTCAGACTCACTCACAGAAAGACCCACGCTATCTGACGAATCAGTCTGCGATAACTCTTCTACATGGATCTGTACCTCCGGAGTGGGAAAACTGCGCAGATGAGTCGCCTCTAAAACAATTGGAGGTGTATCCTCTGACTCCTCCTGCACGATTTCCATCGTGCGCCCTGCAGTAGCCTGAAGAACCGGCTCCTCGCCATCTCTCAAAGGACGCACCCCTACAGTCACTTGCTTTGGCTTATCCAAGCGAACAACACTGAATAGATCCATCTCTGCGCAACAAACATTAAACAAACACAAAATAAGTTAGCTAAACTACAAAGGGAAGAACGCTTACAACTAATAAGCGAAGAGGAAGGAAGAGACAAGCACCCACCCCGGCTATTCTCGTCCAAAAATGTTGCCACTTCCTCCGGACTACCGAAGTAATTGCGACTGAAGCCCATGTGCACCAAAAATTCCTCTGGATACGCCTTGATCGGTATGCGGTTGGCATTAATTGTCTCCACATCCTCTGCGCTATACGTTCCGGGGATGGGACGCTCATCTCTCAGTAATGATTCTTGAGTATAAAACTCAAAAATCCATGGGAAAAATGCACTATCAATCCAAAAGAACTTTTCCCTCCATACCCTCAGTGCGTCTAACTTCTCCGTATAGCACTGCAGTGGCCCTGTGCGCTTGGAGAAGGAAACCCACCCGTTTGACCACGACATGTGGTAAAACGCGCGGAATAGATGGATTGTGGGTTCTATCGCTAACAAGCGACAATTCACTTCAAAATTAGTTATTTTTGCTGCACCTATACAGTGCAGCTGTGAAATATGGAGACGATAATGGTTTAAAATATCGCACAAAAATAGGGAAATGGGTGCGCGTTGGTTGGCAAATTCGAAGAAACGTGTATATACCCCCACCTTCCCTTGAGGGAAGTTCGCAATTGACGCAGTCGCCACCGGAACTACCGGGTGAAATGCGATAGGAATGTAATAATCTGAGGTGAACTGGCGAAGTTCATCCTCAGATATATCGGAATTAAAATCGGACAATTGAAGAACCATGATTAAACTTCAATAAGTCTTACAAGCGCACGCGCTATTACCTTAGCTTTTGTTGATTTTTGATCGCTGTTTGAAGGTTTAACAATGGGGGAAAATGATGATTTTTACTGTGGTAACCATAGGGAAACGACGGCTAACCTTTATATAGGGTTACACATATGGGTGGATGGATGACACGCGTACCCCACTTGCCCCAATCGTGTGGCTGGGACGCAAAAAGGTGAAGCACTTTTTCACCCACCCCTCACGATTTACGAAGGAGATACGGATGTACTTGGACTAGTTTATTATATGGTTTCTTCAGGTGGGAAATACTTGAAACTTCCCCTCTACGCATCGAGGAATATTTTTGCTACATTCGTTAGTCTAGCATCCGCAGTCGTTACACTACGCATACTAGACTAGGGGGACATGATGACGTATAGTCCGCACTCGGGTTACGAACCCGACCAATGGACGCTACTAATACTCAAATCCATCACGAATGGGCTCGAGCCCAACACGAATGGGCTATCACGATAACGGTTTGGGCTCACGAAGGCCCAAACCCAAAGTTATTTATTTTCTTGATATAGGATATCTCTTATTTATGAGATATGTATCAAGCAACCGACCCATGCGGAATACGCTGAGGAGTGAGGAACACGAAACCAACTAGGGTTTCGTGTGTATATAAAGAGTCCTTCGACTCTCATTAAAGGTACGATCTTCAACCCTAACTCTTCAACTAAACCCTAAAACCGATTACTTACTCTCACGCCGGAGGATAATCGTGGGAGACAATCCCACGATAAGCCTAACGGTGTCTTTTTGTTTTCTTAGTGCGCAGGTATCAAGCATTAAGATCTAATTGGTACAGAAACAAGGAACGCCCAACTTTTGTATCAACAACCGCAAACTGTCAATCACCATTTGCAATCAATTAGGTACGTTTTCTCCCTGTTGCTTTTGTTTTTTCAATTCTAAATAAAAAAAATTATGTAGTTGCTTCATCTGCTTGTTATTGTGCTCGCTTTATGTTTAGTTTCATCAAAGAATTAGGAATGAATGTGATTGGCTTTAGATAAATGTTATAGTATGTTGTGATTGTTCAATCTGTATGTATACTTTTGTTTAAAAGGTGTAGTCCTGTTGGTGTATGTATGTATATATTACTGCAGTTAGGTATTGGTCTACTTAAACGTGATTGGCTTTCATAAATGTTTCTGTGGTATCTTATTCGAAAAGTTGTTTTGCATGTTTTTTTTCCTACCAGACACATAATGCAATACTATACTACTTGTTGCATTATCAGTTATATATAAAGTGTTATTCTAAGTGATTGTGATCGTAAGTGCGCTTTATTTATATCTTTAGGCATGGATCAAACCGGTGAACTCGAAAAAGCAAAACGTGTTAGAGTTAGTTGGAAAAACTTGAGTGTGGTGAGAACCTTTCTAGATGCTTGTATTCAAGAGATATCTCTCAATGGACGGGAGGGCGGCAGTCTAAAATCACTTTCATGGAAAAAAGTCGCACAAGTACTTAATGAAAACCATAATTTTAGTGTTGACTGTAAGCAAATGAAAAATCATTACGACTAACTCAAAGGGAAATATGGAGCATGGTTACTACTAAGGAATAAGACTGGTAATGTTTATGACCCATTAACTAACACCTTCAATCTAACTGATGAGGATTGGGAGATGGAAATAAAGGTTACTTTCTTACTTTATAAATTATGTATAGACATTTATTTGGTTTAGTTATTCGTCGTTGTGTATAGTTATACGTATTTTTAAAATAGAAAAATAGGCACGTTAAAGCATTGAGGAATACGACCTTGCCTTTTCCTGAGCTTTGTGCACAACTGTTTGATGGAGCAATGTCCACGGGAATTCAAAGTTGGGGACCGACTTCACATGAGCCTATGCCACGTGATGACCCTCTTGTGATTGAAGATGATCAAGAGATCGAGATTGTGGAAACATCACAACCCTTTTCTGCAGCAACACAAGCCTTATCTCACCCTCAAGCTGAAAAAACTAACAAAAAGGGAAAACAAGTGATGACAGTCGTAGAAGAAGAAATCATGGGTGTTCTAAAAATAATGGGTGAAAAACATAACACACCTGAACCACCTCCAAAGACTGAAAAACTTGAACCACCTACATTTGATGATTGCCTTAAGAGGTTGAACGAGATTGGGTGGGACGAAGATAACCCACTGTACGATGTTGCACTTGCAATTTTTTGTGAGCCAAATGATCATTATAGGCAAGCTTGGATGAATATGAAAGCGGAAAAGTGTGTTAATTGGGTTAAAATGATTGGGCGTAGCAAGGGATTCATGTGGTAGCTAGTTATATTCTATGTTATGGCATCTGTTTAGGAAGATTCAAGAAGCGAGTTGAACTCGCAGTAGTTGTTTCAAGTGATGCTTTCAATTTTCTAGTTGGAATTCATGTCTAGGAATCTAGCACTGTTTGGTTTAGCATTGTGGAACTTATTGTATTTGCTTTTGTTTTTAATGAATAGTTGTTTGGTTTAGCATTGCGAATTTGCTTATGTCTGTTGGTTTTTATTATATAATCAGTTGGTGATTTGTGTCTATGTCATGTCTGTTATGTAGATAATACTGCTTATAAGATCAAAGTTGTAGTTTGTATAAGCTACAAGAATCATTCGACAAACCTTGTTTAATAATAATGATTCGTTTGATTATTCCGCTGCATACAATGATTGTTATTCATTATTATTGTGTTAATTCCTAGATGACGTCTAACAAACATCGAGCATAACGATCTCCACAAGTGGTATCAGAGACAGGTTGCTCTTGATATCTAGGATGTTACAAGGTTTTCTGTCGACTGAAGCAGATCTGGAATTTTTTGAGGTAATCGTTATTTTTGTTTTGGTATAGATCTGTAAGGAATATAAATATTCAGATGAAGGGTCGGTCACCCCGAGCATCTATTTAGTATTTACATAGCTCGTAGTCTTATTAATATTTGTTTAGTACTATTAGTATTATTAGTATTATTAGTGTAGTTACATATATTTGTGGAGTGGGTCGGGGCTTTCCCCACTGTCAGCTCACTCCACAGCCCACTAGGGGCACAAGTATTAGGAACTATAAATAGCCCTCTCCACACAAGGAGAGGGTTGGAACTCTCATTTCTCTTGAATCTAATTTTACACATTTTGCTTTCAAAGAGTTTCCACCTCTCTCTCTCTCTAACTTCTCTCTACAAACTCAACATGGATCTAATCTTCCATGAACCAAGGCCACCCGAATCATACACACAATCAAAAAGTTAGATCTTACAATTGGTATCAAGAGCCAAGGTTAGGTTTGATTGATTATGTGTGCTTGGATTTGTGGTTTCTACCCCTTTTATTTACTTTGGTTCGTACAGATTCTTACTTTCTTTGTGTTGTGTGCTTTGGTCTAATTCGTGTACTGCTTGTTCACATAATGTTATCTTACCTTTTGATTTACATGTCGAGTACTATCTTGGGCTTTAAAAGGTTTACTAAGACTTGGGCTTATAACAGTGTTTATGGATTTGGCTTACTAGTCTATTTGTGAATATTGATTCATATCTGGGTCTACGTACTGGTCACATTTTTGATGTTGAAAGTGAATGTTAAATAATTTTTTTTAGTAGCGTTTGTCAAAAGGAAACCATATTCTTTGTAGCTTGTTGGACCTTCTGATAGGCTGAAATGTTCTTGGTGGCGGCTTGTGCTCAAAAGGAGAGAAAATGTGTAGCGGTTCTGTGTTATGTTGGTATGCAGTTTGGATTATATCCAAAAAGGGAAGAGGACAAAAATCTTGAAAGTGACAGTTTTATTATGTACCTGTAGCGGTTTGACCAGTCAACAGCTGTTTGACCAGTCCAGGCAGTTTGACTTTTTGGCGGTTTGCTATTGGCGGTTTAATCTTCAGCGGCTTTGGTCAGTAGTGGTTTTGTGACTAGCGGTTTTGTGACTAGCGGCTTGGTGATCTAGCGGCTTGCCTATTAAAATTTTTAATTAGCAAATCTAAACAAGATGCTGCCAAAATTTCAAGAATGTTAGCGTTTTGCCTAAAATGGTGTTGACCAGACCACAACATACCACCACTGACTTACTTAAACCTTAACCACCCGGTCCATTAACAGTAAACAGAAAAACAAAAAGGAAGAAGGTGACGAGAAGCAGAAAACTATTGCCAAAACAGACCTAATCAACACACAACTATCTAATCCTAAACCCATCTTACTCACGACGGTAACATAACTACAAATCCATCTCCACTTATTCCCATCCTCCTCATATCACAACCGCAACATCACAATAAATTACAAGACTCGACTTTAATGTAAAACAAATCAGGTAATCTCAGTTTCTCATCTCGTGTACTACAAAGTTTCGTCAAGACCATTCAAGGCCTGATACACGAAATAATATCATCATCGATCTAATTTGAAGACTTGCTTCTTTGTTTTATCCGAATAACTATAAGGAAGAGACTAAAACAACTATTTTTGTCTTTTCTTTCATTCGGTTTAAATGAGAACAAACATGACTCATCACTGATTATATATATGATCTCAGACCATTTCTTTCGATTTATTCAAAGGTTTATCAAACTTTGTGAAGGTCAAACAAACGAAAGAGATGTAACATCATTGATCAAGTTTGTTTTTAACGTAGCTTCATTCAATATTCGAATCAAAAAGGGGATACAGAATATAACAATCATGTTATCTCTTTTCCCTAATTCGTTATAAAACATATCAAAACACAACAACAAGAACCTACCCGAGCCCTCCAAAGGACCTTGATGCATTGGCCTTGGTAGTTATGATCCTCCTGATTTTCAGAGCTAAACAGAACACGATGTGGTGCTCGGTTTATATGGATGAAAGAGTGTGTTGGGTGTTCGATTCCTATGATGATGAGATTAGATGGATGTTGTAGTACGGTTCTTGATGAGTTTAGATCTTGATTTGAGAGTTAGGTGGAGTGATGAAAGGTGTGGGGGCGGATGTTAGAAATGATTAGGGTTACAACTAATGACTGAGAATTAGGGTTGTGATGGCTTTAATAACTCTTTCAATTACCGGTTATGTGGTGGATGGGCTGATGATTTTTCATAGGCTCATTTTTTTTTTTAATTTGCATATTGGATTGGGCTTCGGATTTGCACTGGATCGGATATACGCAGGCTGAAATGTTCTGTGTTTGAGGGTTTAGGACTTGGGCTGCCAACTTATTTTACACATACGAAATGTGTTGAGCACAAATTTGTTTAACAAGCGTCAGCAGTCATGAAAGAGGCGGTCAAATCAACTCTTGAAACAGAGAATGTGAAATTGAACTTAAGAATTTAACGGGAATGCATTTGTGCTAACCATATGAAATACACATGAAAGGTCGATTTGGATCGGGCTGTGGTTACCTATGTTCCGGGGTTATCTTTTGTCAACCGTATGTATTTGGATTTGAGCCTAAGAGTTTAACGCAAAAATGGTGAAAAGTGTGGTTTGTTTGGATCTACCAAAATTTCACGAGGATACACACGTCACGGCTAGCTTCTGGGTTTATGAATGTCAACGGGATTACAGAGTTGAGGATTTAGCAGCATTGTCCTATTGGTACCCTTAATTTAAGTGAGCCTACAATTTGATCTTCGCGATTTGAGTTACGGTTTACAAATTGCAATTTGATTAATTATGATTTGTCAAGTTGCGTTTTGACTTGTTGCGACTTGACCAGTTGCGATATGACGTTGCTAGTTGATACTTGCGATTTGACTAATTGTGATTTGGTTGATTGCAATCTGACTTGTTGCAAGTTGACAATCTGTGACTTAACTTGTTGCGATTTGATCAAGTTGTGATTTAACTTCTGAGACTTGAATTTCGAAGATTGGTATAGCAGTTCGCTCTTGGGTATTCTGGCTGATTTCACGGTTTCTCTCGTAGGTTTTAGAAAATCCCGCGAAAGATTCGATTTCTCGGTTTAAATCTCAAGAGTTGTAAAATCCCGTGAAATTAATTTTGGACACGTAGGCTGGACTTGGATTTAGACTTAATAAAACTTACGGGGTGTGACTAATTTTTCGGGATAAGTTTGTGCTTCAAGATCGGCAGGAATTGGAAAATTATGGTAACTTGATTGGTTCATTAATTCACGAGTTGGTGTACTTAGTGTCACAAACATCTCGGGGTGGATGGATGCACGATGTTTGATGACCCTTGCTCGAGCGTATTTAAGGTGATTAGACTTGGATGTTCAAGAAGTGGATATATACAATAAAGGATGGAAGGTTGGGTATATATCACTACCTATATTTAAAGGAGTTACGTTGTTGTACTGAATATAGGTTCTAAATCACAATTTGCAATTTAAGGTGATTAAGGTGATTAGACTTGGATGTTCAAGAAGTGGATATATACAATAAAGGATGGAAGGTTGGGTATATATCATTACCTATATTTAAAGGAGTTACGTTGTTGTGCTCAATATAGGTTCTAAATCACAAATTTAGTGCAAGTATAAGTTGCGAACTTGTCCGTGTTAGGATCTCTGGGAAATAAGAGTCTCTCAGTGATGGGAGGATTGTTGGGATATGAGAAGGAATTTCTCATTGCTGCCGATAGTGAAGCTGGTTCCTGCTGCGGTTGGTTCCTGCCAATAGTATTGTTTTGTTTCTGCCGATAGGGTTGATTGCTGCGGATAGTTATTGTTTGTTATCCGTAGGTTTAGAAAGTTTGTTAGATTTATTTTTAGAAGAGATTGTTGTTTATCTCTTCACACGTTTTCTTGTAAGACGGGTTAGGGTTAGGGTTTCTTATTGATATAAAAGAAACATCCCGTCCATATGATTAATAGATTTTTTTTAACGATTTCAATATTCAATAACATCTTTCTTAGTTTATAGTCTGATCCATAGAGGATCATTGTCGTTTAGAGTTTTCTTCTTTATTATACTTGCTGTTTAGTTTCCGCATAAACACTTGTATTCCATACAGAGGTTCTTGTTTAACCAAGCTCAATCAAGCTCGAAGTACTCGATCCTACAATCCGTTATCAAGCTTTATCAAGTGATTGTCGTCTCTCAAGCTTCTAATGGGATTGTAGTACAAGATCTTCTCAAGAGGTGGTCAGACTCAAAGACGGGAGGTGGTTTGTTCAGAGACGTGTTTTAACCTGTTACACATTCTACAGCTAATCATATTTCATCAAGCGGTTTTGGCATATTATGAGCTTCAAGAAATTTTTTTTAATCTGCTAAACCATTGATGAGGAGACAAACGAGGGGTTACTACAAGAGAGTCTTAATCACCATCTTCGTTGCAGTAGTTTTATTTGTCTTTTTCCATGTATTGTGCCTGAAAAATTCACAGCCATCACGAACTTTCAGTTTTTGGCAAAAAGGTCATTTCATGACCTTTTTGAGGGGGAGAATTAGCGCGAGTTTTTTAGCGGTTCCGTCTCCAGCGATATGAATTTTAGCGGTTCCGGTTACAGCGGCTCAGATCGTATCGGTTCAGTCTCCAGCGGTTTGAATCTTAGCAGTTCCTATTTCAGCGGGTCAGATCGTAGCGATTCAGGATTCAGTGGTTCAGTCTCCGGCGGTTTGAATGGTGGTTCCAGTTTCAGTGGTTTGGGTCTTAGCAATTTGCCTAAGATTTCAGCGATTTGATTCCTACTGTTGTGCAGTTTGTTCTTGAATTTACTTCTCGGTTAAATCTCAAGAACTGTAAAATCCTGTACACAATACGACAACTATTCCATGCACTGCACCGATACCATCCAAGTAGCTGGGTCAGAAAGCTATGTTTGTTTCGACTGACTATGAGTCATGGGCACTGCTAAGAATTTGCGCATGTTTCTTCTCCCTTCAACTATTCAACCGCACAAAATGATTACGAAGTTAATTTGGTTTTCCTTGCTTGAGGGTGAAGTTGGATTTCATGAAAGAGTCTACCTATTTTATCTTGAAATCGGAGATGGTTGGATGCATGATTTCAATGATAACTTGCTCGAGCTTATGATGTAAGTTGAAGACTTAGGTTATCTAGTTTCCAGAAGTCGGGGTGGATAGTTGAAGACCTGGTAAACTATCACTTAAAGGAGATACATTGTAGTACTCAGTATCACACGTAGAAGACGTTGTGGATAATTGCAAGAGGTGATGAAAGTCTCATACTTTGTCAGGATAACATTAAGTACTTAGAGATTTTACACCGTTCTTCCAACAACAGTGCAAGCTTAGGTAACAAATTTGAGTAATTCTACTTCATTCGCTGTATTGGTATATCGGGTTTCCTTCATCAAGTGGTCACAATTAGTTGTTTGTGTTCGAGGTTGGTTAGTTGGACAAAGGTTTTAAAAGTTGTGATGTGCTCAGTAATTCTCACGGGATGTTCTTAACCCAAACTGATGTTCACCAAAACCAAATCAGTCATGCCACATTCAATCTGTTACTGTCTCACGGTTTCTTCTTGGTTTTGTAAAATCCCGTGAAAGAACTTATTTCTCGGTTTAAATCATAGATTTGTAAAATCCCGTGATGATGGGCTATGCGCTCTTGACCAGGATCGAGTTAAAACCATTATCAAAGTTCAGCTATAACATCACAAATGGCTGGATCGAGGCATTTAATTGACAAGATGTGTAGAACCTCGTAAAAATCCATTGTAATTATGTTCGTTAATAAATAAATAAACCTATGTTACTGTTACTGATTCCCATTATTACATAAAAATTTAAAATTTTTCTTATTATATTATTTAGTCGTGTTTACGAAATAATATAATTCACCAAATGACGGGACAAGCTTTCGACACGTTTAACGAAACTTAAACAAACTCACTAATCATAATTAAGTTCTAAATACACCAATCAGATCTATTTATTTTAAACCCAACTCGACATAATCTATTTATTCAAAACTTAACCGTTTTGACTCCCGTTTGTTTCTACGTAACACTAATAATAACTCTAACATGTTTCAATATTAAAAATTGAGATTTATCATCAACCAATTGGTATTATACGATTTATATAGGTCGACTATATAAAATAAATGGTGGTCGACATCCTTGTGATTCACAAGACCAATCTCCATATTTCATGCTCACACAATCCTATTATTTTAATACAAGAATGAGATAAATTCATTTCACTTGCCTGACAAGAGCTAGTATGATAGATTGATGAATCATTGACAACTATACGTAGCCTTTAAAATCTCCATTTATACCACCCTCTTTACTACCTTTGTTCTACATCAACAACTCTTAAAATATATACCATACGATCGTGTAATACTACTGAAGAAGCCAGAAACCTTCGTTCACCTCATTTGAAAGCTAACGCGAAGATCAAACTAAAAGTATACATCGTATACCTTGTAACTTTGATCGTGGCAATTTTACTTGTGTGTCCTTCACTTCATTCGATCTTCTATCTTCATTTGAAGCTTTGTAAGTCACCTTCATCAAGTTTCTATTCGTTCTAGTTCATTACATAAAATCATGCAAACGTTTTCTTTAGATATCGTACGTATATACTAGTTCCTTTTATTTAGTTTATGTAACGTATATTGCATAGTACACAACGACAAGGTTGCCTCCCTCGCGGAAAGCTAAACGACCATGTCATGCACACGCTTTTTACGTTTATTTCTTCGTTACATGCATCGTCGAATTCATTTTTAATCTAGTTCATACGCATGTAAAAATCTGCCAAGACTTAGAAATAATTTCAATGTTTACACCTATAAACAAACGTCCCATGTAGCCTACAAAACGACTCTATATCTCGAAAATTAACTTAACAAACATGCAATATTTTTGCGCTACCTTATAAACAACGTGACTAGCTATCATTTTCGTATAAACAACTCGTAGGTATAATCATGTCTCGACCCTTTAAAAAGCCCAAAGTAAACGTCACTCAACAACTAATGTTTAACTTAGAAAAATAAACTAAGTCTTTTCTTTTATACTATATGGCCAGATCGACCAGAAAAGCACCATGTACATCGAAATTTCACTTAATAAACGTATGATATTTTTGTACAACCTATTAAACGACCCAACTAGCTATCACTTTCATTAAGATGACTCATAAAAATAAACAAGATTCGACACTCTAAAAGTGCCAAAGTGTTTCGCATAAACCAAGTTTCGAAAACACCAAAGTTAACGAGGTGGGCTTTAAAGCCCATTAAGATATTTTTAAGCTATAAAGATAAGCTAGCTTATCAAACCTTTTTGATATGAAATAAGAATAGGAAAAATAATATTTTTGACGAGCCCAACTCGTCTCACGATTTACGGATTTTAAAACGTTAACGGGCCACTAATTTAATCGTTAAAGCCCATTAGATGAATTAATAAGCTCTAGACTTTATAAGCTGTTAAAATAAACTTCTTATAACTAAATTAAGCTTCAGAAATTTTAACATAATTTTTCCCATCATTTTTGTAAAGTTGGACTAAGAATGTAACGCGACAACACTTAGGAGGACTAAAACTGCCAAAGGCTGAAAATAGAGACTGAAACTGTAAAAACAGAATCATTAAGGTATAAAATGACATATTATTAATTCCCATGACCAGAACTGTAAATTGGACAAGTAGAGGACAAAAATTGTAAATTATATATAAAAAGGACTAACGGTGTAACGATAACGCCGTTAGGGTAAAAAGTGTAAAAACTGGAAAAGGACAAGGACCAACATATTATATTTGACATTCTTATTTATTTTTTTCCATTTTACGTTATCCTTTCACGTCATTTGCATTTTTATGTATTCCATTTATTTATTTATAACTTTACATTAACTATATATATAACAAGATTTTCAAACGGTTTAACTATACGTTTCGAGGAAAGGATATTTTGGAATATATAACATAAAAACAAGATAATATTTCATATAATATTATTTTTGAACTTTAGACATTTTAAGCAATTCATATTCTCACAATAACGATTAAATCGTTATTCGTTTTCATTATCATTTTCATCATTTGTATTAAGTCAGATTCTTAGACCTTCCTTATATTCAGGTCCCGTATTGAAGACGTTTCCGTAATCATTCCCATAATCTTACTTGATATCATAATTCCATCTTGTCAGATATACTCAAAGGTGAGTTCTTAGCCCCACTTTTCATTACTTAATTGTTTTATACTTTTGGGGGAGATACATGCTCAAATATATTTTATTACTTTTATGAATAAGTATATTAATAACATACATGATTCAAATCAAAATCCTAATTAATGATTACTTGATATGGTTTATTCTTAAGACATGATACATATATCTCACTTGCTAATTGTTTAGCTTAACTATTGAACTCAGATGATAATATTTCTGAATTGATTGATATAACATGATAATTGTCTCACTATAACATCTTGAATGTTCCCCATATCTTTATATGTTATTTCCAAGTTTCAACGGAAATATTTGCTAGGAAGAGCATTTGTACTTAAAGTTCATCGTTACCTTGATATTGCCTAAGTACACCCTTATTGTCAGAAAGTCCCTTATACATGAGCCATTAATCACTTTGTAAGTGAACGCGAATATAGTGGACAGCTTCGAAACCTGTTAAGGCTTGACATCCTATCCCACTAATTACTTGACGGAATGCCTTTTATGGTTAGTCGTAATTAGTCGCGATACACTATATTTGAAGAAATAGGAAATGACAATCCCCTATTACAAGAGGGCAATTATCTTCCGTCATTGATTTGATATTGATCACCCGCCATTTATCGGTACATTGGTTAACGTTTGCGTGTCATGAGGCTTGGGGCAATATCGATAAGAAAATATATGTCTTCAACATATATATAGATACAGCTGTATAGGTATTTCACTTCACTACAATAGCATCATTAGTTCCATCTCGTGTTATGGATTATGATTTAGTACTTGAATTTGACTAAATATCTTTATGATTTATCTGTGTTTATACTCAAACACCATTCGTTACTTGTTTCATCACTGTTAATATTTACTACAATTATTACATCGTTCTTAAAATCATTGAAAGGAACTGTTTATCATTACTCGGAACTTATTTTGGATAATCATAATTATCTATGAAATTATTAAAACTGATTGTTTAATCATACTCGAATTTATCTCAAACATTACTATATACTTCTGAATTCATTGAAATAAATGGTTTTCCATTAAACTCTATGAACTCACCAACCTTTGTGTTGACACTTTTAAGCATGTGTATCTCAGGTAATTAACGGAGCAGGACAAGACACGGAGTGGGCATTTATTACTCTGATAAATTAAAATGGTGTAAAAATCAAATATGTCATTCTTTCAAGCCATTATATCTTTTATGGGATTTTTAAATCAAATGTTTCATCTTTGTATCAAAAGTATTTAATTGAATGACAAATAACTTTTAAAACGTCTCTTTTGAGCCGTTTTCTATGATTATGACTCGATCCTCAACGTAACACTCAAATTACTATTCCGCTGCTTTAACCAAATTTTGGGGGTGTTACAGATTGGTATCAGAGCCAAAGTTATAGAGAACTAAATGTTTTCAAACATTAAACTATAACTACAAATTTCAAAATAAATGATTTTACACCATACCATTTTACGCCCTCCGTGTCTGCAGACTGCCGTGCTTAATAAGTTATCTGTTAAGATTATTTTCATGTTTGATAGTTACTCTCATATACTTCATTATTTCCCACTTACCGTTACATCTTTAACGTATGAATTACTTATAATTATTATTTACGGGTACTATAGTACCATGACTTCCAAATCAATTAATATTACCAAACTTACCCTTCGTGATACCCATGTATCACCTACTTATCAGATCACTTCTGATCCTGAAGAATTCCTATATATTAATATCTCAAACCCAGCATAATGCGGAACTTACTCAGATACTCCCGTCATCACCTATTTACTCACCCTTACGTTAGAGACTCAGGAGAGCTACAGAATCTTATTCAGATGAAGAGTTGATTGGTGGTCCAACAAACATTCGATGTTGGATAGAATTTACATCAAGAAACAATTTGGAAAGATGTTGAGCCAAATTCTCCATTTCCTGACGCTCCAGATTTCTCTATACCATACATTCCGTATGATGTATCTTTACTTAATTCCCCTGACTATAATATAAACCCTCGTAATTCAATATAGACTCTTATCCACCAATAAGCAAACACACAAGACGCTCATACTGAACAGCTGGAAGAGTTACAATCATTACGTTTCGAATGATACGACTGTAATATTGACATTCTATACAGAAGATTAGATGTCGAGAGACGAGCAGTCTTTGACTTAGGAATGAATGTTGGTAAAAAGAAAGACAATTACAACCAGGAACTTAGGAACTTTAATTCCAGAAACCGCAGTTTGGGTAAAGGCTATGCCCAGACACATAATAGAGCTGAAGATATTGAAAGCACCTTATAGATGGCCAGGAATATGGCAAGAAACCAGGGTCAAAAGATTTCCGCCTTAGAAACCATGTTGTCTAATCAGATGAACATGTGCCAGGAACGCTTCTGAAACATGAAAAATGCACAACTAGAACTTGAGGTAGAAGTTAAACGCCTACGTTAAGGACGTAAATAATCTTAAGTTCATGTGCAACGTGGTTGTACCTACTAAACCAAATTGTTTTTGGTTAGTGTTGACGTATTTTCTAATAATCCGAAAACTCTCAGAACTTGTAACCGACCTTTAATCTATAACCACCTCCTTGGTTATATCTCTGTGTAAATAAACTCCCTCTATCATGATGCTACGCATACATGTGATGACTCCTCATACTCTCATGAAAAATCTCATCATTTGTTACCCTCTTTAGTAGACAAATGACTCCACTCAAATCAATGGAGCATTAATAAAAGACCTTGTATCTTTTGTTTTGCAAAAACAATCAATCAAGTTGTTAATATCATGTTGATTTTAGTGATTATATCCAGACCTGCCACAATACTACCTATGATCATTATGATTCCTTATACATACCATAACCAGGATAAAACAATAGAAATTCCTAAGACAAAAATATCGGAAGAAAACTCGATGAATGAAGATAAAGTTGCTGAATTTCAGTGTTTTTTTTAGATGAATCAGTTTGTTCCTTAGCAATCCCATACCTAGAGTTAATCATTTATCTAGGATACTACCCAGACATATCTTGAAATTAGATTACAGTAGGGATTCAATTCAGTCTGTCATCAATGAAATGATTAGCTCCAATTTTCTTTCACTAAAGAGCCTAACGAAGTACTGAAGATATCCATAAGATAGTAATCAACATCATTGCAGGAGTATTCGATGTAACCATAGTTCCTCCAGTTAGCAACGACATGGCAAGAGGAGAAAAGAAGACGACTATACCTTGTAAGCATAACCATGAAAGTTTTATGGAATGTAGACCAGTTCACCTTAAGGCTCCAGAAGAAGTGACTGAACCTACCATCACCAATACCAAAGGATTTTAGACCAAAAAGTTAAAAGGGACACTCCAAGAATAAGTGCTCAACTCAGAATACCACTTAGGACAAAAATACCAGAGAAAGAGAATGGAAACTCTTTAGAACCTTAACAATGTCAAGGGATGACACCTATGTTTAAACCGAAGAAAAATTCCTGTTATAGAAAAATAAACCATAAGTTCAAAACTCTCTAAAGTTGAAATTCTTTAATACCTTACCTTAGGTACGATGGATGTAACCTAAGTGTAACCACTATGTTTCCACCATATGAAAACTCTATCTGGTAACATTTATGTATTAATCATAACCTACGTCCATCTCAATTTCTATTCCATTCACTATATTCCTAGTCATTAAGTAACAATACATTGATATCACCTTATAAATCTAGTTAACATCAACTCTGACCAAATAATAGATTATTACTTTGTAAGAATTCTCACCCAAAACTTTAAGTTTATATCAAGGATATCCTAGATTCACCCTAGAAATTTCTGACTTATCACCATAGTATGAACAAAAAATTTCTAACTCTTTTGAAAATAATTAGATGGTGTTCAACGTGGTGACTGAACCATTGTGACTGAGTAATCTAAAACAATTTAAAGAAATATAAATATCACTGTGACTGAGCCAAGCATCACATCATTTGGTCCTCAATTATACATAGCCTGATCAACTATGTCTAATTCAGGAAGAATCATGTTATAAATGGAACAGTTATAATTACATACTTTCTAATAACAATCTTCATTCCAAAGCAAAACTTTGGAGATGAAATAAACTGTTCATAAACATCCCTTTTGACCAACCACAATAGATATCCACCACATATTACCCATCACCTTTATGATAAGAAGTAGACAAAAGTACAAACATTTAACCCTTAAGAATTCACAAAGACTTATGGAAAACACAAATAGCGTGAATTTTATTAGAAACCACGAAAGTTAATACATAATGAAATAATTAGCATCGGAAATGCTAATAGTACAAGGAATACAATATAAGGCATAGAATCTTCAATAGATTGACCAGCCATAGCAGCAAAGACTACCATCAACCCAGCCATAGCGAGAGCCACCACAGGATGGAGCCTCTTAATTGTTCTGTATCATAAATACGAACAAAATAATTAAAAACCATAGCGAGACTAGTTCACAAACATAAAGACAAATAAGTTTTATTTCATATTTATTGAGGATTACATAAAAGCATAACAAGGATACATTTTAAGATAAACCTAGCTCAAGACTATTACCCCCAAAACTTATCCACGATCATAGCTACGACCGTGAGGGGCACGATCAACCATAACGGAGCAACCCAGATTCCGAAGTCTTCCTCCGGAACATAAGCCGAATAAACGGCGACAGCAACGATGTACGCAATCGCTATTTTAGTGACAAGATGCGGCATGGTTGAGAGGTGTTTGAGATGTGTTTGAGATGTGAAATGAGAGGAAAATGGTTGGTGGAAGAATGGAGATTGAAAGGGGATATTTATAGGCTAAATATAGCCGTTAAGTCACTATGCTCGACCGTTAGAAGTTACTATTCATCGCCGTTATTTTACTGTTCACTAGCCGTTAAAATTCCACTAATTCCGATCGTTATCGACATCCCTTAGATTAATTAGTTGCAACATTTAAGTTTACTTCCTCTAATTCGGATAAATCTAATGAGAATTCGTTTTCGAAATTTTCAAATGGAAAATTTTAGACAACTCTTTTTCCATAATCTCTTATCCTAGTAATCACTTTAAAATTGAATTTCGGGACGAAATTCAGAGTGAGTAGTGTGTACTGTAGAACCCTGTAAAAATCCCTTGTAATTATAATTGTTAATAAATAAATAAACCTATGTTACTGTTACTGATTCCCATTATTACATAAAAATTTAAAATTTTTCTTATTATATTATTTAGTCGTGTTTACGAAATAATATAATTCACCAAATGACGGGACAAGCTTTCGACACGTTTAACGAAACTTAAACAAACTCACTAATCATAATTAAGTTCTAAACACACCAATCGGATCTATTTATTTTAAACCCAACTCGACATAATATATTTATTCAAAACTTAACCGTTTTGACTCCCGTTTGTTTCTACGTAACACTAATAATAACTCTAACATGTTTCAATATTAAAAATTGAGATTTATCATCAACCAATTGGTATTATACGATTTATATAGGTCGACTATATAAAATAAATGGTGGTCGACATCCTTGTGATTCACAAGACCAATCTCCATATTTCATGCTCACACAATCCTATTATTTTAATACAAGAATGAGATAAATTCATTTCACTTGCCTGACAAGAGCTAGTATGATAGATTGATGAATCATTGACAACTATACGTAGCCTTTAAAATCTCCATTTATACCACCCTCTTTACTACCTTTGTTCTACATCAACAACTCTTAAAATATATACCATACGATCGTGTAATACTACTGAAGAAGCCAGAAACCTTCGTTCACCTCATTTGAAAGCTAACGCGAAGATCAAACTAAAAGTATACATCGTATACCTTGTAACTTTGATCGTGGCAATTTTACTTGTGTGTCCTTCACTTCATTCGATCTTCTATCTTCATTTGAAGCTTTGTAAGTCACCTTCATCAAGTTTCTATTCGTTCTAGTTCATTACATAAAATCATGCAAACGTTTTCTTTAGATATCGTACGTATATACTAGTTCCTTTTATTTAGTTTATGTAACGTATATTGCATAGTACACAACGACAAGGTTGCCTCCCTCGCGGAAAGCTAAACGACCATGTCATGCACACGCTTTTTACGTTTATTTCTTCGTTACATGCATCGTCGAATTTATTTTTAATCTAGTTCATACGCATGTAAAAATCTGCCAAGACTTAGAAATAATTTCAATGTTTACACCTATAAACAAACGTCCCATGTAGCCTACAAAACGACTCTATATCTCGAAAATTAACTTAACAAACATGCAATATTTTTGCGCTACCTTATAGACAACGTGACTAGCTATCATTTTCGTATAAACAACTCGTAGGTATAATCATGTCTCGACCCTTTAAAAAGCCCAAAGTAAACGTCACTCAACAACTAATGTTTAACTTAGAAAAATAAACTAAGTCTTTTCTTTTATACTATATGGCCAGATCGACCAGAAAAGCACCATGTACATCGAAATTTCACTTAATAAACGTATGATATTTTTGTACAACCTATTAAACGACCCAACTAGCTATCACTTTCATTAAGATGACTCATAAAAATAAACAAGATTCGACACTCTAAAAGTGCCAAAGTGTTTCGCATAAACCAAGTTTCGAAAACACCAAAGTTAACGAGGTGGGCTTTAAAGCCCATTAAGATATTTTTAAGCTATAAAGATAAGCTAGCTTATCAAACCTTTTTGATATGAAATAAGAATAGGAAAAATAATATTTTTGACGAGCCCAACTCGTCTCACGATTTACGGATTTTAAAACGTTAACGGGCCACTAATTTAATCGTTAAAGCCCATTAGATGAATTAATAAGCTCTAGACTTTATAAGCTGTTAAAATAAACTTCTTATAACTAAATTAAGCTTCAGAAATTTTAACATAATTTTTCCCATCATTTTTGTAAAGTTGGACTAAGAATATAACGCGACAACACTTAGGAGGACTAAAACTGCCAAAGGCTGAAAATAGAGACTGAAACTGTAAAAACAGAATCATTAAGGTATAAAATGACATATTATTAATTCCCATGACCAGAACTGTAAATTGGACAAGTAGAGGACAAAAATTGTAAATTATATATAAAAAGGACTAACGGTGTAACGATAACGCCGTTAGGGTAAAAAGTGTAAAAACTGGAAAAGGACAAGGACCAACATATTATATTTGACATTCTTATTTATTTTTTTCCATTTTACGTTATCCTTTCACGTCATTTGCATTTTTATGTATTCCATTTATTTATTTATAACTTTACATTAACTATATATATAACAAGATTTTCAAACGGTTTAATTATACGTTTCGAGGAAAGGATATTTTGGAATATATAACATAAAAACAAGATAATATTTCATATAATATTATTTTTGAACTTTAGACATTTTAAGCAATTCATATTCTCACAATAACGATTAAATCGTTATTCGTTTTCATTATCATTTTCATCATTTGTATTAAGTCAGATTCTTAGACCTTCCTTATATTCAGGTCCCGTATTGAAGACGTTTCCGTAATCATTCCCATAATCTTACTTGATATCATAATTCCATCTTGTCAGATATACTCAAAGGTGAGTTCTTAGCCCCACTTTTCATTACTTAATTGTTTTATACTTTTGGGGGAGATACATGCTCAAATATATTTTATTACTTTTATGAATAAGTATATTAATAACATACATGATTCAAATCAAAATCCTAATTAATGATTACTTGATATGGTTTATTCTTAAGACATGATACATATATCTCACTTGCTAATTGTTTAGCTTAACTATTGAACTCAGATGATAATATTTCTGAATTGATTGATATAACATGATAATTGTCTCACTATAACATCTTGAATGTTCCCCATATCTTTATATGTTATTTCCAAGTTTCAACGGAAATATTTGCTAGGAAGAGCATTTGTACTTAAAGTTCATCGTTACCTTGATATTGCCTAAGTACACCCTTATTGTCAGAAAGTCCCTTATACATGAGCCATTAATCACTTTGTAAGTGAACGCGAATATAGTGGACAGCTTCGAAACCTGTTAAGGCTTGACATCCTATCCCACTAATTACTTGACGGAATGCCTTTTATGGTTAGTCGTAATTAGTCGCGATACACTATATTTGAAGAAATAGGAAATGACAATCCCCTATTACAAGAGGGCAATTATCTTCCGTCATTGATTTGATATTGATCACCCGCCGTTTATCGGTACATTGGTTAACGTTTGCGTGTCATGAGGCTTGGGGCAATATCGATAAGAAAATATATGTCTTCAACATATATATAGATACAGCTGTATAGGTATTTCACTTCACTACAATAGCATCATTAGTTCCATCTCGTGTTATGGATTATGATTTAGTACTTGAATTTGACTAAATATCTTTATGATTTATCTGTGTTTATACTCAAACACCATTCGTTACTTGTTTCATCACTGTTAATATTTACTACAATTATTACATCGTTCTTAAAATCATTGAAAGGAACTGTTTATCATTACTCGGAACTTATTTTGGATAATCATAATTATCTATGAAATTATTAAAACTGATTGTTTAATCATACTCGAATTTATCTCAAACATTACTATATACTTCTGAATTCATTGAAATAAATGGTTTTCCATTAAACTCTATGAACTCACCAACCTTTGTGTTGACACTTTTAAGCATGTGTATCTCAGGTAATTAACGGAGCAGGACAAGACACGGAGTGGGCATTTATTACTCTGATAAATTAAAATGGTGTAAAAATCAAATATGTCATTCTTTCAAGCCATTATATCTTTTATGGGATTTTTAAATCAAATGTTTCATCTTTGTATCAAAAGTATTTAATTGAATGACAAATAACTTTTAAAACGTCTCTTTTGAGCCGTTTTCTATGATTATGACTCGATCCTCAACGTAACACTCAAATTACTATTCCGCTGCTTTAACCAAATTTTGGGGGTGTTACAAGATGTGTCTACGGGGTTAGTTCAGTATTATTTATTTGAGGCTGAAGTGAAATTTCATGGGTGCGTGTACTTAGTGTCTGAAGATATCGGGAAGGTTGGATGAAGATTCTTCGAGATCCTTGTTCGAGCTTTCAACATTTACAATGATGAGGACTTGGATATCTAGTTATTTTTTCTTTCTCCCTATTACAAAATAACTATCACTTTAAGGGGTCACGTTGTAGTGATCAGTGTCACACGAAGTTGTGGATATCCAAGAGGTGATGTACGTCTTATACTTGATGGTTGGTTGGTTGAAGAGTATAGAGTACTTAGGGATTCGATGTTACACGAAGTCTCTGCACCGCTCTTTGTCTCACATTAGTACAAGTTTAAGTCACAAGTTCGAGTTATGTTACTTCAATCTCAAGTTCATCATATTGGGTTTTACTCCATCAGTGGTCACGACATCAAGCCGATAGAATGATAATGGGGTTGGTATGGAGTTAGATGAGAGAAGTAGTAAAGAGAGAGTAATGACGTCTGTACACATCAGTGCAGGCCTCGCTCTTCATCATAATGACGTCTGTACACATCAGTGCAGGCCTCGCTCTTCATCGTTATGACGTCTGTACACTTCAGTGCAGGCCTCGTTCTTCAAAGAAAAGAAAAGTGTACGCTTGAGTGCACTTTATCTTCAAAAGAAGAGGAATCTTCTTATTTATGGCCATTCTCATCAACAAGTTTCATGCTCTTTTCGTGCTTATTCAGTCTTCAAGTGGATCGACGCATATTGGAGTATATTTTTATTCACGTATTCAACCAAAAATTGCAGTTGACAGGCATATTCAATTTTTGAGGGTGGAAAAGGGTGAATAAACAACATGTTAGTCTTGAAGAACCGTCAAGTGAAGCTACTTACCGTTGATGGTACTTATATTCACACGTTCAATCATCAAAAATTGCAGTTGGCAGGCGTATGCAATTTTTGAGGGGGGGAAAGGGTGAATATTATTCTACATGTTGATTGATGATTGAGAAATGGTCATACGAATCCTGAATACGTCAGTTCAGGAGTCGTGCAAACCATGGTTCTTCAACACTACATCTTCTTCCTCTATCAAGGTATTGAAGAACATGGTCATGGAATGCTAATCGACGTCGTCTCACGGGCTGGTTCAATCATCATCAAAGGGTTTCTAGTCAATGCTTCATGTATGATGCGTGGTTTTGCAACCTTACAACAGGTTTTACCTATCGAGGGATCTCAAGAGGCTTACAACCCCACCAGGCAGTGTACCTGACCGATGTAGTATAGTGTAGTGGTAAGTACGGGGGATTGATCATTCTCCACAGGGAATAGTGTTCGTTAGGTATGAAAAACTACTCTAATAGGTCTAAGGGTGAGAGAAGATTATTTTTATGTTTTTATATTTTTATGAAAGCAAGTAAAATCTCGGGTTTTAAAGAGTGGGCGGAATTAGTTGCTAGTCAACTAACCCAAATTACTACGAATGCAAATAAAATAAAATAACAGAAAATGAAAAGAGTGGTAAAACTTATGTGGAGAGAAATGTGTTTACTTAGATTTCCTTACTCCCTAACTATCTTTTACCGGTTGATTAGTGTGTATTAATTGCGTGGATGACGGGTGTATTCCTTAATACCAATCGTGGGGTGGCGTACGTACTTCCCCAACTCTATGAACTCCTACTTCACTCCTATGTCGAGCCGGCTAAGAAGCTCCTAACATGGGATCACTAGAATTCGCTCATGCATTAAATACAACCATAAAAACCTTAGTACGCATTGGTTCATGTTTCTTAAGACGTTCAAGCAAGTTACCGTATAGGAAGTTAGCCAGTTTTCTTAAGCCTAACATAGATAAACAATCATCCAATACAACTAACAACACACTAATAACCAATAATCAATAGCTAGGTTTCATTAGATCTAAGCAAACACAAAGAAAATCTAGCCTAGCATGTTAAACAAAAGACAAGAACAAGATAGAATCAAACAACACATAGACATATTGAATGATTAATTGATAACTTATCTTCAATGTAACATGGAAGATCTCAAGGCAAAAAGCCTTGAAAAAGCTGCTAAATTCGTCTTAGGGTTTTTCTCACACAAAGTTCCACAATAAGTTCCACACTAATGACAAAAAATTGCAAAACTATATATAGACTTTCAGATCTGACGGCGTCACGTTATGGAGTGTGACGCCGTCACCTCGCCGCTTTTAGGGTTCCCGGATGGCCTTCTTGACGCCGTCCCTCTTTAGCTCTCCAAAATCCGTTCTAGCTTATCAAGGCTTGACGCCGTCAGAATTAGGCGTGACGCCGTCCCGCTTTATCTTATACCGTGACGACCTTGATCACTCCAAAGGGTGACGCCGTCAGAATTCCTATGCAAATTTCTCTGGCTTATCATGAGTAATTTTCATATCCACCACTTTTGCCAAGCCATGACGCCGTCAAGAACAAATCCTGACGCCGTCAAAGGTACTTTCCAGCACAATTTTGACACTTTGCCGTTTTCTTCACTTTTATGCTCCAAAAACGTCCAAAATGCTTCCTTTTCCAGATTTCTTCTCCAAAGTACCTAAAATGACAAAAGGAACGATTTAGGGCAATATTTGATCAAATAAATACGATTTAGGGCTTAAATGACCCCTTAAAAGTGGTACACTTTTCGCTTCATCAAATACCCTTACACTTGAGATTTGCTTGTCCTCAAGCAAATGCGCTTTTATTCTAATCAAAATACAAGTTAGGGGTCATTTAACACTAATATAAAAGTAATTGCAACATATAGTCGTTCCACTTTAATCATAATAAGCACGGAGATTACAAACTAGCACCTCACAAGTAGTGTTTAGATACTCACATCTCTCAAGTGTCATCAAAATAAATCTCATAAATGAAAACGGATAATATCTCTCACTACCTGTCATAGCAAATAGATTACCATAGGCTTGGGAAAGGATCAAAAACCTCCTCCACTAGGCGTAAGCACCTAAGATAAACTATCAAAGAGGGCTTTTACATGGGTTATAACGTTAGGTGTAGGGAAAAGGAAAACACGGTTTTGTTGGATAAATGATATTTTACTGGTGGCGAGTTAAAGATCTTGATCAATTACATGTACTATACAATGTTGCTAAGCCAAGACTCGACTCAATCTTAAGCTAAAAACAAATTAACAAAAACATAAAATAAACATAAAATGAAACGGGATGGTAGCCCGTATGTTTTTTCTATTTTTCTTTTTCTCATTTTTTTTGTATTTTTCTTGATTTTTCGATTTTTTTTTTTTTTTTTTTTTTTTTTTTTTTTTTTTGCATACACTTTTGCCCTACCATCCAAAATAATACATCATAGGGGCATTGCATTCCCCTTACACTTGAACTTTTACATAACTTTACAAATAACTATTCTAATGACTCGAATTAAGATAATCAAAACACTTGGAGTACTTTTTTTAAAAATATTTAGCACATATGGGGGTAATAAATGATGTTCTTCCCCATTACTCCATTACACTAGTACTTTACCCATGAGTCCCAATCGTCCCAAAACAATATGTACAAGGATATGACTCGACTTAGCAACCATGTAATCAACTAGATAATTAACTTGGGTTTAAACAAATGTTGTCACAATAATGCACTAAAAATGAGTGCATACAAGGTAGGCTAAGGCGATTTGGGTGTACATTTAAGTGGGGTGTAAACAAATTCTTCCTTTAAGTAAAATGCTTAAAGGTCGAAACGAAAAGATAGGCTCTGAGGGGTGTACTAGGGGTATCGTGTACCAAAAATGAGTACAACGCAAAGGGTGTGGGAGAATTACTTGACCAATGTAGCCAATGTAATTATAAAAACACAGGTGTAAAAACAATGGGTTAATCCTAATGCCTCTTATCATGTAGTAAATCTAACTACACGAATGTAGTCTCACTTGTGGCCTCGGAATGGTCCTAACGCAAGTTCTAGAATCTAAGTGCTACCGGTACACACATCATAGCATAAATGCTTTTCCTACCAATTCTAGGGGCGAACCTCACATATTTGGGGGTGGAAAATTTTTTAGTGGTACGGTTTTTGTGCTAGTCATATAAATCCTATCCGTGAGACGCTCATTAAGATCAAAGTTTCACTCCTAAATGTTGTAAAAAATTTTAAATTTGGCACTAAAATTGCCCTAACAGGTATTTATCTCAGTTTTATTACACATCTACTATTAAACAAACAAAAATCAAGCGAAATAGCATTCTCTAATCGTACTTTTACCCCCCCCCCCCTTACACTTAAGATGAACATTGTCCCCAATGTTCAAATAACAAGATGTAAAAGAAAAAAGTAAAAGAATGAAATCAAATACTCCCCTGATTCGCTAGGTGGATAATGAAGTAACATGGTTAGATCTTCTTCCAAAGTAATGTTGAAGCTCCATGACTAATGAATCGCCATAAGCTTGATCCAACAAACATTTCCTTGTCCAAAATAACCTGTTAAACCTGAGAAAACAAACACGAAAACCTGCATAACATCGGCGGGATAAATTCTATATATAAGGATATAATGCTTGTGGAATGATTATTTTGCAGATTCCTGGAGATTATAAGTTAGAGATTTAATAAAAACTTTTTATGAAAACAAAACTTTAAAAAATTTTAGAAAATTAAAACCTGACGTCGTCAGGTTGTAAAGCCTGACGCCGTCAGAAATGATCTGACAGAATTCTCATGTTAAGTTTCCGAAAAATTCCTGGAAAAACCTCTACCTTACTTCCTGTAATTCCTGCAAAACATCATTATGACTCGATACAAGCATTTGACTCAAACAAATACTAATATGTATGTTAATTTATTATTATTACGATTTATGTTCATTTGTTCTAATAAACCGATTTGGATTTCCCTTACACTTAACTTTTGCAAAATACCTTTATATGTAGTTAAGACGAAGTTAAAAACAAGATAAAGCATTTTCACAATTTACTTTTGAGCATGAATCAATAATAATAAAAATTAAACATACATACGGAAGCAAATAAAATAAAACAAACAAATAAATAAACACACAAAGCAAATAAAGCTTGGGTTGCCTCCCAAGAAGCGCTTGTTTTTGTTCGAGTCACGAGCCTGACTCTACCCTTATTTAACGGATAAAGGAGAGGTTTTTCCTACACTTAGGATTAAGTGCGGGTGATAGTAGCGATACACACCATCTTGGTGGAAGTATGCCGCGTGAGGAAAGAGTGGTGGATGAATTATATACTCAAAGGGGTGTGCTCCTTTCATCATAACCTTACCTAGTTCACTTTGGTCAATGGGTGAATTAAAGTTTTCTCCTAAAAAGGGATCATCTTCAATCAACTTCGAGAGATTCCTAGTTGGGAATCCATCTTGACCTAATAAACCCGGTTTAAACCCATAATGTTTCTTGTGATCAATCATGAATGGGTGATGTAAGTATGTAAGGTCATGGTTCACTCCTATATTAGCTTCCTCTCAACAAGGCTTAGAGTCTACTACCTTTAACATAAAACTACCCGGACTATATGGTTTGATGGGTGGATCGGGACCTAATTCAATTCCTAAGTTCACATCTAAGGATGGAAGATTAGGTAACGGTTTTGGTTTAGGCTCCGGTTCATCAAAACTAGGAACTTTCATAGAACTAAAAGAAAGGTTATGACTACAAGTATTCAAACCTATTTCTTCTAGTTTTGTTTCTTCCAAAGGTTCTACTTCAATTGGGGTTCCTATAGTCCCTTCTACTTCTTCCGGGTAAGTCACGGGCGATGTGTATGCCTCGAATGATGGTAGGACTTGTGGGGTACTTTGTAGGTTTGTGTTATTTACCTCATCCTTCCTTGTCTCTATATCAATTATATCCACATCATGTGTTTTAGTAGAATCTAACCCAAACATGTTCCTAAGTATCTCAAATCCTTCTCTAGCCATTTCAAGTTCTAAGTCCGATTCATAAGAATCTTCCCTGATAACATGATTACTATGTTCAATTTGCCTAAAGGATTCATCATGTGTTCCTTGAGATTCAAAGTCATTGATCATAAAACCTAGGTCTTTTTGCTCAATATGCTCATGTTCGGCTAAATCCTCCTCAATTGTTTCCTCAAGTTGTGATGTATACGAACCCATTAATTCATTAAACTTATGATTCACGGTTAGGAGGCTTTCCTCAAATTTTTTCCAAAGGGTCTTATTAAAAGGAGTTGATCCTAACAATGATTGTTTAATAGAAGCCACACAAGCACATAATTCATCAAACCTATCAAACTTTATACCCATCTCCTCTTGTATATATCTAAGATCACTTAAAAATTCATTGGAACAACAGGAAGCAAATCTATCCGTGTAAAGTAATTGTTCCTCTATTGTTAATGATCTAAATGAAATTTCATCCGCCATGGTGACAAATGAAAATGGTTTTACAAACAAAGGGCACAAATAAAAAGATAGACTAAAGAAATCTAATAAAAAGAAAAATAAAAATCTCACTAGAAAGGAATCTAGTGAGTAGACCTAATAAAATAAAAATTCAACCTAAACAATAACTATTCCCCGGCAACGGCGCCAAAAACTTGATGCGTGGTTTTGCAACCTTACAACAGGTTTTACCTCTCGAGGGATCTCAAGAGGCTGATGAAGCGAAAAGTGTACCGCTTTTAAGGGGTCATTTAAGCCCTAAATCGTATTTATTTGATCAAATATTGCCCTAAATCGTTCCTTTTGTCATTTTAGGTACTTTTGAGAAGAAATCTGGAAAAGGAAGCATTTTGGACGTTTTTGGAGCATTAAAGTGAAGAAAACGACAAAGTCTCAAAATCGGCTAAAAGTTACCTTTGACGGCGTCAGGATCCTCTCCAGACGGCGTCACGGCTTGGCAATAAAATGGTGGATGTGAAAATTACTCATGATAAGCCAGTGAAATTTGCATGAAATTCTGACGGCGTCACGCTTTAATCTGATCAAGGTCGTCACGGCTTAATTTAAAGAGGGACGGCGTCACCCATAATTCTGACGGCGTCAACCCCTGATAAGCCAGAACGGATTTTGGAGAGCTAAAGAGGGACGGCGTCAAGAAGGTCATCCGAGAACCCTAAAAGCGGCGAGGTGACGGCGTCACACTCCATAACGTGACGCCGTCAGATCTGAAAATCTATATATAGTTTTGCAATTCTTTGTCATTAGTGTGGAACTTATTGTGGAACTTATTGAGGAGCTTTGTGTGTGAAAACCCTAAGACGAATTTGGCAGCTTTTTTAAGGCTTTTTTCCTTGAGATCTTCCATGTTACATTGAAGATAAGTTATCAATTAATCATTCAATATGTCTATGTGTTGTTTGATTCTATCTTGTTCTTGTCTTTTGTTTAACATGCTAGGCTAGATTTATCTTGTGTTTGCTTAGATCTAATGAAACCTAGCTATTGATTATTGGTTATTAGTGTGTTGTTAGTTGTATTGGATGATTATTCATCTATGTTAGGCTTAAGAAAACTGGCTAACTTCCTATTCGGTAACTTGCTTGAACGCCTTAAGAAACATGAACCAATGCGTACTAAAGGTTTTTATGGTTGTATTTAATGCACAAGCGAATTCTAGTGATCCCATGTTAGAAGCTTCCTAGCCGGCTCGACATAGGAGTGAAGTAGGAGCTTGTAGAGTTGGGGAAGTACGTACGCCACCCCACAAATGGTATTAAGGAATACACCCGTCATCCACGCAACTAATACACACTAATCAACCGGTAAAAGATAGTTAGGGAGTAAGGAAATCTAAGTAAACACATTTCTCTCTATATAAGTTTTACCACCTTTTCATTTTCAGTTATTTTATTTTATTTGCATTCGTAGTTATTTGGGTTAGTTGACTAGCAACTAATTCCGCCCACTCTTTCAAACCCGAGATTTTACTTGCTTTCATAAAATTATAAAAACATAAAAAAGAATCTTCTCTCACCCTTAGACCTATTAGAGTAATTTTTCATACCTAACGAACACTATTCCCTGTGGAGAACGATCAATCCCCCGTACTTACCACTACACTATACTACATCGGTCAGGTACACTGCCTGGTGGGGTTGTAAGCCTCTTGAGATCCCTCGAGAGGTAAAACCTGTTGTAAGGTTGCACAACCACGCATCAGAGGCTTACAACCCCACCAGGCAGTGTACCTGACCGATGTAGTATAGTGTAGTGGTAAGTACGGGGGATTGATCGTTCTCCACAGGGAATAGTGTTCGTTAGGTATGAAAAACTACTCTAATAGGTCTAAGGGTGAGAGAAGATTCTTTTTATGTTTTTATATTTTTATGAAAGCAAGTAAAATCTCGGGTTTTAAGGAGTGGGCGGAATTAGTTGCTAGTCAACTAACCCAAATTACTACGAATGCAAATAAAATAAAATAACAGAAAATGAAAAGAGTGGTAAAACTTATGTGGAGAGAAATGTGTTTACTTAGATTTCCTTACTCCCTAACTATCTTTTACCGGTTGATTAGTGTGTATTAATTGCGTGGATGACGGGTGTATTCCTTAATACCAATCGTGGGGTGGCGGACGTACTTCCCCAACTCTATGAACTCCTACTTCACTCCTATGTCGAGCCGGCTAAGAAGCTCCTAACATGGGATCACTAGAATTCGCTCATGCATTAAATACAACCACAAAAACCTTAGTACGCATTGGTTCATGTTTCTTAAGACGTTCAAGCAAGTTACCGTATAGGAAGTTAGCCAGTTTTCTTAAGCCTAACATAGATAAACAATCATCCAATACAACTAACAACACACTAATAACCAATAATCAATAGCTAGGTTTCATTAGATCTAAGCAAACACAAAGAAAATCTAGCCTAGCATGTTAAACAAAAGACAAGAACAAGATAGAATCAAACAACACATAGACATATTGAATGATTAATTGATAACTTATCTTCAATGTAACATGGAAGATCTCAAGGCAAAAAGCCTTGAAAAAGCTGCTAAATTCATCTTAGGGTTTTTCTCACACAAAGTTCCACAATAAGTTCCACACTAATGACAAAAAATTGCAAAACTATATATAGACTTTCAGATCTGACGGCGTCACGTTATGGAGTGTGACGCCGTCACCTCGCCACTTTTAGGGTTCCCGGATGGCCTTCTTGACGCCGTCCCTCTTTAGCTCTCCAAAATCCGTTCTGGCTTATCAAGGCTTGACGCCGTCAGAATTAGGCGTGACGCCGTCCCGCTTTAACTTATACCGTGACGACCTTGATCACTCCAAAGGGTGACGCCGTCATAATTCCCATGCAAATTTCTCTGGCTTATCATGAGTAATTTTCATATCCACCACTTTTGCCAAGCCATGACGCCTTCAAGAACAAATCCTGACGCCGTCAAAGGTACTTTCCAGCACAATTTTGATACTTTGCCGTTTTCTTCACTTTTATGCTCCAAAAACGTCCAAAATGCTTCCTTTTCCAGATTTCTTCTCCAAAGTACCTAAAATGACAAAAGGAACGATTTAGGGCAATATTTGATCAAATAAATACGATTTAGGGCTTAAATGACCCCTTAAAAGCGGTACACTTTTTGCTTCATCAATGTACACGTCATTACGCTGCATGTACACATCATGATGATGATTCCGATTAATCGTAACCATCAGGGGAGAGAAATGTGTACACCAAGGACGCACAACAGGTTCACGTGATCAGGCTTTATACTGCTTCTTAAGTTGAAGTTATTCCGGTATTGATAACCGCAGAGATGATCAGTGGTTCAACTTGTTACCTTGGTATTATCGTTTAGCATGTGTACGCTGCGGGCTGATGGGTTACATGTAAGGTTACTGGAAGGCATTTGGTGAGATGAAGGTGGTTGGTAGTCTGTTCCTCCATATTGGGCAATCTTGAAGAAGGTCGAGTCTACAGTCTACTCTACACTCTCCGCTATGTGTTAGAAGACTAAAGACGACATGCAAAAGACTTCTTCATATTATGGGCGTTCATCCAAATTCTTCTTTCTATTATGGGTGTTCATCAGAAAGGTTGTCAGATTGGGGGAGAGCACTAATTAGGGGAGAGTGAAAAGCCAGTAT
This sequence comes from Artemisia tridentata subsp. tridentata, assembly GCA_021014915.2. Taxonomy (NCBI): domain Eukaryota; kingdom Viridiplantae; phylum Streptophyta; class Magnoliopsida; order Asterales; family Asteraceae; genus Artemisia; species Artemisia tridentata. The sequence goes on from CP139503.1 coordinate 269,867,022, forward strand.
TAATCCCTAATTTAAAAGTGCTCACGTTGCTCTTCAGCAAGTCAAATGATGGAAGCGGAGAAGATTCAGAATGCTGAGGAGTAATGGTTTTTGGTTCGTATCCTTGTATATATTTTCTTCATACATTTTTGTTCTTATTTTATACTTTTTTGTAAATAGATATATAGAAAACCTGCAAATTGTAAATAGAGAAACGTAAAACCAGAAAATCCATAAAAAATTGAAAAATAGAAAATACCAAAAATAGTTTCACCTAGGCATGTCTTCTGTTTATCGATAACATTTACGGACTTAGAAATGTCATTCAATAACGGCACGGGTCTTTAAATGAAGCTCAAGCAGAAGTTAAAATGGATGGTTAAAACATGTCTAAATGGCTTGCTATTACTTCAGATAGCAACCCGCGCTTCAAAATGGGGAAAGCACGTCGCCAAAAAGATGGCTGTTCCTCCAACTGGGTGATGTTCACCTGGGCATGGATTACTTTATATCCATGTTTCTTCAATCTGATGTACGTTTCAGTGCATCATTTATGGTAAAGGAAGAGAAATCTTCTTTGCATACAAATAAGTTTTCATTCAATGATTCTTTTGAAAATTATTTGTGAGACACTTGGTGATTATGTGTTACCTGAAATTCTTTTACTCTTGGATTATGCATAAAATTTGTCACTCAATCAACGACTACAAATCTTTAACTAGAATACGAGTCATTGATTGAGGGGGAGAGTGAATTCAAATTTTATATCATCAAACGAGTTTCTAGATTAATTCATATTCTTTGAAAAGGTTTTGTAGCTAATGGGGTATTAGTTGAAGAGGAAATTGCTAAACTTTATATCAAATGGCCAAATGTGTTAGTTGCTAAAGTTTAGGACATTATGTGCAATTTGCTTATAGTTTCCTAGCTTCATATAACTAGAAGGTTCATTTGTATCACTTTGGAATCCTCGTTTAATCCCCTAGATACATTAAGACTCAAAACCTAAAAGAAGTTAGAAAACCAGTTGTGTTTGATGTTCTTGACTACTCCACTGGCATTTGTATGATCTAAGTGAATGAGTTTCAAATGTTGTTTGTCTCTGCTGCTTAATTGTTGTTGATATTGTGCATATGCTCTCAGGATTCGCTTAGGTATATTGCTATTATGTTAGAATCATATTCCTAAGATCCTGAATTGAATATTGAAATCTGTGTAAATTGCCATGTTCATGATTGCTATTTGCTCTTCATGCTAGATAGTGGTTTAACGTACTTCCTGATTGTGGTTTGATTATAAGATGAACTTGGTATTATAATGTGGCAAGCTGCTGAAGGGTAGCTATTAAGGAATAGTGTATCTGTATGTATGTATATCTGTGTTGATATTCTTATGCAGATTCCATAGCCAAAATGAATGTGCCAGTTCCCATTCTAACCATTTGATCAGACGTTCAAACTCTATCGATTGGCTCGGAATTCACCACAGCAACAACATCGGCAACAACAACAACAACACTTTCACCACCACCACCACCATTCATCTATTTTGGTCTCGCCAAGTGGGGATCAACTACATTTGTGAAAGATTTGTTGGTGGATGGATGATTGATGTTGACCACTGACTCACTCAGAAAAGCAGGTGATTGCATCGTCTGCGCAAAAAGGTCAAAATCATATGTGTCATAATAATCAATTTGTGCAAAATAAGCAGTGAATCTCCCTCCTAGATTAAGGGGGAGCATAGTATGTCCCATCATCAGACTACAATAAATCAGACACATTTTCTCCCATATTTTTTTTCTAACTAATTTAAATCAATTGGGATCACAAATCTCAAATGGTTTGAAATTTTTGATCGGGGGAGAGAATGTGATTTAAATATGAAATCTGATAAAATGTGATGTTTTGAACGTAAATGTAAGCTCTCCCATATGTGCTAAACTCTTTTGTATATCAATGCACATATTGAGGGGGAGCAAATGGTTTGTTGAAACAAAAAGGATTTGGCATCTCATTTGAGCGTGACTCAGACTTCACCAATGAATTGACGAAACATATACTGTCATTAATCGAAAGGACATATCCTGGCCGGGTAATAATTTCAAGCTAGTCTAACTAGTGATGTAAGCGTGTCTCGAAAAGGATGTGTCTGAGTAGAGTGTACCGTTTCGAGAAACTTTCTATGGACTTGACCAGGCCGGGTAATAATTTCAAGCTAGTCTAACTAGTGATGTAAGCGTGTCTCGAATCGGTCTTGTTCACTGAAAGTGGCTCAATTCAAAAAGTGCAAGCTCTACCCAACATGTGCAAATTTATTAAACAATCATCCGAGCACATGTTGAGGTGGAGCATTTGAAAAATATAAAACTCTCAAGTGTTTGCAAAAATGTGTTTCAGAATCATGAACACTTTGAGAGATTTTTCAAAGATTTGGTTTATGGCTATCGTGGAAGTACACCAAAGACCGACCATTTTAATGAATGTATGAAGTTATAAGGATGGTTAGGTTAGGCTCAAGTTCCCACGATCCCGCCAGAGCCGGAGGGATCTACCCAGGGACAATCCACTAGTTAGTGTAGAAGTCCTTAGGTATGATTAAAAAGGAGAAAAGTGGATAAGGGAAAAGTGCCGACTGAGATGGAGCTAGTACTGGAACAAACCCAACAAGGTACTAGTAATGAAGTCTCGGTAAGCACTGAAGGGGTTGAAGAATGAAAAAGAATTGTAAAGATAAAGGGTGAAAAGAAAGAAGCCCTCCTTACAACTTAGGCAGAAACGGGGTCAATTCATATGCTGTCAGAATCACTTAGATGATTGCTGGCATTGAAGACAAAGTATCATGGACCCAGTGATACGCTGCACAACCCTTCCTAGCCACCCAAGGTCCCTCAAAGGGCTCTTGTTTCATTTGTCACGGAGTTCAATACATTTCTATCGTCTCTCTCACTGCGAGTTAGATGATATTGAAAAGGTGGCAGTCCTCTCCAGCCTCCGCTCACTAAATCAAAACGCACTAAAGAGTCTAGAGCTACGAGATGCATAATAATATCTCTTAGGGACACAAACTATTTCTACTCTGGTTGTTCAACATCAAGGACACCAGTTGTAAACTAAGAGTCCTACGCAGATCTTAGCTATCTGCCAGAACATTTATGAGAGAATTTACAAATGTAATTCTCAATGATTGAATGGAAATTCCTGCCAGGGTCAACATCAAACAGCACTGAAAGCAGGTCACTTCGGTAATTCCCTGTGGATTACGCTTAGTGATCACGGCGGTTTCAAACAGTCTACAGTCGTGGAGTGATCTCCAACGACTCACCTAATCGTTGATATGCTACGGTACGATCTTAAAAAGCCCTCTGTGGGTTTTCGATTAGGAACGGTCCTGGTAAGGATTAGAGAGAGTTTTCACACTATGCTGTTAACAATCTCAAAGTCCGAACCTGTAAGTACCGGACGTTTTATTGCTAACTGTCGTATGCAGGAACTTCTAGCGATTGTAGCTGATTGCTGTTGCAGCTGTTTGCGGTTGTAGCTGATTGAAGTTGCAGCTGATTGCGGTTGTAGCAGATTACAGAAAAGATGCCAATCCAGCACCACATGCTCACACTACATAATCATCGTATTCAAAGAAGTCATGATCAACCAAAAGACCTTCAACACGGCTTTTGCTAACTCTGATACTGAAGATCATGACCCAGAATAGTGTGAGCATGTCGGCTCAAAGATTTACACATCACATGGTAACATACTGCTGTAAGATGACTTGGAAACAAATGTTGGATGATAAAGTCGAAGAATACTCAAAGATCATCCAAGACAAAGGAAAAGTCATCAAAAGTTCACTGCTGAAAGCACAATGATAAAAGACGTTGAAGAATCAAAGAACACGAGCTATGAAGACAAGTTCTGAAGACGGAATGCTAGAAGTCAAATTATTATTTCCGGGGTGACCTCCCTTAGGGGGAGATTGTTAGGAATATAAATATTCAGATGAAGGCTCGGTCACCCCGAGCATCTATTTAGCATTTACATAGCTCGTAGTCTTATTAATATTTGTTTAGTACTATTAGTATTATTAGTATTATTAGTGTAGTTACATATATTTGTGGAGTGGGTCGGGGCTTTCCCCACTGTCAGCTCACTCCACAGCCCACTAGGGGCACAAGTATTAGGAACTATAAATAGCGCTCTGCACACAAGGAGAGGGTTGGAACTCTCATTTCTCTTGAATCTAATTTTACACATTTTGCTTTCAAAGAGTTTCCACCTCTCTCTCTCTAACTTCTCTTTACAAACTCAACATGGATCTAATCTTCCATGAACCAAGGCCACCCGAATCATACACACAATCAAAAAGTTAGATCTTACAAGATCTGTTCAAACTTGGCGACAAAGGTATATTACAACTGATTGCAAGTGGACGTGAATTCCTATCCTCGTTCAAATTCATTAATTCTTTATCATGATGAATCGATCTGATTGGTTTATGAATATTAAATTGGTCGGTTGTGGGGCAATTTATTCTTCTGTGCTCGCATTAATTTGTCGTTGGTTAACATATTAATTCAAAGTCAATGGAGGTTTGTCTGCTTGCTTCCACAATTTTAACGTCGAACTGCTCCAAGATGTGACGTATCTTATTAATTAATGGCGACAAAATTGTCAGATCTTTCTTCATTAATGAATCGGTGGACTTTATATTGTGTTTGTTGACTGTTGAAGAGTTATTGTTAAATTGTCATATCTGATCAGAGGTACATATGGGACAATTTATTTGTGAAATTGATTCAATTGGTCTGATGGTTATTGGTCTATCCGTTTCTACTGCTCGCCTAACAAATTCATACTGCTCTTGATTCATAAGTAGCAGTTTGTACTGCTAGGGTTAACAGTTAGTACTGCTAGCTTTGGAGGATGAAAAGTTTATACTGTTGATTATAAACTTTGTACTGCTGGTTTGTACTGCTCGAGCATGGGCTTCTTAATGTGAGGGGAAGCATTGGTTATTGATTTGGAACATATTTGTTCCATAACACACACATAGGGGAAAATACACACACAGGATTTTTGGATTTTTGGTTATGACCTAATGATTCATTCATTACTTTTGGGAATCAGGTTCAGATTATAAGAACTATTTTTCATTCTACTACTGCTTGGTTTCAAATATTAATGTAGTCATTTTTTGAAAGCTATTTGGTGATCTTCATGGCAGGAACTACATGGTATTTGTTTCTATGGTGGTTGTTATTCGACAAGTTCTTTCAAATGGTTACCATATGGGTTTCAGGAGAAGCTTTAATACTTAACCATTTGTGTGCTACATCAAGGTGAAGGTTTTCGTGATTGCTCGTTGGTATTCAAACTGAAGATTTGGAATTTTTTTGTCTTAAGTTCATTTAATAAGAAAGCATTTTGGTGTTCATTCATGGAGGGTAATTTAAGACATTAAAGGACTAAATTGGATGTATGATACTGGTTGGTGATTATGACATTGAAGGTTTTTACTACTGCTAATTGTTATTACTACGGCTGGTTTTGATTTCTACTGTTTCAAGTTCATTTTTAGTGCTGAAAACTTAATGGTGGGTAATTTGAAACATTGGAAAGATGGATTGGACGTGGGGTATTGATTTGTGGTTGTGAAGATCAAATTTACAGATTTTTGTTCCCTATTTGAGTATGACAAAAAGGGGAAGAAGATAAAAAAAGTTGCAGCTTGAAGATCCTTGATGGTATGCATGGCTTAAGGGGAAGACGACATCTTTCATACATTGGTTTTGTCATATCAACTAGGGGAAGATTGTTAGGAATTAAATATGAGTTGATATTGACAAAAACATGGAAGATGGAGGAAACTTATGAAGACAAAGATGAAGGACTAATAATGTCATATTTAGAGTCTTTGTAACCCTAATCTCTATTATATAAAGAGATTAGAGGCGTAGGTTTTATTAGTAGGTCTTCCACAATGTATTCATAAAAGGTGTGTGTGTCTAGGCAACAAGTCCTCTAATGGATGCCTAGGGTTTGTAATCATTCGACAAACCTTGTTTAATAATAATGAATCGTTTGATTATTCTGCTGCATACACTATTTTTATTCATTATTATTGTGTTAATCCTAGATGAGGTCTAATAAACCTCGAGCTAAAAGATCTCCACAGTATTTAAATGAGAAAGCATCAAGCAACAACACCCTTTTTTTTCTATTTGTATTATAATGAGCATACTTTATATATAGTTTATGAGTTTTCTTCAATTAATTGTTGATGTATGTTGAAGTAATTTTCCGTAAACACTTCAGACAAACAAATGAGGTCTTTCGGTTGAACTTGAAGAAGGTTCTTCTGAAAGTCTAGTGAATCAATCCCTTCGGCTTGTATGAGGCGAAAAGTGTACCGCTTTTAAGGGGTCATTTAAGCCTTAAATCGTATTTATTTGATCAAATATTGCCCTAAATCGTTCCTTTTGTCATTTTAGGTACTTTTGAGGAGAAATCTGGAAAAGGAGGCATTTTGGACGTTTTTGGAGCATTAAAGTGAAGAAAACGGCAAAGTCTCAAAAATCGGCTAAAAGTTACTCTTGACGGCGTCACAATTTACTCTGGACGGCGTCATGCTTTGGCAAGAAAAGTTGGACGTGAAATTTACTCATGATAAGCCAGTGAAAATAGCATGTGAATTCTGACGGCGTCACGCTTTAACTTGATCAAGGGCGTCACGGCTTAAATCATAAGGGGACGGCGTCACGTTCACGAGCTGACGGCGTCAAGCCTTGATAAGCCAGAATGGATTTTGGAAGAGCTAAAGAGGGACGGCGTCAAGAAGGTCATCCGGGAACCCTAAAAGCGGCGAGGTGACGGCGTCACACTCCATAAGGTGACGCCGTCAGATCCAAAAATCTATATATAGTTTTCTAATCTTTTGTCATTAGGGAGAGCTTAGTGTGTGGAATTTTGGGATAAAACCCTAAGACGATTTTAGCTACTTTTTCAGGGCTTTTTGCCTTGAGATCTTCCATGTTTCATTGAAAGATAAGTTATCAATTAATCATTCAATATGTCTATGTGTTGTTTGATTCTATCTTATTCTTGTCTTTTGTTTAACATGTTAGGCTAATTTTATCTTGTGTTTGCTTAGATCTAATGAAACTTAGCTATTGATTATTGGTTGTTAGTGTGTTGTTAGTTGTATTGGATGATTGTTTATCTATGTTAGGCTTAAGAAAACTGGCTAACTTCCTATTCGGTAACTTGCTTGAACGTCTTAAGAAACATGAACCAAACGCGTACTAAAGGTTTTTATGGTTGTATTTAATGCACAAGCGAATTCTAGTGATCCCATGTTAGGAGCTTCCTAGCCGGCTCGACATAGGAGTGAAGTAGGAGCTTGTAGAGTTGGGGAAGTAAGTACGCCACCCCACGAATGGTATTAAGGAATACACCCGTCATCCACGCGACTAATACACACTAATTAACCGGTAAAAGATAGTTAGGGAGTAAGGAAATCTAAGTAAACACATTTCTCTACACATAAGTTTCTCACCACATTTCATTTTTGTTATTTTATTTTATTTGCATTTGTAGTAATTTTGGGTTAGTTGACTAGCAACTAATTCCGCCCACTCCTTCAAAACCCGAGATTTTACTTGCTTTCATAAAAACTATAAAAACATAAAAAGAATCTTCCTCAACCCTTAGACCTAATTAGAGTAGCCTTTCATACCTAACGAACACTATTCCCTGTGGAGAACGATCAATCCCCCGTACTTACCACTACACTATACTACATCGGTCAGGTACACTGCCTGGTGGGGTTGTAAGCCTCTTGAGATCCCTCGAGAGGTAAAACCTGTTGTAAGGTTACAAAACCACGCAATCAAGTTTTTGGCGCCGTTGCCGGGGAATAGTTATTGTTTAGGTTGAATTTTTATTTCTATTAGGTCTACTCACTAGATTCCTTTCTAGTGAGATTTTTATTTTATTTTTCTAGGTTTTCTTTTGTCTATCTATTTTCTTTGTGCTTTTGTTCGTAACAGATTTTCATTAACTATTCAGTTTGCCATTATGGAAAACGCGAATCCACCCCTTACACCTGGCGAAGTGGCTTTGTTGCGTAGCCAACTTGAGAATGAGATTAGTGAGCTCAGGGAGCTCAGTAGAATGATTGATATAGAGCTTGATTATGCCTTGAACAACTTAGGGACCGCCATATACTCAGATAATTACTTAGAACGTAATAATCTTACGGTTGATAAGTTGATTGAGAAAATTGAGGAAGTGAAGGTAGATCCTAGGTTTGATGATTATTTCAATGAATACCCCACTAAGGAGGAGATTGCTTACTATAACAACCTAGTTGATAACCCTCGACCACCTTTTGTTAGAATTGACCCAAAGATTAAGAGAGGTGATCCCGGGAATGTGAAGATACCATGTATGATTGGGTACCAATACGTTGAGCATGCTTACATTGACTGTGAATCCCCAATCAACGTTATGTCCTCAGGCCTCTATAGCCAAATCATAAACACACCACTTGAGCCTAGGATGGACCCCAAGTGTCCAGGCGGAGTTTGTAACTTCGTTGGAAGAATTAAGGATATACATATCCTTGTTGGGAGCTTTACCTTTGTCACCAACTTCATGATTTTAGAAGATATGGCAAGTGTTGTTGACTGCCGCTTATCTCGCGTTGTGTTAGGTAAGCCATTTATCGAAGCATCCAATTTAAGGTATGACCGTTTGAAAGGCACGGTTCAGTTTTCTAATCACATAGATAGGATCACATATAGGATGCCTTATCGGGTTAATGAGTTTCGTTTTGTGCCTCGATTTGACATGGACAACATTGGTGCGATTGAGGACATCAATGAAGAGGATAAAGAAAAAGGCATGGACCATGTTTGGAATAGGAGAAGCCTTTATTATAAAGATTGCTTAAACCTTGGACCTAAATACAAAATTGATATGGAGGTTGTTAGGATGATTAGAGGGGCAATTGAGAAGCAAAACGGAAAAACGTAGACCCCGTGACTTAGAGTCTAGCTACAAGACTCGTTAATAAAGAAAAGCGCTTCTTGGGAGGCAACCCAAGCTTTATTTGTTTTATTTGCTTTGTGTGTTTATTTATTTGTTTGTTTGTTTTTATTTGTTTCCGTATGTGTGTTTAATTTTTATTATTATTGGTTCATGTTAAAAACTAATTTGTGAAAATGCTTTATGTTGTTTTTAACTTCGTCTTAACTACATATAAAGGTATTTTGCAAAAGATAAGTGTAAGGGAAATCTAAATCGGTTTATTAGAACACAAATTAACATGAATCGTAATAATAATAAATTAGCATACATATCCGTATTTGTTTAAGTCAAATGCTTGTATCGAGTCATAATGAGGTTTTGAAGGATTTCCAGGAAGTAAGGTAAAGGTTTTTCCAGAAATTTTCCGGAAACTTAAAATGAAAATTTTTGTCAGGTCATTTCTGACGGCGTCAGGGGTTATAACCTGACGGCGTCAGATTTAATTTCCAGAAATTTTTGAAAGTTTTGTTTTCATAAAAAGTTTTTATTAAATCTCCAACTTATAATCTCCAGGAATCTGCAAAATTATCATTTCACAAGCATTATATCCTTATATATAGATTTTATCCCGCCGATGTTATGCAGGTTTTCGTGTTTGTTTTCTCAGGTTTAACAGGTTATTTTGGACAAGGAAATGTTTTTGGATCAAGCTTGTGGCGATGCATTAGTCATGGAGCTTCAACATTCTCTTTGGAGGAAGATCTAACCGTGTAATTTCATTATCCACCGAGCGAATCAGGGGAGTATTTGATTTCATTCTTTTACTTTTTGCTTTTACATCTTATTATTTGAACATTGGGGACAATGTTCATCTTAAGTGTAAGGGGAGGGTAAAAGTACGATTTTAGAGAATGCCATTGCGCTTGATTTTTGTTTGTTTAATAGTAGATGTGTAATAAAACTGAGAGAAATACTTGTTAAGGTAATTTTAGTGCCAAATTTAAAATTTTTTACAACATATAGGAGTGAAACTCTAGTTCTAATAAGCGTCTCACGGATAGGAGTTATATAACTAGCACAAAAACCGTACCACTAAAAAAATTTTTCCACCCCCAAATATGTGAGGTTCGCCCCTAGAATTGGTAGGAAAAGCATTTATGCTATGATGTGTGTACCGGTAGCACTTAGATTCTAGAACTTGCGTTAGGACCATTCCAAGGCCACAAGTGAGACTACATTCGTGTAGTTAGATTTACTACATGATAAGAGGCATTAGGATTAACCCATTGTTTTACACCTGTGTTTTTGTTATAATTACGTTGGCTACATTGGTCAAGTAATTCTCCCACACCCTTTGCGTTGTACTCATTTTTAGTACACGATACCCCTAGTACACCCCTCAGAGCCTATCTTTTCGTTTCGACCTTTAAGCATTTTACTTAAAGGAAGAATTTGTTACACCCCACTAAAATGTACACCCAAATCGCCTTAGCCTACCTTATATGCACTCATTTTTAGTGCATTATTGTGACAACATTTGTTTTAACCCAAGTTAATTATCTAGTTGATTACATGGTTGCTAAGTCGAGTCATATCCTTGTACATATTGTTTTGGGACGATTGGGACTCATGGGTAAAGTACTAGTGTAATGGAGTAATGGGGAAGAACATCATTTATTACCCCCATATGTGCTAATAATTTTAAAAAAAGTACTCCAAGTTTTTCAATTATCTTAATTCGAGTCATTAGAATAGTAATTTGTAAAGTTATGTAAAAGTTCAAGTGTAAGGGGATGCAATGCCCCTATGATGTATTATTTTGGATGGTAGGGCAAAAGTGTATGCAAAAAAAAAAAAAAAAAAAAAAAAAAAAAAAAAAAAAAAAAAAAAAAATCAAGAAAAACACAAAAAAATGAGAAAATGAAAAATAGAAAAAAACATACGGACTACCATCCCGTTTTATTTTATGTTTATTTTATGTTTTTGTTATTTTGTTATTTCGTTTCTAGCTTAAGATCGAGTCTAGTCTTGGCTTAGCAACATTGTATAGTACATGTAATTGATCAAGATTTTTAACTCGCCACCAGTAAAATATCCCGTATCCAACAAAACCGTGTTTTCCTTTTCCCTACACCTAACGTTATAACCCATTTAAAAGCCCTCTTTGATAGTTTATCTTAGGTGCTTACGCCTAGTGGAAGAGGTTTTCGATCCTTTCCCAAGCCTATGGTAATCTATTTGCTATGACAGGTAGTGAGAGATATTATCCGTTTTCATTTATGAGATTTATTTTGATGACACTTGAGAGATGTGAGTATCTAAACACTACTTGTGAGGTGCTAGTATGTAATCTCCGTGCTTATTATGATTGAAGTGGAACGATTATTTTATGTAATTACTTTTATGTTTGCATTAAATGACCCCTAACTTGTATTTTTATTAGAATAAAAGCGCATTTGCTTGAGGACAAGCAAATCTCAAGTGTAAGGGTATTTGATGAGGCGAAAAGTGTACCGCTTTTAAGGGGTCATTTAAGCCTTAAATCGTATTTATTTGATCAAATATTGCCCTAAATCGTTCCTTTTGTCATTTTAGGTACTTTTGAGGAGAAATCTGGAAAAGGAGGCATTTTGGACGTTTTTGGAGCATTAAAGTGAAGAAAACGGCAAAGTCTCAAAAATCGGCTAAAAGTTACTCTTGACGGCGTCACAATTTACTCTGGACGGCGTCATGCTTTGGCAAGAAAAGTTGGACGTGAAATTTACTCATGATAAGCCAGTGAAAATAGCATGTGAATTCTGACGGCGTCACGCTTTAACTTGATCAAGGGCGTCACGGCTTAAATCATAAGGGGACGGCGTCACGTTCACGAGCTGACGGCGTCAAGCCTTGATAAGCCAGAATGGATTTTGGAAGAGCTAAAGAGGGACGGCGTCAAGAAGGTCATCCGGGAACCCTAAAAGCGGCGAGGTGACGGCGTCATACTCCATAAGGTGACGCCGTCAGATCCAAAAATCTATATATAGTTTTCTAATCTTTTGTCATTAGGGAGAGCTTAGTGTGTGGAATTTTGGGATAAAACCCTAAGACGATTTTAGCTACTTTTTCAGGGCTTTTTGCCTTGAGATCTTCCATGTTTCATTGAAAGATAAGTTATCAATTAATCATTCAATATGTCTATGTGTTGTTTGATTCTATCTTATTCTTGTCTTTTGTTTAACATGTTAGGCTAATTTTATCTTGTGTTTTCTTAGATCTAATGAAACTTAGCTATTGATTATTGGTTGTTAGTGTGTTGTTAGTTGTATTGGATGATTGTTTATCTATGTTAGGCTTAAGAAAACTGGCTAACTTCCTATTCGGTAACTTGCTTGAACGTCTTAAGAAACATGAACCAAACGCGTACTAAAGGTTTTTATGGTTGTATTTAATGCACAAGCGAATTCTAGTGATCCCATGTTAGGAGCTTCCTAGCCGGCTCGACATAGGAGTGAAGTAGGAGCTTGTAGAGTTGGGGAAGTAAGTACGCCACCCCACGAATGGTATTAAGGAATACACCCGTCATCCACGCGACTAATACACACTAATTAACCGGTAAAAGATAGTTAGGGAGTAAGGAAATCTAAGTAAACACATTTCTCTACACATAAGTTTCTCACCACATTTCATTTTTGTTATTTTATTTTATTTGCATTTATAGTAATTTTGGGTTAGTTGACTAGCAACTAATTCCGCCCACTCCTTCAAAACCCGAGATTTTACTTGCTTTCATAAAAACTATAAAAACATAAAAAGAATCTTCCTCAACCCTTAGACCTAATTAGAGTAGCCTTTCATACCTAACGAACACTATTCCCTGTGGAGAACGATCAATCCCCCGTACTTACCACTACACTATACTACATCGGTCAGGTACACTGCCTGGTGGGGTTGTAAGCCTCTTGAGATCCCTCGAGAGGTAAAACCTGTTGTAAGGTTACAAAACCACGCAATCACTTGTATGGGTCTCTCGGCTAACTGCACACGAAAGCACGTGTTAGGCTCGCCCTGGGTGTTATCCCATGACCCACCTTCGGCGTGAAAATAAGTACTGTGTAATCCGAAAGGCCTAAACAATAATTGAGAGTAAATATATATCTAAAAAGTCCTCTGAAAGTAGTAAATGAGCTGGGTATTTATACTACCCAGCTTTGGTACCTGAAATGGCGGCGCCGGATTTCCCGGGAACATGTCGCAGACATAATCCCGTAAATCCTAGGGTGGCGGCGGCATTGTCTGCTGTTGCCATCTATCCAAAAGGTGCTGCCACTTGTCCTACTGCTCACAGTTGTATTGGCCGGATGGCTAGGTGTCTTCCGGTTTTTACCGAATGACTTTGTCCGTCCGGACACATACGCCAACAAGCCCCCCCCCAGTATCATAGTATCAGACCCACCGATATTGTGATACTCTAAAAATTTTGGGATCCAATTTTATTATTTCCGAGAGGCTCATTCCGCTAGGATCCGATGAGTGGGTTCAACGCACAAACCGCCAAAAATCATTATTACTTCTTTTTAAGGATAGCCGTCATTTTTTACTAAGGTTCTAAGATTCAGACACGTGTGCACATGCGCATCGCATGGTTTCCAGGACGCCACGTCATCATCTGACACGACATGTCATTTCGCATTCCTCCTTTTCCCCTATAAATAGCGTCATTTCTATCATTTTTACCACTGTAATTTCTTGCTCTGACAAACCCTCCGAAGCATTTTTTTCGAGTGATTTCTGTGTTGCCATTTGACTTAAGAGGTGTCTTCCGGACTATTCATACATTAAATTTCTTCGCCTCTCGGCCACATAACGTTATCCTTCGGTTTAGGCGATGTCGAACTCTCCCATGTCAATTCCTGAAGAGGACACCCAAGAGGTTGGGGGTTTTCTACCTAAGTTCGATATTCAAAAATACACCTCTCGGATGGACGAAGGGATGGTGTATATGGTAACAATGCAGTTCGGCATACCCGAGGGTCTGCGTCCGAGGCTCCCTCCCCCGAACATGACGATGGATGAGTTACCAGATGACTCTATTGGTTTGTATCTGGAGTATTTTTATGAGGGCGGTCTTAGCGTACCCTTCTCTACCTTTTTGTTGGACGTTATTAAATACTATAAGGTACATATCTCTCAGTTGGTTCTATTGGGTCTGCATCGCGCGACCCTTTTTGAAGTATATAGCCGAAGCTTGGACATCACCCCTACCACTTCTTTGTTCCGAGTGTTTTACAAGCTAAGAAAACAAGGCCATTCGTTCTCTCTTGAGAAAAGGAGTGGCAAAGAAAAGAAGGTTTGTTTTAGAGAGATTCTGACCGGACTGAAAGGTTGGAAACACTACTTTTTCTTGATAGATAGACGAGCCATCCCGTTCGCCATGCCTTGGAGGCATCATGACTCTGACATCTCGGATCCCTTTCCGAGAGGAGAGTTTAATGTTGAGGATGCTGAGAAGTTGGCTGCTAACATGATCAATCTCATACCGATTCCCCCGGGTTTTCTTTACGCCATAGAGCTGACCTCGCACTGGGAGCATACCGGTTTCTGAGCTGATCTTAGGGATGCCGAGGGAAAAGGTATAGCCTGATGACTTACTTAGACCCCCTTTTGTTTTCCGTTGATGTATTCGCATATTTATTTCTAACTGTTTTGCATTATGTCCTTCCACAGCTGTAGCTATGTCTGACTATTTGATTAACCCCAAGATCCGGGAGGGTGTTTTCATGGCGAAGGGAGCTGAATACCTTGAAGGTGAGCAGTCACGAGCTGCACGTGACTGCTCCCGCTCCGTCAAATGCCGATATCCCTGAGTTGACGGCCGAGGAGAGAAGGGTCGAGGTGGCTGATGCGCGGCTTTTGGAGGCCAGGCGCAAAAAACAAAGGCAAGCTACTACCCGGGAAGCTCTAAAGGCCCAGAGGGGAGGAGGGGTCAGCAAGACCAGGGTGCGGGCTCAGCGCAATGAGGGGAGCAGTGATGTGCTCCGTCCGACAAAATGGAGCAAACCTGTTAAGGATATCCCCGTAGTGAGTCTGGAGCATGATTCTTCAAAGGCTGTCCCGGACCTTTCCCCCCTTCGGTCACCTGGTCCGGAAGAAGTTAGAGGGCCCCCGGAGGGCGCGAAATCCACATCTGGAGCTGCTAATATAGGTAAGTCGTTCGGATGTGTTTGTCTTGTGTGTTTTCCCTTCCCACCCCCTTTTTTCCCTTCCCACCCCCTTTCTTAAGTTATCAGTAATGGTCATGCCTTTGTTCTTCTTTCAGGAGGTCCTTCTGTTGCTGCTTCTGGTCGTGGCAAGGTTAAGGTCACTGTTGATCATGATCCGGAGGCATTGTTCGTTCCGGAGTGGTCGATCAAGAGGGGTGACCGTTTGGATGGCTGGGGAGTCTGTAAAGACTTATTGTTGAACTTGCCTACTCCCCGAGAAGAGGCATATCTGGAAGGGTTGAGTGATGCTGAGGCTGTTCAAAAGGCCTGGATGCTATTAGGCCGGGGGGCAACAGCTCACTCGGATGTTTTATTCCAAGTCGACTCCCTTCTTAAGGAGTACAAGAAATTGTACCGTGTCCATAAGAAATGTGCAGATGTAGCCCGAGAGGCGGAGGAGCTCACAAAACTGAGGCATGAGCATGCTGGCGGCATGGTTAGAGAGTCAGATCTTTCAGATCGCATCTCGGGTCTAGAGAAGGAAAGGGAGGAGGGCAGAAGGGTTTCTGCTGAGCGGATCAAAGCCTTGGAGGTTGAGCTGAATGGGATCAAGGGTAAACTTGGTACGGAAGAGAAGGAGAACTCTGTACTTCATCAGGAAAGGACTGATCTGGTTGTCAAGCTGGGTCACACGGAAATGGAGCGATTTAAATTGATAAAAGAGTTCCTCCCGGAGATGGTTTGCCGGCTTCTGAATAGCCACGAGTACAAAGAATATATGGCCGCTCCCTTCAGTTTGTCCTCCCAATCCGGGTTCATGGAGGGCGTCACTTTGGACCGATCGACGGAGGATGCAGATAAAGTTCTGGCGGATGTAGATGATTTGGATGTGGAAGCGGAATCCAAGTTCCCACCTTTGTATAACGGACTGTTTACTGCGGAGTACCCCTATGTCCGAAAAGTAAGTGAAGGCTGCCACAAGCCTCTTCCGGAAATAATGGAACTGTTCCCTGACCCTGCTCCGCCCGGGCCTACGACCAAAGGGCCTTCTGTTGGCAGTCCATCCGCTGAAGAGAATGTCTCCGCTCCTTAGGCCAGCTGTTTGTTTATGATCTCCGGGTGTCTCCGTTTTGACTACGGATTCAAGCCATTCCGGATGTTATGTGAAGCTTTCTAAAATCCTTAGTCATAAGATTAGGTTTTGTGGATAATTATATTGATTCGGATGAATGTCGCAACTTGTAAATTATATGAATCGATGCTATTTTGCCTCCCCTTTTGCATGATTATGAAATGTCTCTTTTGTGTGTTATATTACCTGCGTTCCATGATGACTTATCCTTTGCCGAAGCTGCGCGGTGGTCCCTTTTCAGGTCCCGCCTGGCCTTTTTGCCATGATCTTGCGGCGACCTCTTTTTGGGCCCCGTCAGGCCAAAATCATGCGGCGACCTCTTTTTGGGCCCTGTTTGGCATATTGTTATAATTGTGCGGCGACCTCTTTTTGGGCCCCGTCCGGCCAAAATCATGCGGCGACCTCTTTTTGGGCCCCGTTTGGCATATTGTTATAATTGTGCGATGACCTCTTTTTGGGCCACGTCTGGCCAAAATCATGCGGCGACCTCTTTTTGGGCTCCGTTTGGCATATTTTTATAATTGTGCGGCGACCTCTTTTTGGGCCCCATCCGGCATATAGCCATACCTGTATGGCAACCCTTTTTGGGTATAAACCATCTTTGAACATTGACCACTGATCTCCGGAGGTCGCGAGCCTCTCGGAGGGGTCATTTTGGGCTTATGTTCAGAATGCAACAAATAATATGAGAACATGATACGTAAGGAAAATTGCTCCCCTTCAACTGCAAGATAGCGGCATTTGTCATTGAAACAATCAGTCAAGTCCTTTCGGACGTTACAATAGATATGTTAGCCATACATTTACAAAAAACACTTTCTGAGGTTAACGGCATGCCAAGTTCTCGGTACTTCCTTTTCTTCCATCGTCTCTAGTTTGTATGATCCAGTCTGGTACGCCGCTACCACCCGGTACGGTCCCTCCCAATTGGGTCCTAGCTTTCCTTGGTTCTCGACCCTGCTTGCCTCATTCCTTTGGTATACAAAATCACCTACCTTTTATTGCGAAGGTATTTTCATTTCTTACGTTAGTCATAATAAAAACAAATTATAATTGGAACGAAATAACCGGGGTTGCAATGATATTTCACTTACAGGGGGCTGAATGAACTTTTATACTTACCTTGAATGATTTGGCGTGAACCCTTTGGTTGTAATATTGTTCTACCTTCTTCTTGTATTTGGCCTCCCGTATTGCAGCCATCTCCCTTCGTTCCTGCAGTAGGTTGAGGTTTAGGCCTATCCCCTCGTCGTTTTCCTTTTCCTCTGTTACCATAGTCCGAAAGGTTGGCATTCCTATTTCCGCTGGGATAACCGCTTCGCTCCCATATGTAAGGCTGAATGGAGTTTCGCCATTGCTTGTCTTCAGGGAAGTACGATGCGCCCATAAAATATTTGGTAACTCATCCACCCAACCGGCTCTCTCCCTGCCCAATCTCGATTTAAACCCTTTCGTAAGACTCTTGTTCGCCCTTTCCACCAACCCATTAGCTTGAGCATGAGCCACAGCCGTGTTTATCTGGGTTATATTTAACTGCTCGCACTAGCTTTTGAAAGGGTCATGAATGAATTTGATTTCGTTATCTGTGACGATTACCCTAGGCAGGCCGAACCGGCATACAATGTTCTCCCAAACAAACTTTTTGACCTCTTTACCGGTCGTTCGGACCAATGGTTTAGCTTCCACCCATTTGGTGAAATAATCAATTGCTACAATAACGAACTTGACTTTTCCCGGAGCTTCTGATAGAGGTCCCAGCACGTCCATGCCCCATTGGTAGAAGGGCCACGGTGACATGATTGAAGTCATGACTATTTTAGGAAGCCTCGGAATAGGTGCATGTATCTGACAGGAATCACATTTCTGAATAACTTCTCCGGCATCTCGGTGCATGGTTGGCCAGTAATACCCTTGCCGCATTAGTTTCGCCACCACGGATCGTGGCCCGGAGTGCATTCCACATGCTCCCTCGTGCACTTCCCGGATGATGTAATTAGCCTGGAGCGGTCCGACACACCTTAACATTAGGCCTAGGTAAGATTTCTTGAAAAGCACATCGTCCACTAGAGTATACTAGTTTATCTTCATCCAGAGAGCACGAGCCTTGTTTTGATCTTCCGGCCAAATGCCTTCCTGCTTACACCGAATGATTGGGGTCATCCAATTTTCTTCTTCCTCTTCCACAATGGCGTTGATTATTTCCTCTTCCGTCGATGGCTTCTCTAAGACTTCCACCAAGGTTTCTTTCGTCAGATGGTCAAATGTCATGGATGCCAGCTTACTCAGTATATCTGCCTTCTGATTTTGCGCCCTTGGAATGTTCCGGATTTTGAACTGGTCGAAGCATGCGATACATTCCTTGGCTTTGGCTAGGTATAGTATCATGTTGTCTTTGTACGCCACAAAATCTCCATTAATCTGGCTTGCCACCAGATTGGAATCCACCCTGACTTCTAATATCCGGACCCCCATTTTTTGAGCGATTCTCAGACCTGCCAGCAAGGCTTCATATTCTGCTTTAATGTTGGTGGTTTTGAAGTTCAGCCGGATAGCGTAGTTATACTCCGTTTCATCTGGGCTAATCAACACCAAACCCGCTCCAGCACCTGATTCGCTCGATGCTCCATCGGTATACAACACCCACTGTTCCCGACTGGAGATATTGCATATCTCCTTTCCTCCTTCTTTCGCAACCTGGTCGGACGCAATTAAGGGTATCTCTGATATGAAATCCGCTAGGATCTGTCCTTTGATTGCATTCCGGGGCACATATGTGATGTTGTAAGCTCCTAGTTCCACGGCATACTTTGCCAATCTCCCGGACGCTTCTGCCTTGTTCAGTATCCGCTTAATGGGCTGATCGGTGATAACTTTTATCGGATGGGCCTCGAAATATCTCCTCAATCTTCTAGATAGGTG
Organism: Artemisia tridentata subsp. tridentata; assembly: GCA_021014915.2. Classification (NCBI taxonomy): domain Eukaryota; kingdom Viridiplantae; phylum Streptophyta; class Magnoliopsida; order Asterales; family Asteraceae; genus Artemisia; species Artemisia tridentata. The sequence continues at coordinate 269,886,263 of CP139503.1, forward strand.
TAACAAGGCCAAGGCTATTTTTTCAACCGGAACGTAGTTCCTATCGGCCTCATGTAACGTTCGGCTGACGTAATGCACTGGGGTTTGCTTCCCCTCTCTTTCTACTAAAAGTACCCCGCTTATTGCTTCCTTTGATGCGACCAAGTATACATGCAAGTCTTCCTTCGGTTTAGGGGTAGTTAAGTAGGGAAGTTCGAGGATCATCTTTCTCATCTCCTGGAAAGCTGTTTCGGCCTGTTCCGTCCAACAGTACTTGTCTTGATTCTCCTTTGTGATATTTCTTAATGTCTCGAAAAACGGAAGCGCTATTTCCACCGATCTAGATAGAAAGCGGTTTAGAGCTGCCAGCTTGCCGCTTAAGCTCTGCATTTCTTTGAGTGACTTCGGCGATTGCATGTCCGCGATGGCCCTAGCTTTTTTCGGATTTGCCCTAATCCCTTCAGACGTTACCATGTATCCAAGAAACTTTCCTTCCTCCACCCCAAAAGAACATTTCTTCGGGTTTAATTTCATATTGATCTTTCGGAGGTTGTCGAATGTCTCCGCTATATCGGCCAACAATTCTCTCTCGGTCTTACTTTTTATCACCATGTCATCCACATATGCCTCCAGATTTCTCCCTATCTGTGACCGGAAGGCCGAATCTACCACACGTTGATACATGGCCCCGACATTCTTTAGTCCAAACGGCATTTTTTTGTAATAGTATGTCCCATGTTCGGTATAGAAAGCCATCTTTTCCTCATCCTCCTTCGCCATTTGCACCTGATGGTATCCCTTATAGGCATCCAAGAAACATTTATACCGAAATCCTATGACCGATTCTATCTTCCGATCAATTTCCGGCAATGGGTAATAATCCTTTCGGCACGATGAGTTAAGGTTCTTGAATTCGATACACATCCTCCAACTACCGTCAGATTTCTTTACCAACACCGGGTTGGAAATCCACGTGGGGTATCGTACCGGTCGAACTATCCCGGCCTTTACTCACTCTTCTACCTCCTTGGTTATGGCTTGGTTCTTCTCAGCCGAGAAAGTTCTTTTCTTTTGCGCCACCGGTCGGTCTTGGACGTTTACGTTCAGTATGTGCTCCGTAATGCGTCGAGGTATTCCCGTCATGTCCGCAGGCTCCCAAGCGAATACGTCTTGGTTGTTCTTAAGTAACGTGATCAACTGCCTTCTGTATTCCGGGGAGAAGTTTCCTCCAATGGTTACCAGTTGATCCGGGTATGCCGGATTTACCATTACTTCCTCCGTCTTTCCAGTCAACTCTCTTGTCACTTCGGCACTCTGAGGCTCATTCTTGGCCTCTCGCACTACCATCTGTTTTTCTTCCCATTTACGGCATTCCGATATTATGACCGACCGAGTGACCAACGTTGCTATGCCTCTCGGAGTGGGGAATTTCATCATCGAGCGAATAGTTGACGGAATTGCCCGTAGCTTCTTTAATCCGGAACGTCCTAGTATGATATTGTATGGGGAGGGAGATCTTATCACCGCAAATTTCATCATAGTTTTCTGGAACAATCCTTGACTTCCGAAACAAACTTCCAGTTCTACCTTCCCCAATGGCTTGATGGAATCCCCCGCGAATCCTATTAAAGGTGTGTTGGTTTCTCTTAGCCGGGCCTTGATGGAGGGGCATAAGTGCTCAAAACAGTGCTCATACATTACTTCTACCGAAGCGCCTTGGTCTACGTAAACCCTTCGTATTGTGTAGCCCTCTACCTTAGCCTCCACTATCAAAGGCTCGTCCGATACATCCCCCGGGAGGATGGGTGGAAAGCTGATCGGAGCATTCATCCAATCCTCTTCGGCGTCTGCCATTTTCCGCTTTCCTGCGGCCGCTGGACTTCGGATCATATTAATGATCTTTCTTTTATTTTCACGGTTACCTCTCATCTGTGGTGTAGGACCAGCCGTTCTGTGCTTCGGGTAGATCGAATAGTTGGTCCCACGGATGGCGCTAATTTGTTAAAGTAATTTTCCGTAAACACTTCAGACAAACAAAGGAGGTCTTTCGGTTGAACTTGAAGAAGGTTCTTCTGAAAGTCTGGTGAATCTTTCCCTTCGGCTTGTATGGGTCTCTCGGCTAACTGCACACGAAAGCACGCATTAGGCTCGCCTTGGGTGTTATCCCAGGACCCACCTCCGGCGTGAAAATAAGGACTGTCTAATCCGAAAGGCCTAAACAATAATTGAGAGTAAATATATATCTGAAAAGTCCTCTGAAAGTAGTAAATGAGCTGGGTATTTATACTACCCAGCATTGGTACCTGAAATGGCGGCGCCGGATTTCCTGGGAACATGTTGCAGACATAATCCCGTAAATCCTGGGGTGGCGGCGGCGTTGTCTGCTGTTGCCATCTGTCCAAAAGGTGCTGCCACTTGTCCTACTGCTCACAGTTGTATTGGCCAGATAGCTAGGTGTCTTCTAGTTTTTACCGAATGACTTTGTCCGTCTGGACGGCCGGACAAGTTAATCCGTCCGAACACATACGCCAACAATGTATATATAATTAAGTGAGTTATTTCTTTTTATTATTTAAAGGTTATGGATCTCGAAGAAGAAATATTGTTTCTAATTATTCTTATTTGGTTCGTAAGACGAAGAAAACAATCAACGATATTACATAGAATAAGAGATAACAATTCCGAATTAAGTGGGAATGCGTACACACAAGAGTTGTTAAGCGGATCCAATACACAATGTCATGAATTGATGTGTCTATCTCGTGATGCATTTGTGCTATTATGCAATCATTTCAAAACAAAAAAATTGGTTGCATGATAGTAGATACATAATTGTCGAACAAAAGATGGCAATCTTTTTGACAATTATTGGACATAATGAGCGTTTTAGAATGGTTAAAAGAAGATTTCAACATTCAACAGAGACTATTCATAATTGTTTTCATGAAGTTCTACAAGGGATGATGCAATTTGCAAAGGAAATCATACGTCCAACATCCTCTGATGCAATCTCAAACATGTCTGATAGACAAAAGAAGTTGAGAGAAATATTTCCAGTATGTTTTCCAACCCAGTAAAGTTGAATTTTGAGTGTGTTACTTGTCACATTAACCATGTAGCAGTAGAAATGCAAACAGTAGCAAAAGTGCAAAGACAAGAACATGTGAATGCACTAGAAATTAAACAAGAACTATAAAAGTGCAAATGCAATAGCAAAACAAAACAAGAACTATAAACGTGCAAATGCAAATGCATACTTTAGCAAATGTTTGATATAATAAATTATTATTATTGTTTCTTATAACTATACATACTTTATAATGTAATATATATATATATATATATATATATATATATATATATATATATATATATATATATATATATATATATATATATATATATATATATATATATATATATATATAGGGAGACTTTCTTGCAAGAACTATCTTATCTGCGAGAACTGACAGAACCACAAAAAACATACATGCACGCCTTTTAAAATAAAATAAAAATACATACAAATCATCAATAATCGTAAGTATCCACCTATGTTCTTCAATATCATCATGAACTCATCCTCTTTTTTCACAAAAACCTTACACACGGCCGCAATATTGTCATTGCACGCCTTATAAGAACATACACGCACACCTTCAAAGAAAAATTTTGTATTTCCAATTTCTTATCAAATTCTTTAGAACAACCATGTTTTTTTAAAAACATATATGTTGTTTTTAGAACATATGTGCAAAAATACAATTATTGAAGGCGTGCATGTATGTTTTTGATGGTTCTGTCAGTTCTCGCAGATAAGATGGTTCTCGCAAGAAAGTCTCACTATATATATATATATATATATATATATATATATATATATATATATATATATATATATATATATATATATTTCTCTATAAATGAAGGGAGCAATAGGTGCGCTCGATGGAACTCTTGTGCACACCATTGTGTCTGCGAGTCAACAAACAGCTTATCGAGGAAGAGAAGGAGGTCGTTGCTATCAAAATGAGTTGGGAATTTGTGATTTCAGTATGATATTTATATTAGTTTGGGCCGGATGGGAAGGTATCGCTCATGATTCTAGGATATTAACAGAAGTTGTATTTAACCCGACTTCTGGCTTTCCGTTTCCTCAACAAGGTATAGTTATTTTAATTATTGTTGCAAACCAACAAATATCTACGCCACGAATAAGCATATTTGTAGAATTAAAATCATAGTTTTGGAAAACAATGCAATTAGAAGCTACATGCTTTAGGTTATCCTTAAAACAGTGTTTTCATAATTTTCATATTAATTAATTGCAAATCAGTATTATCTTTGTGATGCGGCATATGCAAATACACGTGGATTTTTGGCTCCATATCGTAACACAAGATATTGGCTAGCAGATTTTCGACGTCGGCGAGCATTAACTAAAGAAGAGAAATTTAATCATGCACATGCGCAACTCAGAAATGTTATTGAACGGTCCTACGGAGTCTTGAAGGCAAGATTTCCAATCCTAAAACATATGGCGCCTTTTAAATTCTCGACGCAAAGAAATGTTGTAATTGCTTGTTTTGCGATACACAACTTTATACGAAAATTTAATATTGAAGATGTGTTATTTTTGGAGTGCGAGGAGGATACAATAACTAACAATGAAGAACAACCGCAAGGAAGCGGAGAAGAAGAAACAAATGGATCACAGTGGGGTACTCAAAGCACGCAATATATGGCTTCTTTTCGTGATGAGCTCGCAAATCAGTTATCTGCAAATGTTTGAATTTAAGATTTTTGCTTAAAACATCACGTTTAATTAGCTCGAGAACTTGTTTGATAATTATCATCAACTTGTTAATGTTAACTTGGTCCTATTTAATATTATTATTTCATATGAGATATATATTTTCATGTATTTATCAATTGTTTGCATTATGTTACTTAAGAGCACTTCAAACAACATTTTTTATTTAACACTTATTTCATATAAAGGGTATAACAGTAATTTTTTCTAATTCAGACACTTTATTCAGCACACAAAACAAACAACTATTTATTCATATATAAACAGACAGTATATATCCAGACAGACACTTTAATTTTACAGGACTTAATAAAAAAAGTAAACAAACAGGCCCTTAATATGGTATAACTCATATGCTTTAAAATAATAAAATGCGGTAAAATACAGGCAATTTGTAATATAAGAGAGAAAGTGGGACTTACCAAAAAGAGAGAGAGAATGCAAAAAAGTAAGGAATAAGGGCATTTTCAATACTTTCTAAATGCCCTTATTCCGTACTTTTTTAATGTAACAATGATTTATAGGGTTAGTTTAAAAAAGAGCATCTTTTATTAAATTTCTTTTGTAGAATTGTTTTAGTTAATAGAATTATTTCTTTTAATAATATTCCAATTCCAGTATTCATTCATAGGTCCTTCAAAAAAAAATCCAATATTTTTTAATTGATGTGAGGATTAAGTAATGAACTTTTTAAATGATTATGTACCAAAATCACTGAGAATAAATAGAAAAATGAGTTAATTGCAAAAATTGTCCCTAACGTTTGGCGAAATTACAGATTTAGTCAAAATCCTTTAAAAGTGCATATATCGTCTCTAAATGAAACTATTTTGCAAATTTTGGTCCCAACTTTATAACTCCGTTAAATCCGTGAGTTTAATAGATTTGGTGGGAGGACAAAACCGTCTTTTTACCATCGTCCCCTCCCTTTTAATAACCCCACCAAATCTAACCCGTATTTTTTATTCCTTCCAACCCCACCACCATATTTCACCCAAATTAAATATCCCCCAAATCAAACCCTAACCCTAATTTATTCATACCTAAAAAGTAAGTCAAAATGATCAATTGCCATTGTCAACCAGCAAGAGCAGCTGTCGTTCGTACTTCATGGGCTCAAATTAATCCAGGCCGTCGCTTTTTTGTTGCTCCCAAATTGTAAGCTTTAATATGATTCCATCCGTATTAAGTGTTTATAGAAATTTTCATTTAAATGATGGTACTAATACTTGTTTGTAGGTTACTGATTGTGGGTATTTTCACTGGTTTGATCCTCCAATGTGTCCTCGTTCAGTCCAGATCATTCTTGGTTTACTAAGGTAAAAAAATGTTCTTGAAGATTCATTGAGGTCAATGGCAGCAGCTAATAGAAGATTGAAGATTTGTTTGGTTTGCAGTTGGGTGTTTTATCTTATTTTCTTGATGTAATAAGTCTAGTATATTTTAAGTGTAGCATGTTTAGTGATAAATTGAACCTAACAATTGACCAATATGTATGTTTTGATCGATGATTTTGGATGTAATATGGTTAATGTTCAATGAAATATCAGATTCAGTCATGTTTTAACAAGTTACTAGTTTGTTGTTTGTTACTAGTGGAACTTAAAATGGCAGCAACTCTTTAAATATCAGATGCAGTATAACTTAAAATGTAGATGCGGTATAACTTAAAATGTAGATGCGGTATAACTTAAAATGCAGTAACTCTTTAAAATGGCATTACCAAAATGCAGGAACAATTAAAATGCAGCAACACTTAAAATGGACCAAAATGAAACAAGTCATTAAAATGGCATTACCATACATTGAAAATTTGCCATACTTGAACACTACCATAACAGTTTTACCATAACAAGTTATAAGTAGCACATACAGATAAGTACCAAATTACATTCAATAAAACATCAACAAACAAAGATTACTTAGTTGGTGTGAGTTTCCTATTTGCAGAGGCCTTTGTGAATCTTCTTTGTGATGGAGGACTTTGACTTCCACCAACACTGTGAGTAGCAGGACTTGCACCATCATTTTGAGCACTAGAACTTGCACCAACATTCTGAGGCACATATTTACAACTCCTTTTGTTATGCCCCTTTTCCTTGCAGACACAACAAGTCACAGTTTGACCCTTCTTTGACAACTTTCCAGCTTTCACCATCTCTTCTGTAACACTCCCAAATTTTTAAGATAGCAGCGGAAGTCTAATTGGGGTATTACTGTGAGGATCGAAAACAAAATCATAGAAAACAGCATGTAAAGGCATTTTTAATTATTATAGGTCCATAATATGAATACAGTTTCTCCAAAGAAACATCATTTTAACTGAATTACAACTTTATTTTACACCCTTATTTAAGATAGGTTTTGCTTGCTCCATGCCTTGATCCGCTCCGCTAATTTCCTAAGATACATGCTTAAAAATCAACAAAATGTTGAGTGAAATCATGGAGTTTGAAGTTTAAATATCAGTTCGATACACAAGTAGGATTGTATTGGAGATACAATCAGTTTGAAAATTGATATTGCAGTTCATATATTGCCCTAAGTCTCATGACACGCAAACGTTAACAAAGTACCGTATAAACGGAGGTGTCCATCAAATTAATGATGAAAGGTTTGCCCTCGTGAAATAGGTGATTTGCCAATTCCTATTTTTCTCAAATATAATGCATCGCGACTAATACGACTAGCAAATAGCATTCCGTCAAAGTATTAGTGGGATAGGTCGTCAACCTCTAATAGATCTATTCATTATATTCGCGTTCACCGCAGTGATTAATGGCTCATGATAGAGGGTCTTATGGCAATAAGGTAACTTAGGCATATATCATGTCAGGTAAGCATACAGAAAAATACTTGTGATCTGTTTATAGCATGTATCCCCCTCACAGAGTTTAAAAGTATAAATGATTTAAAAGTGAGGCCATGACTCACCTTAAGCATTACTGGTGAATGTGAAAGTAAACTTTGAGGTGATAATGATAACAAATTCGATACGGAACCTGGTAAATATATAAATGTCTGAGAATCTGACTAATTTCTAGGGGTGTGCGTGAATGAATGGTGAATGATGAATAACTAATGATGTGCAACGATCTGATCGTTGAAAGTGAGTGTGTTACCCTCAAAATGCTTGAAGTTCAGAATAATGCTACATATATGATTATCCTGATTTTTGTGTCAGTGCTCCCGTAGTGTTATTTCTTCGAAGAATGAATGAAATGCTATGAAGTGTTAACTCGAATGTTTCTAGTGTTACTAAGTATCGAAATTTAAATAATATGCAAATAAAATATGTAAAATGCATATGAAGTGAAAATGTGATGAAAAATGGAAAATGAAATAAGAATGTCAAGTTATAACAGTAGGTCCTTGTTCTTTTCCAGATTTAACACTTTTTACCCTAACGGTGCTTGCGTTACATTGTTAGTCCTTCGTTAAGTCCAAAGTCCATAATATAGTCCAAAGCTTGTCCATATGTGCATATAAGGCATGGAGTTAATTTAATGGTCAATCTAGGTCCTGTACAAACTGTTTTCACAGCTTCTGTCCGCAAGTTTTATAGTTTGGCAATTTTAGTCCTTCTAGTTAAGTCGCGTTACATTTTTAGTCCAAAAATGACAAAAAGGTAAGGAAAAATATGGCGATTTTTCCTAATGCTTATTTAAGTGATTTCAACTTATTTCAACTGCTTATTTGATCATTTGATTATTTTAACTACAAATGGGCTTTTATTGATCCATTTTAGTGGCCCGTTAACCATTTTTAATCCATGGGCTTTGGGGAGGGTTTGAGTTATCAAAAGGGCTCATTTTTAGGTTAAAAGCTTATTCTTAAAGTGCCATATCATCAGCTTATTCGTGGCTTATGAAAATCAGCGAGTTGGGTTTATAGCCCACTCGTTAATATTAAGGGTTTTCAAAACAAATTTTGCCAGATACTTTGTCCCATTTAGAGTGTCGAGTCGTGTGTTTCATGACACGTTACCTAACTGAAAAACATAGCTTGTTGGGTGGTTAAATGGGTCGTATAAAGAAATATATGTGTTGCATGTCAAATCTTCAAGATATTTAAGTGTTTACTAGGCGTCTTTGTTCATCGTTACTATAGAAGACTTGGTGAAGTTTTTATATATTTCCCACATGCACTGAGCGTGTAACACTTGGGTACTTGTGGTTTATTATTATGTGTTTGGTGCCTTTTGTGGTTGAGAGACGAATATACAACGGTCCTTACTAGTTCCCTCGCCATTTATATAGTTCCTTGCTCAATATTTTATGCGTACAGTATGGATATAAGGGCGTTCGAATGCAATGCTAAGAAAGGTGATATGCAAGAGGAGTTAATACGTTTGTATGTGATCTTATGTGGTTTTTAACGTGCTATGGTTATGAAGTGAGGTTATTTTCCTTTCATTTAATCGTGACAACAATGTGTAACAAAAAGGTGAAACGTTTGAATATGTATGCGTGATGAGTTTATGTGAGAATACGTGATCTAAAGTAGTTCTAATATGGTGTGGTCATAACGTGAAGTCTCCTCCTCTCATTTTTAACGTGGCTTATGAAATGAAAGATAAATGATATGTTTGATACTTGTATGTGTGTGCCATGCATGAACAATAAGTTAACGTGTAAACTAGGATAGAAAGAGAAAGGTCATGAACACATACCACACCTTAGAAAGGTGGTGATAAAGCTATGGAGTCCGAATGAGACACAAAGAATGAAGCAGAAGGAATGAGGGCAGTCCCACCAAGCTTCGAATACGTTTTATACGTATTCACTTCTACTCGTATTGCTTCCTAGTGAGAGACAGAAAGGTTGCTGGATTTGGTAGGGTATTTGTGAGGTGAAAGATAGTGAAATGTGGGTAGGGTAGTGTGAGATTGGATGGGCTATCTTATAGCAAAATTTCACACACGTTTCATTGACCAATTGACCTTATCATTGGAGTTACTGTGGATAGAAGGACACCTATGCTGATTTTCTGACATTAGTAGATTGTGGGATAGATATTTGGTAGTAGGTACATTGTATTTTGCTTTTGGAGTATACATATATTCGGTTTGTATTATAATTGGTACCAAAATGAGACTAGCGAGCTACAGGTTTTTGCTGCAGTCATATCCTTCTTTTAAACATCACTATATGTTAAGAATGCTATTAGATAAATGCAGGAAAAAGCGGGGTGCGAAATGGTGGTGTTTTGCAATAATTAAGTAGGCGTATGGTGCAAATATGGGACGAACAAAGTGACTATGGATACTGTTATAATACTTGTCATTCATGGATGGGAATTTGCACAAAGAGAGTTTGATAGGTGGTGATCATGATGGTGTAAAGATATATATAGGTTACGTTCGATTTTACCGAGATACGAGGGTGTTTATGGAGGGTGTTTGCGATCGGGTTTATAAGAAAACCAAGAAAAGAAAAGAAGGAAAAATAAAGGAATTGGGTTTGTTTTCTTGGGCCGAGTAGTGGGCTGAAAATGATGGCCCAGTTGGTTTGTTGTTTAGGATTAGTGAAATACTTAGATTAAGTGTAATTAGTGTAATTGATTATAGTTAAATGTATTTTGTTAAAATGAGTTTAGGGTAATGCAAGTATTGACATTTGATGTTATTCGGGAAAAGTGGTGTCGCGATCGAATTGTGTCTCGAGCTCATGTCGTTATTTAATACATAATTGTGAAATGTAACGTGTTAATAACAACATATAAGAAAAAGTTCAAATTTCCCCGCAAGAATGGGTTTTATTAAATGGTAACACAAGGTTATCATTAATCCTTGAGAATTATTACAATGGATTTTTGTAGAATCCTACAGTACCCTCCCGTCATTCAGAATTCCGTCCCGAAATTCAAGTCTGAGCTAGTTAACGAGAGTGGTTTACAAGAATAGATGTGGGTATTTTTCACGAATTTGGTCCTCGCGTTCCCATGTGTACGTTAGTCCTCTCTTAGAGTTCCATCTAACTTTTACAATAGGAATGCGGTTTTGCTTAAGTCGCTTCACCTTTCTATCCATTATCTCTACGGGTTCCTCTGTGAATACAAGTTTGTCGTCCAGTTTAATCTCTTTCAGCGGAATGACGAGAGTCTCGTCTGACAGACATTTCTTAAGTTGGGATACGTGGAATGTAGGATGTACCCTACTGAGTTCTTCTGGAAGCTCTAACCTGTAAGCAACCGAACCAATCCTCTCAAGGATTTTAAAAGGTCCAATGCACCTTGGGTTTAGCTTTCCATGCTTCCCGAAGCGTATCATTCCTTTCCAGGGCGAAACTTTTAGCATGACTCTGTCTCCGACTTCAAATTCCATGGGTTTCCTCCTCACATCCGCATAACTCTTCTGTCTGTCACGAGCGGCTTGGAGACGATGTTTGATTTTGAAAATCTTCTCTATCGTGTCGTGAATAAGTTCTGTTCCGGTAAGTTGCATGTCTCCAACTTCCGTCCAGCAGACAGGTGATCTGCACTTTCTCCCGTAAAGTGCTTCAAAAGGCGCAGCCTTTAAGCTAGCGTGGTAACTATTGTTGTAAGAGAATTCAACCAATGGTAAGTGTTTGTCCCAACCTTTTCCGAAGTCAAGTACACATGCTCTAAGCATATCTTCCAAGTTTGGATTGTCCTTTCACTTTGTCCATCAGTCTGGGGATGATAGGCGGTGCTCATGTCCAATCGAGTACCGAGAGCTTTCTGCAGGGATTGCCAAAATCCTGAAGTGAATCGACTGTCCCTATCTGAAATGATGGAGATTGGGACTCCATGTCGGATTATGATTTCTTTGAAGTACAACTGAGCGAGTGTGTCCATCTCGTCAGTTTCTTTGATTGGCAGAAAGTGGGCAGATTTGGTCAAACGATCGACGATAACCCAGATGGTGTCTAATCCGGTTGACGTTCTTGGTAACTTGGTAATAAAATCCATAGTGATTCTTTCCCATTTCCAAACGGGTATCTCAGGTTGTACAAGTAGTCCGGATGGCTTTTGGCTTTTAGCCTTGAATCTTGAACATGTCAAACATTTTCCAACATACGTTGCGATGTCGACTTTCATGTTTGGCCACCAGTAAAGTTGCTTGAGATCTTGGTACATCTTGTTGGATCCCGGATGAATGGAATATTTAGACTTGTGAGATTCGTGCATGATAAGATCCCGAATACCTCCATAGAAAGGAATCCAGTATCTTTTCTTGAAGCATAGCATTCCATCGGCTCTTCTCACGAATCTGTTCTCACTCTCTGGCATGCCATCAATTTTCTCGTGAGTTCGATTTTCTTCCTGAAGAGCTTCCGATTGGGCTATGAGGATTTGAGATGGGAGTGGTGAACATATTGTCATTCCTAACGATCGGACTCTAAGAGGTTTGATCCTTTCCTTTCGGCTTAATGCGTCAGCCACGACATTCGCTTTACCGGGGTGGTAGCGAATTTCACAATCGTAGTCGTTGAACAGTTCTAACCATCGGCGCTGTCTCATGTTCAGCTCCTTCTGATCCAGTATGTGTTGAAGACTTTTGTGATCGGTGAATACCGTGCACTTTGTACCGTATAGGTAATGTCTCCATATTTTAAGAGTGAATACTACTGCTCCTAGTTCTAGATCGTGAGTGGTATAATTTTCCTCATTTTTCTTGAGCTGTCGAGAAGCGTAAGCTATGACTTTGTTTCTTTGCATTAGTACCGCACCTAAACCATGATGCGATGCGTCACAATATACTACAAATTCGTCGCTCCCGTCTGGTAGTGCTAGAATCGGTGCTTCACAGAGTTTTTGCTTGAGAAGTTGAAATGCTGATTCTTGTTTCTCTCCCAAGACATATTTCTTGTTTTTCTGAGTGAGTTCTGTCAAAGGTTTTGCGATTTTGGAAAAACCCTCTATAAACCTTCGATAGTAACCAGCGAGTCCTAAAATTTGTCGAATTTCAGTTGGTGTGGTGGGCGATGCCCAACCTTTAACTGCTTCGATCTTGGCGGGGTCAACATGGATACCTTGACTATTGATGATATGGCCTAAGAATTGAACAGTGGAGATCCAAAAATCACATTTAGAAAATTTCGCATACAGTTTTTCTTGCTTGAGTAACCCCAAAATGGTTCTCAAGTGCTCAGCATGCTCTTTTTCGTTACGTGAGTAGATCAGAATGTCGTCGATGAATACAATTACGAACTTGTCCAAGTATGGCTTGCATACGCGGTTCATTAGATCCATGAACACTGCTGGTGCGTTGGTAAGACCATATGGCATTACTCGAAACTCATAATGCCCGTACCGTGTTCGAAAGGCTGTTTTGGGTATGTCTTCTTCTCTAACCCTTAACTGATGGTATCCCGATCTCAGATCAATTTTTGAGTAAACACTCGATCCTTGTAGTTGGTCAAATAGATCGTCAATCCTTGGTAATGGGTATCGATTTTTCACCGTGAGTTTGTTTAACTCTCTATAATCAATGCACATTCGGAATGTTCCGTCTTTCTTTTTGACAAACAGGACTGGTGCTTCCAAAGGTGATGAGCTCGGTTGGATGAATCCTTTATCTGACAGTTCTTTCAACTTCTCAAATAATTCCTTCATTTCGGAAAGGGCTAATCGATAAGGTGCTTTTGCAACGGGTGCTGCTCCAGGCACTAACTCGATTCGAAACTCTACTTGCCGGATTGGTGGAACACCTGGCAAGTCTTCAGGGAATACTTCCGCAAACTCATTTACAACTGGTACTTCTTCTAGTCGTTTCTCCTTTTCTTTCGATTTATCTTCCGTTACTTGGACCAAAAAGGCGTGACATCCTTTGTTTATGTATTTCACCGTTTTGATGTACGAGATGATATTGAGTTGGGTTTTATAATGGTCACAACGAACGGTGAGTGTTTCATTGTCGAAGGGAATTTGGATGACTTTTTCGTCGCAAATGATTCTGGCACGATGTTTGGATAACCAATCCATGCCCACAATTGCGTCAAAGCTTCCAAGTTGGATGGGCATGAGATCAATTTGGAAAGATTTTTCTTGGAGCGTTAAGGTGCAGTTTTCGAGTACGGTGTTGGTGCTTAGCAATTTTCCGTCTGTTATTTCAATTTCGTACGAGGTATCTAATTCTATGGGTGCAATATTAAGTAATAAAGCAAATCTCGGCTCTAGAATCAAATAATATCTTAGCACTATGTTGATTCAGTAAGAAAGTACCCGTAGTGACGTTGGGATTCTGGGGCGCGTTTCCATCTCCAAGTATGTAGGCTCTTCCGCGGGCAACATTGTTGGTGTTCTTTGGACAATGGCTCTTGTAGTGTCCCAATTCACCACAACCGTGACACTTCACTGCTACTGGTTGTGCATTTGCTCCAGTGGCCCAGCAATCCTTGGTCACATGTCCTACCTTTCGGCAGTTACCACAGGTTGCGATGCATGGTCCGATATGATGCAATTTGCACTTGTTACACTGGGGTTGAGTCCCAGCATAGGCTCTCTTTTCGGTAGGTGCAGCCACATAAGCCCTGGCGGCTTCTTGATAGCGGTTTTGTTGCTGATGACGGTCGTTACGGCTTTGCTGGTAATCTATGTTGCGGTTGTTGTTTCGGTCATTGCTGTGGTACCTCCTGTTGTTGTTGTAATGACTGTTGTTGTTTCTGTTGCTATGGTTATCATAACTTCTCTTGTGTCCATTGACTGTGGAAGTAGAACCCCGTTTAAGCACTCGATTCAACATTCGCTCAGCAAACGTGATCGCGGCTTCGACTGTTTTTGGGTTTGATGCGGTGACGTCTCCCTCGATACTTGAAGGTAGTCCTTCCACATATCGTTCCAACATCTTTTCCAAGTCAGGCACCATATGCGGGCACAGAAGAGATAGTTCTTGAAACCTCCGATTGTACGTACTCAGGTCATTGTTTCTCACCACTAACTGATGAAATTCATCTTCTAGCTTCCTGACCTCTGTCCGAGGACAGTACTTCTTCAAGATCATATTTTTCAGTTCAGTCCAGGAGATTTGAAATGCTGCTTCGGCACCCATGTTCTTAACAACAACATTCCACCAGGATAAAGCATCTCCCCTTAGGACTCCAGTGGCAAAGGTGACCTTGTTGTGTTCAGCGCAGTTGCTTCTCATGAATACAGTTTCAATGCATTCAAACCACTGTGCTAGCTCGGTCACTCCTTCTATGCCCTTAAAGATGGTTGGCTGGCAACTTATGAATTCCTTGTAAGTGCATTTACGCTGTGTAGATGCCTCACCTTCAGTCGTTGCTCCCATGTTATTGCTCGAGCGGGTTGCAGCATCGGCCTCGCGAGCTGCGGCTATACCGGCATCAATCATTCTCTGGACATTTTCGGGTGTTAGTGCTGCGGTATGGTTGGTAGTTCCTCGTCTGGTACGTGCCATTTTCTATTAATGTCACAAGAACACAGATTTAGAATTCGGACAGAATAGTTGAGTATTTGAAGAATGCGTATATGATCAATGTAGTTATGGTGTGAAGTTGTGAGTAAATTGATTATTTCAACAATTACGATGCCTTTGGATGTTATCGTAAGCAACTAATCAATTTATGAATATGTGATTGCTAAGGAACAAACGGTTTAATCACAAAGTCTGAAGTTCCACAACTTTCTCTACATTCATCAATTTAATTTTGAGTTTCTATTCTTTATGTGTTTGAATATTCATAGTATCTATACGATTAGAGGATCATAAAAATAACAAGCAACATCATGACGTGTCTGGATACAATTACAATACATATGAACAACCATAATACATAAGTCAACATTAATATATAGTATATCATAATCCGCAACATAACATTAATAACTTGAATCCGTTGAGTTACATAACCAAACGATACAAGAATCTTTATTAATTGCCACATGCGGCAGACTACAATGTCTCAAACTATACAAAATGCTAACTACGTCTAATGATTAGGTCCATCCGTACGCCTCGTAAGCTCTGAGATCTGGTCTCGGAGTCTTCGTATCTCCGTCTGATGCTCAACCTGTATATCTCCCATGATGTTCTCCAACGTGTCGGCTCTTCGCTGCGCAAGATGAGCCTCCCAGGCTAGGGCCTGTCCCTCTCTCCGTATAGATATCACGTAAGAATGGGTGTCTACTAGATCTGACTGCATCTGCATCAAACACTGCTGTATAGCTGCTCTGTTGGAAACTAACCTATGCAAGGTGTCACTGATAGTCCCCGGGTGGTCTAGTGGTACGTGATCGATCATCCGAAGAAGCGAGTCAATCTGCTCCCCATGACTCTCCAGTCGTGTCACCACTGTAGATGGTATGAGGGTATGAGTGACTACTGGTCTGAACCCTTCCCTAGCGTCATGGATCTGAGCTGGGGGAGTGAAACCAGGGGGATAGGGTAACGATGGTGAATATGGGTCTGCAATACGAGGTCTACTCGATGAAGGAATATCCTCCGCAGGAATGGAGTCCCGCTGACAAGTTGGTAGTGGGTATGTCTGGGTATGCATCTCAAGTAAGCGGTCAGGTGGTAAGGGTGGTGAAACATGGTGGTGCTCGGGTGTATCATCAGCAGGAAGCCATTGTTGACTCTCCAGGTATACGTCATCAGGGGGTGGTATATAGAAAGGAGAATATGAGTCATAAACAAAGTGTGGTGGCAACGTAGGTGCTGGCAAAGCTGGCACATGGGGGTTCTCAAATAGGGGTGTGGCGGCGGCTTCACCCTCCTCGAAGGGCTCAGTGTCGTCAGGCACAACCTCTGGTGCTACGGTACCAGGAAGTACGGGTGATGTAACTGATGCTAGTGATCCTTCGGAATCTGAATCCGATGATACACTAAAATGTGTGATGAATGACATGGTACTGTAATAATCCATATAGAGTAAAAATAAGTAATTACTAACATCAAGTGGTGTAATGTAAGCATGAAATGATCTAGTTGTGCAAAGTAACTATCAAGTATGCAGAGACTTGTGTAAGATAATCCTGATGCATAATATACTGAGCGTAGTAGCAAGCAGGCATGGAGGGCTTAGGTAACATGGTGTAAAATTTATTTGTTTGAAAAATGTAGTTATAGTCCAACGTTTAAAAAAAAACATTTGGTTCTCTATAACCGAGGCTTTGATGCCAATCTGTAACACCCCCAATTTTTTAAGATAGCAGCGGAAGTCTAATTGGGGTATTACTGTGAGGATCGAAAACAAAATCATAGAAAACAGCCTGTAAAGGCATTTTTAATTATTATAGGTCCATAATATGAATTCAGTTCCAAAGCATTACATCAGAGTGCAAACAGTTTCTCCAAAGAAACATCATTTTAACTGAATTACAACTTTATTTTACACCCTTATTTAAGATAGGTTTTGCTTGCTCCATGCCTTGATTCCCTCCGCTAATTTCCTGAGATACATGCTTAAAAGTCAACAAAATGTTGAGTGAAATCATGGAGTAGGAAGTTTAAATATCAGTTCGATACACAAGTAGGATTGTATTGGAGATACAATCAGTTTGAAAATTGATATTGCAGTTCATATATTGCCCTAAGTCTCATGACACGCAAATGTTAACAAAGTACCGTATAAACGGAGGTGTCCATCAAATTAATGATGAAAGTTTTGCCCTCGTGTAATAGGTGATTTGCCAATTCCTATTTTTCTCAAATATAATGCATCGCGACTAATACGACTAGCAAATAGCATTTCGTCAAAGTATTAGTGGGATAGGTCGTCAACCTCTAATAGATCTATTCATTATATTCGCGTTCACCGCAGTGATTAATGGCTCATGATAGAGGGTCTTATGGCAATAAGGTAACTTAGGCATATATCATGTCAGGTAAGCATACAGAAAAATACTTGTGATCTGTTTATAGCATGTATCCCCCTCACAGAGTTTAAAAGTATAAATGATTTAAAAGTGAGGCCATGACTCACCTTAAGCGTTACTGGTGAATGTGAAAGTAAACTTTGAGGTGATTATGATAACAACTTCGATACGGAACCTGGTAAATATATAAATGTCTGAGAATCTGACTAATTTCTAGGGGTGTGCGTGAATGAATGGTGAATGATGAATAACTAATGATGTGCAACGATCTGATCGTTGAAAGTGAGTGTGTTACCCTCAAAATGCTTGAAGTTCAGAATAATGCTACATATATGATTATCTTGATTTTTGTGTCAGTGCTCCCGTAGTGTTATTTCTTCGAAGAATGAATGAAATGCTATTAAGTGTTAACTCGAATGTTTCTAGTGTTACTAAGTATCGAAATTTAAATAATATGCAAATAAAATATGTAAAATGCATATGAAGTGAAAATGTGATGAAAAATGGAAAATGAAATAAGAATGTCAAGTTATAACAGTAGGTCCTTGTTCTTTTCCAGATTTAACACTTTTTACCCTAACGGTGCTTGCGTTACGTTGTAAGTCCTTCGTTAAGTCCAAAGTCCATAATATAGTCCAAAGCCTGTCCATATGTGCATATAAGGCTTGGAGTTAATTTAATGGTCAATCTAGGTCCTGTACAAACTGTTTTCATAGCTTCAGTCCACAAGTTTTATAGTTTGGCAGTTTTAGTCCTTCTAGTTAAGTCGCGTTACATTTTCAGTCCAAAAATGACAAAAAGGTAAGGAAAAATATGGCGATTTTTCCTAATGCTTATTTAAGTGATTTTCAACTTATTTCAACTGCTTATTTGATCATTTGCTTATTTTAACTACAAATGGGCTTTTATTGATCCATTTTAGTGGCCCGTTAACCATTTTTAATCCATGGGCTTTGGGGAGGGTTTGAGTTATCAAAAGGGCTCATTTTTAGGTTAAAAGCTTATTCTTAAAGTGCCATATCGTCAGCTTATTCGTGGCTTATGAAAATCAGCGAGTTGGGTTTACAGCCCACTCGTTAATATTAAGGGTTTTCAAAACAGATTTTGCGAGATACTTGGTCCCATTTAGAGTGTCGAGTCGTGTGTTTCATGACACGTTACCTAACTAAAAAACATAGCTTGTTGGGTAGTTAAATGGGTCGTATAAAGAAATATATGTGTTGCATGTCAAATCTTCAAGATATTTAAGTGTTTACTAGGCGTCTTTGTTCATCGTTACTATAGAAGACTTGGTGAAGTTTTTATATATTTCCCACATGCACTGAGCGTGTAACACTTGGGTACTTGTGGTTTATTATTATGTGTTTGGTGCCTTGTGTGGTTGAGAGACGAATATACAACAGTCCTTACTAGTTCCCTCGCCATTTATATAGTTCCTTGCTCAATATTTTATGCGTACAGTATGGATATAAGGGCGTTCGAATGCAATGCTAAGAAAGCTGATATGCAAGAGGAGTTAATACGTTTGTATGTGATCTTATGTGGTTTTTAACGTGCTATGGTTATGAAGTGAGGTTATTTTCCTTTCATTTAATCGTGACAACAATGTGTAACAAAAAGGTGAAACGTTCGAATATGTATGCGTGATGAGTTTATGTGAGAATACGTGATCTAAAGTAGTTCTAATATGGTGTGGTCATAACGTGAAGTCTCCTCCTCTCATTTTTAACATGGCTTATGAAATGAAAGATAAATGATATGTTCGATACTTGTATGTGTGTGCCATGCATGAACAATAAGTTAACGTGTAAACTAGGATAGAAAGAGAAAGGTCATGAACACATACCACACCTTAGAAAGGTGGTGATAAAGCTGTGGAGTCCGAATGAGACACAAAGAATGAAGCAGAAGGAATGAGGGCAGTCCACACAAGCTTCGAATACGTTTTATACGTATTCACTTCTACTCGTATTGCTTCCTAGTGAGAGACAGAAAGGTTGTTGGATTTGGTAGGGTATTTGTGAGGTGAAAGATAGTGAAATGTGGGTAGGGTAGTGTGAGATAGGATGGGCTATCTTATACAAAATTTTCACACACGTTTCATTGACCAATTGACCTTATCATTGGAGTTACTGTGGATAAAAGGACACCTATGCTGATTTTCTGACATTAGTAGATTGTGGGATAGATATTTGGTAGTAGGTACATTGTATTTTGCTTTTGGAGTATACATATATTCGGTTTGTATTATAATTGGTACCAAAATGAGACTAGAGAGCTACAGGTTTTTGCTGCAGTCATATCCTTCTTTTAAACATCACTATATGTTAAGAATGCTATTAGATAAACGCAGGAAAAAGCGGGGTGCGAAATGGTGGTGTTTTGCAATATTTAAGTAGGCGTATGGTGCAAATATGGGACGAACAAAGTGACTATGGCTACTGTAATAATACTTGTCATTCATGGCTGGGAATTTGCACAAAGAGAGTTTGATAGGTGGTGATCATGATGGTGTAAAGATATATATAGGTTACGTTTGATTTTACCGAGATGCGAGGGTGTTTATGAAGGGTGTTTGCGATCGGGTTTATAAGAAAACCAAGAAAAGAAAAGAAGGAAAAATAAAGGAATTGGGTTTGTTTTCTTGGGCCGAGTAGTGGGCTAAAAATGATGGCCCAGTTGGTTTGTTGTTTAGGATTAGTGAAATACTTAGATTAAGTGTAATTAGTGTAATTGATTATAGTTAAATGTATTTTGTTAAAATGAGTTTAGGGTAATGCAAGTATTGACATTTGATGTTATTCGGAAAAAGTGGTGTCGCGATCGAATTGTGTCTCGAGCTCGTGTCGTTGTTTAATACATAATTGTGAAATGTAACGTGTTAATAACAACATATAAGAAAAAGTTCAAATTTCCCCGCAAGAATGGGTTTTATTAAATGGTAACACAAGGTTATCATTAATCCTTGAGAATTATTACAATGGATTTTTGTAGAATCCTACATCTTCTATTTCAACAACACTATTCTTTCTCTTTTTTGGTGGCCTTTCAATCTGTGGTTGAATTTTAGGTGGTAGCAAGGTTGTTGGCCATTCATGTTGCTCCCATCTATGCCTACCATTGATTGGGTTAACCTTGAAGGAGTATTATTTTTTCCAAGTCTCAAGTCTATAAGACTGATGTACCCAAACCTCTGGCTAACCAACAGTCATCCCATTTTCACTCATGTTTTGTATGGCTGCTACTGCATGTTTACAAGGCAGACCTAAGATTTCCCATTTTCTACATGAGCAAACCTTTTCTTGCAAATTCACCACACACTGGTCCCCCCAAGGACCTTTGACTTGCAACAAATCACCACCATTCCAATCCACAATGTACTTAGCAGCTTCATCTTTTATTGAGTTAAACAGCTTTGTAATAGAAGGAGTAAGTGGCCCATCAGATCTTTCAATAACTTTTTGAACAAGTACTATTCTTTTCATAAGGTACTCTCTAACATATTCTAGGGCTGAGACTATTGGGGAATCCCTAGCATCTAACAATTGTCTGTTAAATACCTCACAGATGTTATTGATCAAAAGATCACAATGACCCCTGCCTGTTTACATAAAGATCATATTAAGTTTTTATTTAAGTGTTTATCTGTAACATAAAGTGAATTCTACAATTTTAATACCTGTGAAATGAGATCTGCTCCAATGTTTAGGTGGAATTTTTTCAGCCACTCATATGCTTTCATGCTTTGTCCTTTGAGAGCATCCATTGCTTTGTTGAATTCTACCATTGTTGTAGCAGTAGCAGCCTTCCATAACAGATCCTTAAATATGCCTCCTCTCCAAGTCAAACTCATGTTCTCATGTATGTGTCTCACACAGTACCTATGTTCAGCTGCTGGAAATAAGTGTTTTATTGCTGGTAACAAACCCTGCAAATATAAGACATATATTAGTAGTAATCTTTACCATATACAATCACATATACAGTTAAAATACATACCTTCTGCCTATCTGTGATGAATGTGAAGTTTGAGTTCCTATACAGGTCAAGATCATCTCCAAGACAGTTCAAGAACCATAACCAAGAATGTTTTGATTCTGATTCAACTATTCCATATGCCACAGGGTAGATGCCATTATTTCCATCACCAGATACAGCTGTAAGTAGTTGTCCAGGGTACTGCCCTCTCATAAATGCACCATCAAGACCCAACAGTTCTCTACCACCAGCTTTAAACCCTTCTTTTAGTGATCCTAAACACACATAAATCCTTTTAAAAATCCTTGTTGCACAGTTTGGATCTTCTTCCCCATACACATCTAACTTCACTGTTGTGTTAGGATTACACCTCTTTAGTTCCACAACATAATCTCTTAGGATCTTGTATTGTAGCTCAGCATCACCTTTCAACATTTCTTTAGCCTTTGATTTTGCTCTAAAAGCTTTATGCCTTGAAAGACCAACTTTAAATTGTTTTTGCATTTGATCTTGCACTGCCCTAATAGGCATATGAGGATTAAGATTTGCCAGATCTAAAAGATGTTTAGAAAAAAAAGAAGCAGTTGTAGCCTTTATTTGTCTTGAATGAAGACAGATGTGTTCTTTAATATATGACCTAACTACCCACTTATCATTCTTTGCCTTAGCCACATAAACAGTCCAAGGGCATCTAACTTTGTCCTTTTCCTCATCTGTAATTACCTTTTTCCCTTTACCTTTAACAGATGCACCCTTTGTCACCTTATCCTTTGAAATATTCTTTTGACCTCCTTCATTGATAGTAATACCCTTTGCTTTGCTCATCCCAAAAGAACCCATGTCAGCATCACCTAAAGTTGGTATACTGCCATTACGGTTAGCCCTTAATCTAATAAGATCATTTTTAACAATTGATATTTGTCTTCTAGTTTCAACTGCATGTGCCTTTATTCTAGCCTTTGCTTCCTCCCTATTAGGAAACTCTTGCCCAACAAACAAAAAATTCACAATGTTACCATCACCAGCTCTACCCTTTTTATTTAGTTCCCTAAGTGCTTTTCTTCTATCACTATCAATAGCATCATCTCCAACATCACTTTCAAAGGAATCATAATCAATAACCTCCAAGTCATCCTCATTCAGATTTACTTTTGGTCTCAATGTATCAACTTCTATTTCATCTTCTGATTCAACAGTGAACCTAAAACCTTCCATATTAATATTTAATTCATCTATAATGTGTTCCTCATCTACAAGTTCTTCTGCATTATCCTGTCCTAAACCATCTACATTATCCTCTGCATTATCCTGTCCTAAACCATCACCATCCTGTCCTAAACCATCTGCACCATCATTATCTTGTCCTAACCACTCTATAGCTAACCTGTTTCTACACCCAATGGACTTCCCCTTTTTATGTGTTTCTGTAACATGCCCCTCATCTAAAACAACTACTTCAGCATTGTCATTTAACTCACTAATTTGGGCAGACTGCTTAAATTTAGGCATGTAATAACTTTCAACTGTAGTCTCACCATGTTCAATGTAAACATCAATGACCTTATTATCTTTAACATATTGGGCAAGGTTATTAACATCATCGTCACTTGCCAAAGCTCTTAATCCTCAATCTAATGCCTTATTGGGTATCTTAAAGTGATAGAACATGATATCCCTTGGATCATACTTTAACATAGTAACTACGGAATGCATGACATCAACATTAAATGACTCTATATCCAACAAGTCTACGTATTGGACCTTACCACCAAAGTACTTCCTATTAGGTGATGGGGTGAAACATCCCTCATGAAACACCTTCATTGAGAACACTTCACGATGTTTAGCTGTTTAATAAGCAAAAAATATTAATTAGAATAGCACCTTAACCACATTTAATAACATACATTTGATTTCATGTTTTTACCATAAGTTACGTGTGGATTGAATGTGGGCTCATCCTTTCTGAAGTGCCATTCTTGTATTCCGGTGACCATACTTTTGGATTTCAATATCACTTTCAAGTTTGGGGATCAGATTTGCATATAAAAAGGAGGTGAGGGATATGGAGAGTTTCAAGTTTGGGGATCAGGTTTTTGCGCTTTTTTTTTAATCAAAGTCAACTGTGGGTTAGATTTGGTGGGGTTATTAAAAGGGAGGGGACCATGGTAAAAAGACGGTTTTGTCCTCCCACCAAATCTATTAAAATCATGGATTTAACGGAGTTATAAAGTTGGGACCAAAATTTGCAAAATAGTTTCATTTAGGGACGATATATGCACTTTTAAAGGATTTGGACTAAATCTGCAATTTCGCCAAACGTTAGGGACGATTTTTGCAATTAACTCTAGAAACATAAATACAACGACGAGACTGATGACATAAAATCATCGGTAATCATTTCATATTTCATTTGTTCTTTGGTCTTTCCACAATATCGAGACAATTGTGTCAAACCTTTACAAGTTTGATTTTCGCTCAGTTTTGCTTTCGATTAATAACGATGCAATCAATGAGATTTTTATCTTTAAGCGATTTTTTTTACACGGTTTTTAGCTTAATAATGTGTTTTTCAAACTCAAAGTGCTAAACGCGATTTTTGAAAACTATAGTTACACATACTTGTTTGAAGTCTACTAACTTAAATATCGATTTCCTTTTTTCATTTCGATGTTTAATAATTGACATTGTCGACATCCTAAGTTTTCTTAGTTGTATGTGTTGATCTGCATTCATGATCGACAATATGGTCTCCCGACAAAGATGGCATTTGCCATATAACAATATGGGTGTTTTTGAAGGGAGGGGCGTCTTGTGTACCTGTCGCAAATCAAATACGGAGATACATGTAATCTTAATTGACATAAAATAACAATAGAGGTTGGACCACTTCAAAATGAATTCGAGACACTAAATTATCTTTTGCCTGTTAAATAACTTTATGGCTGTCAAAATATTACTTTGAAGTGAATTTCTGTATACAAACCGTGAAATTGCAAACTTTATTAGACTAAACTTGAAGGTAGCGCATATGAAATTTATAAGTTATGATACCTCTTATTTTATTAAAATTATAGAGAAATAATTAGAAAACCATGTGTTGAAATACGAATACCACTTTGTCTTTAGCTCACATCGTCACCTACCACCTCACAACCCACACATGGATAGCAGTCGACAAGATACCTTTTTACTAATTTTCAACTCTCACCTAACCCTCTAAGCCCTTTTGGTCTTATTTTATCAATCTAATTATTAATTAGCTTAGTCCCACATCATTACACATTAAATCACTTCTCACCTAATTAAAAGCATATTTGAGTACACTAAATGAAAATTTTGAACTTTGAGTTGTGCTTTATAGTTATACTATGTTGATAATGATAATGATAATATCATGAATTCCATATTTCACCAAACTAACCAAACCAATCGTGGTCCAAATGTAGACATTAGATACTAGTAGCATTTCAAAGTTATGTCCAATAATTAGAGCGGATGGTGTGGCTTCGTTGTGAGCTCGCCACTCTAACGTTGCTAGCTCGTTGAAACTCGTCACCATACCACCTTCCCTCGCCATAGCTTGCCAAAGAAGACTTCCTCGTCTGCACGACGAGGCAAATGGTTGTCCTTGTTGTCAATTTTTTTTTTTTTTTTTTTTTTTTTTTTTTTTTTTTTTTTTTTTTTTTTTCCTAAACTTGTAAATGTATTTATATTTAGGAATGTTTAAATTGTTATGTTTTATAGCTTGTAAGTTTAACTTGTAATTTTTTATAAAATTTGTAACGTTTTTTAAACTAGGAAACGAAAATACATTAAATATCAAATTGAATTTTCATTGTGTTGTATTGTATTTTTATTTTTAATTAAATAAATTTAGTTTATTTGATAATTTGAATAAAAAAAATAAATTTGAAAGTGGTGGGCACCAAATGATTAACTTGAAGTTAGTTGTGATAAGGGGGTTGTAAAGGGAGGTTTGTTAAAGTGATGTGGTACCCCGTAGGCACCAAATGGGGAGATTTGGGCAATCACCCTAAGGCTCTTATTAACTCACGTTTCAGCATGAAATCAACCCGCAAGAGAAGTAACACCATTGATGCAATAATTGATTTTGACGTTATTTCAAGTTCATAACATTTGTTGCCGAGGAATATACGTTTAAAGCATGCAAACAATAATGATAAGGACCACACGAATCAACGGTTAAATTGGATGTCGTACAAGAAATTAGCCTCTCTCTTTCTGTACGAAGGTACATGAAATTAGTTTACTCTTGAAGATCACATTTTTTTGCACAATTCTGATAAGTAAAGTTCAACCGATATACAATAACTAATGTACTATAGTTTGAGGGGCTGTGACAGAAGTCGAATACAATTGGTGGATGTCATGAAAACACAAAAACACAAAACGAAACACACCACAGCCTATCATCTGAATATCCAATGCTCCACCACTTATCTTTATCATTTCCCTCTTATCCGGGTCGGGTTTTAACTTTTAATTCTCAGTTTATAAATTATAAGTAAACTATATATAGTTTATAAACTCAAAACAGACAATTTGGATCTTGTTTCTTCTATAAAAGGTGTATCTTTCTTGTTTTCTCATATGAACTTTATCATAGCAACTCTTTTGAGGAATATCTTAAAAAATTACAAAAACTCACTTGTTACATGTTTATAATTTGTTATTCTTAGACAACAAACATACTCACATGTACATGTTTTCGCGAACACATGATCATTCACATTCACGCTACTGGACCAAATACAGCTTGATGAAAGACATGACGACATCAATTGTTCGTTGTTATTTACTGTTGTATGGCTTGTATATATAAAAAAAAATACCCATTCTAATTTTTTTTTTTTTTTTTTTTTTTGTAAAATTGGAAAAATGATAGGACGTTACTGGTAGTAGGAGTAAGGGTACTGCTAAGCATAAGTAATCCTACTCCTAAACATGCTGAGCTTACTGATTGTTTGTGCCGTGACTTTTGAAGTAACCCTACTCCTACTCCTAAACATACTGAGGTTACTTGTTTGTGTCGTGACTTTTGAAGTAACCTTACTGGGTTTTGTTTGTGTCGCGACTGTTATTTTATTTTTTTATTTATTTTTTGTATTATTTTTATTATTATTATTATTTTTATTTTTTTTTTTTTTGTTCTAGAATAATTTGGCTAACGTTTTTCTCAAGTTTGGCTTCCTTATAAATATGTGACTTGGGTTTATCTTATGATCATTGAGGAAATCATTAATAAAAATGTGTTTTAGAGTTTACCTCTAGTTTGAGTTTTATTCCCGCAAAAGTGCGCCTTGTTTATCACCTTTTGATTAGGTTTTATTTAAATACGTTTCCGCGCGTCCTGCGTAAAAAAACATAATATACAAAATATTCTTTGCATTTGTAAAATAGAAAATACTGATTGATGGAATTAAAACGTAGGAATAACATAGCACATTGAACTAAGAATAACATAGTAGATAGGTTCAACAATTTTTATCTACCTTAATTGCATCAAATCCGAAAACTTTTTAAAAATGTACTCCGTATAAATCCAACCTCAAAGGCTCAAAGTGTCAATATTTACATGAAAGTTAGTGAAACAAGTATACTCGTAATAAATGCAGTACTAACTCGATGTGCATACTGTTTTAGTATCGGTTTGTGAGCTCAACAATATGTCGGCATTATTTACCTTATTCAGTTAGTACAATTCGTTAAAATAATAACAGAAGTTAGGGGGTTGGCAATGGATGTAGTGCTGCATGTCATACCACACTCCTCAACCAATCTTCTTATGCCACCTCATTCCCTTACTTTTTCATACCACACTCCCTTATTTCATTGGCAATGCCATACCACACTGCAATCCATACCACACTTTAATTTAAAAAAAAAAAAAAAAAAAAAAAAAAAAAAAAAAAAAAAAACTACCACTGCCAAATAGTCCATACCACATGCTACATACTTTACCACATTGATCATACCTTATCCCATACCACTACCTCGGCGGTGGTGTTGAGGTGTGGTATGGGCTCATACCTTGCCCCATACCACTACCACTGCCAACCCCCTTAGGTCATGTAAAATGCAAAAAACTCATGCAACTTCTTCCTAGAAAATATTCTACTCATAAGATCTTGACAAATGTCTGAACAGACAGTTTAAATGAAGAGAGAATTAGTGAAAAAATATATATAATATTATTATGTGTAGAAAATTTTGTTGAATAAAATGATAAGTGGTTATAGCAAAGCTCATTTACCCTGTTACAAAACAATGCACTAATTACAAATCAAACATTTCATGGTTTAAGTTTCCAACATCTTTGGCCTATTCCTCTAATCAGTAATCACCAATGGAGTGACCATTTGAAGGCATATCGAATACCACGTAGTATTTTAATCAAAAAACAAACTAAACAATTTAAATATAGTTTCATATTATCAACTCCTAACACGAAACAAATAAGAATATCGTTAGGTTGATTTTATTTCAATAAATAACAAAAAACACGTGAAAAGGCACACAAAGCTAGTAACAGCATTACAAATGTTGTATACATCAATTCTTGGAACTTGACATTATTAAACTCTCAAATTACATTTCATCACACTCCTTTCACAATATATTTACTCAAACTTTCTAAAATTGGAAAATAGAGAATTTCAATTTATAAACTAAAGAATATATAAAAAACAGTAATGAGAAAATAACGTGATAAATAAAAGTAAATATCATTGAGATGAAGGCGACCAAGGTGTCATATCCATTGGGTAGCTACCCAATACCCTCAAAAAAGATGTGAACTCTTGAACCTCAGCCAATGCATTTTGTGCCCTAACATCAGCCATTGATGCTTCGAAATCAACATAAAACAAATACTCAAAATGCTTAGCTGTTCCCACGTTCTCATCTCCAACCAATCTTATCGGACGGTTACGATGTGGTCGGCTTTCGATTTTCGTTAAACTGATATTTCGAAAAGCAAAAGCCGATAAAACTTTAAATAACACGGACGTGCCTTGCTCATGCGCGAATACAATGCTAGTTTTAAAAGGAATATCCACCCGTGGAATAATAGGTTCACGCGCTAACATAACAAAGCGCGTGACATTACTGGAATCATCCTGGATTCCATCAGCCAGGATATTCATTCCATAAAGCTCGGCCGCGCGAGCAGATGCGATCGCGGCCGTGTCTCTTAAATTATTAGCTGCGACGAATTCTGCAGCGCCTGCAGTATCGTCGACAGCTTCACGAGTAACATTCAAACCAAGTTTCGTAAGCGTTGCCTCGCACTGAGACAACGCTTGCGGATGACTAATAACACGGTTTAGAAACTCCTTCCGCACGCCTGGTAAAGCCAACAGACAATGATGCACGGGAAGCTGCACCTCACCAACTATATGTAACCTGTGACGTAGCAATAAGTCGTAGTTACGGTGAATACTTCCGCCAAGGGAGTTTTCGACAGGTAGAACAGCTCGATCTGCGATCCATAGCTCAACGGCTTGAAATGCGACTTCGAACTGGTCGCAGGGGATCGCTTCACAGTTAGGGTAAGCTTTCCCTGCAGCGGCTTCACTGTACGCGCCAGGTACACCTTGGTACGCGACGCGTAAAGTGGAGCCGTGTAAAGGTGCAGGAGAAAGATCCGCTATTGTCAGCGGCTTGGGTAAGTTATTAATAGCTACTAGATCTAGGCTTGCGTGTCCATTAACCACTGTGATTTTATCAGCTCCTCCTGTTGACTTATCCGCGTTTTGTTGCTGTGATTCGACTTTGCTAGCTAAGATAGCGCAAGAGCTTTGCCAGTCGGATCGGCTTTTAATCCCGCCCGATGCAAAATTGCTTGTGTTTGGCGCGGCTGTAGATAACTGCTGGTTACTAGCAGCAGCAGCCGCGTCAAACCTGCTAGCCACGCACATGATGTTTGCGTGGCTAGGCCTGTTGATAACTGCGGCCGGCGCAGTTATCGATTTGAGTGAGATACTTGATGAAGGAGCTACGCAATGCATTTTGAAAGTTTCTTAAAATGAAAATATTGGAAAGATGAAGGATTAAATATGGAAAGATGTGTAAGCTTGCTTGTTCTGTGTGGGAACTGCCAAGCTGAGAAATAAGGAAAGATAATGAAGGGTTTTTATATGAAGGTGGGGAGGTTGGTTTGGAGTGGTTGGGTCAATCTCACCACCTACCACCCTCTTTCCTTCCAATATGTATTTGTTTGACTTCATATTACTATGCTTTTACTTTTGAAAATGTCTTTTTGTGTACAACTTCTTAACCAATTACAACAAGTGAATTACAAGTTACTTATCATATCATATAATTTCATACGCGTTTCATAAAGTTGGAAGTCAGTGCATTTGGTTGACTAGACATAATTAATATTGAGGGCTGCTTGGTTGGGGGATAGGGGGTGGGGAATGGGAAAAGATTGATTGATGATGTTTGGTAGGTGGTAAGGAATATAATGATTATCCAGTACTGGATGATCAACTATTATAGAGTTAATTGGGGGGTAAGGTAATGATTACCCACTATCACCCATTCCTTTGCATTCCCTTTACTTTTCCCTTTCCTTTTGCATTTCCCTCTACTGAACCAAGCGGGCCCTGAAGGTGGCACGATGGGTGGTTTTAGTCACGAGTCATGACATAAAAGATATAATTCGGAACTCAAACCAGCGTCTGAGCTAATTGTTCTTAGTATTATCTAGATGGGCCATGGGTTAAACAAGTGAAGTCTGAAAGCCGGGACAAAGGAGTTGGGTCAGACGATTGAGATATGTTATGTTAGTAATTAGTACATACGTTCCATAATTATTGTACAGTGTTAACTTTTAAAGTTTTTATTTTACAAACTTGACATTAAATATTTTTATTTGTGTTATATAATACTTGATGAAAATCATACCAATGAAAATACATTTAAAACTCAATCAATTCATATATTTATCATCAAGTAATATATGATACAAATAAAAATATTTAAAGTGAAAGTTGAAAAATAAATACTCCCTCCGTCTCAAAAATATTGTCCATATTTCTATTTTGAGATGTCTCAAAATAATTGTCCCATTTTAAGTAAAAACTAGAGAATATAATGTAGGAATATTATCTTTGAGCGGTTGAAAATAAAAGTGGCATCACTTTTATTAAATCATGTGATTCTTGTCTCCTGACAATTATTTTGAAACGGAGGGAGTAGTTAAAAAATTAACACTTGACAATAATTATGAGACAGAAGGAGTATCATATTAATTCCTAAAGTGACATGACATGAACCTCATTTAGCATTAAACATACGTGCTTGTGAAAGATTGTTAAAGACAATACAGAGGTTTGGTATGATTGTGCTTAATTTGCACATTTGAATTCAATCTTTTGTAGTATTGTTGGTGTAGTTGGTTGTTTCAATTCGTTGTATGAAGATCTTTTGCTTAAAAAATTATTAAACTAGTTAACTAGCCACCCTCGTGGAGTAATTGTGGTCATAGCTTGCTAACAAACGTCAACTACAATTGTTGCAACAAGTATGCACATAATAAAATCGGATGTAACTACACTGAAAAGGGCTTGTAATTTGTTTTCTTTGACCTATTTGTTAATGAGAAGTTAGGTAAGAAATATAGGGTATGTTTTGCGAAGATAGCGGTAGCAAAGAGCAGAAGTGAAAAGCAGTAGCAGGTAGCAGTAGCTGTTTGTTTTGATAAAACGTTTAGTAACATGGTTATATAGTCATAATTTGTAAGTGAAAATGCTAGTTGCTCGTAAATGCAACTAGAAGTAGCATTTTGATTTGAAGCGTTTAGAAAAAGTATGAATGCTATCTGCTTGTTTTCATTCCGTGAGGCCTATCTCTAACGCTTTTTTCATTCCGGCACCCTTTTCCCCTGGTGGTATCATTTACTTTCTTTCTATCCTCTTGCATTCTGATATAATGATTGACCGGGTTACTAAAGTCGCAATTCCTCTTAGTGTGGGGAATTTCATCATTGAGTGAATAGTTGAGGGAATTGCTCTAAGCGTCTTCAAGCCACTTCTTCCCAGGATTATATCGTACGGAGATGGAGCTCGGATTACCGTAAACTTCATTGCAGTTTTCCGACATAGCCCTTCATTTCCGAACGTCACATCCAATTCAATTTTCCCCAAAGGCTTCGTCACGTTCCCAGCAAAACCGAGCAGATCAGTCTGAGTCTGCTTGAAACGAGACTTTATTGCAGGACTCAAGTTTTCAAAACAGTGCTCAAACATTATTTCCACCGAAGCTCCTTTGTCCACAAAGACTCTTCTTACCAAATACCCTTCCACCGTAGCTTCCACGATAAGGGGGTCGTCCTATGCGTCATCAACAAGCACCGGTGGGAAGGTTATGGGTATATTCATCCTTACCTCCCGCTCTCTACACTTTCGCTTTCTTTCTTCCGACCAAACTCTGATCATGTTGATCACTTTATCTTTGGGTTGTGCGTCTCTTTTTTTACAGTCCCTCCCAGATTCCAGCGCTATCTCCAACTGGTAGCAATCATTCGTGTGGTGCCCATTCTCTTCATGATAGTCACAATATTTATCCTGATTTTGTTTTCGAGTAGGGTAAGTCATTGGTTTGGGAGGTGGTAAGCGTAGCTGATGCTCCGTGGCCAGGATTTCTTTAGGTGGCTTGGTAAGGGATTCTAACGTGAGGCGGGGGGCATTGCGCCCCTGATAATCATTACTTAGAGGTAAAAGCGGTAATTGATCTTTGGGCTTGTACGGAGCAAACCCTTCTCGCCCATAATGATTCGAGTGTGCATCATTCCTCCTTCTATCCTTTCCATATTGACCTCTGAACGGCTTATCTTCCCTTCGGAAAGTTATCACATGTAACTTTCTGAAGGGGTTTGAACTTTCTCCTCTAGGTAATTCTGTACTAGCGAATGCCTCTTCTGACCGTGTTAATACAAATAAACCTTCAAAACGTTTATTTATATCTTACAAACTTTCAATGTTTTGTCGATAACAAACGTAAAATCATTTTAACGAGATAAATAAATTACGTAATGCTTTAAGCCAATAGTTTACTAACTCATTTCATTAAACAAGTCAACCTTAAACATATCTAGTTAACAAGTTTACATGAAACCAAAACTATTTTATAAAAATACTTAAGTAACATTTGTTACTTACATTTTATAAAATACATATTAAGAAAAAGCTAGTAAACACTTGGACTCTCCATGGCCCAAAACCAAATCCATAAACCATAAACCATGAAGCTTGACCAATAACCCATGACCCATTGCATAACATCCATAATGGGTAAAACCCATGACCCATGACCCAAAGTCCATAACCCATAACCCAAAGTCCATGACCCATGACCCAAGATGTCTTTGACATCAGGCATGACATCATCTATCCATGGATCATAACCCATAACCCGGTTTGTAACCCAAAATCCGGGCTAGTTTACCCAGTTACTCGGATCCCTCGGTTTACACTAGCCGGATCCCTCTGGGAAGGGATCCGGTGGAACCGGGTGAACAGTAGGCAGTTTTGCCTATAAATAGTAAGCCATTTTTCTCTTATCTCTCACCCCTTTTAGAGTTTACTTCTCTCTATACTCTAAACTCTCTAACCTCAGATCCAAGGATCTTTCTATGTAGTTTCTCTTTGTGATTCTCTAGGTTCCTTCCATAAGGCGAGATCACAACCTCTCGAAGACGTGCAAGCTCGTGATATGGGTTGCTTTGATTCTTCTCTTCCAAGATCACAGAAGTGATTCTTGTTCTTTCTTTCTTCTCAAAGGGTGTTTTGGATGTGTTGAGTCGATAGGTGTAAAAGGGCGTTGGATCCTTTAGTCGAGTTGTATTGGGTGTGTTTGTTTGGTCCGCCGTGCTAAGGACCCGGTATCTTGCCTTGTACCGGATAAAGTGTAGGCGACGAAGGTTTGGTCTACCTTGTGTGAAAGACTCGGTATCTAACTTTGTACCGGATAAAGTGTAAGCAATGTTATGAAGGCTTCTCCGCCATGTGAAAGGCGTTTGTGTTGTGAAGTGATAACGAACTCTCGAGTAGGTGACTCGGAGAGTGGAGTAGGGCAAGGAAGGTGTCCTTGTAGCCGAACCACTATAAATACTTGTGTTGTGGTTGTGTCTCTCTAACTCTATCTTCTAGCTTAGTTTATATGTTTTTATTTCTATCAATATCCAACACGTTAAAACTAGGGGTGCAAACGAGCCGAGCCGAGCCTGAGCTTTACTATACTCGAGCTCGGCTCGTCAGTTTTTTAACAAGCTCGAGCTCGAGCTCGGCTCGATCCGAGCCTTTATTTTTGTGCTCGAGCTCGGCTCGATAAGGTTTCACAAAGCTCGAGCTCGGCTCGAAGGCTCGAGTAAATAAAAAAGTACTAACATATCATCTTCCTAATACAACTAACCTACTCCCATCAACAACAAATTACTAATGAAGATCTCAGTTTGGTTTATTTCGTATCTCGTATGAGATTTTCAGAACCTTTCAAGATTTTCGCAAATCGAAATGAAACCATACAATCATCGATCTATCTTTGTTGAAGCAAAACCTCATTCATTCAATATCCGAATAAAAAAGAAAATGAAATCTAACAAGTTTGTTAGTTTCTTTCTTCAGTTCGTTTCAACTAAACACAAAATTAATTCCATAAAAACCTTACCCGAGACCCATAGGATCTTGAAGCCGAAAAATGCTTTCTTGATTTAGATAGAGCAGAAAACTCAATTACAACAAGGTGAAGGTTCGGTGAAGATTGTTGTTGTGGTTATGTTGTGTTGATTTGTAAAAGGGGGCGGATATGTTTTATTCTTTCCCAAATCTAATTTTTTTGTGGGAAGCGTGTATGTGTAAAAGGGGGCGGATATGTTTATGCTAGGTGTGTTTAGGGTTAGTGATATATACAGGTTATCAATTATCAATGGATTGGGCTTGATGTCTTGAGCATTGGGCTGAATTGGGCTTGATCCGGATTGGCTTATGATTAAGGCTCGATAAGGCTCGACGAGCCTACTCGATCTTCACAAGCGAAGCTCGAGCTCGGGCTCGATAAGTAAACGAGTTGATTTTCAGGCTCGAGCTCGGCACGAGCTCGACAAGGCTCGGCTCGTTTCAAGCTTTTTATCGAGTCGAGCTCGAGTAGCTCGGCACGTTTGCACCCCTAGTCAAAACTAGATTGACATAAGTCGATCTATAAGTTTTAATAAGTGATCTTAATCGGTAAAACTATTCAACCCCCCCCCCCTTCTAGTTTTCTACAATTGGCATCAGAGCTTCGTTACCAAGTTTCTTAGAGTATATTATACTTTAAAAACTTGATACGATCCGTGTATGTTTTGAAAACTACAACGAAGTAAAAACCTTTTGTAAAAATTGACATTTAACTCATTTTTTTTCAAAAATAACAAAACTTTCTTTGTTTGGATATTAATAGTATTATTCTAACATTCTCTAATTTGAGAAATCTTAATAGGATTCTTCGAAGACTTTGTTCTAACTATGAAGAAGGAAGTCAAAAAAAGAATCTAAAAGAAGCTATTTATAAAGTAAAGAAGTCTTCTAAAAACTCATGCAGTATTTCACTTCTATGGTCTCAATAAAACCTTATAGAAAGATTATAGCAAAGGTATGTTTTCTTGATTAGTTCTATAAAATATACCTTCTTGCCTATATGTGCTTATATGCTTTAACTCTCTTTTAAGTAGTTGTTAACATTTGTTGTCTAAACTAAAACAATATCTACATATACCAAACCACAAAATTCAAAAATCTCTTTTCACAAACTCCCACACCACTCGACGCCCTGCTACAGTAAAACGTCACTTCAAAATCTTTTATTT
Organism: Artemisia tridentata subsp. tridentata; assembly: GCA_021014915.2. NCBI lineage: Eukaryota > Viridiplantae > Streptophyta > Magnoliopsida > Asterales > Asteraceae > Artemisia > Artemisia tridentata. The sequence goes on from CP139503.1 coordinate 269,921,710, forward strand.
AATCTAAATCTTTCTCATCTTAATCACATACAGAATTCAAATTTCAAATTATCCTTCATCCCCTTCAAACGAAGAAAACTCCGCAAAAATGGTGTACTACGCATTGATCCTCATCATTGTCTCACTCGTGGGACTCATTTATCCCGTTCTTAAGTTCTCCTATGGCGATGTTTACTTTATTATATATTTTTACTTGTTGTTTATTTATTCAATCCTTTGTATTGCCTTGTGCATTGAAGTTAATGGAATAAAAGTAGTTTTCGTTTAATTTGTATTGTTGAATCTCATCTCTCGTAAACGCTCTAACTAAACGACTCTTTATACATAGATTTACGATCATTAATAATCTCGTCATGACTTGTACTAATATAAGATTAATCTCAAAGATAATTAGGATCAAAATCTCTCATCATGAACCAAGCTTTTTGTTCTGTGTGGTTACTGAATAGCTGGAACCCTTGGGTATAAGGTGCCGGATCCCTTTTTCAAAGGATCCGGCGGAACCGGCATATCAGCAAACAGACTATATGCTTGATGATCACTTTACACTCTCACTTTACTCTTCTCTCATAAACCCGACCTAAAAACCCTCTCTAACCCTCCTGGAGATCCCTCATCACTCATCTTGTCTAGCTAACTATCTCCGTAAGTATTAATTCTACTACATTGTAATTTATGTAATTCCAAGTATGTAGTTGAAAAGTATAGCCTACTTACAAAAACTTTTCCCAAAACCTTAATTAGAAATTTTTCTAGATACTAAGGATTAAGAGGTATTCTTTCGGCATTGTTAATACAAGTAAAAAGGGATTTGCTAAGTCTTAATGTAATCAATAAAGTTATCCAACTAAATTATGATAATTCTCTAAACCCATTTGAGTGAAATTATGATACGAAATACTTGGATGTAATTTTTTTTACGTAATTCTCTTTCTCACGAACCACCGTCATACTTTCTACGTCGTCACACTTCTCTGTATAGGTTCTCAACATGCCAAAATTAACCCAACAAGATTACCGCAACACCGCCTACTACATTCCTAAGCATCATCACAAGGAAGGACTTTCACCCAACGATAGAAAAATTTTCAAAATGCTTCAAAAGCGTTTCTTCCATGTAGGACGTGTTGTTGAGCAAACCTTTCTCGATGACACCAACATAGTCCAAGTCTTTTCTAGAATGAACTTTGATTGCCTACTCCATATCAATGAACAAATTTGTCTCGTCTTTGTTCTTGAGTTCTAGAAAAGTTTTTGAATCATTCGCAACGATGATGGAACTATCTCTATCTCTTTCATTATCAACGAAACAACCATTGTCCTACCTCTTCGTGCCTTTGCTGATATCCTTGGTATCCCTTGTCAAGGAATTTGTATGTACTCAAACGATTGATCTCTTGCGAATCTTGATGATACACTTGATCATCATCAAGTCTATCACACTCCTCTTCATGACCCCATCATCGTAAGAAATGCGGTCTTCATTGAACGGGCCTCACCAACCCGTCTCACTCAAAACTCCGAACTCATCCGTCGAGATCCATTCGAAATGGAACTTTCTGAAATGTTTCCTATGTACAAAAAGTGGGAACAAATCCTGAGAGAAAATGTCCTTTGTCTAGTCGGGAACAAAGATCATCCCAATGCTTGTCTTGTCTACATGATTTACTGTCTCATCAATGAAACTCCTTTCAATCTAGCCTATTACATGGTCAAAAGAATGGCTAGTGTCCTCCGAACCGACAAGATGGTGCTTCCCTATGCAATGCTTCTCACTCGCCTCTCAAGGTTCATAAATAGAATGCAACCTTCTCCTATGAACGATGATCATTTTCTTTGTGATCATGTCATGGTACCTCTGACCGAGGGACGGACAAAGAGGTTCATGGTTTATGGAAAAAGGCTACATCCTCTCACCGACTCCTCTGATGAAGTTAAAGCTAATCCAAATGGCCCAATCAATTGTAGGATATTGAAGAATGTTCGTATATTCATAAACCGAGTAATACAATATATATAGTGACATAACCCTAACACATAATATCATTGGGCCTTAGCCCATACAACTAACCAACTATAATAATAATACGACTAACACCCCCCCGCAGTTTGAGCGGGAGGACACCAGACACTCAAACTGGTGCAAAACTCCTCAAACAAAGCTGATGGTAATCCTTTGGTAAACATATCGGCATACTGATAACGTGATGGCACATGAAGAACTCTAACTTGACCAGCAGCATCCAAATCCCGTAAAAAATGAATATCAATCTCGATATGCTTCGTACGTTGATGCTGAACCGGATTAGAAGACAAGTATACGGCACTAACATTATCACAATAGACAAGTGTAGTGGAAGAAAAGGGTGTATGCAGCTCACATAGCAGGTTCCGCAACCAACAGGTCTCAGCCACAGCATTGGCAACACCACGATACTCTGCCTCTGCGCTGGAACGAGAAAGCGTCGGTTGACGCTTAGAGGACCATGAGAGCAGGTTATTGCCAAGAAAAACACAATAGCCAGACGTCGATCTCCGAGTAGTAGGGCAACCGGCCCAATCCGCATCAGAATAAGCAACCAATGATGTAGTGGAAGATGAGAACAACTGTAAACCATAGTCCAAAGTCCCCTGAACATACCTCAGAATCCGCTTAAGAGCTGAAAAATGAGGCCCCCTCAGATCATGCATATAAAGACACACCTGTTGCACAACATAAGAGATATCAGGTCTGGTAAAAGTAAGATACTGGAGAGAACCTCCAACACTCCGATACAATGTCGGATCAGAAACCGGTGGACCATCATCACCCAGTTTAGACTCAGTATCAACAGGAGTCCGACTGGGATTACACCCACTCATATGAGCCCGTTTAAAAATCTCCATAGCATACTTACGTTGTGACAAAAACATCCCATACGAATCACGTGAAACAGAAATACCCAGAAAATAATTAAGAGAACCCAGATCCATCATAGAGAACTCCTGATGCAAAGAAGCAATGATCCGTTGTAACAATCTGTCAGAGGAAGCCGTGAGTACAATATCATCAACATAAAGCAATAAATAAGCAGTATCATCCCCCTGTTTGTAGATAAATAAGGATGAGTCACAACGACTAGAAGTAAACCCAACAGTAGTAATGTAAGTCGCAAAGCGCTGAAACCAAGCCCTAGGAACCTGCTTTAGACCATACAAAGACCGCTGAAATAAACAAACATAATCCGGATGATCAACATCACGAAACCCAGGCGGCTGATGCATATAAACTGTCTCAGCCAAATCACCATGTAGAAAGGCATTCTTGACATCTAGCTGATGAAAGGGCCAATGTCGAGAGATAGCCAAACTAAGAACTGTCCGAATAGTGCCAGGTTTAACAACTGGGCTAAAGGTCTCATCAACATCAACACCCTCTATTTGAGTGCTGCCATTCGCAACAAGACGAGCTTTGTAGCGACTAAGGGTACCATCTGCTAAATACTTGTGGCGAAATAACCACATACACCGAACAATATTGGCATCCGTAGGTCTGGGCACAAGAGTCCAAGTTTTATTCTTAATTAGTGCATCATACTCATCACACATAGCATTTTTCCAATTAGGATCATTAAACGCAGCATTATATGACTTAGGTAAAGGAGAAATAGAAGAAACATGAAAAGTAAAACGCTGAGTGGGACGATTAGTCCCAACACGATAACGTGTGACCATGGGGTGAACCGAAACCGGGTTCGGGTTAACAGGTTGGGAGGGTGCATCCGGAGATGGTTCGGTATTAAGGAATGGTATAGGAGTGGGTTGAGTAGGAGGAGTGGGAGAGGTTGTTGAGGCGACGTTGGTGATGGTGATGATGTTGGTGGAGAATCATGTTGAACAGTTGGGGAAGGTGGTGTAGTTGTTGGTGGCGGTGTTGGTGGAGAATCAGGTTGAACAGTTGGGGTAGTGGGTTGAGTAGTAGGTGATGATCTGATGATATTGGAAATGACATTAGAAGAGTCATCCAAGAAATCATATGAGGGACTGACGGTGGGTTTGATAGTGCCAAACGGGAAAACAGACTCATCAAACGTAACATATCGTGAGATGATGATTTTATTTGTGTTTAGGTCTAGACAACGATACCCACGATGATTGGTGGCATGTCCTAAGAAGATAGACGGTGTAGCCCGAGCTCCAAGTTTGTGATCAGTATCAATGTGTGGATAACAAAGACACCCAAAAGTGCGTAAAAGGCTATAGTCAGGTGTTGACCCAAAAAGGCGAGTAAATGGGATTTCATTATCAATGGCACGAGAGGGTAAAATATTTAAGAGATAAATGGCCATATTAAGAGCTTCAGTCCAATAATTTGGTGGGAGATGAGCCTGAAATAATAAGGTACGTATAAGGTTATTAATGGTGCGAATCATCCTTTCAGATTTCCCATTTTGTTGAGAGGTATGTGGACAAGAAAAGCGAAATTGAATCCCATTATCAGCAAATATTTTATGAAAAGCATGGCTGTCAAATTCACCACCATGATCACACTGAAACGACTTAATTTCACACTTAAATTGAGTGCGAACAAAGGTACGAAACAACATAAATTTAGACAAAACTTCAGATTTATTAACTAAAGGAAAAACCCAAACATATTGTGAAAAATGATCCAAAAATAAAACATAGTACTTGAAACCAGAAAGACTCGGAATTGGGGAAGTCCACAAATCCGAGTGTACAATATCAAACGAAGACTGAACCAAACTACTAGAACTAACAAATGGAAGTTTCACGTGTTTGCCAAGCTGACAAGCATGACAAAGAACGGGAGACTTCTCTTTATTACACGAAATAGAATTACTTGAAAGGACACGACGCAACACTTCACTTCCTGGATGTCCAAGACGTTGATGCCACGTATACTGACTCGCGAGAAAAGCATGCGGAATGGTGGAAGGCTGAGTGACTGGGTAGAGATCTCCATTGCTATCACAGCGGAGCAACACCCGACGCATTTGAAACTCCTTAACAGAAAAACCAAAAGGGTCAAACTCGACAGTACAATAATTATCCCGAACAAACTGATGAACAGAGATCAAATTTTTGACAATATTAGGAGTAATTAAGACATTATTTAAATGGAGTGGTCGGTGAGGAGTAGGCAAAATACTATGTCCAGAGTTGATAACGGGAATAGAATACCCATCACCAACTGCAACAGATGGATAAATGTACAAATTAAAAATATCACTAAGACAATTGATAGAATCATTAAGATGAGAGGACGCACCTATATCCATATTCCAGTTGCCTGCAATCGGATCTTGAAGTGTGGTTGCAGAAAAAGTGCTTGGTAAAATAGTCTCCTGTCCTGGTATAGCACCCGTGGTACCCGACTGTGAACCTTGCTGACTCGGATGTGGACCAAGAATGGACTGTTGACCTGCATATGAACCTTGACCCAATTGTGAACCATAAGTGGTCTGTTGACCAGGCATATTAAATGTACCACCAAAATGTGTTGGACCTGTCATAGGAATTGAACCCCCCATCGCAATCAGACCCCCCACAAATATTGAACCTGTCAAAACTTGTGAACCCATAGGAGATTGGACAGACGGGGAATGGTTATATTGGGCTTCTGATGATACTAATGAGTGGGCTAAAGGATGATTGTTAAAACCCGGTGGTGCCATGGTTGGGCTAGCGTAAAGAGCCATAGGAGCTGGATTGGCTTGCGGTTTATTATTACTAACAGAAGTACAAGTCCCATGTAATCCCAACTTAGCCAAAAGTGTTTGTAAGGTTGCCATATCTTGAGAACTTAAACATGCATTATTCGATGGTATATTGGAACGAGGGGAAACAGTGGAAAGACCATGAATGCCATTATGTAAAAACTTACAACGCATACCAAAACGACACGAACCCTTGTTAAAGTTAACACACGGTTTATGTACCTTTTCCGGGATAGAAGAAGATTGTCGAGAGGTGCTACCATTATTAGCCAACAATACCAAGGGAGAGGACGAAGTAGCATCCATATAAGTAGCATGAGCACGTGATTTCAAGCACATCTCCGCCGTAGTAAGCATCGAACGCACCGTTTTGAGATCCGGAAAAGGATCACGATGAATGATAATATCGGAGACATGTTGATATGAATCCGGTAACCCGTCAAGAGCTATGTTAACAACACCATCGTTGGTAATAGGAGACCCAAGACTTGATAACACGGTTGCAATGGACTCGATCTTACGAAAGTAAGCATCGATGCTCAAACTTCCAAGCTTCATAGAATGCAACTCCGACTTCAAGGCAATGGAACGTGACCGCTTGTTGTCATTAAAAATCAAGGCAAGAATGTCCCACGCTTCTTTCGCCGTTTTAGGGTTTTCAACGACAAGTCGTTGTTGAAGGGTTTTGGATAAAGTTAAACCCCGTGGGTATAACTTTATTGATGACCATTATTTATAATGGTAAAACCCTAATTCCCAAAACCCACAAACCGGGCTTGGGCCTAATTATCCACTAATACTCCTCCGCAGTTCGAGCGGCGAAATCGTGAAAGCTCAAACTGGAGTAGTAAACTAAGAAAGCAAAATAAAACAATAAACCGACGGGATAACCCAAAGTATCCATCTTTTTTTTTTTCTTTTTTTCGAAGGATAACCCAAAGTATTTTTTTTTCCAAAGTATCCCAAACAGTCGTCTCGGGAATAAGAACCCTAGATTCGACACCAAAAAAAGTCGTCTCGGGAATAAGAACCCTGGATTCGATACCAACAAAAGTCATCTCGGGAATAAGAACCCTAGATTCGACACCGACAAAAGTCGTCTCGGGAATTAGAACCCTAGATTCGACACCAACAAAATTCGTCTCGGGAATAAGAACCCTAGATTCGACACGAACAAAAGTCATCTCGGGAATTAATACCCTAGATTCGACATATAAAAAAACAAACAATTAAATAACTATAATTTTTTTTTTTATTTCATCATTTTTTTTTATTTTTTTTAATTTTTTTGATGTAACGAGAAGCTAAAAACAATACTATTACTAATAGAAACAAAGAATCCCTTCGGTAGCCATCAAAATCATATCCAATAACACACACGGGAAGTCGAGATTTGTTCAACCAAAACTCACCCACAATCGGCCTATCGTCGGTTGCCGTCTTTTTCTCTGTCAATCCCAATTCCAATTCCTTAATCTTTCTGGTGGTGTTATTATTCTGTTCTATTGCTATGTTCCTTCTTTTCTTCTCTGAAGTTGGTGAATATTTGCTTTTGACTTTTGGGTATAACAAGGAATATATGCAACGTGTAGTTTAAATTCAATAAATACAATGGTAATTGGGATTAATGAAAGGCTACGGCAAGAAATTGGATGGTGAAAGTGACAGCAATTTTTTTTTGAAGACTGTGGGATAGGGTTTGACGGGTGGCTTAGTGGAGGCGGCTCACCTAGGTCTGAGGATCAGACCCTCTCTGATACCATGTTAGAATGATGGAATCAATAGTGAGCCATTCATCAGTCGGGGGAGGCTTGGTGCTAGCAGTGGCTGCATCCGGGGAAGCATCAACAAGATGGTCCATGAGGTTGTAGCCGCGACATAAATTCTGAAAAAAATACGTCCATGATGGGTAGTTCATCTCATCCACATCCAAAAGAACAGGTATACATGTGGAGAGATTGTTGATCGTGGAGAGCTTATCCGACAACAAGATGACGGGTTGAGTTGGTGCGCCTGTCATAGTGAAGGGTTGAATACGTGAGGTGTAGGGTTGTATAGGAAAAGAATGGACCAGTAACTTTGAGGATAACAAATAGTAGCAATTCGTAGGTTTAGGTGTAGGACTTTAAAGTAGATTGTATAGTATAAAGGGAGAAAGCAACAGTAGCAAAAAGAAGATCACCCAGAAAAACTAAAAAAAGTCGACGATCGACAATAAAGAAGAACTAAAAAAGAAAGAAGTTTTAGGATCGTTTAGAGTTTAGGCTTTGATACCATGTAGGATATTGAAGAATGTTCGTATATTCATAAACCGAGTAATACAATATATATAGTGACATAACCCTAACACATACTATCATTGGGCCTTAGCCCATACAACTAACCAACTATAATAATAATACGACTAACATCAATAACTATCAACTTGATCCCCACACTTACATTGACCAACTCCCAAGAATCCACAATGAGACCGAGGAGTTCAAGCAAACCAAGGGTATGTTCAAGTGTCTCACTCACTTCATATCAAGCATGGGAAAGAAGAAGAGGTGAAGAGGAAATGAATGTTTTAAAACAATTTGTCATTTGAAACATGTAATGTAGGTGATACAATGTCTCTAACGTATGGTAATGCTCAATAGTAGCATGTTGGGTAAAACATAACAATCGTAATAACTTAAATAACCTACTAGGAAATTTTACCACTTTTGATCTTATATCAAAAGTTGGTCATTATCATTTTTGACTGTCCTTATGTGGTTACTACGTGCTCTACTTGTTATATTAGTCTTGTGTGTATATATATAATTGTTGCTTGTAACACTAGAGATGATATTTGACAAGTGAGCATAATTTTGGCGAGCTCACTGTGAACATATTAGTCACAGCAGCCAGATCCATCAGTTATAACTGACGGGATCCCTCCTAGAAAGGAACCGGAAGAACCGGCCAAACAGAAAAGAATTTTATAACACTTTTCTTCACACTCAATTATTACACTAGTTAGTCATCTCCTATTAGTCATATGTGAGCTGACTTTGATGTTAGTAGTCTTGTTGAACTCTTAAGAAAGACTTAAGTATCATCCGATATATTTTGTATTTATCATTTCCACAATAACCACTATTTCTCAGTTCCACTTCTTGCATCACCTCTCTCTGATCATTTTACACTTACCTATAATTTAAATAAATTTTTAACAAATTTATTTGCACCATCTCTACCTCAAAATACTCTAAAAACAATCTTTTAATTCTTATGATTTTTAAAGAATTTTTAAAGTTTTCATACCACCTTTTCCTAAAACCTACAAATATTTAACACTTAGTGATATGATTATCTTAATCCATATTCACTTAATAGCCTACTTAGACCTCTTTCTCACCTCTAAAGATCATTTATGACAACCCCTCATCATTAGTCTTTTAACACTCAGAGTTGCCTTCACTAAAACACTATCTTACACTCATTACATCAGGAAATATAGGGTTGCAATAGCTAGATGACCATCATTTCTCACGTTTATCTGATCTGTTAGCCGGTTCCCTCTGCTAGAACCAGGCAAATAGAAACAGATTTTATAACCTATAACATTCCAATACTTAACTTTATCCACTCAAGCACTCCACATTGCCTTTAATATATCTCCTAGAAGAATGTATCACTGTAATTGACCTTGGTGCATGCATATCATTGCAATTCAAAGGATTTTAGTGGTTTAGGCTTTAAATTCACTTGCTTGATCCTTCACTATTTAAGCCACTTGTGTTTGTGCTTCCACTCTAAACCTACCCAAAAACATGACTAAGGCACCAAGTGCAAGATCATCCACTAGGAGCCCTCCAAGAAAAACCGCATGAATAGTGTATGAAATATCCTCAACCGAAACTTCACCCATCAAAGCACCCTCTACTAGAACACCTCTCCCAAACTACATCCAAACTCCTCCATCTAATGAACCAACTCCAACACAACTAGCTTCCAACAAACCAAACTCACCACAACTTCCATCTCTTGAACCATCACCACCACAACTTGCTTCCACCAAAACAACATCACCACAATCAACTCCTCTTGAACCTACACCTACTAGTGAACCTACATTACCAAACACTCCTATATCCACTCAACCAACAAAACCTTCTCCTCTTGAACCAAGAATTCTTTCTTTCACCACACCTCATTCATCACCTTACCTCTACTTCAATTCATTGGAGGACTTACCTCCTAGACCTTCTAATCCACCACCATTACCAACATTCTCATCCATTGAGAAAATGTCAACACAACCACCATCTCATCACCTAGATGTTGACATCAACATACCACCACCCATAGCATACTTACCTTCCTCTCCACCACCCTCAAATGGCCCATTTTGGGTAATAAGAAAATGTCAACCATCACAAACACCTCAATTACCTCAACCAAACAATGACACACTTCCACCCACACATGTTTCTTTACCAACACCCGTGGTACATCCACAACCTCTAAACCTTGGTGCTTCCACCATAAACTTACTTCCACAACCTTCTTTCTTAAAACCAACATCACAACAACTAAGCCACAATGACACTTGTGATCATTGTAAACATACTCAAACCTTAGTACATGAACTACGTGATGAAGTACGTTTCATGCTCTACCATCTTTTTGAACGTCTTGATGACGTCATCAAACCAAACATACCCGAAAAACCTTGAAGTGCAAGCACAAGTGGTCTCACTATTCTAGTATTAGGCCTAGACTTTGTTAGGATTTTTCCTTTTTAGATCATTTTCTTAGTTTTAGAGATTTGACCAATGTGTGTAACACTTCTCTTATTTTATTAAATTAATCTACTTGATTATGTGCTTCTTGTCTATGTGAGCATGATTGGTGTGATTATTACTTGTCTTCATATCTTTTCTATTATGCACTGTTGCTAACAAACTGCAGGTAAGCCGGATCCATCACTTTGTACTAGCCGGATCCCTTTTTCAAAGGAACCGGCGGATCCGGACAAATAGAACACTAAACAAATTTTATGCAACTCCAATTTCTGCAAAGGGACACAATATACTTGTCTTCTAATATTTGTTTTGTAGATTTTCAAAAATACACATGGAGTACTTGACGCCCTCATTAAGGGGGAGTTTTCGTCCAAGCAAAACCATTGCAAATACTTGCAATGAGCACATCTTAGTCTCCTTAATTACTTGACGCCCTCAATAAGGGGGAGCAACCGTCAAGGGGGAGCAACTAAGATCTTCTTACTCTCTTCTCTCTATTCTACATCTTTTCTTTCACTTACTTTTCTTAAAACTTGCATTCGGGTTAGTTTTCTTTCGACGCCCTTTTTGTTTCGACAAAAAGGGGGAGAAAGAGTAAAAACTACAATTCAAAACTTTATGAATTTTATTTTTTACTTAAAGTAATTTTATGTTTTGTCATAAAAAAAAGGGGGAGATTGTTAATACAAATAAACCTTCAAAAGGTTTATTTATATTTTACGATCTTTCAATGTTTTGTCGATAACAAACGTAAAATTATTTTAACGAGATAAATAAATTACGTAATGCTTTGAGCCAATAGTTTACGAAATCATTTCATTAAACAAGTAAACCTTAAACATATCTAGTTGACAAGTTTACATGAAACCAAAACTATTTTATAAAAACACTTAAGTAACATTTGTTACTTACATTTTATAAAATATATGTTAAGAAAAAGCTAGTAAACACTTGGACTATCCATGGCCCAAAACCAAGTCAATAAACCATAAACCATGGAGCTTGACCCATGACCCATTGCATGACATCCATAATGGGTTAAACCCATGACCCATGACCCAAAGTCCATAACCCATAACCCAAAGTCCATGACCCAAGATGTCTTTGACATCAGGCATGACATCATCTTTCCATGGATCATAACCCATAACCCATAACCCGGTTTGTAACCCAAAATCCAGACTGGTTTACCCAGTTACCCGGATCCCTCGGTTTACACTAGCCGGATCCCTCTTAGAAGAGATCCAATGGAACCGGGTGAACAGTAGGCAGTTTTGCCTATAAATAGTGAGCCATTTATCTCTTATCTCTCACCCCTTTTAGAGTTTACTTCTCTCTATACCCTAAACTCTCTAACCTCAGATCCAATGATCTTTCTTTGTAGTTTCTCTTTGTGATTCTCTAGGTTCCTTCCATAAGGCGAGATCACAACATCTCGAAGACGTGCAAGCTCGTGATATAGGTTGCTTTGATTCTTCTCTTTCAAGATCATAGAAGTGATTCTTGTTCTTTCTTTCTTCTCAAAGGGTGTTGTAGATGTGTTAAGTCGATAGGTGTAAAAGGACGTTGGATCCTTTAGTCGAGTTGCATTGGGTTTGTTGGTTTGGTCTGCCATGCTAAGGACCCGGTATCTAGACTTATACCGGATAAAGTTTAGGCGACGAATGTTAGGTCTACCTTGTGTGAAAGACTCGGTATCTAGCTTTGTATCGGATAAAGTGTAAGCGACGTTGTGAAGGCTTATCCGCTATGTGAAAGGAGTTTGTGTTGTGAAGTGATAACGAACTCTCAAGTAGGTGACTCGGGGAGTGGAGTAAGGCAAGGAAGGTGTCCTAGTAAGCGAACCACTATAAATACTTGTGTTGTGGTTGTGTCTCTCTAACTCAATCTCCTAGCTTAGTTTATATGTTTTTATTTCTATCAATATTTAACACGTCAAAACTAGATTGACATAAGCCGATCTATAAGTTTTAATAAGTGATCTTAATCGGTAAAACTATTCAACCCCCCCCCCCCTTCTAGTTTTCTACAATTGGCATCAGAGCTTCGTTACCAAGTTTCTTAGAGTATATTGTACTTTAAAAACTTGATACGATCCGTGTATGTTTTGAAAACTACAACGAAGGAAAAACCATTTGTAAAAATTGACATTTAACTCATTTTTTTTCAAAAATAACAAAACTTTCATTGTTTGGATATTAATAGTATTATTCAAACATTCTCTTTGATAAATCTTTGTTAGACCCGTTCCCCGGGTATGTGGACCCCACCCTAGATGAAAGTGGACCAAAGGCCTTATGTGATTGGCTAGCAAATGAATGTAACGCTATAGTTAAACCCGATAGTCAAAGAATGTGTAATGTGGTTATGGAAAGTTTATATGTGGCCAGAGTAGAAAGAAAGAGAATTAAGGGGCTAATGTTATAAATTGTTGAATGTGTTATAAAGTTTTGTGTGGCCAAAATAAGAGAAAAAGGACTTAGGGGACTAAATTTGCCATCTAGGCAAACTTGCATCTTATCTAAATACATCCAGGAGATTCTAGCATTCTCCATAAGTTTCAAGAGGTGTTTGTTAGTCCGGTTCTTAGAGAAAGAAAAAGAGAGGGAAATGTTAGTGTTGGCTTAAGGAGAAGAGGAAGATGAAGAGCAAGTGTCCATAGCCTTTCCTAGCATCGATTCCCTTCAAGTAAGTATTCTAAGTTATAAGTTAATGATGATTATTAAGGTAAAGGTTATTGGGTTAAGTGGGTTTTCATCATATGATCTTGATATGATCATATGATAATATAGAGATGATGTTGGGTAAGTTTAGATGGGTTTTATAACCCTTGATCATGTTTTGTTGTGTTAATAAGTATTGATGATGATTATGGTTTAGGAAGTAATGATGATGATGATGATGATGAAAGATGAAGATGATGATGATGATGTTATTGATAGTCTTAGCTTGGACTCAAGGTAAGTAAACCGGCTATAAGATGATATTATGATGACTTCTATGCATTATGTGTCTAGATGTTCATAAATGTTAAGATTAATGAATGTTTGTGTGATGATGTTATGTGGTAGTAAGTGTAAGGTTAGTGATGGATTAGGCAAGGTTGGAGTAGAAAGGAATATTGATGCTTAAGGGTTAAGGTATGTGTTAATGTTCAATGACATGAAGGATTAAAGGTTATGATGTGTAATGTGTGAATGAATTGTAATGTTATGTTATATCCGTTTTACTTACTAAGCCTTTGTGCTTACGGTTTAAGTGTTTAATGTTTTGTATGTTTATGTGTGACGGAAATGGTAATCTTGAGCTAAGGATTAAGATGGGCTAATGTGGAGGATAGAAGGTTTGATATGTGCTAGGAGCTTAGGTAGAATACCGAGCTCAAGTATGAAGTTTGTACCCCCGTTGGTCTTTTATTGATTTATAAAGTTAAGTCAAGCGTCAAAATGTATGATAATGAAGTCCTAATGATTTGGTGGCCTAATGATGTGTCAAAGTATGTTTTATGCATATTTAGTAAAAGTTAAAGGGGTGTTTGGATTATGTGTAAAAGTACCCATTTTGGGTGGTAAACAGGTCAAGTATCCTTGGAACATGTTTAATATGTTAAGTTAATGATGTTGACCAAGTTTGTTGTAAAATGGAAGTGGTATAAGTGGTTTATGGTGAGAATGGGTCGAAATGGGTCTAAAGTGGTTAATTTGTAGAGTACTAGTTCGGGCGGTCAAACTGGTGATGTTATTGAATGAAAGTGATGTTTATGATGTGATAATGAATTCGGGAAAGTTTCATTAAGTTTCGAGTCTCGAAATTTTTTTTTCCGGAAATTAGAGTAAGTTGCTAAAATTTGCATATTGCAGAATTTGCATGTTTCCAGAATTTGCATATTTCCAGAATTTGCATATTGGTTCGAAAAATCATATCTTTTAAACCGTAAGTTGTTACGGGTCGTGCCACCCGTCGTTTTGAAGGTAATTGAGTGTACTCTCATTTAAAAATAGTTTCAAGGGCTGAATATCTATAGATTTTTGTCAGTTGTCAAAAGAGTATCAGAATGTCCAAAAAAGTCAAGCGTTTCCGCATATAAAGTGTTAAGTTTTTGTCAAAGCGGGCACGGGGTGTTACAACTTGGTATCAGAGCTTCGGTTTAAGTGAATTAGGTTTCCTTTAGGTTGCCTAGACTTAAAGCACTCGTAGAAATGTTGGACGTAGGTGTAAGAAATGAGTAAGGTAAACGTTTAAGTTAGAAGAAGGAATGTGTAATGTGACATGTGAACTTAAGTCAGTAAGTATGATGAAAGTGTTTTATGTTTTAAAGTGTATGTGATGTAAGTCCGTGGAGGACTTGAAGCTTTAAAATGATTAGTTAACCGTGCACCTCGATTGGTGTCGGTGATTAAGTAAACGTATGTTAGAGTAACGGTAATGGAATGTGAATAGGAATGGTGATTGGTATTAGAGATGGGTTAAAGAGTAAGTTTAAATGTTGACGTCTAAAGTATGGACATTGTAAATGTGCTAAATTATAACGTGAAAAGATAATATGAAACTAAGGTACTAAGGATGTTGTGTTAAATGGTATGAAGGGTAAAGAATGAGGCTAAAGAATAACGACAAGTAATGATTATGATTGTAAGATATTAATGACCAACATATGGTCTCGTTATACATACATATGTCTAATGATTGACGTTAAAGTAGAATGGAGACGGGCTAAGGGTAAGTAAGGTATGAGAAACTAAGTATGGAGGTGAATGTGTAACAAGGATGAATGATATGATGGTATGTAAATATTGAAATTGAACAATATTGATTAAGCACATAAATGACTAAAATAAGATAAGTCAAGGTATAAGAATAAGAATGCGATGAGTTAAGAATGTAAGAAAGAATGAGATGAGTATGTATGAGGTAAAGGTGTTGCCTTGAAATCATTATATTACGGCTAAGGCGATTAGCGGTAATTATTTTAACGAATGCATGTGTTGCAGTTGACGATATATGTAAAGTCTATATGCAAAAGAGTTGAGTAGACTAACGTGTAATGTAAAAAGGTGGGAATGACTAACGCGGGTCAATGAATGTAAGCTAGAGTGAAAAATGTAAAGACGTAGAAATTGTGTAGATAACTAAAACGTGCAAGAAGAATGAATGGTACTAATGAACGGATGTAAGTTAACCTATGCAAGGTTTAAAAGGAAAAGAGTCGAGTGGACTAAAGGGTAAAGTAAGAGGGTGAAAATGATTAAAGAGGATTAGAATGTAAGATGATAAACACATAGAAGTGTGTACTTATAATAAGCAGGTTCATATGCTCTATGAGCTTGCGTTCACTAAACAAAATGGATGGGACAATGTATGTATGTTAAAATGTTAATAGCTTGGATCCAATGTTATAATGTGAAAGTGATAAAGGATGAATGTTAAGGATCCTTCGGGATGAATTTAATGATCCTCCGGGATGAATGTTAAAGGTGGTATCCTTCGAGATGACCAAGTCAATGAATGTTAAAGAATCCTTCGGGATGTGTTAAAGATCCTCCGGGATAAAACGTATTGCCTTCACCGGCAAAGATTGCCTACATCCTTGGCATGTGTAATAATCCCTTCGGGAAAAATGTTAAAGTAAAGTGGATCCAAGCGAGAAAATTAAAAAGTTTAAATAATGAATGAAATGTAAAATGAAAATGAAAGATTGAAAGTTAAAGCGTGTAATGAATAGGTGTGACTGTTATGTCAGAAGTGTATAAGTAGGATGGTTTATGGTTTCTTTATTTAAATGGATTGGGACGCCTTTTCATTTGAATAAAGAAGTCATAAATCACTGAACCATGAGTTTGTATTTCTTGATTTACATCGTTTGGGATGCCTCTCCATGTAAATGAGGAAGTATGAATGAGTAGGCTTATGTGTTCCCGACATGGCATGAGTAGGGTGGAAGGGTAGAAGAAGGAGTCTAGGATGATTAGAAGTTATAAGGAGTAAGATAGGTAGATTGATAACGAGTTGAATGACGACCCTAGGAGGGAAACGTCAAGTGAAGTATAGGACTTAGGTGTTTGAGTGTGAGTTGAAATGATTTAAGTTTTAAATGATATGCTTGTTGCAATATGAATTGAAGGAAAATGTGGAGTAATGAATGCTAATAAACGCTAATATGGAATAAAAGATCTATAAAATTTTGAGAAGAAAAGTAAAGGTGAATGTAACGTGTAGTAAAATGTCAATGAGATTGTGGTAAGGTTGCGGTAAAAGTATAAAGTTAATGAATAATCGACTTATAAAAAGTTAAATAGGGTGTGTAATGTTCAAGTGACACATAGTCCTTGACGGAAAAGTTAAATGGAACTAGTTAGAAGGTTATACGATAGACGTAGAAATGGTTAAATGGCATATATTTGTGGCAAGGATTGTGTCTTAAATGACATAATCGTTGAATAGAAATGAAATGATAGAAAGGTTAAGCTAGAAACAGAATGAGTTAAGGGTATGTTGTGCATATAGTGGACCTTGAATTGCAAGATCACTTAGATCGTTGCAACAAAAAAGGGGGATGAAAAATGGAGAGTGCTAAGAATGGGGGTAAAGCGAGACTAAGTTTGGTTAGAAATAGACGAGAGATTTCGGGGATGAAATCTAAATAAGGGGGTAGAATTGTTAGATCCGTTCCTCGGGTACGTGGACCCCACCCTATATGAAAGTTGACCAAAGGCCTTATGTAATTGGCTAGCAAATGAATATAACGCTATAGTCAAACCCGATAGTCAAAGAATGTATAATGTGGTTATGGCAAGTTTATATGTGGCCAAAGTAGAAAGAAAGAGAATTAAGGGGCTAATGTTATAAAGTGTTGATCGTTTTATAAAGCTAAGAGTGGCCAAAATAAGCGAAAAAGGACTTAAGGGACTAAAGTTGCCATCTAGGCAAACTTGCATCTTATCTAAATACATCCAAGAGATTCTAGCATTCTCCATAAGTTTCAAGAGGTGTTTGTTAGTCCGGTTCTTAGAGAAAGAAAAAGAGAGGGAAAGGTTAGTGTTGGCTTAAGGGGAAGAGGAAGATGAAGAGCAAGTGTCCATAGCCTTTCCTAGCATCGATTCCCTTCAAGTAAGTATTCTAAGTTATAAGTTAATGATGATTATTAAGGTAAAGGTTATTGGGTTAAGTGGGTTTTCATCATATGATCTTGTTATAATCATATGATAATATAGAGATGATGTTGGGTAAGTTTAGATGGGTTTTATAACCCTTGATCATGTTTTGTTGTGTTAATAAGTATTGATGATGATTATGGTTTAGGACGTAATGATGATGATGAAGATGATGAAAGATGAAGATGATGATGATGATGATGTTATTGATAGTCTTAGCTTGGACTCAAAGTAAGTAAACCGGCTATAAGATGATATTATGATGACTTCTATGCATTATGTGTCTAGATGTTCATAAATGTTAAGATTAATGAATGTTTGTGTGATGATGTTATGTGGTAGTAAGTGTAAGGTTAGTGATGGATTAGGCAAGGTTGGAGTAGAAAGGAATATTGATGCTTAAGGGTTAAGGTATGTGTTAATGTTCAATGACATGAAGGATTAAAGGTTATGATGTGTAATGTGTGAATGAATTGTAATGTTATGTTATACCCGTTTTACTTACTAAGCCTTTGTGCTTACGGTTTAAATGTTTAATGTTTTTTAGGTTTATGTGTGATGGAAATGATAATCTTGAGCTAAGGATTAAGATGGGCTAATGTGGAGTATAGAAGGTTTGATATGTGCTAGGAGCTTAGGTAGAATACCGAGCTCAAGTATGAAGTTTGTACCCCCGTTGGTCTTTTATTGATTTATAAAGTTAAGTCAAGTGTCAAAATGTATGATAATGAAGTCCTAATGATTTGGTAGCCTATTGATGTGTCAAAGTATGTTTTATGCATTTTTAGTAAAAATTAAAGGGGTGTTTGGATTATGTGTAAAAGTACCCATTTTGGGTGGTAAACGGGTCAAGCGTTCTTGGAACGTGTTTAATATGTTAAGTTAATGAAGTTGGCCAAGTTTGTTGTAAAATGGAAGTGGTATAAGTGGTTATGGTGAGAATGGGTCAAAATGCGTCTAAAGTGGTTAATTTGTAAAGTACTAGTTCGGGCGGTCAAACGGGTGAAGTTATTGTATGAAAATGATGTTTATGATGTGATAATGAATTCGGGAAAGTTTCATTAAGTTTCGATTCTCGAAAGTTGGTTTTTTCGGAAATTAGAGTAAGTTGCTAAAATTTGCATATTGCAGAATTTGCATGTTTCCAGAATTTGCATATTTCCAGAATTTGCATATTGGTTCGAAAAATCATATCTTTTAAACCGTAAGTCGTTACGAGTCGTGCCACCCATCGTTTTGAAGGTAATTGAGTGTACTCTCATTCAAAAATAGTCTCAAGGGCCGAATGTCTATATATTTTTGTTAGTTGTCAAAAGAGTATCAGAATGTTCGAAAAAGTTAAGCGTTTCCGCATATAAAGTGTTAAGTTTTTGTCAAAGCGGGCACGGGGTGTTACAATCTTAATAGGATTCTTCAAAGACTTTGTTCTAACTATGAAGAAGAAAGTCAAAACAAGAATCTAAAAGAAGCTATTTATAAAGGAAAGAAGTCTTCTAAAAACTCATGCAGTGTTTCACTTCTATGGTCTCAATACCTTATAGAAAGATTATAGCGAAGGTATGTTTTCTTGATTAGTTCTATAAAATATACCTTCTTGCCTATATGTGCTTATATGCTTTAACTCTCTTTTAAGTAGTTGTTAACATTTGTTGTCTAAACTAAAACAATATCTACATATACCAAACCACAAAATTCAAAAATCTCTTTTCACAAACTCTCACACCACTCGACGCCCTGCTACAGTAAAACGTCACTTCAAAATCTTTTATTTAATCTAAATCTTTCTCATCTTAATCACATACAGAATTCAAATTTCAAATTATCCTTCATCCCCTTCAAACGAAGAAAACTCCGCAAAAATGGTGTACTACGCATTGATCATCATCATTGTCTCACTCGTGGGACTCATTTATCCCGTTCTCAAGTTCTCCTATGGCGATGTTTACTTTATTTTATATTTTTACTTGTTGTTTATTTATCCAATCCTTTGTATTGCCTTGTGCATTGAAGTTAATGGAATAAAAGTAGTTTTTGTTTAATTTGTATCGTTGAATCTCATCTCTCGTAAACTGATGCGCGCGTGTGTCGTTGCGGTGCGCGTGTGTCATTGCGGTTTAGCAGAATTAATGCCTACTCAAGTTTTAAAATTATATTTAGCCGACTTATCTATAACACACACACTTAACGAGCAGTGTACCCGGTCAGTATGAATATAATGGTAAGTAGAGTGTCGATCACTAAGAGTGGAACGTATTATCTAGTTATTCTAATCAGTATTTTAATATCCTAAGTTAGCTATACAACCTATTCTAACGCAAGGGGGTTCAGCCTGAGAGACTGGCACGGTTTGGTTATGATTAAATAGAAAACTAAACTAATGAGCACGAATCCGCGATTAGCACACACGTACACAGATAGATACTTGAGACAATAAGAAGACCTGTCCTGATAATTAAGTAGCTTGTCACTTGTTTTATTGCTAGTTTTATATGAAGTGTATATAATTAAACCTTTCTCGTTGGCTCTAATCTCATCGGCGAGTAAACCCTTAATGATCACTTATGTTTATCCCACTATCCTAGAAACGATAGAATAAATAGGCGAGGAAGGGGCATGGCGACCCAAGCAATGCTCAGCTAGACACAGAGGTTATCAATGCACTAATAAAAGTCACCAAAGACATCAACATATAAACTTTAATTAATGGGAAAGCAATTTTAAGGGGTGCGCATGATATTTCGTAGTCACATGACATCAGCCCATCAATCCTGATGAATTAAAGTGTACTAATACAATAAAACAAAACTACTTAATGAATTGAATACATGCAGGACCTTCTTACAGCTCTTGTATCTTCGTTCAGGGTGTGTCTTGTGCTGCTAATACGTCTGAATTCGTCTCTGGTTTGGTACTCGTACGTATGGTATCTTGCACACAAAATTCGTCTGACTTTGGGGTATTTATAGTTTCTGTCTGAGGGTTAGATGCGGCGCATTGACTTAACTTCGTGTGGGGTCCAAGATTAATATATTCAGGAATATTCGTACACCGCCTTAAGATGCGGCGTAACTCCATTTCTCTATGCGGCGCATGTCCTTTGCTGTCTTGGATTGTAACTTGTGAAATCTTGATAGTGATACGCCGTATGTAAGAAGTATGTTGCGGCGTATCTGGAGCAGAATGATCTTGATCTTGTACATTTCAGTAGACTCTTAACATCTTGCTTGTTTTGCTCCATAATTAGTCCAAAATCGCCAAGTTTCACATAATACTTATTTTTACCTGAGAATTACAAAAGTAAACATTAACGTATCAATTCTCATATATAATATAATAAAACAAGTCAAATAAATAGGATAAATGATGATAATAAAATGTACTTATTTGAGTTCATCATAAACGCTCTAACTAAACGACTCTTTATACATAGATTTACGATCATTAATAATCTCGTCATGACTTGTACTAATATAAGATTAATCTCAAAGATAATTAGGATCAAAATCTCTCATCATGAACCAAGCTTTTTGTTCTGTGTGGTTACTGAATAGCTGGAACCCTTGGGTATAAGGTGCCGGATCTTTTTTTCAAAAGATCCGGCGGAACCGGCATATCAGCAAACAGACTATATGCTTGATGATCATTATACACTCTCACTTTACTCTTCTCTCATAAACCCGTCCTAAAAACCCTCTCTAACCCTCCTGGAGATCCCTCATCACTCATCTTGTCTAGCTAACTATCTTCGTAAGTATTAATTCTACTACATTGTAATTTATGTAATTCCAAGTATGTAGTTCTCAATTTTCATCTAAATGGGTTTATCACAATCAATACTTAATTGTTATCACATTGTGTTTACTAGTCATCTAAGATAATCTTTGTAGTTGAAAAGTATAGCCTACTTACAAAAACTTTTCTCAAAACCTTAATTAGAAATTTTTCTAGATACTATGGATTAAGAGGTATTCTTTCGGCATTGTTAATACAAGTAAAAAGGGATTTGCTAAGTCTTAATGTAATCAATAAAGTTATCCAACTAAATTGTGATAATTCTCTAAACCTATTTCAGTGAAATTATGATACGAAATACTTGGATGTAATTTTTTTTACGTAATTCTCTTTCTCACGACCCACCGTCACACTTTCTACGTCGTCACACTTCGTTCCTGTATAGGTTCTCAACATGCCAAAATCAACCCAACAAGATTACCGCAACACCGCCTACTACATTCCTAAGCATCATCACAAGGAAGGACTTTCACCCAATGATAGAAAATTTTTCAAAATGCTTCAAAAGCGTTTCTTCCATGAAGGATGTGTTGTTGAGCAAACCTTTCTCGATGACACCAACATAGTCCAAGTCTTTTCTAGAATGAACATTGATTGCCTACTCCATATCAATGAACAAATTTGTCTCGTCTTTGTTCTTGAGTTCTAGAAAAGTTTTCGAATCATTCGCAACGATGATGGAACTATCTCTATCTCTTTCATTATCAACGAAACAACCATTTTCCTACCTCTTCGTGCCTTTTCCGATATCCTTGGTATCCCTTGTCAAGGCATTTGTATGTACTCAAACGATTGGTCTCTTGCAAATCTTGATGATACACTTGATCATCATCAAGTCTATCACACTCCTCTTCATGACCCCATCACCGTAAGAAATGCGGTCTTCATTGAAAGGGCCTCACCAACCCGTCTCACTCGAAACTCCGAACTCATCCGTCGAGATCCATTCCAAATGAAACTTTCTGAAATGTTTCCTATGTACAAAAAGTGGGAACAAATCCTAAGAGAAAATGTCCTTTGTCTAGTCGGGAACAAAGATCATCCAATACTTGTCTTGTCTACATGATTTACTGTCTCATCAATGAAACTCCTTTCAATCTAGCCTATTACATGGTCAAAAGAATGGCTAGTGTCCTCCGAACCGACAATATGGTGCTTCCCTATGCAATGCTTCTCACTCGCCTCTCAAGGTTCGTAAATAGAATGCAACCTTCTCCTACGAACGATGTTCATTTTCTTTGTGATCATGTCATGGTACCTCTGACCGAGGGACGGACAAAGAGGTTGGTTTATGGAAAAAGGCTACATCCTCTCACCGACTCCTCTGATGAAGTTAAAGCTGATCCAAACGGCCCAATCAATAACAAGCAAACCAAGGGTATGTTCAAGTGTCTCACTCACTTCATATCAAACATGGGAAAGAAGAAGAGGTGAAGAGGAAATGAATGTTTTTAAAACAATTTGTCATTTGAAACATGTAATGTAGGTGATACAATGTCTCTAACGTATGGTGATGCTCAATAGTAGCATGATGGGTAAAACATAACAATCGTAGTAACTTAAATAACCTATTAGGAGATTTTACCACTTTTGATCTTTTATCAAAAGTTGGTCATTATCATTTTTGATTGTCCTTATGTGGTTACTACGTGCTCTACTTGTTATATTAGTCTTGTGTATATATATATAATTGTTGCTTGTAAAACTAGAGATAATATTCGACAAGTGAGCGTAATTTTGGCGAGCTCACTTTGAACATATTAGTCACAGCAGCCGGATCCATCAGTTATAACTGACCGAATCCCTCCTGGAAAGGAACCGGAAGAACAGGCCAAACAGAAAAGAATTTTATATCACTTTTCTTCACACTCAATTAGTACACTAGTTAGTCATCTCCTATTAGTCATATTTGAGCTGACTTTGAGATTAGTAGTCTTGTTGAACTCTTAAGAAAGACTTAAGTATCATCCAACAAACCAAACTCACCACAACTTCCAACAAACCAAACACACCACAACTTCCATCTCTTGAACCATCACCACCACAACTTGCTTCCACCAAAACAACATCACCACAATCAACTCCTCTTGAACCTACACCAACTAGTGAACCTACATTACCAAACACTGCTATATCCACTCAACCAACAAAACCTTCTCCTCTTGAACCAAGAATTCTTTCTTTCACCACACCTTATTCATCACCTCACCACTACTTCAACTCATTGGAGTACTTACCTCCTAGACCTTCTAATCCACCACCATTACCAACATTCTCATCCATTGAGAAAATGTCAACACAACCACCATCTCATCACCTAGATGTTGACATCAACATACCACCACCCATAGCATACTTACCTTCCTCTTCACCATCCTCAAATGGCCCATTTTGGGTAATAAGAAGATGTCAACCATCACAAACACCTCAATCACCTCAACCAAACAATGACACACTTCCACCCACACATGTTTCTTTACCAACACCCGTGGTACATCCACAACCTCTAAACCTAGGTGCTTCCACCTCAAACTTACTTCCACAACCTTCTTTCTTAAAACCAACATCACAACAACCAAGCCACAATGACACTTGTGATCATTGTAAACATACTCAAACCTTAGTACATGAACTACGTGATGAAGTGCGTTTCATGTTCTGCCATCTTCTTGAACATCTTGATGATGTCATCAAACCAAACCTACCCAAAAAACCTTGAAGTGCAAGCACAAGTGGTCTCACTATTCTAGTATTAGGCCTAGACTTTGTTAGGATTTTTTCTTTTTAGATCATTTTCTTAGTTTTAGAGATTTGACCAATGTGTGTAACACTTCTCTTGTTTTATTAAATTAATATACTTGATTATGTGCTTCTTGTCTATGTGAGCATGATTGGTGTGATTATTACTTGTCTTCATATCTTTTCTATTGTGCACTGTTGCTAACAAACTGCAGGTAAGCCGGATCCATCACTTTGTACTAGCCGGATCCCTTTTTCAAAGGAACCGGCGGATCCGGACAAATAGAACACTAAACAAATTTTATGCAGCTCCATTTTCTACAAAGGGACACAATATACTTGTCTTCTAACATTTGTTTTGTAGATTTTCAAAAATACAAATGGAGTACTTGACGCCCTCATTAAGGGGGAGTTTTCGTCCAAGCAAAACCATTGCAAAAACCTGCAATGAGCACATCTAAGTCTCCCTAATTACTTGATGCCTTCAATAAGGGGGAGCAACCGTCGAGGGGGAGAAACTAAGATCTTCTTACTCTCTTCTCTCTATTCTACACCTTTTCTTTCACTTAATTTTCTTAAAACTTGCATTCGGGTTAGTTTTCTTTCGACGCTCTTTTTGTTTCGACAAAAAGGGGGAGAAAGAGTAAAAACTACAATTCAAAACGTTACGAATTTTATTTTTTGCTTAAAATAATTTTATGTTTTATCATTAAAAAAAAGGGGGAGATTGTTAATACAAATAAACCTTCAAAACGTTTATTAATTTTTTACGATCTTTCAATGTTTTGTCGATAACAAACGTAAAATAATTTTGACGAGATAAATAAATTACGTAATGCTTTGAGCCAATAGTTTACTAACTCATTTCATTAAACAAGTAAACCTTAAACATATCTAGTTAACAAGTTTACATGAAACCAAAACTATTTTATAAAAACACTTAAGTAACATTTGTTACTTACATTTTATAAAATATATGTTAAGAAAAAGCTAGTTAACACTTGGACTATCCATGGCCCAAAACCAAGTCCATAAACCATAAACCATGGAGCTTGACCCATAACCCATGACCCATTGCATGACATCATGCATGACATCCATAATGGGTTAAACCCATGACCCAAAGTCCATAACCCATAACCTAAAGTCCATGACCCATGACCCAAGATGTCTTTGACATCAGGCATGACATCATCTATCCATGGATCATAACCCATAACCCGGTTTGTAACCCAAAATCTGGACTGGTTTACCCAGTTACCCGGATCCCTCGGTTTACACTAGCCGGATCCTTCTTGGAAGAGATCCGATGGAACCGGGTGAACAGTAGGCAGTTTTGCCTATAAATAGTGAGCCATTTATCTCTTATCTCTCACCCCTTTTAGAGTTTACTTCTCTTTATACTCTAAACTCTCTAACCTCAGATCCAATGATCTTTCTATGTAGTTTCTCTTTGTGATTCTCTAGGTTCCTTCCATAAGGCGAGATCACAACATCTCAAAGACATGCAAGCTCGTGATATGGGTTGCTTTGATTCTTCTCTTCCAAGATCACAGAAGTGATTCTTGTTCTTTCTTTCTACTCAAAGGGTGTTGTAGATGTGTTAAGTCGATAGGTGTAAAAGGACATTGGATCCTTTAGTCGAGTTGTATTGGGTGTGTTGGTTTGGTCCACCATGCTAAGGACCCGGTATCTAGCCTTATACCGGATAAATTGTAGGCGATGAATGTTTGGTCTACCTTGTGTGAAAGACTCGGTATCTAGCTTTGTACCAGATAAAGTGTAAGCGACGTTGTGAAGGCTTATCCGCCATGTGAAAGGATTTTGTGTTGTGAAGTGATAACGAACTCTCGAGTAGGTGACTCGGAGAGTGGAGTAGGGAAAGGAAGGTGTCCTTGTAAGCGAACCACTATAAATTCTTGTGTTGTGGTTGTGTCTCTCTAACTCTATCTCCTAGCTTAGTTTATATGTTTTTATTTCTATTAATATCCAACACGTCAAAACTAGATTGACATAAGTCGATCTATAAGTTTTAATAAGTGATTTTAATCGGTAAACCTATTCAACCCCCCCCCCTTCTAGTTTTCTACAGATAGGACAAAATCATCGACTCTGATCATCATTTGTTCAACTGTCTGAGGCACTTTGTCGGCGGAATGTTTGCCAACTCGGGGCACTTGCTTCCATTCATGAATGAAGAGATTTTCATTACCTCCGGTACACCTAGTATGAAACCAGTCTCCGTGGTCCACCTTTCCTTGAATACCGGGAGCTTTTCATTGGCCTTTCTGACTATCCTGGTGTTGGAACACAGAAATACAGATAGTTTACTAGATTAGATATCCCACCCCCGAGACATTTGTATAGTCTCGGGGGGAACAAGAATGTTGTGGTATCACAAACTTATGTTATGTACTAGTATAAATACCCTCACAAGTTTCACATGTGAGGTGTATGTTGCAATACTGAAGTTTATCTTTCTATCTCACCACTCTCTCTTCCTTCTCTCTAGTCTTTCTCTCTCTCTACACCACCACCACCGTGGGTGTGTTTGGCTACTCCGGTCGACCACCCGACACCACCATAATATCAACCTAAACTAGATATTAGTGGACCAACAATTGGAATCAAAGCTCAGGGTGTTTTGGTTTGATTCTTTATTGTGGTTTTTTTGTCTGTTCGTATTGTTTTATGAGTCCATATGTCCAAAAACTGTCCTTTATTTTCTGGTAACAAAAACAGTCCAAATCTGTCATTTTCGGTATCAAAATCTGTGGTTTGAATCCTAAGTTTATTGTGTCAAGTTATTATACTGATTTTAACCAAGATTTGCTATGGTAATATCTCGTTTTTATGGTTGGATTCAAGTTTTATGGTCAGATTTCAAGTTTTTATGAGTTTCAGATCCGAGGAAAATAGTAGTGTTTTATGCTCGCAAAACTTTTTTCACAAATTTTGCTCGCAAAATAGTTGTGATAGCTAGGGTTTTGCTACGATACTTGGCTGTCCATTAGTTGCAACACAAGTATTTGGGTTGCGATAGGTTTTGTTGCGACAGTAGAGTTGCAACATCATTGTTGCGACAGCTGAAGTTGCGAAGGTTTGTTACCTACTATTTTGTGAAAGAATACTCTGTCAAAATTGCGACTGCCAGTTGCGACAGCAGCTCTTGCGACAGCAGCTCTTGCGATAGCAACTGTTGCGATAGCAGTAGGGTTGTTATAGTAGAAGAGTTGCGACAGCAAGATTTGCGAGATTTATGTTACCCACGTTTTTACGAAAAGAAACTCTGCAAAATTGTGTCATGAGTTGCGATACTTAAGGTCGCAATAACTTGTTTCTATATCTCTTAAACAAATCTGAGACTTATATTGTTTAAAAGACTCAGATCAGTTGTGAGACTACCACATAATCGTTGAGATACCATAAGATACCCAACGACCAGGGTTTGACTGTTTTACCACAACATATGCAGCCTTATCAGTCCAACAATAAAGTTGAATGAAAATAAAGGAGAAATCAAATGTGATTTACATTACACGATTAAACATTCAAATCTCTACAAACAAAAGTCAACAACAACTAAGGTGGTGTTTGTTTTTTTTTAATGTCTTAACAGCCTCTAAATGCCTCTTAACGAGCCATACCTCTTAATCGGTCAGACGTTTTGGGCGTTCAGACCATTTGTTTTTTTTTCCTGTTCAGATGCAGTCAAATTCAGTTAGATCTTAATGGTCTAGACTTGAGAGGGGTGTCTTAATGCCTCTAGTTGCCTCTTGTTGACACAAAATAACCAAAAAAAAAATTAGTACAAGCAAGCAAATGACACAACCAAAATTAGTAACAAGATTTTCGATTTAGATTCAGACATTTACGCCTCAGATTCAGATTCAGATGTGCGGTTCAGATTCAGATTCAGAGCCTCTGAATAAACAAACAGCACCTAAGACTATAACCAGCATAAGTGTACAAACTACAACCCATTCGACCAACTAATTTCACCAGCTTACTTCAAAGCAGTCTATCCTATATCTCATTCGAACAACATCAACACACTACAATAAGCCTCACTGTACACTCCCATCTCACAAGATCATATACGAAATGAAAAAAAAAAACAAAATATCTCAGTTTAATTTTCGACCATCATTCCAAGATCTTTACAATCATAAATAAAAAATCATCAGAGATCTGTAAGAAGCCCCAATTCTTTTAATTATACAAAACATATAGAGAAAGGTTTATAAAAATTATGTTATACTCCTTCTCTTGTTCGTTAAAAGAATCGAAAAATCAAACCAATACCTACCTTAGATCTTTACAGAGACCGTGAAGCTATGTAGCCTCGGTTGTGATGTTGTGTACTGAAAAACAAATAGATCTAAAGCTCATTCACGATGTTCGTGAGTAGCAGAAAGGTTACAAAGGGTATTTGGGTTTGATTTGGATTCTGTTATGATGATTTGAGTCTGTGTTGTGTGACAAAATTGGAGAGATAAGGAGATAGATGTGGTTGTGTTATCATTGGGAGATAAAGGGTTGATTGACTGCGTTTATTATGAAGAGATTAGGGTTAGAATTTTGTGTTAAGTGGGATTTAAATAGCTGAATAATTAGGGTTGGTATGGATTAGTAGTTTTGGGCTATCGATTCTAAGGGATTAATGGGCTTAAACGGATTTTTAGTATTAAGGGGCTATCCGTATTTATGATTTTATTGTGCTGGTACATGGCTTACGAGAATATGGATTGTGAATGAGGCTAATCCAAATTTTAAAATGGCTCATGGTTGGGCGGTTTTAGTTTAAATGATATAAAAATGGTTGTTTGTACTTAAGTTTGGCTAATTATTTTTGGACTATAAAGGTTGGACTTGGACTAGGACTAAAATAAAACTTACGGGGTGTAACCAATTCATGGGATTAGTTTGTACTATGAGATCGGTTAGAGATTATTTTTCGAGATCGCGGCTCGTCACGAGATCATTTGAGCTTAACGGAATTGAGAAATTATGGTAGCTTGGTTAGTTTGTTAATTCACGGGTTCGGGTACTTATTTGACTTCACGGGTCAAGATGGTTGGTTGGTTGCATGACTTACGAAGATTACTTGCTTAGGCATAGTGTGTCAAATACATGTGACTAGACTTGAGTATCTAGTTATATCTGTCAAAGGAGTTACGTTGTAGTGCTCACGGTATATAGCTATCACTTTAAGGAGTTACATTGTGGTGCTCAGTGTCTCACATGGATGAGGATATGTCAAGAAGTTGTGTAGAGACTTTAGATTTGGAAGTAACCACTACGTTCTAGTCACTATTAGTGCAGGTGTAAGTCGCGGATTTGTCTTTATCAAGCTTCAACAAGCGATCTTCGTTTTTCAAGCTTCTAACGAGACCGTGGTACAAGATCTTCTCACAAGGTGGTCATACTTAAAAGACACGAGGTGGAAATTGTCAGAGACGTGTTTCAACTTTGTACTCCCGTTAAAGTTGAACACCTTTCATCAAGTGGTCTAGGCATATAACGAGCTTCATTGAATTCTTCACTTGCTAAACCATTGATGAGGAGACAAAGAGGGATTTTACAAGAGAGTTTTAATTACCATCTTCTTCGCAGTAGTTTTGGGCTTAAACACATGTTCATGCTGCGTCTAAAAGATCACAACCACCACGGAATCTCGAATATAGCAAAAACACCATTAGCATGCTATTTTTGAGGGGGAAGAATAGGAATATACCGGGGTTTCCTGATCATATACGCCTTTCTCTTTTTGTGGGAGGAGAAATATGTATTCCGAGGTTTACAAATCAAGAGGTAATCGAGCTTAATCATTCTTTTCGGGAAGATTGGTGTCTACCGTTCTGAAATATTCCGTGGTTTGTTACTTTGTTCGAGTTCTATAGTCACCTCTGGGATTCGAACTTGGTGTTATCATTTAGTACTCTAGTTGATTGATTGATTCAGATGAAGAAGAAGACAGTAAATATCAAGACCCTCAAACGTGATCATGACTTTAAAGTTTTGAATCTATAATAGGGAATAACCAGTTTGAGGGGGAGCCGATTCAGAAACTTCACAAGTCATCGAAGAAGCTCTTTACATACGATGGCCTAATTGAGGGGGAGCAAACTCAATTAGTCATCATCTCATGACTTCTAAACAAAACAGTTCAGGACTCGTACCAAAATCAAAATCATCAAAACCAAAACCTAAACATGTTCAAAAGGAAGAGTTAGATGGTTTGTTTGAGAACTTCTATGATGAATCATGTGGAGGAAATAAGATGAATCTGTCTACAATATCCGTTGCAACTCCAATTATCGAAGTTAATCATCAAGAAGACATGCCATCACCTGTATCCGGTTCATCAACAACAACTTATAAAGATGCTGATCCAACACTAGATACCCCTCCAATAATACAGATTCAATAAAAACTTTCACCAAACAATACCACTCCAACCTCCAATGTAAATGTTGATGATCAAATAATTATCAATGCATCGTCTGAAGATCAACCCTTCAAAAATCCATTTGCGACTCCCGAAGCTGAGGTTGGTGAACCTTCTGAGACGCGATATGTTGATCCGTCAAACATGCAAACGTTTTACCAACCACATCCGCACAGAAGAAAATGGACTCAAGATCACCCCTTACAACAAATTATTAGAAATCCTTCTCAACCTGTTCAAACAAGAAGTTCTACCGCAGATTGCTATTTCTACAATTTATTCATGAGTCAAGTAGAACCTGCCAACATCAAAGCAGCACTTGAAGATCCCAACTGGATTGTCACTATGCAAGAAGAAATAAACCAATTCACACGCCATGGCGTATGGCGAAGGGTTCCCATGCCTCTAGGAAAATTGAAAATTACACTAAAATAGATTCTAAAGAACAAGCTTGATGAAGACGGTGATGTAATCTACAAAAAGGCTCGCCTAGTTGCAGGAGGTTACAACCAAGTAGAAGGGATAGACTTTGTAAAACCAGAATCTAGCCCATCTAGGATTAACAATAACAATGATTCATACGCAGCGGATAAACACAAGACAATCATTATCATTGAACAAGGTTGTGATTTAGTGAAATGCGTTTCTTTATTGAATAATAAACCTACTACTACTAACAACTACTAGAAACGTGTACAGACACACATTTCTAATCGACTCTCATTGTCGATCTACATTTTTCTATGTCCAAAAACCTATTCGGCTAATACCCTTTATATAGAGGGTTTACAATAAAACCCTAGCTTATACAAAAAGCTAACTAAGAAGATAATAAAAAATCTTCTATATCTTCTATCTTTAAGGAGATATTCCAGCTTTTAATTCTTCCACATGTAAAATACCAAAGCTGTCACATTAAGCCCTTGTAGTTTTGTAATAATCAAATTATAATTCCCAACAATCTTCCCCTATTTGATATTACAAAACTATCTTCAATGCTTCCCCTTAACATGAACATGTCACCATCTTCTTCCCCTTTTTGTAAGCATCGAATAGGGGTCTTCCATGCAGCTTGAATCAAAACGCTTCCCCTTAAGTGGTGCATGTAGATGGTTAAACAAGCTTCCCCTGAAACCAATAACCATCGCTTGAATCACGAACTCAGTAGGCCTTATGAAATGATCACTGATGAATAAAACCGATAAATCCTCAACTATATGAGACACTGAGCACTACAACGTAACTCCTTAAAGTGATAGAAAATGTGAGCATTAAGCACCCTAAATAATAGATCTCACACTTTGCTAGATTCATCAAGTCTTTGTCACCACCGTACAAAACAAACAAGTTACCTCCAAAGTGTAACACCCACTTTGAGATATGATAAGAACGCGCATTGTGAAACTCAACTACAACATCAATTAAGTCACGATCAATCGTCTTCTTCAAATAATCACCAAAACGAGCCATAAAATATTAAAGAAGAAACCGTGATCCAAAACTGTTCAAGCAGCACTAACCGAATCCACCAGCAGTATCAGCAGAAACCACTAGCAGGAACTAACCAGCAGCAGCAGCCAGGAGGAACCAACCAGAAGAAACCAAGGCAACCAGCAGGAATCGATCAGTACTATTTTTTTTATGAGCATCAGAATCCGAGCAGCAGGAACAATTCAAACGGAGCAGCAGTATCAAAGTGAGAGCAGCAGTATTAAAAGTGCAGCAGCAGAATCAACTTTCGTAACAGCAGACTTAAGATATAATCAGATACAGCCATATGGTAGAAGTAATCTCAAACAGCCCCACATATCAGCATCCAATCTTCAAGTAATCAGTACCATGATTTCAATTGACCCTTAATATAACTATTCACCATTGACCCACAATTAATGTAAACCAATGACAAAGCAATCATTTGATCAGAATTAAAACTCATGTCGAGTTTAATATTATTCAAACCTTCATACTGATGAAAATGTTAATCCACAGCAGCAGACCCACACGTTCCAATTAATTAACCAATGAATCAAAAGCAAATCACCGACCAATCAATACCACTTTCTGCTAGCGACAAAACCCTTTATTGACTAATAAACAATCGATCCAATTAATCCGATTAATTTAATACAGCCCCCACATGAATCAGTAATAAATTAATTCAATATACCACTATCACACACCGACCAATTAAATAACCCACATGCGACAAGGAGTACGAGGTTAAATCATTAATTACCGATTATGTATTTGTCAGTATACGCTGGCTCACTTGTAGGTCCATGAATAAAATCAATAGCAGCAGCAATCGCAATTTACTACTGACCAATTAATATAGCTCATCAACAGTACGAGGTTAATCACATTCAATCAGATCAATCAATTAATTAATTGTAGTACAAGATATCTTCACAATTAATAACAGATTCAATACCAAAATAATAATGATTACCTCACGTTGACCACCAAAACAACCAATTTACCAGATCTGCTCCTAAACTCTTCAAAACTGCTCTTCTTCAACAACGAACAACCATGTAAAATCCTAGATATCAAGAGCCCCCGCTCTGATACCAATTGTAAAACCAGAATCTAGCCCATCTAGGATTAACAATAACAATGATTCATACGCAGCAGATAAACACAAGAATATCATTATCATTGAACAAGGTTGTGATTTAGTGAAACATGTTTCTTTATTGAATAATAAATCTACTACTACTAACAACTACTAGAAACGTGTACAGACACACATTTCTAATCGACTCTCATTGTCGATCTACATTTTTCTATGTCCAAAAACCTATTCGGCTAATACCCTTTATATAGAGGGTTTACAATAAAACCCTAGCTTACACAAAAAGCTAACTAAGAAGATAATAACAAATCTTCTATATCTTCTATCTTTAAGGAGATATTCCAACTTTTAATTCTTCCATATGTAAAATACCAAAGCTGTCACATTAAGCCCTTGTAGTTTTGTAATAATCAAATTATAATTCCCAACAGACTTTGATGAGTCATTTGCACCAGTAGCAAGGATCGAAGCAATACACTTATTTTTGGCTCATGCAGCTCATAAATCTTTCACTGTATACCAAATGGACATGAAAACGGCCTTTTATATGGAGAGTTAGAGGAAGAGGTGTATGTGAGTCAACCAAAAGGCTTCGTTGAACCAGATCATCCGAATGATGTCTATGTTCTTGACAAAGTCGTCTACGGACTCAAGCAAACTCCTCGAGCATGGTACAAAGTGGTGTCAGAATATCTGCTCAAACACAACTTCGTCAATGGTTCTATCGATCCAACTTTGTTTATTAGAAGAAAATATGACGACTTCATGCTAGTCGAAATTTATGTCGATGATCTTATTTTTGGATCTACGAATCCTAAATTTTGCAAAAACTTTAAAAATATCATGCGACAGAAATTTTAGATGAGCATCATGGGCGAGTTAAAATTCTTTCTGGGTCTACAAATTAACCAAACTCCTCGTGGTATCTTTACGCACCAAAACAAATACACGTTGGAAATGTTGAAAAACTTTTGAAATGGAAAACTCTGACTCTGTAAGTACACCTATGCAAACTAAGCCTAAACTAGATGCAGATATTAATGGTAAACCGGTTGATGCTACAAAATACCGTAGTATGATTGGTTCACTAATGTATCTTACAGTTAGTCGGCCAGATATTCATTTTGATGTCTGCATGTGTGGCCGTTACCAATCATGGCCAATGGAAAAGCACCTTACTGCTATGAAATGGATCTTTCGGTACCTAAAAGGAACAATTTACATGGGCCTTGCGTATCCGAAAGACTCCGTTTTTGAACTAATTGCCTATTCAGATGCAGATTATGCAGGTTTCCAAATTGATTGCAAAAGTACTTCAGGATTTGCTCAATTCTTGGGGGAGAAGTTAATCAGCCGGTCTTCAAAGAAGCAGAATCATACTGCCTTATCCACTGCAGAAGTTGAATACATATCCCTCTCCGGATGTTGCGCACAAGTACTATGGATGAAAACACAATTGACGGACTATGGTTTCTTCTACGACAAAATCCCAATTTATTGTGATTCGCAAAGTGCCATTGCCATCTCTTGTAACACGGTACAACACTCACGGAAAAATCATATAGCAGTCAGATACCATTTCATCAAGGAACATGTAGAAATACGGACTGTGGAATTGTAATTCGTGAAAACTGATTTTCAAAAGGTCAAAGAAGTCACCAAAGTATAAGACATCACAAGTATATCTAGTAAAACAATCGGGTAATTATCAACTTATTATGGTTGTTGATTAAATCACAGATCAACACCCATTTTTAAAAAAAGGACCCTGAATGTACGTTTCAGTGCGTCAATCCTTCAGAAAAGAAGATAAATCTTCTTAAATATCGTGAGCAAAATTTATACAAGATTTTACGAAAAGCTTTTTATAAAAGCTTTTTCTAAAAAATTTTGCTCATGATAAACAAATCTTGAGCATGTTTTTCTGATTATTAATATAATCTTTTTTAGCTCAAGTAAGAATAAAAATTTCAAAAACAATGCTACCACCTCAATAATAGATCAAAAATAGTTTAAAATATTAAGTTGTTTTTTAGGGGGAGAAATTGAAAAGTTTGTTTTCGAAATCAAAGAATAAGTTGTCTTAAGTTGTTGGAAAATTAAAAAAAAATGTTGTTGCAAAGTAAAAATGAAAAATGTTAGGAAAATACCATTACTTAGAGGGGGAGTGATAAAATTTATTTAAACATTTTTGATATAACACAAAAGTTCATTTTCTTGAACTAAAATGTTTTCAAAATTTTGTTAAAAATAAAATGTTAACAAAAAGGACTTTGTGTGAAAGAGAGCTTAAGCCAAGGGGGAGTTTCGCTAAATTATTAAAACTGCTTTGAACCCTCCCCCAGTCCAAAACTCTCACAGAACTGGGTCAAAATAAAAAAGTTTAAAAGGTCCAAAAGGGTTGTTAACCCACCCATTTAACTGCGAGAGAGTCACGCACAAACCTTTGTCTATCACAACTCTCTCTCACTCACAAAAACACTCTCAAAGCAAAACCCTCGCGTAATCTTGATTTTTCATTATAGTGTTTCCCGTGCTAAAATAAGATTTAAACATCTTAAACATATTATTTTATATCTTTTTTTTGAATATCTTTAACTGTTATGCAATACATTGATAGAAAATTAGATGTTATGGTTGCGTTTTTACTGAACACTAAGAACAATATGAGAGGATGTAATACACTCTGAGGATGTTAGTCCTTTATCATCGTGTGTATATGATACTTTGAGTGAATATGATTATGTATGTGGAATCTACTTAACCACACTTAGAAGAATATTGGTTTGTAGATAATGGAATAGTGATGCTTAATATTGAACAATGAACACAGAAAGTATAACACTAAACGATTCAATATTATTGAGAATAATACGAGTGATCTTCACTATCACTAGGGTTACAAAACCTTGAATCTCTATTACAAAGATAACTATTTTTTGTTATGTTCAACTAACTCAGTTAATATCTAATAGCTACACACTTATCTCTAAGCTAAGATCTCCCTTTTATACAACAAAGGAGATCTTTACAATATTGTGAAGTCTTGTCAACTACTTGCTTGTTGAGTGTGTCAGTAGCTAAGACACAACATGTTCTGTGTATACAACTTGTAGACTGATCACTTATCAAAGATATTATCTACTGTATATACATGACTTTTATACACAAAATATCTTTTTCATACTTATCTAATCAGTAGTAGTATACGTCAACAGTTATCCACTCAGCAGTAGTATGAGTCACTCCAATAGCAGTATTCAACTAGCAGTACCTTTGTTTGTACTAGCAGTACTAACTTATCAGTTAGTACTGTTAGTTATAACTTGAACAGACTTCAAATATACACTAGCAGTTAGTACTGTTAGTGTATTCTTCTCAGCAGTATTAACCTTTAGAACATTTAATTCCCAAACGCTAATCTTCAGAACATTTAATTCCCAATAATCCTCCCCTAAACTTGTGATTTATCCCAAATCATCAAGTTTCTTCTGAATTAAATGAGGATTGTGAGAGTCTTTCAAACACTACATAGTCAGACTCTTGATCTGAGCTTTTCTTTGTTCTGCAATATTAACTATCTTTCTGTCTAACTCATCTGCTATCTGTGAATCACTTTCAGCCATTTTCTATGTCTTTAACACTAGTAGTACCTTGCTCATGCTCCATTCATTGGTTAAAAGATAGTGCAATTTCCTTGGATGGAGGAATTATAAGAGGCAATGGTGTTCTCTATCTTGGATGCTTTGAAGCCTGATATTATATTCCCTGTAATTGCTCTAAAAAGTTAAGTCATTTCTCAGCAAGCCATGCAAGTGATGAACAAACGTAGTGAACTGAAATTAAAACTGAAAGACCTTTCTTCATTTGAATATCAACAATCGAAGAAGAGAGATGAAAGAGCTTATTCCCAGCATCCATCAACTGAAACTGAAGCTTGTTCTTTTTATTGAGATGATTCTGAAGGCGAAGCTTCCATTGTAGGTGGAGATACAACAACTGCTGTTGAGCCAGGTGTGGGAAAAGACAAGAGCATACAAGATGATGATGCTTTTACTAGACTCATGCACTTCTTGATCTTGATCAATTTGGGCAATCTTCCTCCACAATCTTTCTCCTTTGTTTGATCAATTTAAACTTCCTCCCCTGATTCTGAGCATACACATCCACAATCTTTCATCCTTCCTTGTTGGTTAATCTTCCTCCCTTGTTTGGAAGATCTCTCACCATCATCTGAACTTGACTCTTTTGATCACCTTATCAGACAATTTTGTACATATAGCCATCAATTCCTTAAAATTCCACTCTGCCCTCATCACTTCCAGGTGTGTTAACTCCTGTAAGAGGTGAATCATGGGGCATGGACTCATACTCCATCATTAGGTAGGTTTCTGAGCCATTATGCATCCAAAAGGTTTTAAGAAACTTTTGACTTAGCAGTATGAACTTGATTTTTAATGAAAAATCATACTACTAACAACCATTTTGAAGGGATTAAGTGTAGTAACAGACACTTAATCAAGATTTCGGTTTAAATTAACCTCTGGTTGTGTGAGAACCAATGTTTTCAATTATAAATAACTGCCTGTGTACAGATAAACCCATTCAAAGGGCTTTCTTGATAGGTTTTCTAGCTTGTGGCAGTTGTTGCCTATAACACAAGTGTTAGATTAACATTTGCTCACTGTTCTTTCTATCAGATATCCTTAGATTAACTCATTATACTAATTAAAGTGTAAAATGATAGAAAGTGAGTTGAGTCAGTTACTATCTGATCAACTGAGCCATCAAGACAATACAAAATATCAAAATAAGTTTCAAGAGAGAAGTTTTAAAGAATTTATTAACTTAGGCGTAAGCCTTTGTTAATGAATTCCCAAACTCTGTCCATCATTAACCTATTATGTCACAACTTGAGCCACCATTCTGCTTGCTTATGTATTGCACTTGTAACTTCCTTTGTGCTCAAATTTTCATACCTGAAAATGTTAGTCTAAAACCAAGAAAACAAAATGCAAAGCATTTGTCTTATAGCAGCATTATCATATGACTAACAGTATGAACAAAACAATCTAAATTTGTACTAACAGTACAAACTTTTTAATACCAGTATTAATTGACAATGCTAGCAGTACAAATCTAATTTATATACAAAACCACACATTTTTTAAAAACATTAAGGATTAAGCATCCCAATACTTGCTACCAAGTATTGAAACCTTCTTACATTAAAAGCTTTTGTGAGAAGATCTGCAAAGTTGTGATCAGAATCAATTTTGACCACTTGAATCAACTTTTTCTCATTGCAGCCTCTAATAAAATGATGTCTAATTTCTATGTGTTTAGTTTTAGAGTGTTGCACTGGATTTTTAATTATACAAATTGTGCTACTATTATCAATGTATATGACAGTGTTCATGAAATTGTACCCATAGTCAAGAAGTTGATTTTGAAGCTAAAGAACTTGACCACATCAACTTGCAGCAGCTACATATTCAGCTTCAGTTGTTAAAGTAGCCACAATTGTTTGCTTCTTACACTGCCATGAAACGAGTCTACATCCAAGGAATTGACATCCTCCAGTTGTTGAGTTTCTGTCCAAGCTTGCACCTGCATAATCACTATCTGAATATGCTACCAAGTCAAAAGATGATTCCCTAGAATACCATAGACCCAACCTAGGTTGACCCTTGAGATATCTAAAAATCCTCTTGACTGCTGTTAAGTGAGAAACCTTAGGAGTTACTTGAAATCTTGCACAAGCACAAATAGAGAACATGATATCAGGTCTTGATGATGTGAGATACATCAAAGAGCCTATCATAGATCTGTATGTGTGTACATCCACATTGTCTCCATCTACATCTTTAAGAAGAGGCTTCTCAGAGTCCATTGGTTTGCTTGCTACCTTTGAATCAACAAATTGAAATTTCCTTAGAATCTCTGCTACATATTTATCCTGGCTGATAAATATGCCTTCACTTGATTGCTTAACTTGCAGACCCAAAAAGAAAGTAAGTTTCCCCATGGAACTCATCTGAAACTTATCATGCATAAGTTTCTCAAACTCCAAACACATCTCCTTCCTTGTAGATCCAAAGATGATATCATCCACATACACCTGAACTAGCAAAATATCCTTGTTGTGCTTCTTGATGAATAATGTCTGATCAATCTTCTCTTTTTGAAATCCATTTTCTATTAAATAGGAAGCCAATGTTTCATACCATGCCCTTGGTGCCTGATGAAGGCCATAAAGAGCTTTGAAAACCTTGTACACCTTATCTGGATGGTCTGGATCAGTAAAACCTGAAGGTTGTGAGACATAAACCTCCTCTTCAATAGTACCATATAAGAAAACACTCTTGACATCCATTTGATAAACTGTGAAGTTCATGAATGAAGCATAAGCCAAGAATAGCCTAATTGCTTCAATTCTTGCTACTAGAGCAAAAACCTCTTCATAGTCTATACCTTCCTCTTGTGTATACCCTTGGGCTACAAGTCTATCCTTATTTCTTATCACTATGCCCCTTTCATCCCTTTTATTCCTGAAAACCGATTTAGTGCCAATTACCCTCACACCTTTGGGTAAATCAACTAGCACCCAAACCTTCTGAATTTCAAATTGGAGAAGCTCCTCTTGCATAGCTTCTACCCAGCTAGAATCATCTAAGGCTTTGAGAACATTCTTAGGTTCTGCTTGTGAGAGGAAACATACAAATAAGCAAGAGTGTGCATCTTCATGCTGCTTTGATGCATAAAGAGCATCAAGTAACCCTTGTTGGTCTGAAGACATAAGTTGCTTCCTTGTCTTTACTCCTGATTGTACATCACCAATCACATTATCCAGGGAGTGAACTTTGTGAATCCTTATGTGTGGTGTAGAAGGAACTTGATAATGAGGTGGGAGATTGCTGAAATCCACTTCATCTTCTGACAATTCTGCTTCATTTGTGTTTGATGAGCCAGCAGTAGGATCAATTGGCACATCAGTAGAAACTTGTGGCTCAGTAGTAGAAACATTTGGCCTAGCAGTAGAAACCTTTGGCCTAGCAGTATCAAGTTGGGTCTCAGCAGTACTATCATCATTAGTACTGTTAACTTGATTCTATTGTTCCTCAGTTCCATCTTCCTTTTTTTCACCTTCAATCCCTTCTTTAGCTTCATCAGAAGAAGGTTCATCATTCTTTGAAGTTGAATCCACACTTGTCCATATTGGCATTATCACATAATCTTGATCTTTCTCTTTTCCTAACCCTGCCTCATTTGTTGCATCATCAGCTTCTGAACCTGAAAAATCATTAATTTTTGCAACAACAGGCACATAATTCATTGATTGGGTTAGTGTCTCAAGATCAAATAGCCATTTGGGACCTTCACCTGTTACATTGGATTTGTTTTCTAGAAATTCCACATGCAGGTTTTCCTCAACTCTCCTAGTTCTTGAGTTGTATACTCTAAATGCTTTGCTATTGAGAGAATATCCAACCAAGAATCCTTCATCTGCTTTACCATCAAATTTTCCTAGATGGTCTAAGGTATTCAGAATTGTCACATGACACCCAAAAGGTCTAAGAAATCCTATTGCAGGAGTTCTACCTCTAAAAAGCTCATAGGATGTCTTATTGTGAGACTTAACAACCAAAACCCTGTTCTGGACATAGCAAGCAGTATTAACTGCTTCAGCCCAAAAAGTGATAGGCAACTTAGAGTCAGCTAACATGGTTCTAGCAGCTTCTATGAGTGTCCTATTTCTCCTTTCAGCAACTCCATTCTGCAGAGGAGTTCTAGCAACACTAAATTCCCTTCTAATACCCTTTTCTTTGCAGAACTCATCCATAACTCTATTATTAAACTCTGTCCCATTATCACATCTAATGACTTTTACTTTCTTATTTATTAGGTTTTCTATCTCTGTAATGAATGTCTTAAGAATGCTAGAAGTCTCATCCTTAGAACCTAAAAAGAAAACCCATGTAAATCTGCTATAGTCATCAGTAACAACAAGACAATATCTCTTATGCTTTATACTACTCATAGAAGTAGGTCCAAATAAGTCCATATGAAGCATAAACAATGATTGATCAATAGAGTTAAAAAGTTTAGGCTTACAAGTGGCTTTATGTTGTTTGCCTTTGAGACAAGCAACGCATGTTTGGTCATTTTCAAATCTTTTCTGAGGCAAGCCTCTTACCAAACCATCTTTGATAATTTTATTTATGGTTTTGAAATTAATGTGACCAAGCCTCCTATGCCATTTCATAGATTCATCCAATGTAGCCTTTGCAACAAGACAAGTAAGAGCCTCTTTAGGAACAATCTTCTTCATATCAACACTGTACATATTGCCCTTTCAAGGAATTTTAAGAAGTACTTGACTTTCATCAGGCATCTTAAAATCAGAAGAAAGCACAAGACATTCAGTGTCAGTAAAAAGAACTTTGTTCTTTTTGTCACACATTTGTGAGACACAAAAAAATTATACTTAAGCTCTTGCACATAGTACACATCTTCAAAATCCAATTTACCGGTTTTAA
Source organism: Artemisia tridentata subsp. tridentata (assembly GCA_021014915.2). Lineage (NCBI taxonomy): Eukaryota > Viridiplantae > Streptophyta > Magnoliopsida > Asterales > Asteraceae > Artemisia > Artemisia tridentata. The sequence continues at coordinate 269,963,453 of CP139503.1, forward strand.
GAGTACCTTTACCAGTAATTATTCCTCCTATTCCTCCACCAAAGGTAACATATCCTCCATTCAATGATTGAAAGTCTGAAAGATAAGACATGTTGCCTGTCATGTGCCTTGAACACCCACTATCTGAATATCCTTGATCTTCATCATCTGCTTGTGAATGTTCCTGCACATAAATAAGGAAATTAGTTTCCTTAGGGAACCCAAGCCATTACTGACTTGAGTTTGCTTCATGCATAAATGTAATTAAATCGTTTGAGAACAGTTAATGCACCATTGGATTTAAGAGGTCTCCAAATCCAACATGTTGAGGCCTTAACAGCATTTGCCCTCTTTTCCCTAGCAGCAGTATGAACTGTTTGGCTAGCAGTAGAAACTGTTGGCTTTGCAATTGTACCCTTTAGTTTCCAAATTTGTTTTTAGACCACTACTTTTGATTGAAAAGGCTTTTGAGCAGTTTTAGATGCATATTTGTAAGTTGTTTTTGCATTTTGAACTGCTAGTTTTGGGTAAACAATCTTAAATGGTCTAGCAGTACTAACTGCTTGTCTAGCAGTAGGAACTTGTTTTGGGCCAGATTTTAATGAAACTGCTCTAGGTGTTGTTCCAGTAACATTAGAGTGACTTTTAGTTTTATGCCTTTTTAAATTCACCCTATGGTTTGAATACCCAGTTACCCATTTGTTGCATAAAGCTGCAAGATGGTCAAAACTTCCACAAGTGAAACAAGCTTTGTTATAAAAGACAAAGTCATCACCTAGTTGGTGAGACTTTAGGTCATTCCAATTCCTTTGGTTACCTCTGGGCTTGTTTGTGGTTCTATATTGCTCACAATATCTTGCTGGTTACCTAACATGTTTAACATTTGTTTTAGGCCTAACAGTATCATTTTTGACCAACTTAGGAACACTTGTTCCTGCTATCTTAACAACATCAGGTTTAGACATAACCTGTTCTTCTTCATCATCATCAGATTTCCAGTCCTCAATGATTGGACCATCTGATTTCCTATCAGAGGACACCTTGTCCTCAGGAAGTGAAGTATTACTTACACTTTCACTTACTTTTATATGGTCATCAACAACTACATTTGCTTTTGGTTGAACACCATATTCTAATATAGGTTGTTGAAATTCAGACAAGCCTGTGTGCTCTAGGTCTATCCCTGGAGGTGCAGCGATTCCTCTGTAAGGAGGTGGAACATTCTTATATCCTAACCCAGACTTGGCTTTGTTGATCACTTGACATTCAATTATTTTGTTTGCACCCTTAGAGGCATAGTCTAATGTTTCTACACTTAATTGAATGTTTTCAGTTTTCTTTTTAAGCCTATCATACTCAGTTCTTAAAAAGCTAATTTCAGCATCTTTAAAAAATAAGTCCCTTTTAAGAAGAGCTTTGTCATCAGAAAAAAGAAAATTCATTATCTTTATAGTTTATGATTTGCTTCTCTGGGGTAGCTAAACCTATTTTATGATCTGTTAAGTTTTGATGAGTTTTGTTTAGTTCTATCCTTTGATTATCATAATGTTTTCTGAAAGTTTCTAGTTCTTTAAGAGCAGTGTGTAGCATATTCATAACATTAAAACACACGTATGGTTGTGGATTTGGCTGATTATGTTAGTGAGAGAAAGAGAGATGAAGTTGGGAATTCTAGAGAGAGAAAGTGAAGTAGTATTATGTGTAATATAATAAGAAGTTCCAACCCTCTCCCTAGGTGGAGAGGGGTATTTATAGTACTTAGTATTTGTGCCCCGAGTGGGCTGTTGAGCGAGCTGACAGAGGGTAAAGACCCGACCCACTCCACACATTCTATATTAACTAAACTATTACTAATATTACTAATAATCCGACGAGCTCGTTAATGCTAACAGATACTCGGGGTGACCGAGTCTTCACATGAATATTTATATTCCTAACAATCTATCCCTAAGGGAGGTCACCCCGGAAATAATATTTCGAATTCTAGCATTCTATCATGTGTGCTTGACTTCTTAGCTCGTAGTTCTTGATTCTTCAAAGTCATTGATCTTTGTGCGTTTAGCAGCGAGCTTTCGATGACTGATCTTTTGACTTGGATGATCTTCGAGTATTCTTTGAGGTTATCATCCAACATATGTCTTCAAGTCATTTTGCAGCATCGTCTCCTTGTGAAGTTGTGATCTTTGAGTCGACATGCTCACACTTTTCTGAATCATGATTTTCAGCATCAGAGTTGCAGAAGCTGTGTTGAAGGTCTTTTGGTTATCATGATTTCTTTGATTATAATGGTGAAGTGTGAGCATGGGGTGATGGATCGGCATCTTTTTGGCAACCAGCTGCAACCGCCAGGTATTCCTGCATACGACAGTTAGCAATAAAACGTCCGGTACTTACAGGTTCGGACTTCGAGATTATTAACAGCATAGTGTGAAAACTCTCTCTAATCCTTACCAAGGCCGTTCCTAAATCGAAAACCCACAGAGGGCTTACAAGATCTACCGTAGTAAATCAACGATTAGGTGAGTCGCTGGAGTTCACTCCACGACTGTAGACCGTTTGAAACCGCCGCGACCACTAAGCGTAATCCACAAGGAATTACCGAAGTGACCTGCTTTCAGGGCTGTTTGATGTTGACCCTGGCAGGAATTTCCATTCAATCACTGAGAATTACATTTGTAGATTCCCTCATAAATGTTCTGGCAGATTGCTAAGATCTGCGTAGGACTCATAAGTTTACAACTGGTGTCCTTAATGTTGAACAACCAGTGTAGAAGTAACACGTGTTCCTATGAGATCTTATGATGCATCTCGTGGCTCTAGACTCGATAAGTGCATTTTGGTAGTCGGAGACTGGAGCGGTGTTTCAATATCAACATAACTCGTAATGAGCGGTCGATAGATTATACAGGGTTCCCCGTGAGAATGAAACAAGTCCTTTTAAGAGAAATTGAGTGGCTTAGAAGGTTTAGTGCAGTGCGTCACTGGGTCCATGACGTCTTGTCTTCAATACCGGCGTCACCTTAGTAACAACCAGTAGCATATGAATTGAACCCGGTTTCTGCCCTAAGGTTGAATAATTTGGAGGGCTATTTCTTTTCACCCTTTCACATTACTTTTCTTTTTAATTCTTCAACCCCTTCTTTCTCCTTTCTCATATTACTCCTTTTTCATAATCATACCTAAGGACTTTCTAATACTAACTATTTGGTATTGCCTTGGGTAGATCCCTCCAGCTCTGACAGATCATAGGACGGTTTTCCTAACCTTAGCCACCTTATAACACCATGACTATCCTATGTTGCCGTAAACCAAAATCCTTGAAAAATCTCTCAAAATGTTCATGATTATGAAACACATTTTGCTAACACTTTGAGAGTTTTATAATTTTCAAAGGCTCCCCCTTAACATGTGCTCATATGTTTTAATTTTAAAATATGCACATATTGGGTAGATATTGCACTTTTTGAATTGATCCACTTTCAGTGAGCATGACCGATTCGAGACATGCTTACATCACAAGTTAGACTAGCTTGAAATTATTACCCGGGCTGGCCACATCCACAGAAAGTTTCTCGAAACGGTACATTCTACTCAGATATATCCTCTTCGAGACACGCTTACATCACTGGTTAGACCAGCTTGAAATTATTACCCGGCCAGGATATGACCTTTCGATTAATGACAGTTTGTGTTTCGTCAATTCATTGGTAAAGTCTGAGTCACATGAGATGTCGCATCCTTTTTGCTGTAGTGCCATTTGCTCCCCCTCAATATGTGCATCGATATACGAAAGAGTTTAGCACATATGGGAGAGCTTACATTTAAGTCCAAATAATCACATTTTCATCAAAATTTCATATTTAAATTTGGTCACATTTACGAAAGAGTTTAGCACATATTTGAGATTTGTGATCCCAATTGATTTAAATATGTTTAGAAAATTTGGGAGAAAATATGGTCAGGTTTTAATATATTCTGATTATGAAGCATGCTATGCTCCCCCTTAAACCACGAGAGAGTGTCACTGCTGATGTTGCACAATGCTTAAAAAGGTGTCAGAAATTTGAACAAATACTCTCCCCCTCAATTAATGACCCATATTCTATTTAAAGAGCTGTGGTCATTCAATTGAGCGACAAGTATTTGTGAAAATTTAAGTTCAGTTACCACCTTGTGAAACACCAAAACTCTCCTGAAGAATCCTAGAAGATAAAGAGTTTGTGGTGTAAAGAAGACTTCTCTTCTTATACAAGAAATGATGCAATGAATCGTACATCAGATCGAAGAAACATGGATATAAAGTAATCCATGCCCAGGTGAACATCACCCAGTAGGAGGAACAACTGTCTTTTTGGCGACATGCTTTCCCCATAGTAGAGCACGGGTTGCAGTCTAAAGTAACTGCAAGCCGATTAGACATGTTTTAACCAGTTAATATAACTTCTGATCGAGCTTCATTTAAAGTCCCGTGTCATTATTGAATGACATTTCTAGGGCCGTAAATGTTATCGATAAACAGAAGACATGCCTAGAAGAACTATTTTTGGTATTTTTTGTTTTTCTGATTTTTAGGGTTTTTATGGGTTTTATATTTTTCTATTTTCTTTTTGATTTTAAGATATATACAAATATATACAAGGATATGTGATACAAATCCTTTACTCCTCCTTTTCTTCTTGAAGACACTTGAGTGTTTCAGGAGACAAACTCTTCATGCCAAGCCGCGGGAGAATAAATTGGAACCGTTCTCTCGGATGTGCCTTAGTGAAGATATCAGCCAACTGAAACTCCGTCCTCACGAAGTAGAGTTCAACGATCCCTTTCTCAACCTGTTCCCTTATGAAGTGATCCTGATGTCGATGTGCTTTGAACGAGAATGTTGGACATTGTTGCAGCAAAGAGCGATAGCACTTTTGTTATCGCAATACAAAGGAATCTTGCTATATGCAAATCCATAGTCTGATAGTTGTGATCGCATCCAAAGAATTTGAGCACAACACCCGGACATGGCAATGTATTCAGCCTCTGTGGAAGATATTGAAGTACTCATTTGCTTTTTAGAAGACTAGCTGACCAACTTTTCCCCAAGAAACTGAGCACCTCCCGATGTGCTTCGACGAGTATCTTGACACCCCGCATGATCCGCATCTGCATAAGCCGTGAGTTCCATTGCGGTGTCCTTAGGATACCAGAGACCCATGTGAACAGTGCCTTGAAGATATCTAAAGACCCGTTTTACCGCTTCCAGAGGCTTCTTGGTGGGCTTGGACTGATACCGAGCACACATACAGACGGCGAAAAAGAGATCTGGCCGGCTGGCGGTAAGGTACATTAAGGATCCAATCATGCTTCTAAACTTAGTTTGATCAACCGGGATCCCATAGAGGTCTTCATCCAACTTAGATCTCTCAACCATAGGAGTGTCAACTGCATCACATGATTCAAATCCAAATTTATTCAATATTTCATTTGCATATTTGGATTGATTAATAAAGATGCCTCCGGGACTTTGAGATATTTGCAAACCCAAGAAGAATGACATTTTTCCCATCATAGACATTTGAAACTTAGAACTCGTCTCATTAGAAAACCTATCACATTCCCTAGGATCAGAAGAGACAAAGATGATGTCATCTACATAAATCTGAACAAGAAGCAGATGTTTGCCCGATTTCCTAGTGAATAGTGTAGGATCAACAACACCTTTGGAAAAACCATTACCCAGAAGAAACTTTGATAAAGTATCTGACCGGATCTACACACACTCCTTGTGTTAGATGTGATACGTAGAATTATACTTAGTCTAGCACGCGGAATTTACTAGCTAGCACTTAGAAGATCTTGTGTGTTTTGTATGATTAGAATTAAACAAAGAACACAGAATAATAACTTCCAACGATTCAATATTATTAGCAAATAGTACGAGTGATCTTCCTATCACTAGGGTTTACAACCTTGAATCTTTCTAATACGTATGAACTCTATCGTATTCGTGTATCTATGTATTGTGTATTATGCATATCTAAACCTTAACCTAGGCAATCCTTTTATAGACCAAGGATTCCTGTACAAGATAACTATCAATCTATTCTTATACGATATACACAATATATTTTCCATAATTATCTACTTTACATAAATCATAAACAGTCTTAACTTCTTCTCTCAACAGTCTTAACTTCTTCACTCAGCAGTCTTAACTACTCGTGTCTTCAATACACTTCAGCAGTCTTAACTTCTATCTTCAACTGTCCTAACTGTTACCTCCAACAGTCTTAACTGCTTAAGCTTAATTCCTAACAATCCTCCCCTAAACTTATGATTTCCTCCCAATCATTAAGTTTCTTCAAATTAAGCTTCTTCTTCTTAATGCTGAAAATTCTTTCAAATACCCATCAAGCAAATCTCTTCGATCTAGCTTTTACTTCATGTGCAAGGTTGAATATCTTTGTTACCAGCATATTAGCGATCTCAGACTCTTCATTAGCTTCTAGTTTACTAAATACCAGCATAGTCAAAACACCTGGTCTGAGTGGATAATTCTCTTCAACCAACATATATATCTCTACTCCATCCTTTGTAGATACTCTGTGTACTCCACATGTACCAAATAACTTCCAAGAAATATACTTGACTTGAGCTTGAAATCTCCAAATCGATTCTCCACCATCTGGTTCATACAATCTCTTCAATTAAACCCATAGTTCTTTGTCTTTATCTTCAACTGGATCAATATCTCTGAACTTCTCTTTCACCAAACTCCAAAGTTGATTTAGATCTTCTCTGTCAAAGCCTTTAAGTAAATCTTCAAACAACTTATATCTTTCAGAAATATCTCCAAGTCTAATAATTTTCCATCCCTTCATTCTACCATCAGTAAACACTTCCCAGTCAATAATTGGATGTTTGACCTGCAAAGGTTTAATGTAAGAATACTCTGGAATAATCACCATCATGCTTTTAATCTTCTCATCAGTTAATCCTTCTTCATTAGACTTTTGTTTCTTAGCAACTTCTGATTCCATAGACTCTGCTTCCCTCTTCTTACCTGTTTTGAAACTTCTTCTTGGAGAATTCAAAATAGCATAAGTTTCACAGAATTCTTTTTCAATTATAGCATAAGACTTTCCCTTGAAATCTTTCATTGAGTAATTTGCTGAGTTCTTCAAATAATGCTTCATATCCTCAACAAGTTCTCTCTTTGTTGGTAACTTAGTCTTGTACCCTGACTTCTGGCTTTCTCTTATTCTATGAATCAGATCTTCCCACTTTGTAACTCCATTCTTCTTGAGTATAAATACCTTAAGCTCCTCTGTCTTCTCATCTTCATTCAACTCTTGATCTCTAAGAACCATAGAAGCTTGTGCTTTTACCATCACATCAGAATCCAGAAAATATTGCAACTGTTCATTGAATTCTTCTTCATCAACTTCATTTGATCTTTTTCTTTCCATGAATTCAGCTATATTCCTTATATCATCAGCAGCTAATTTCCTTGCAAATTCTTCATCATGATCCATCTGGGCTTGTTTAGCTCCCTTTTCAGCTTCCTTATCAGCCAAATCTTCTTCTAACAATTGCCTTGCAATCTCTGCATCATGATCAATTTGTTCTTGAGTTTTTGGTTTCAACCTTTTAAGCCTTTCAAGTTCTTGAACAACAGCTACTTCTTCAGATGTCATAGGATTCTTTCCTTTATCTGCTCTTCTCTCTTGTTCATCAGAAGTTTCTTCATTTGGAACTGCTTGTTGTTCTGACTCAGCAGTTTGAACTGTTACTTGCTTTGTCTCTTGCTCTAGCTCAGCAGTTTGAACTACTTCTTCATTTACAACTGCTTGATGTGACTCAGCTGTTTCATCATGAACATGACCAGAACCTGAACCAATATCAAAACCTTGATCTTGTTCAGAACCTTCTTCATACCTCCCCTGAGATCCTGATCTATCCTTATCTTCAAATTTCCTTTCTTTACCAAATTTCCTCCCCTATTTGGAAGAATTTTCATCATCCCCTTCAGAGCCATCTGAATCATCATCATCAGAAGAATCATCCAATACCACTCTTGCCCGTTTCTTCTTCAACTGTTCTTCAAGTTTCTTTACCCTTTTTGTTAGCTTTGTATAAACTTTGGCAAAAGTCTCCTTGTGAACTTTAAATTCCTCCTTGGTTTGCTTTAGCTCCTTCTCCAAAGTATCAACTTTGTTTACTAACTTGGTACATAAAGCCGTCAATTCAGTTTGTGAAGAACTACCCTCATCACTTCTAGCTGTGTTACCTGCTATGAGAGGTGAATCTTTGGGCAAGGATTCAGTCACAACCCTAGTTAGACTAGGTTTAGACCTTCTCCTATAAGTGATAGGTGGTTGTTGGGTTGTTCCAAATACTTGAGTGGATGTGTGATGGGGATCAGTTGGAACTGCTGAACCTTCACCCAACTCAGTTTGAATCATTTGAGGAAATAATGGAACTGGTTCCCCTTGAAAAAGTTTACTAGCCATAGTCATATTTTGAAAAACCTTTGATTGAAGACTAGGCGTAGGAAAAATTTCAGTTGGTTCTGTAAGCAGGTTTTTCTTTTTATTCAAAATTGTTTGAACAAACCTGGGATACATTAAAAACTTTGTTTTACTATCAACATTTGATGCCATACCCTCAAAAATATATTTTGACCAGTTAAAAACTCTATTTGTAGACAAGCAAATGAGAGCAATAGAAATATTGCTACTGAATTATTCCCAAGCAGTCTTTTTATTACTTAAACATAATAGAAGAGTATGTATCAAAAATCTCCATTGGGGTGAAAAACATGCTTTTTGAAAAGTCAATTTATGTTCCGATGTATCATACCCCATTTTTTCAAGTTCTTCCCAAATTTCAGTATTTAGCATAGTGTCGATACCATCTGAGTCATTTAGTTTAAGATGTCTCCTAAGTATAGACTCGGTAACAACAAATTTAACGCCATCTACTTTAGTATGAATTTCTAAGTTTCCATCATCACGTGTCAAGATAGATGAATTCTGCCAGAACTGTGTGATGTGCGAAACATAAAGAGTAGGAGAAACAGTTAGAGCATACCTTATGTGAGAGTGATTGAGAAAATCCACAACCTCATAAAATTTTGGCCCATCTCCTTGCTCTGTTTTCTCTAAAAACGCAACCTGGTTGTGACGCTTAGCAAAATCCAATCTTGCCATTCTTAGTAAAAAATGTTAGTTAACAGCCGTGAATAGTAATAATGGTGAGTGAAAAGATAGAAGATGAAAGTAAAATTGAGAGTTTATGGAGAGAGTTAGGGTTTTAAGTTGACCGACTTAAAGAATATGGTAACTATTTATTTTAGTATAAGAATATAATAAAATAAAAGTTAAAATATCTATAAGAGGATCCCTCGAAATCCGTAATTCATCCAGTAAAAATCGCAACAAACCGCCAACGGCTAGTTTTTACTCCAAAATTAATTACCGACACGTCAGTCATAACGGCTAGTTGAACCGTACCAATATTTTGTACTAACCGTCCCAACTGTTGAAAAATTTTATTGAGCCGTCCCAACTTTTTGAAATAAGAATTTTAAAATAACATGGCTCATACATAGTTTTTAGCAAACTATCAGCTATCAACGGATTTGATATGTCTTTACCAATAGCCGTTTGCTTTGGACTAGCCAACTCTTCACATTTAGATATGGTGAGCTGATAATCATACAATTTTTGGTTCTTATGTGGATAAGACATGGTGAACCAATTACCATTTGTTGTATGCAAGAATCACATACTAATCTCCAGAACACCATTTAGTCCAAAACATCAAGCATTCATAATCCCTTGGTGTTTTCTTTCCAATCCTGCAATTGTTAGTCCAAAAACAAAATACAAAATACAAGCATATGACTAACAATGCATATAACAAGAAAAATTAGTTTTCTTGTCGAACCCAAGCCAAAACAGACTTAGGCTTTCCTCTAGCATCAACATAATTCATTCTTTTCAAAACAGTCTTAGCACCATTAGGTTGAATTGGTCTCCATACCCAACATGCTGAAGCATTCACCCCATTACCCATGTTTCCCTTAGCAGTGTTTTTATTCACACCAGTACCAATTACCTTGCTAGCAGTTGGAACTGCTGGCTTGGCAGTTGTTACCTTAGGTTTCCAAACTTGATTTTTTACCACTGCTTTCTCATAAAAAGTTCTTTTACCAGTTTTGTATGATGGTTTAAAAACCTTTATTTGATTTTGAACTGGTGGCCGTGGGTGAATCTGTCTCATAGGTCTGACAGTTGGAACTGCTGTGTAGGATTGAGTACTTCGAGCTTGATTGAGCTTGGTATAAACAAGAACCTCTGTATGCTATACAAGTGTTTATGCGGAAACTAAACAACAAGTATAATAAAGAAGAAAAGACAATGATCCTCTATGGATCAGACTATGAACTAAGAATTCTGTTATTGATGAATGTTTTTCTTGAGTGTTTCAGTGTTACAATATGAATGGCTGTATGTTTCTTATATAGATAAGAAACCCTAATACCTAATACAGCCTCTTACCAATAAAACATGTAAAGAGATAAACATCAATCTCTTCTAAAAATAAACCTAACAAACACTCTAAACTTACGGGATAACAATAACTAATACCCGCAGTAATAACACTAACAGCAGGAACAAGATATCACTGTCGGCAGCAATGAGCTTGAGCAGGAACCATCTCCACTATTGGCAGCAATGAGATCGGCAGCAATGAGACACAAAGTATTTTCCAGATTCCTAACATCTGTCATCTTCAGTCCTTCTTGTTTTGTAATAATCAAATCATAATTCCAACAATCTTCCCCTATTTGATATTACAAAACTGTCTTCAATGCTTCCCCTTGAACAATGCTTCCCCTTGAACATGCTACCATAAATAATAACCTGCAAACACTCATTATTCCTCCCCTAAACTTGTGGTTGACCTAGTGGATCGGTAAACTAGGTTAACCTCAAGTTTCCTGTATGATATAGCTTTAACATCTCAGGCTTGAGGACTGCGACTTAGCAGCAACAATAAGTAGTAACCAGCAGCAACATCCATAACTTGCAAGATTCCAACCTCTATAGCATCCAGCAGCAACTTCAATAGTTCAGCAGGAATTAGAAATCTTCTCCAAAACATGTATACTGGTCACCATTACATCACTTGAACTTGGCTGCTACTATGACAATATGTACATCAAATCTCTTTAAGTATCATACTATTCTCATCACATCCAGGTGTGTTAACTCCTGTGAGAGGTGAATCATTGAAAATTAATGGATTTGATGTCTCTTTACCAATAGCCATCACTACTGGAGTAGCCAATGTTTAGGTGTGTTAGACCATGGTACATTGATAACCATCTGATTTATTAGCAAATCAGCAACTATAAACGGATTTGACTTGTCTTTACCTGTAGTCGTTTGCTCAGGACTAGTCAATTCTTTGGTTTCAACTGAACCTTGGTGAATTGAATACCAAATATGGATACCAATTGTCTTTACCACAAACCATACTTTTGTGGACTAGCCAATCCTTTGGATCCCATAAGGGTTACATCCATGGTGAATTGAGAACCATTTTCAACTCTCAGAACTGAATCATGGGTGAGTTGAAGTACCCTATAGCTTTGAGCAAGCTATTACAGCTATCAACGGATTTGATAATCACACCAGAGCCGTACCCTCATGGTGAGTCAACTCTTTCTTGTCTGCAAGACATGGTGAGTTGAGCACCATTTATTGTGCAGGTGTAAACACCAACACTGTACCTGCAAGGTGTTGCTCAAAACCAACTTATTAGCACACAAAATATACATAAATTTTTTTTTTTTTTTTTTTTTTTTTTTTTTTTTTTTTTTTAACAGCAGAATCTGAACAGCAGAAACAAAATTACCAGCAGAAATGGTGTTCAGCAGTAACTGGTACACTGTCGGCAGGAACCGAAACACTATCAGCAGGAACCATTGCTGCTGACATCAGGAACCATTGCTGCTGACCCAAGTGATACTGACCCCCTTACTGATGATGATAAATCTATCTTCCACTAGGCGACAACCCCTCAATGAACCCACGATTAAACATAAAGTATTTGATCACGTGCACCAACTTGAATCAATTGCCACTTTCGATTGCATTATTGTGTCATCGAATCAAAAACCTTAAAACCAAATTCTTTAATTCATCGACACCAATAAACGACAATCTTGAAATTAAATACTGCAAATCAACTCCCACAAGTCAATTCGAATAAATGCACAAGCGACAAATGAATCTACAGACAAAGTCACCGACTCATTTAATTAATGCATACCCAGTAGTGGCAACCTATGAGACCAATCAGTTCTTGCACCACTAGACTAGACTTAGTCAACAACAGCAATATCAATTAATTCAATATCACCATGTGAATTGAAATATTCGACAAGAAGCTATGAAGACTAAAGCTATGAAGACTAGAATGTCAGACCCATTAACTTCAACACCAATCAAATCCATTTAATAACAATAGTAAGCAACAAATAGCTTCACATGTTGACCACTTGCGAAATAAATATCATATAGAGAGTACTAATTGATGCAGAAGATTACGTGCAACAATATCCTTTTATTGACCACAAGCGACAAATAGATCATGGATCAGATCAATAAGTAACCGTCCCATAAAATAATCGACTCACTATTGAATTAAACTCCCACTTGTCAATTCATAGTATCAAAATGGTAGAACACAACAAACCACATGCGTTAACCGAAACTCTTTAACCAAATATATCGAACAGTGTAATCTCAGAAGTGACAAACCCTTATATCTTCACTGACCCCTCAAACTAACTCCAATTAATATAGCATGAGATTGAAAGAATCACAGCCCTATGTGAACATTTTGTCAATGAAATCACTCCAATGAATAACCCATGAATTAATACCCATGCGATAGATGACAAAATCATCTTTGACCAATACTAATTCATCCCACATGTACCGATCAGTAGTAGCTTTGTCCCATAATTTAACAATCCACAGAAAGTGACAAAACATTTAACCCCACAATTGACCAAATGATTTCTCATCCAATCAATTAAATAGAGAAAGCCACAAACACAGCATCTGCTTTATTTTAGTTAGAGAGCACAAAACAAACTGAGAAATATGTTAGTTATCACAAAATATACAACAATAAGCCTCCCCTTAGGCTTATGCCTCCCCTCAATCAGTGCACCTGACAAGGACTATTGTTCTTGGGTACCCAGAATGAACCTTTCCTTTTATTTGTCCAAGAACAACCTGTTGAGGGCTTAACACCAGTATCCCATCTTGTTTCCCCCATATACCTTGGGTCATAATAACCAGGCCAAAAACCATTCCGAAAGTAAGTGCTAATAGGTATGTAGAATGGTCTAGCAACATTCCTTTTCCAACCAGTAGACTTGGTTTGACCAGCTGGAACTGGCTTACCAGAAGGTGCTGGTCGTTTTGCATTACCAGAAGGAAATGCATTTGCTCTAGGGACAAATGGGGGTATACTCTCTACATTTTTCCATAAAGGTCTAGATTGCTCAGCACACATACCCGATTTATTCTCATAAAAATCACAATCCTTAATTAAATGAGAATAACTTCTACAAACAAAACAAGATTTCTTTTTAATCTTTTTGTTCTTTTCATGTCTTGTTTTATTACACACAAAAGTCTCACTACCATTACTTGAAGGAGAACTAATTTTAATAGTATTAAGAGAACTTTTGGTAAAAGTAGCTGTTTGTGTGGCAGTCTTAGCAATAGGGTCAGTAGCAACTCTTGAGTAAGACTCATGGGACTTGGGTGTAGGTAAGTCATTAGGCCTGGGTGTGGCAGACTTAGCACTTGAATCACATGTGATATGGTCATCAGACTTGGGTTTAGAGGATTTGTCACTGTTAGAACAAGAGGCAAAGTCTTTAGGTTCACAGTCTGAAGTTGGCAAGTCAATGGACTTTTTGCCATAGGTCATGAGTGATTCATCAACATCTGTTTTAGTGTGGGGAACAGTAGGCATAAAAATTCCTCTTATTGGTGGAGGAACATCATTCATTCCTCCTTCTTTAACAAACCTAACAGGAATTTGGTAATCAGGCTCCTTAGGAGTAGGGTCAAAAGTTCTTGGTGCATCATCTGGCCCTATAGTACATCCCAACCCTTTCTTACACCTAACAGACTGAGTACTATCATTATACTTAGTAAGATATTTTTCTGATTGTTGCCACGAATTCAACCTAGCCACTTCACTATCCAATTTAGCCTGTAAGTCTTGATTTTCTAATTTGATCTTAGCATTGTGAGACTTAGAATATTTAAGCTCATTAGTTGTGTTTTCTAAATCTCTTAGCAAAACTCTTATCTTTTCCTCATAGGCTAACTGATTCTTTTGGTACCAGACTTTTTGTTGTTCTAAAGTTTTAACAGCATTTTTATGAGCTTTGAGCTGTATAAACATATCTTTATATTGAGATTCCATGTCATCATATTCTTTCTTAAATAAAGCATATAAATCATGACAAGCAACAGAACAACTTGGTACCTTAGATGGGAAACTCATGAAAGCGAATTCAAAAGCCACATCTGCCTGTGCTTCAGCAACCTTACTGAATACCTCACCTTTTGTCTCATGTCCAGCAACCATTTCCCTAACATGAGTGGCACATCTTTCCTTATCTTTTCCTTCATCTTTTGACCAGTCTACCCTAGGATGAATAGGTAGCAAGTTTCTAATCTTCATGGAACGTGTCTCAAAAGAATCACCTGATTCGAATGTGGTCATGGTATGATGGTTTAAGAGAATGGTTTGAAAAAGGCTTCTTCGACACTAACAGCAAAACTACTCAGAGACCACAATTAATGCCTACTGATTGAAATTAATCCACCACTTACTGATGAAACCCAAATGATCAATAATCTTCGAACAGTACCCAAAACAATCACAGCAATACCACAAGCGACAAGCAATTACCAATCAGTGACCAATATATAACTAATATATATATTTGCTGCTACTGAAAACCCACTTAATTCAACAAACCAGTTCCAATCAAGAGTAGCCACCGAAATTAATACCACACGTTGACTTTGACAGCCCCACGAATACACTAAATTAACAACCAGTATGCGACAAATTCTTTCTAGGAATCGAAAGCCACACACAATTGACAATTGACTCAATTAATTTGTTTTGAATCAAGAGAATTCACAACCGCACAAAACCACCACCAATTGATTAGCTTGTCAATCAATTAATGCCGACCAATTAAAAATTAAATTGGTACGAGGTTTTTATTAAATGTATACCTTTATCCAACACAGATCATTAATTCATGCCCAGATATATTGTCGCCACAGATCGATACCAAAATAAAATAACGAATACCTCAATAATTTTCACAATTTTCTGCAGTCGACAATAAACCGTATCAGATCTGCTCCAAACAATTCTTCTTTATCAGAGATCCTCACCAGGCTCTGATACCACTTGTAGGATCGAGTACTTCGAGCTTGATTGAGCTTGGTATAAACAAGAACCTCTGTATGCTATACAAGTGTTTATGCGGAAACTAAACAACAAGTATAATAAAGAAGAAAAGACAATGATCCTCTATGGATCAGACTATGAACTAAGAATTCTGTTATTGATGAATGTTTTTCTTGAGTGTTTAAGTGTTACAATATGAATGGCTGTATGTTTCTTATATAGATAAGAAACCCTAATACCTAATACAGCCTGTTACCAATAAAACATGTAAAGAGATAAACATCAATCTCTTCTAAAAATAAACCTAACAAACACTCTAAACTTACGGGATAACAATAACTAATACCCGTAGTAATAACACTAACAGCAGGAACAAGATATCACTCTCGGCAGCAATGAGCTTGAGCAGGAACCATCTCCACTATCGGCAGCAATGAGATCGGCAGCAATGAGACACAAAGTATTTTCCAGATTCCTAACATCTGTCATCTTCAGTCCTTCTTGTTTTGTAATAATCAAATCATAATTCCCAACATGCTGGTCTAGCAGTGGAACTGCTCTAGGTCCAGACCTCAAAAGAACAGATCTGGGTATCATCTTATCATTCCTAGGAGGAGTTTCAGGTCTTTCTAGGCACATGCTCTTGTTTGAATACCCTCTAACGTACTTATCACAAAAATCTGCAAGATGATCAAAGCTACCACAAGAGTAACAAGCTTTCCTATAGCAAACAAAATCCTTTCCTAATTGGTGGGATTTGAGGTCATTCCGATTCCTCTGGTTACCTCTTGGCTTGTTTGTGGTTCTATACATCTCTGCATACCTAACTGTTGGTCTAAAAGGTTTGGTATTTGAACTAGGCCTAACAGTCTCAGGTTTAACCATCTTTGGAACTTTTGGTTCCTTCACTTCATCACTAACAGGCTTAACCACAGCCTGATCATCCTCATCATCAGAAGTCCATTCTTCAATTGTTGGAGCATCTGAGTCCTTAGGTGAGGACCTATCAGAAGACACCTTGTCCTCAGATAGTGATTTATCACTTGCACTAACAAACACAGGTTTATCAACTACATCCTTCTTGGGTTGAGGACCATAGTTAAGTTCAGGTAATTAAAATTCAGGGAGTCCTGTATGTTCTAAGTCTATACCTTTGGCTGATGGAATTCCTCTATAAGGAGGTGGAAGTGACTTATATCCTAGGCCTGACTTAGCTTTATTTTGAATCTGAATCTCAATTATCTTTTTAACACCTTGTGATGTGTATTCAAGTGTATCTGCACTCATCTGTATGTTCTCCTTAGCTTTCTTAACCTGTTTTAGCTCATGTTTTAAAACAGTGATCTCATTCTCTCTAAACATTAAGTCTCTCTTAACAATAATCATATCATCAGAAAACTTAGACTCATTGTTTTGATAATGAATAATTTTCTCTTCTAACATAGCTAGAGCTCTCTTATGATTTGCTAAGCTAAAAGCGGTTTCTTTTAATTCTTTCCACTGACTCTCATATCTTGTTTTAAGTGTTTCCAATTCTTTTAAAGATTCACAAGATTTAGAACATTTTGAAACTTGTACCTCAGAATCAGAAAATGCCATGAGAGCAACCTCTGTAGATGCTTCTGCTTCCTCCTCTGCAATATAGCTCCAGTCAAATCCTAAGCCATCAATAGCAACCATGGCTTTCGAGCTTGAATCAGTAACCTCCACAACTCTTGACTTGTTTCCATATGCTCTACTCTTTCCATCTTATTGACTAGGAAATCTACACTCCCTTGAATAATGGCCTTTCTTGTGGCAGTTGTAGCACTCAATCTTGGATTTGTCATACCCTGCAACATCATTACTGTTTATGACAATCTTTTTGCCAGTCTTCTTCAAGAATCTTCTAGCTCTCAAACTGAGAAGAGAGAGCTGCCACTTAATATCCATCTCCTCAATATCATCTTCATCAATCTCTTGAAGATCTGAATGAGTTAACATACTTCCATTGTGCTGAGTAGTCAAGAAAGCACAATAAGTATCATCATTCAAAAGTCCACTAGTACTGCTTGAGGTGCTAGCAGTACCAAGATTTGCACTCGCAGTTCCAACTGCTCCACTAACTTGGACTTCTTCATCAGGACTTAATGAACTGGGAGTTGATACAAAAGCCAAATTCCCTGAGCTTGAGCTTGAACTTGATTCAGCAGACTTCTTAATCTCATGTTCAACTATCTTGAAGTTGCTATATAGATCCATTAAGCTCATTGAATCTATATCAGGCTTGTTTTTCCATACTACCACATGCATAGCCCATTCAGAAGGTAGACTTCTCAGAAACTTTGAGTTGAGATCTTCCTGAGGCATCTCAATCCCTAAAACAGCCAGTTGACTCACCAACTTTTGAAGCCTATTGAACATATGATCCAACGACTCATTACTTGCTGCAGTAAAGTTCTCAAACTGATGCTTGAGAAGAGTCTTCTGAGTTTTCTTGGTGGCTTCATTCCCACCATATCTTGCAACAATAGCTTCGAAAAGAGATTTAGCACACTTGAACTTACTAAAATTCAGTAACTGATCATTGGGAATAGTCATCAGCAGCAAACTTCTAGCCTTAATATCATTCTTGTATCTTGCCTTCTCTTCATTAGTAGTTGGCTTTGTCTGCACTGTAGTCTCAGATTTACCTTCAACAACAGTTGTTGTTTCAACAGGGGTAAAAGAGTTTCCATCTTCAATGATCTCCCATAGTGCATAGTCTTGCACTTGGAAAAACTACTCAATACGAAGTCTCCACATGTCGAACTCATTAGGTTTAAGCATAGGAAGCTTAGCAGCAATGTTGGTTGTGGATGGTGTTGTTTCCATGTCCATCTTTGTTCTTCTCGGATCTTCTAAATCTATGTATCAGTAACCTGGCTCTGATACCACTTGACCGGATCTACACACACTCCTTGTGTTAGATGTGATACGTAGAATTATACTTAGTCTAGCACGCGGAATTTACTAGCTAGCACTTAGAAGATCTTGTGTGTTTTGTATGATTAGAATTAAACAAAGAACACAGAATAATAACTTCCAACGATTCAATATTATTAGCAAATAATACGAGTGATCTTCCTATCACTAGGGTTTACAACCTTGAATCTTTCTAATACGTATGAACTCTATCATATTCGTGTATCTATGTATTGTGTATTATGCATATCTAAACCTTAACCTAGGCAATCCTTTTATAGACCAAGGATTCCTGTACAAGATAACTATCAATCTATTCTTATACGATATACACAATATATTTTTCATAATTATCTACTTTACATAAATCATAAACAGTCTTAACTTCTTCTCTCAGCAGTCTTAACTTCTTCACTCAGCAGTCTTAACTGCTTATGTCTTCAATACTCTTCAGCAGTCTTAACTTCAATCTTCAACAATCCTAACTGTTACCTCCAACAATCTTAACTGCTTAAGCTTAATTCCTAAAAGTATCCTACCACGCCCTGGGTGTTTGCTTTAGCCCATATAGAGCCTTCTTCAAACGGTAGACGTGAGTAGGATGATCAGGATCCACAAAACCTTCTGGTTGACTGACATAGACTTCTTCCTTCAGATCACCGTTTAGAAATGATGTCTTTACATCCATTTGGTAGACAGTCATATTCCGACTGGCAGCATTAGCTAGAAAGATTCTGATGGCTTCAATTCTAGCAACCGAAGCAAATGATTCTTTAAAGTCTATGCCCGCTTCTTGTCGGTACCCCTTCGCAACAAGTCGTGCCTTATTCTTTAAAACATCACCGTGCTCATCGAGCTTCACTTTAAAGATCCACTTTAGAGCGATAACCATTGCACCCTCTAGAGGAGGCACTAATTCCCAAACTTCAAGTCGATCAAACTCATGAATTTCATTTTGCATAGCAGTATACCAACTATCTTTAGACATGGCTTCTTTGACGTCTTTTGGCTCGACTTTAGAGAGTACGGAATTAAAGAAGCACCGCAGTGCATCAGTGGCAAGTTGCTTTCGATTGGATACCGGACGAGACGGATTACCAATGATGTTGTCAATTGGATGATCATTGGTCCATTTTCTGAGATGATCATGTGGTTGAGGGTTTTGAACTGATTTTGCTGTGTTGTGATCTCCTGAAGATGTATCAGTGGAAGACTCAGGAGAAAATACATTTTCAAATGGAACATCATCAACAGGAGCAAAAGGATTCACATCAAAAGAATTGTCTTCTGCAGAACCTTATTGTACCGAAGAAGACTGAATATTTGATGATGAGGGCGATTGACTGGCAGATGGTGCATCTTGACTAATTGAGACAGACACAGATGGACCTTCTGAGTTAGGTGGAACTTGAGCATCAGCAACTGGAGGTACAGGTGGAGCTTCCGTTGTAGCATTACCCGTTGGTGGCTCAAAGTATTCGTCAAACATCAATCAAATAACTTCTTCAACTCATCACTGGTGGGAGGTACATAAGGAACTACAGGCCTGGGATTCTGTACAAGACCTGAACTAATTGGTCAAGGTGTCAATAGATTAGGTGCGGGTCCAGAACCGGTTTGTTCAGGAACCGTTTTCTTAGTCAGCTCATCGAATGTCACGTGAATCGTTTCCATGATTTTTCGGGTTCTTTTGTTGTAGATTCTATATCCCTTGCGATCTGGTGCATACCCAACGAAGAAACCTACGTCTGCTTTAGCCTTTAGCTTTCCCAAGTCTTGACCGTCATTTGTCGGATAGCACAAAGCACCGAACACTCGAAGAAAGGAAAGATCTGGTTTCTTGTCATGTATCAGCTCGTAGGGAGTTTTGTTGTGAAGAGTGTGTATCAAGGAAAGGTTTTGGGTGTAACACGCAGTAGCAATTGCTTCTGCCCAAAGAAACATCGGGGCCTTAGAATATATTAGCATAGTTCTTGCAGCTTCCACAAGAGTACGATTTTGTCTTTCAACAACACCATTTTGCTGAGGAGTGTGTGCAACACTTTTCTGATGAGTTATACCAATACTTTCATAAAATTGACTGAGTTGTTGGTTAACAAACTCAGTTCCATTGTCCGTCCGAATGATTCTGACAGTTTTGTTCAGCCTTACTTGTAACTGCTTGATTAGTTTGATGATAACCTCTGGAGTTTCATCCTTGGTTCTCAAAAACTTTACCCATGTAAACCGAGAGTAGTCGTCGACCACCACAAGAACATATTTCTTTCCATTGATACTCTGCACTCTCATTGGTCCGCACAGATCCATGTGAAGGGTGTGAAGAACTTCCATGATGGTATTGATGGTTTTGGGTTTGTGAGTATGTTTCTTGCTTTTGCCCAATTGATATGCAGAACAAAGATGATCTTTCTCAAACTTTAGCCTGGGCATGCCTCGTACAAGATCCTTGCGAGACAAGTCATTTATGGTGCCGAAGTTCAATTGATTCAAACGACGGTACCAAAGCCATGATTTAGTCTTCGAGGCCTTTGAAAGCAAGCATATAGGAGAGGACCTCATCATTTCTTCAATTGAGATGGTGTATAAATTGGTGCCACGACTGCCTTTAAGAAGATCAACACCATCCAACTCTCTGACGAAACAAGTGTGTTTTCTGAGAGCAACTTCAAGATCGGAGTCACAAAATTGACCAACAGAAAACTAGTTGTGCCCTAGTCCTTCCACATAGTATGCCCAGGAAATTACACTACTGTCGCCAAACACATAATCTTCGTAACCCATAATTGCCCCAAAATTGTCGTTCCCAAATCTAACTGTCCCGATAAACTTTTTCACGAAATTCTTGAGCCGTGAGCGATTCCCAGTCATATGTTTTGAGCAGCCAGAGTCCAAATACCAAAGGACGATTTTTACGACCTGCATTTGAAAACAGAGAACGATGGATAACTGAAAAATGTGGATCCCCACGTACAGCTGGAGTCCGTTTGGTTAGCACACACAAATTCTGGAACTACAGGTTTCATAGATGCAACTGTATTTACAGTGGAAATTACACTAGAAGAAGCAATTGACCTAGTAGTAGGGCAATGTGTCACTAAAGGCAACATTCGACCAGTTGGTTTCCATTCCTTAACCTTCACTAGTTTATGGTTATTCAATTTAGTTAAGGGGCACTGATCTCCTAAAGTGAGCTTCCTTCCAGTGGGTCTCCATTGATACCCGACATTTGCAAACGTTTTTCCTGTTGCCTTCCAAACTTTCTTACTTGTTTCAGTTTTCCTAACATTCTTAACATGGGGTTGTACAGGAGACATCAAAAATGACACAACACAATCATCATGATTAGCAGAAATTAAACATTCGTTACATGTTTTACAGACAGCATTAGAATTCGAATTAATTACAGTACTTTTGATACTAGAATCAACACGATTCATTCTACTCATTGCAAACTTATTGTTCCTAAGTTGGGCTTCTACTTTCTTCTCGTGACCACTCTTAGCTTGCGCAGTCCTATATTTCTTTGCATTGCCTCTAGGCTTTGACCCGCTAGCTTTGGTGTCACATTTTACTCCTGTAGAAGTAATGATGGGAACATTAGTTTGTTTTACTGTCATTTGATTTCCTGACTTTGATGTGCTGGGTTCTGATGTTCTCAGTGGTAGATCAAAGGTTACGTGCTTGTTTTTAGTTGTAGATGATGATGCAACAAATCTAACTCTTTTGTTATCAATCTTAGGGCCAGTGCCAATGACGTACTCTAAAAATTCCTAAGACCTTTTAGTGAGGAAGCAGGCATCCACAATTGCTTTATCAAGTGGTTTTTCTATCCTATCATCCTCTACAATCTCACGAAGTATATCCAGGCTATCCTTAAGGTGATTGAGATAAATTTTATGGGCAGACCTATTGTTCCTAAGTGGAATTGGAATAGGCACAACATCAACATCATACTTTCTAACAACAGAAACCTTTGGAGCAACATTATCACAAGTGCCAATTGGCATTTTCCCTTTCACATGAGTCTTAAGATTCTCAATTTCATTTAACAAAGAAGTTATCTTTTCATTATGACTGTTTCGTGTGACTTTAATTGAGTCATATAACTCTTTGTAATGCTGTTTGATTTTTGAATTTTCAGCTCGAAAACACTCATTTTCACAGTGTAACTTATTGATAGTGTCCTGATAGTGAAAATTCTGAGAATCCAAAGATGATGGTTTGTTGGTGTCAATTGCTTCACTCTTATTTGACTTTAATTGGGCAATTTGAGCCTTCAACTGTCGAATCGTGTTAGTGTGAGCTTGAATTTTTTCATCACGTTTACTCAATTCAAAATATGTATCAAATTCAGGAGCATCCAGAGATGTCTTGGCATTTGATATTTTACATCTTTCTTCTAAGTGTTGATATTTTAATTGTAAATTAAGATGATCAACTTCTAGTTTTGAAAAATGCTTGACCATGTTATCATGGTCATCATTTTGAATTTTCTCTTGCAGTTTCAAATTCTCCCCCCTCAAGCTCAACAACACGATTCTGGGTAACATTCAATGCAATAGAATACTCATGAAATTGACAGGCAGTTAAAGCAGAATCAGTGGCAGTATAAAATATATCATGTGCAATACATCTAGCAATCAAATTCTCATTGGTGATGAGAATGTTCTTTCTCTCGATCTCACGGCTCTTAAGTTCTATCGCATTTTGAGCTACCTCATTTTCCATATCTTTAAACACTACTTTCATTTCATTTACTTCAGTTTCAAGGGTGTTTTGCATTCCTTCAAACTGTTCCTTGAGTAATTTAAAGAATGGAATGACCTCAGTTAAGTAACACCTTTTTGTCTGTTCAAAACCCCTTTCCCCCTCAGTAATTCTGGTTGGTGTAATTCTCTTCTTACATGTTTTATCAAAATCGCAAATAGTTGACAAAGTACATATATGCTAATTAAGGTTTTACATTTAGTAGGAAGAGTCAAAGGAACCAAATGCCTAGGTGTATTGGGAGGATACACCGTCGCAGCTGCAATTTTCCTAAGGGATGGAGTTTTGGCTTCAAGCTCATCGGACTTTCTCTTTTCCATATCTAAAGACTAAAATATTTGTTCAGGCGTTAACTTCTTTTGAGGTGCAAACACAGTCAATCGATTCTCCTCATAATAATCATGGGGTTTGACTATTATTCGATTGGCTATGCATTTGGGATCCTTCATTTTCTCATTCATTCTTTCTCTATTTCTCACATCTATCTCATTACTCTCTTCTAAAGATAAAACATCAGGTGGGGCATGACTAGGCATAATCATCACATTGGCATCATATAAGGCAAGTTGGGCTACTTTAGCTTTCCTAAGGAGAGCTAGTTTAGGTTCACCTACATTACTTTCACTATGCTTATCACACAACTTTTGGTGCTTTTGAATCATTTGAACCATTTCTCTAGATTGGTCTTGCGTATACAACTTATATTCAAGCTTATTCTTTAAGGTTTTAAGTCTTGAGAAATCATTTAAGAGTTGTGTTTCTTTTTCCTTGAAATCTTGTTTTAGTGTATTTACGTGCTCTAGGGCCTCCTATTTTTGTTTAACAGTCTGATCCAGCTATTTTTGCAAAGAATTCAACTCTTGTTTTAACGTTTCCTCCCTTAAATTACGCTCAGTTATAAGTGTACGCATTTGATTATCCAATTTCTGCTCACGTTCAGTTAGTTCAAATTTAGCACGTTGTTCATAAATTGCCACCTGATCTTTATATATGTTTAGTCTAGTGGTCAAGGTGTCATCAGGGACAAACTCAGTGTTTTCATGCCACTCACAAGCATTATCTACCACACAGGCATTATCTACAACACAAGCAATATTTTCAACAAAAGATGCACCACCTTGTACATCAGACACGTTGTTGTGATTCACATATTGTTCATATGGAATAATATTACTATTTCCCATGTCAACAGTATCTGAATCAACCCCATCTGTCTGTTGTACTTCATTGGGAATCTTTTGTTTATCAACCACGTTATATGTGACATAAAGATTTAGTACCTCAGAAATCACAGATGCATTGGAGGAACCAGCTTGTTGAGGTGATGAGACAACAGAGGACAAATTAGCCATGAAGAGTGTTTTAGCTGTTGGTTCATCATCCATATCAGAGTCAAAAGCATCACAATCATCAGCTTTGAATATAACACCCCAACCCGATAAGGGTCGAAGTATTACGTTATGGTGACATATCAAAGCAAACACAAGCATATGACTTAATTAATACAAAAGAATTTCAAAGGTTACAAAGGGAAAATCTGTAATACAAGGTTACAAATGAGAATTTCAATAAATACTAAGTCTAAAAAAATATATATATAATCACTTCTAGTCATCTCTAATCCAGAATAGCTATCAAGGTATAGTCTTCTAAGTCCAAAGTACTCTCCACTCATAACCCAGCTTCCAACTAAAACCTGCCGCAGGAAAAGAAATGCGGCTAAGCTTAAAAAGCCCAGTGAACAGATATACATAACATAACATAATGGTAAGCATAAGCAACGAATGAATAAGAATACAAAACGAAAAAGCATAATCATGAATGTCATACGAATTTTAAAGAGAACTAAGGATCAAGAGTGCATGAGAACTGAATAAGAAATGAATCAAGAGAGATAATGAAATAATGGAAAAGTTCATATAAGGATGTGCCATAGGAACTCCATACATACATAATCCGTCAAATCATACTAAAGCCATACAAGTATACGAAGAGGGGAGACCTCTAAGTAATCATAAGTGTAAGAAGGAGTGTAAGGCACACACCACCTGGTCACCATACATATACATACATAAACCTAGGATATATCCATACGCTCCCTATCAAAATATGGATGCCAGTACTAGACTGGTCACACGTATATAAGGTTGGCCAATAGTGCATGCAAAAATAAATCATATCATAAGGGGAACGCCGTAGATCTATCACACCTCTACGGGAGTGTCATGTCTAGGGTGCCATCAAATACATGGTCATGGTACCTCCACAACTAGTTAAGCTCAGGCACAGATCTGTCATAGCATACACAATGACAAAATAGCATGGCAAGAGAAACAAGATAGTAACTCAATAAGCATGGCACAACATAAACAGAGCATAGCAGAGACATTTAAATAAATGTCAGAATGAATCAAATAGAATGACAATCATACAATGAAAGTCATGAGTCAAATAAGGGAATCATATCAGGCATAGGATCGATAGAATATCCCTACTAAAAAGGGAAAGAATATCTGTACCTTATCAAAGCACACAAATCAAAGCAATAAAATGAATGGATGCAGGGGATCACTCCTTCTTCACCCGATCTACAATAATCATAAGTTTACTTATAAGTTTCATAGTTTCATAATCATAAAGGTTTCATTTTAATTTCCTTTCCATTTTAGGTAACTTTCTATATTTAGCAGGTTTTCATAATTAGTAACTTTCCAAAAATAGTAACTTGCCATATTTAGTAACTTTTCAAAAATAGTAAGTTTCCATATTTAGGTTTAAAAGCAATTTAGGGTTTCTAAAAATAATAAGTAGTATTTAAAAAGGTTTAAATAGTTATAAATGTCAAAATTGAGTTTCATGTATTAATATACTTATAAAATGATGTCGTTTCACAATTTAGGGTTTTACAAGTCAAATTAGGGTTTCCAAATTAAGTAAATGTGAGATTATGGTTTCTAATTACACAAGTCATTTTAATTGATCATTTCAAGTAATTAAACTCCAATTAGGGTTTCATACATTCAATTAGGTCATAATTAAGTTATATTTCCCAAATTAGTAGCTTTAGTGTTTAATTCATATAATTTAGGTTTCATATTATCATTATTCAAAGATTAGGGTTATTATTGCAATTATGCCAAAGTTAAAGGCTAATATGATAATTAATCAAAAAATAAGTTAAATACTTTTAAGATGACACATAGCTTATTTAGGATCTAAAGGTGAAGCAATTATGCTTATAAGTGTTTTAAATAAGTGGCTACTCAATTTCAGTATTACAATAGAAAACAGATCCGACTTTAGTTATTTTTTTACACACCTTAATGAGCTTATAAAATTCTATACTTTTATCCAGATATACCTACATGTCTTAAGTATTTTACATAATTTTTCCAGATTTTATTGAGTAGTAAAAGTACCAAATAAAAATAGACAACCACAACATGTTCCCGAATTAGACCTGCTGAAACACCCCGAAAGTAGGTAATTATTTACCCAAGTTTAACATCTCAGAAAAATCTAAAAAAATTCCAAAACTTAACTTATGTACCAAATATCATTCTACCCAAATCTCAGGTCTTAATTCGTTATAGATATTAAATTAAAAATCGCGTACCACGTTTGAATTTTCAGACCTCGAAATACAGTTTTGACACATGAATTTGTAAAAATCAAACGGGTGCCTTCCCGACCTCTAAAAATCACCAAATAAATTTCATTCGAACCCTATTTTACTGAATTAAGTTTTAGACCAAAGAACCACCAAAATTCATGTTTATATCATTGGTTAACAATTCGATTATATAGCATAAAATTTCTGATAGATTAGTTCTTTATATATACATCCGATTTCAAGAACACAAATAATCATATTGACACATATCATTATATATTGATTTGAAAGTATTATTATAGATTAAGGTTTACATGTTACCTATTAGGTTAGATTCGAATGGAATGAAAGAACACAAGATCTCTACGAATCACCAACGCTTCTCTTCTCCTCCTCTTGATCAAATCGAATGAAAGAACAAAGAAAATAAATGGATCGATTAGGGTTTTGTTCACAAATTCGGATGGATTAAAATTATACATATATGATTACCTTGTCGTGTGTTATGAATTGAATAAGAAACAATGATCAAGATCAAACTATTCTCCTCCTTCTCTTCTCCTTAGATCGAATGGAATAAGGTGTTAAGGGTTTTTGTTTTGGTTTTTTTTTTCTTCTTTGCCGACAATATGGAATGAGAGGAGAGTTTTTTAGGTTTTGGAGATATACAATAGGTATATACGGTTTTTAAAAAATTTAAGAGGAGGGAGCTGATGTAACACCCCAACCCGACGAGGGTAAAGATGTCACAAATACATGGTTTCATATCAGATACAAGCATTCAAGAAATAAAAATAGCGGAAGCTTTAACATTAAAATCCAGGGGAAATAAGTCAACACGACTTATATCATGTGCAAGACAGGAATAACGGAGTACAAAATAGAATCTAAACTGCCCAAACAATGGCATAACAGAAATAATATCCAAATGGTCACACTAGAATGACAAGGTCTAAACTTCACACAAGTTGCTCTCATCCCCAGCTAAAACCCAGCTCTTAGCTTAAATGTACCTGCCGTAAGAAAAGAAATGCGGCTGAGCTACGAGAGCTCAGTGAACAGATATAACGGAAACAAAGTAGTAATAACGGGATAATAAAGTAGAAGAAATAATACCAGGTGTAACAAGAGTCAGGAAGGAATACAAAAGAATTAAGCAGACATACCAGGAATTAAGAATGGTTACAAAGGTAGGTGCAAATGAAACCAGAACCCACCACAATCCCAAGTCGAAATCAAGTCAAAGTATCATAGGGTAACAAATCCAGAAATCCACCACAAACCCAGGTCAAATCAGGTCAGGTCAAACGTCAGGTCAAGTGTCAGGTCATAAGGTTACAAGGTTTCAGGTAAACAGAAATCCACTACAAACCCAGGTCAAATCAGGTTAGGTCAAACGTCAGGTCAAGTGTCAGGTCATAAGGTTACAAGGTTTCAGGTAAACAGAAATCCACTACAAACCCAGGTCAAATCAGGTCAGGTCAAACGTCAGGTCAAGTGTCAGGTCATAAGGTTACAAGGTTTCAGGTAAACAGAAATCCACTACGAGCCCAAACATATCACATCACATCAAATCATATATCAGGGTGTATGGAGGGGTGACCTCAGCATACCAGGAACAGGGTGAGGGGATACCTCCAGGGGTTGGAGACGCGTTCTCCCAGGGTTGTGAAAGACGTGTATCGCACACACTCGTCAGTCACCAGGTATAACAGGAATATAACAAATCAGGACAGGTCTAGGATGCATCCATGCGCCCCCGCAGGCCACAGGGTCTTCCTCTACATAACAAATCAAATCAGGTCGGGGACGGTGTAACCAAATCACTAGGGCTACACACTAGTCATGCCGGTGGTGCATCACAGACATGGACATGAAACCCTCATGCCTAGTGGATGGCTCGTAGTCTCAAACTGTGGGTCAAGGTCAAGTATCAAGTCTCGGGTGTCAAGTCTCAGGTATCAAATGTCAGGTATCATATCAGGGTTCATATCAGGGTTCATATCAGGAATCATATCAGGAATCATATCAGGGTTCAAGACAGGAGATAGATACAGGGGTTCATTATCAGGAGGTCCATATCAGGAAGATCAAGTACTAGAAAGTCAATACCAGAAGGTTCATAATAGTTTATTATAAGAAATCCTTTTTACATGATTTTAATAAAATGATCGTTAGAACTGTTTCATAATAAAAGTCTTTTAAGGAGATGTTCAAAAACCTCTTCATATACAATTAAAAGTAGTTATAAAATCCTATGAACCTTCAAGTACCCAAGGTCTTAATTATCCAGGTTATCAGGGGTGAACAAGTCATGTCAAGTGTCATAGCAGGGTTCAAGTCAAATGGTTCATATCAAGAGTATCAAGGTTCAAGTTCAGGTTCATGACAAGGTTCAAACAAGTCAAAACAAAAGGTCCAAATCCAGGGTTCACAACACAAGGGAAACATAAAATGAATCAGGAATCAGAAATGAGACGAAGGCTCCTTACAAGAAGAGCAGAATATCTGTACCTTATTCAAATAGCAAGCACAAACACAAGAGTAGCTGACAGGGATCAAGATCACTCCCTCCTCGAACCTAAAGGAGTAGAAGACAGAAATACGAAAGGGGTTCAGTTATCTTCCCATTATAAGTAACTTCTATTTTTTAGTAACTTTCTATTTTTAGCAGGTTTCCATAATTAGTAAGTTACCACATTTAGCAAGATTCAGTGATATAATTCAAGTCAAGTCTTTAATTAGCTTATTATGGAAGTAGTACTCATTTTAACAAGTTACATAAGTTCAGGGTTAGTTATGACAAGTTTTTCATAGTTCAGGGTTATAAACGTAACTTTACCAAAGTTAAAGGTCCACATTAAAATTATCATCATTTTACCATTCAAACACTTATACTTTCCAGAATTACACATTTAGCCTTCAAGTTTCATAATTTACGATTTACACCCTTTTAATTAATTAATTACAAATTAAACCTTATACTTATATAATTTACAAATTAACCTTCACAAGATTCATATTACACCTCAAGTCCTTTTATTTCTTCAAATTACAGAAATTAACCTTCAATATAATTATGTTACAAACAGCCCTCAAAGTTTTGGTAATTTACACATTTGGTCCTTTTACTTATTTAAAATTCAATTCGATTTACATAATTTGCCATAATTACATATTAAGCCCATAAATACTCAAATTCACACATTTCACCCTTTATATTATTATTTACTTCGTGACCCTTCCATTTTCCAGAAATTACACATTTAGTCCCTCATTTAAATTATTTTCCAAATCGATTTAACAAATATATATATTTATCAAATAAACCCTTTATATGCAAAATTAACACATGAGACCCTCCTTTTATATTTTATTCGAATTACAGCAGGTCTAAAATGATTTACAAAATTATCCCTTAAGTTTTAAAAATTACAAAACACACCCTTCTATTTTAATTATCCAATCGGTAACTATAAAATCATATCAAAACTCAATTCTAAAATCCCCAATCATTATACCATCATTTTATCATCATTGTACAGTGTTTACTTCCAGATTTCATAACTTTAAAACCCTAATTCGATTGGTCTTTATTTTTAGTTCTCGTTTTCATTTTTTTTTCCTCAAAATCCGATTATAACAAATATTCCAAAAACCATGAATTCGACCCAAACAATTCAAGATACTATTTTTCCCATGTTTTAAGAAGTATATAGGACCCATGAAAATTATTTACATGTTCAGGAAAAATCGCATGAATTAATAAGAATTCGATTTCAATTTTAGGGTTTATAAACCCATTATTTTCTATTCGGCCAAAATACAATGCATGGTTCGATTTAAGTATTTTTCCCACGTTATATATGATTAAGAGAGAGCTAGAAAAATACCAGAAGAATTATAGATCAAGGGATTCACACGCTTTGAATTATTGTTGCTCGGTTGCACTTTTTCGACCCAAATAAATCACCACAGCCAAACGATCGACTCCAGGACTTTGTGGCTATTTTTCCCACCTTCTTGGCACTATGAAGAACTCCAAAAATTACCTCTTTGCTTCAAAAATTCAGATGTGGTGTGTGGAATTTTTATGGGTGGCGGCTAATTGTTTTATTAGGGTTTAGTGTGAGAAATAAATTATGGAATGATGTAATTTATGTTAGACCGAGCATTGGGGGGGGGGGGGAAAGGCTGGAAAATCGTGAAAACATAATGGCCCATTAATATTGAATAATTTCCTTACTTAATTTTGCATTTAAAAGTGTAAATTTTATTTATAAAGTTTAATTAATAAACATAATAATATATACAATATTTATTCGGTTCATAGAGGGTATTTTGGTCATCTCACAACTTGTATAAATATTAATCGAAGTCGTCAAAATTATTTTGTATCATATCTTGTTCGTTTCCAGAAGTTTGGGATCGATTCGAAACTTTAATTAAGCTTTAATTAAATTTTAAAGTTTTCAGGGGCATTTTGGTAATTTTGCATGTTTTAGATTTTCGGGTTTTACAACTCTTCCCCTCTAACAGAAAAATTTCGTCCTCGAAATTTGCAAGGACATAGAAATGAAAGAGAACGGAAAACAGAACAAAGACATACCAGACGCCTTATCTGCCTGGTCACGAGAAAGCGAGAAAACACGACCGGTGGTAGGAGTAGGAGAAGGAGGGCCAAGATATTTCTCAAGTGGTTCCGGATTTCGCCTAGGACAATCTTTCAACTTATGCTCCCTCGAACCACACCTAAAACAAGCTCCAGAAGTCGTACGACAAAATCCCGTATGGTTCTTCCCACACTGAGGACAACTAGCTGACCCCTGACTGTCGCTGCGCCCCCGACGATCGCCATCCTACCTAGAAGCTGACCTCGAATCCCGACCTCGAATCTGATTTCTTCTGGTCGTAGCTCTTGCCTGAATACTCCTTGACGTCCCGACTCTGAATCTGCTGCTGCACCTTGTCGCCATCACAGTCTCGTTTGTAGCCAACGCCCTCATGAAAATCTCGATGTTGCGAGCTGCATCGCAACATGCTGACGGATCCGCAAACTCCGAATTAAGCCGACGATCAAGAAAATATGACAGAACAGAACATGAAGAATGACAGAGCAGAATAGGAAAATATGACAGAGCAGAATCAAGGAAAGATGACAGAGCATAACAGGAAAAGAGAGTGCGCGAAAGGAAACCTAATGTCTACCCAATCCTCACAGGTCACGAGCCTAAGCTCTAAGGGTTTCGGATGCCTATTCTCTGATACCATAAATTGTAACACCCCAACCCGACGAGGGTAAAGATGTCACAAATACATGGTTTCATATCAGATACAAGCATTCAAGAAATAAAAATAGCGGAAGCTTTAACATTAAAATCCAGGGGAAATAAGTCAACACGACTTATATCATGTGCAAGACAGGAATAACGGAGTACAAAATAGAATCCAAACTGCCCAAACAATGGCATAACAGAAATAATATCCAAATGGTCACACTAGAATGACAAGGTCTAAACTTCACACAAGTTGCTCTCATCCCAGCTAAAACCCAGCTCCTAGCTTAAATGTACCTGCTGCAGAAAAGAAATGCGGCTGAGCTACGAGAGTTCATGAACAGATAAACAGAAACAAAGCATAATACGGATAATAAAGTAGAAGAAATAATACCAGGTGTAACAAGAGTCAGGAAGGAATACAAAAGAATTAAGTAGACATACCAGGAATTAAGAATGGTTACAAAGGTAGGTGCAAATGAAACCAGAACCCACCACAATCCCAAGTCGAAATCAAGTCAAGTCCAGTGTCAAGTCATAGGGTAACAAATCCAGAAATCCACCACAAACCCAGGTCAAATCAGGTCAGGTCAAACGTCAGGTCAAGTGTCAGGTCATAAGGTTACAAGGTTTCAGGTAAACAGAAATCCACTACAAACCCAGGTCAAATCAGGTCAGGTCAAACGTCAGGTCAAGTGTCAGGTCATAAGGTTACAAGGTTTCAGGTAAACAGAAATCCACTACAAACCCAGGTCAAATCAGGTCAGGTCAAACGTCAGGTCAAGTGTCAGGTCATAAGGTTACAAGGTTTCAGGTAAACAGAAATCCACTACGAGCCCAAACATATCACATCACATCAAATCATATATCAGGGTGTATGGAGGGGTGACCTCAGCATACCAGGAACAGGGTGAGGGGATACCTCCAGGGGTTGGAGACGCGTTCTCCCAGGGTTGTGAAAGACGTGTATCGCACACACTCGTCAGTCACCAGGTATAACAGGAATATAACAAATCAGGACAGGTCTAGGATGGATCCATGCGCCCCCGCAGGCCACAGGGTCTTCCTCTACATAACAAATTTTATCAGGTCGGGGACGGTGTAACCAAATCATAGGGCTACACACTAGTCATGCCGGTGGTGCATCACAGACATGGACATGAAACCCTCATGCCTAGTGGATGGCTCGTAGTCTCAAACTGTGGGTCAAGGTCAAGTATCAAGTCTCGGGTGTCAAGTCTCAGGTATCAAATGTCAGGTATCATATCAGGGTTCATATCAGGGTTCATATCAGGAATCATATCAGGAATCATATCAGGGTTCAAGACAGGAGATAGATACAGGGGTTCATTATCAAGAGGTCCATATCAGGAAGATCAAGTACTAGAAAGTCAATACCAGAAGGTTCATAATAGTTTATTATAAGAAATCCTTTTTACATGATTTTAATAAAATGATCGTTAGAACTGTTTCATAATAAAAGTCTTTTAAGGAGATGTTCAAAAACCTCTTCATATACAATTAAAAGTAGTTATAAAATCCTATGAACCTTCAAGTACCCAAGGTCTTAATTATCCAGGTTATCAGGGGTGAACAAGTCATGTCAAGTGTCATAGCAGGGTTCAAGTCAAATGGTTCATATCAAGAGTATCATGGTTCAAGTTCAGGTTCATGACAAGGTTCAAGACAAGGTTCAAAACAAAAGGTCCAAATCCAGGGTTCACAACACAAGGGAAACATAAAATGAATCAGGAATCAAAAATGAGACGAAGGCTCTTTACAAGAAGAGCAGAATATCTGTACCTTATTCAAATAGCAAGCACAAACAAAAGAGTAGCTGACCGGGATCAAGATCACTCCCTCCTCGAACCTAAAGGAGTAGAAGACAGACATACGAAAGGGTTCAGTTATCTTCCCATTATAAGTAACTTCTATTTTTTAGTAACTTTCTATTTTTAGCAGGTTTCCATAATTAGTAAGTTTCCACATTTAGCAAGATTCAAGTGATATAATTCAAGTCAAGTCTTTAATTAGCTTATTATGGAAGTAGTACTCATTTTAACAAGTTACATAAGTTCAGGGTTAGTTATGACAAGTTTTTCATAGTTCAGGGTTATAAACGTAACTTTACCAAAGTTAAAGGTCCACATTAAAATTATCATCATTTTACCATTCAAACACTTATACTTTCCAGAATTACACATTTAGCCTTCAAGTTTCATAATTTACGATTTACACCCTTTTAATTAATTAATTACAAATTAAACCTTATACTTATATAATTTACAAATTAACCTTCACAAGATTCATATTACACCTCAAGTCCTTTTATTTCTTCAAATTACAGAAATTAACCTTCAATATAATTATGTTACAAACAGCCCTCAAAGTTTTGGTAATTTACACATTTGGTCCTTTTACTTATTTAAAATTCAATTCGATTTACAAAATTTGCCATAATTACATATTAAGCCCATAAATACTCAAATTCACACATTTCACCCTTTATATTATTATTTACTTCGTGACCCTTCCATTTTCCAGAAATTACACATTTAGTCCCTCATTTAAATTATTTTCCAAATCGATTTAACAAATATATATATTTATCAAATAAACCCTTTTATATGCAAAATTAACACATGAGACCCTCCTTTTATATTTTATTCGAATTACAGCAGGTCTAAAATGATTTACAAAATTATCCCTTAAGTTTTAAAAATTACAAAACACACCCTTCTATTTTAATTATCCAATCGGTAACTATAAAATCATATCAAAACTCAATTCTAAAATCCCCAATCATTATACCATCATTTTATTATCATTGTACAGTGTTTACTTCCATATTTCATAACTTTAAAACCCTAATTCGATTGGTCTTTATTTTTAGTTCTCGTTTTCATTTTTTTTCCTCAAAATCCGATTATAACAAATATTCCAAAAACCATGAATTCGACCCAAACAATTCAAGATACTATTTTTCCATGTTTTAAGAAGTATATAGGACCCATGAAAATTATTTACATGTTCAGGAAAAATCGCATGAATTAATAAGAATTCATTTCGATTTTAGGGTTTATAAACCCATTATTTTCTATTCGGCCAAAATACAATGCATGGTTCGATTTAAGTATTTTTCCCACGTTATATATGATTAAGAGAGAGCTAGAAAAATACCAGAAGAATTATAGATCAAGGGATTCACACGCTTTGAATTATTGTTGCTCGGTTGCACTTTTTCGACCCAAATAAATCACCACAGCCAAACGATCGACTCCAGGACTTTGTGGCTATTTTTCCCACCTTCTTGGCACTATGAAGAACTCCAGAAAATTACCTCTTTGCTTCAGAAAATTCGGATGTGGTGTGTGGAATTTTTATGGGTGGCGGCTAATTGTTTTATTAGGGTTTAGTGTGAGAAATAAATTATGGAATGATGTAATTTATGTTAGACCGAGCATTGGGGGGGGGGGAAAGGATGGAAAATCATGAAAACATAATGGCCCATTAATATTGAATAATTTCCTTACTTAATTTTGCATTTAAAAGTGTAAATTTTATTTATAAAGTTTAATTAATAAACATAATAATATATACAATATTTATTCGGTTCATAGAGGGTATTTATTCATCTCACAACTTGTATAAATATTAATCGAAGTCGTCAAAATTATTTTGTATCATATCTTGTTCGTTTCCAGAAGTTTGGGATCAATTCGGAACTTTAATTAAGCTTTAATTAAATTTTAAAGTTTTCAGGGGCATTTTGGTAATTTTGCATGTTTTAGATTTTTGGGTTTTACAGCTGAAGTTAGGGTGCAATTTTGGGATGATTTACACTTTCCAAATTTGCCAAATATCTTTCATACTTATCTCTTTAATAGGTTGTGCACATTTTTATTATTTTCGGCCTATAGAGCCTTCTTAGACGTGCCATACTTTTATTCGTAAAGTTCTTGTATCATTTCGTATTTTACTTTAGGTTATAAGTTCATATCGTATGGTTTCGAGTCATAACATGTTATATAACTCAAGTTTTAATTTATAGCGTATTTTATAAGTCGTATTTAATTTAGGGTGTTATAATTCTTCCCTCCTAAAAAGAAAATTTCGTCCGCAAAATTGAAATACGAAATCGAAATAGAAATACGAAATCGAAAGCGGAATCAAAATGAATACATACCAAGTCACAAAGAAAATGTGGATAACTGGATCGCATTGATTCTTCGGTCTCCCAAGTAGTCTCGCTCTCAGGATGATTCTTCCAAAGAATCTTTATGAATGGAAGGGTTTTAGTTCTCATGACTCGTTCCTGACGCTCCAAAACAGCCTCAGGTTCTTCACTATACGAAAGATCTTCCCGAATATGATCGAACGGGCAAGACACAACATGAAGTGGGTGATAATCATACTCACGAAGAAGAGATACATGGAATACATCGTATACGTGAGATAACT
Source organism: Artemisia tridentata subsp. tridentata (assembly GCA_021014915.2). Lineage (NCBI taxonomy): Eukaryota > Viridiplantae > Streptophyta > Magnoliopsida > Asterales > Asteraceae > Artemisia > Artemisia tridentata. The sequence goes on from CP139503.1 coordinate 270,000,014, forward strand.
GGGAAGGTAACGCCAAGCGATGAGAAACCTCGCCAACCTGATCAAAATCATTGAAAAGCCCTAGGCTTTCATAATTCACAACGAATTCGTTCCAAGGAATACGAAACAACAATGTAGTGGATAACGGTTTAAATCTCACACAGAGATACATGAAACATTCATGCTTGTAAGCAATACGAAGGTAGTACTACAGTAAAACCTCATCAACTTAGTCCAGATTCTTAACGAAAAGGGAACTAGTGCATCATTATAGAAGAACTCATCAATTTCAAACAGATATTGATCGAACTAAGGAACGTACCGCCGATCAATGGCGCACGTGACGAATCATCAAATGTATCAAGAGCTTTATAATAGATAGATAGTATAATTGTACTGATGATCAATCGAGTACAACTCGAAATATCAACTTGTATTGAAATGCATAATGAGATGGGTAGCATATTTGTACCGACGATCAATAGAGTAGAAATCGGAGTATCGAAACGCATCAGAAAACAAAACAAATAGGTCGAATAATCATACGGATAAAACACATCAAAGAGTTAACGTAGTCGTACAGACGATCAATTAAGCACATAACGGAGGATCAGAATTCCTGCGGCAGGTTTTAGTTGGAAGTTGGGTTATGAGTGGAGAGTACTTTGGACTTAGAAGACTATACCTTGATAGCTATTCTAGATTAGAGATGACTAGAAGTGATTATATATATATTTTTTTAGACTTAGTATTTATTGAAATTCTCATTTGTAACCTTGTATTACAGATTTTCCCTTTGTAACCTTTGAAATTCTTTTGTATTAATTAAGTCATATGCTTGTGTTTGCTTTGATATGTCACCATAACGTAATACTTCGACCCTTATCGGGTTGGGGTGTTACAATTATGGTATCAGAGACAGGTTTCCATAATTAGTAACTTTCCAAAAATAGTAACATGCCATATTTAGTAACTTTTCAAAAATAGTAAGTTTCCATATTTAGGTTTAAAAGTAATTTAGGGTTTCTAAAAATAGTAAGTAGTATTTAAAAAGGTTTAAATAGTTATAAATGTCAAAATTGAGTTTCATGTATTAATATAATTATAAAAAGATGTCGTTTCACAATTTAGGGTTTTACAAGTCAAATTAGGGTTTCCAAATTAAGTAAATGTGAGATTAGGGTTTCTAATTACATAAGTCATTTTAATTGATCATTTAAAGTAATTAAACTCTAATTAGGGTTTCATACATTCAATTAGGTCATAATTAAGTTATATATCCCAAATTAGTAGCTTTAGTGTTTAATTCATATAATTTAGGTTTCATATTATCATTATTTAAAGATTAGGGTTATTATTGCAATTATGCCAAAGTTAAAGGTTAATATGATAATTAATCAAAACATAAGTTAAGTACTTTTAAGATGACACATAGCTTATTTAGGATCTAAAGGTGAAGCAATTATGCTTATAAGTGTTTTAAATAAGTGGCTACTCAATTTCAGTATTACAATAGAAAACAGATCCGACTTTAGTTATTTTTTTACACACCTTAATGAGCTTATAAAATTCTATACTTTTACCCAGATATACCTACATGTCTTAAGTATTTTACATAATTTTTCCAGATTTTATTGAGTAGTAAAAGTACCAAATAAAAATCGACAACCACAACATGTTCCCGAATTGGACCTCCTGAAACACCCCGAAAGTAGGTAATTATTTACCCAAGTTTAACATCTCAGAAAAATCTAAAAAAAATCCAAAACTTAACTTATATAACAAATATCATTCTACCCAAATCTCAGGTCTTAATTCGTTATAGATATTAAACTAAAAATCGCGAACCACGACTGAATTTTCAGACCTCGAAATACAGTTTTGACACATGAATTTGTAAAAATCAAACGGGTGCCTTCCCGACCTCTAAAAATCACCAAATAAATTTCATTCGAACCCTATTTTACTGAATTAAGTTTTAGACCAAAGAACCACCAAAATTCATGTTTATATCATTGGTTAACAATTCGATTATATAGCATAAAATTTCTGATTGATTAGTTCTTTATATATACATCCGATTTCAAGAACACAAATAATCATATTGACACATATCATTATATATTGATTCGAAAGTATTATTATAGATTAAGGTTTACATGTTACCTATTAGGTTAGATTCGAATGGATTGAAAGAACACAAGATCTCTACGAATCACCAACGCTTCTCTTCTCCTCCTCTTAATCAAATCGAATGAAAGAACAAAGAAAATAAATGGATCTATTATGGTTTTGTTCAGAAATTCGGATGGATTAAAATTATACATATATGATTACCTTGTCTTGTGTTATGAATTGAATAAGAAACAATGATCAAGATCAAACTATTCTCCTCCTTCTCTTCTCCTTAGATCGAATGGAATAAGGTGTTAAGGGTTTTTGTTTTGGTTTTTTTTTTTTCTTCTTTGCCGACAATATGGAATGAGAGGAGAGTTTTTAGGGTTTTGGAGATATACAATAGGTATATACAGTTTTTTAAAAATTTAAGAGGTGGGAGCCGAAATTAGGGTGCAATTTTGGGATGATTTGCACTTTCCAAATTTGCCAAATATCTTTCATACTTATCTCTTTAATAGGTTGTGTACATTTTTATTATTTTCGGCCTATAGAGCCTTCTTAGACGTGCCATACTTTTATTCGTAAAGTTCTTGTATCATTTCGTATTTTACTTTAGGTTATAAGTTCATATCGTATGGTTTCGAGTCATAACATGTTATATAACTCAAGTTTTAATTTATAGCGTATTTTATAAGTCGTATTTAATTTAGGGTGTTATATTGAATATGTTGGGATCATTAAGTGCAAGGTCCTGAACTAGCTATTCGTCCACATCGGCATCAAAAGTATTTCCCCCATCGCTAGCAAGAAACAACATTTCTTCTTCGTCCAACACAACTCCATTCTCTTGAGCCTGCATCAACAAAATCTTGTCCTTGAAGTAGTCTGAGTTCTGAGGACGTTTTGGTTGATTGCAGTTTCTGGCAATGTGTCCAAGTCCACCACAGTTATAACACTTGGGTTGTTTACCCTGCCCCTGATTTGCATTCCCTACTTTGATCTGCACATTACCTCGACCCATGTTCCTTTAATTCAAGTTTTGCCTCCCCTGAACATTTTGAACCACAATTCTTCCATCCTCCACCGTTGCCAGATTGCGTGGGTTTGATGAGGTTCTGAGTTGATTGTTAGTCTGAGGGAATGTTGCTTTAAATTGTTGAACAAGTAAGGACACTTGGTTGGTAAGGTTATCAATCATTTTGTCGGTGTGAGAGTAACCTGAATCCAGTTGTGGACTCATAGCAGATGGTGATGAATAGGGATGATGATAAGCTTGGTCAGATGACAATTGGTTGATTGGCTGAGCACTTGCAACAAATGCCAGTGGATCATTTGATGCAGTTGGATTGACTTTTTCTCTCAACAGACGATCATAAGCAGCATGTTTCTCATGTTGTTGTAAATAGGCATACAACTGTTCATAATTTTTTTCTCTCAGACCTTTGTTGAGTTTCACTACAGTAACAAATCTGTCCCATTCTGGAGTCATGTTGTTTACAAACTTTGAGTTAAGTTGGATATTGAGCATAGTCATTCAGATGATCCTCATGTCATTTACCAACTTATGAAATCTCACACAGTAGTCTGTAATGTTCTCACCCGGGTTCATCTTAAAATGTTCAAACTTATCATATAATTGTGACTCACGATCTTCCTTTGTGAGTTCTGATCCAGCCAGAAGCATTTTGACATTGTCCCACACTGCTTTTGCTTCAGTGTTGAAATTGATGAGTTTGTAAACAACTTTGGGCAAACCTTGAATGACAATGTTGGAGGCTCTAATGTCGGCATCATACCTCTTCTTTTCTTCCTCATTAAGATCATTGTACGTTCTAGGCCTGTCAATTCCCAAAGTGACAGTTCCGTCTTCACCAGTAGTAACAGCGTCTTTGGTGGTGCCCATCTGAAAATGGTCCTTCATCAATGGATTTAAGAATGTTAAATCCATTTTCTTTGCACAAGCAGTAAAGTCGTATTCGTTGTGCCCACGACTCATAGTCAGTCCTATCAAGCATAGGAGGACGGGTATCGGACCCTGCTGCTTGAATGTCATCAGAAGCAGTGCTTGGTATGCTTGCCGTACTGTATACGGGATTTTACAATTCTTGAGATTTAAACCGAGAAATAAGTTCTTTCGCGGGATTTTACAAAATTCAAGAACAAACCAATATTTGATCACTTGAGTCAAATCACAGTAACCAAACCGCAAGCACAAATGTACCAAACTGCAATTCCCAAACCGCAGGGGTACTAGTCAAACCGCAAGTATCAAACCGCAAAAACATTAGGCAAACCGCAAAATCAGAAGACCAAACCGCTATATCTAAACCGCAGAAATACCAGACAAACCACTAGTATTAAACCGCTGAACCAGGATGCCAAAACTGCAGGATTCAAACTGCTGGAATACTATTCAAACCGCTAAGATCAAACCGCAAGCCTAGAATACCAAACCACAAGATTCAAACCGCAACAGTTAACCCAACCGCAATGATCAAACCGTTGATACCGGAACCGCAAAGACCTAAACCGCTGGCACTAGAATACCAAACCGCAAGAATCCAAACCGCTACCTGACAGAAATAACAAACCGCAACCGTAAATAGACAAAACATCCTTTTCAGTACTTTTTTTCCTATTCCTATTTTGGTTATACTCCAAACCGCTGTCAGTAAATCAGACCAAACCGCAAGCAATAATTACCCGAATAACACAAACCGCTACGAGGAATCCTTCATCAAGAGTCAAACCGCTGCGAAGAGAACTCGTCCGAAAGTCCAACCGCTGCTAAGAAAACCTTCAAATCTCCATAAACAAGCACTAACAATGTTGTATGTTATCAAGGAAGAAGTAGAACAGTTTTATGAACACAGAAGTACACTTTTTCAACGGATTTAACCACAAACAAAGCACTACCAATGATTTTCTTAACTTTTCAAGTCGACACACAAAAATAACATAAAAATGCCAAAATCTCAACACAAATCCGTGAATATGCAATAACTAGAACGTAACCATGGCTCTTGATACCAATTGTAGCATATTCATAACATTAAAACACACGTATGGTTTTAGATTTGGCTGATTATAGTAGTGAGAGAAAGAGAGATGAAGTTGGGAACTCTAGAGAGAGAAAGTGAAGTAGTATTATGTGTGAAATCATAAGAAGTTCCAACCCTCTCCCTAGGTGGAGAGGGGTATTTATAGTACTTAGTATTTGTGCCCCGAGTGGGCTGTGGAGCGAGCTGACAGAGGGTAAAGACCCGACCCACTCCACACATTCTATATTAACTAAACTATTACTAATATTACTAATAATCCTACGAGCTCGTTAATGCTAACAGATACTCGGGGTGACCGAGTCTTCACATGAATATTTATATTCCTAGCACAGTGCAAGTTTTAGAACAACAATTATCATTTTGTACCTCAGTAGCAGAGAAGGCCATGAGTGCCATCTGTGTAGAAGCTTCTTCTTCATCTGCCATGAAACTCCAATCAAATCCTAAGTCATCAATAGCTACCATAGCTTTTGAGTTTGGCTCAGTAACCTCTCCTGCTTTGGACTTTCTTCCAAAACGTTTGCTCTTGCTATCTTGCTGCCTAGGTCTTCTACATTCCCTTGAGAAGTGCCCTATCATGTGGCAGTTGTAGCATTCTATCTTCGACTTGTCAAACCCAGTAGTATCATTGCTGCTGACAGTGATTTTCTTCCCTGTTCTTTGATAGAACTTCTTAGCCCTCATGCTAAAAAGAGAAATTTGCCATTTTAGGTCCATCTCCTCCAAATCATCATAATTGATTTCCTGGAGGTCTTCATGTGTAAGCATAGACCCATCATTCTGGCTTGTAAGAAAAGCACAACATGTTTTCTCATCTATAATACCAATAGTACTGCTTGATGAACTAGCAGTACCAACTCCCACATCAACCTTCACATCTTCAACTGGATTTGAGGTACTAGGAGATGACACAAATGCCATGTTCCCAGTGTTTGAACTAGATCCTCTAGTCTTCTTCACATCTAGTTCCACAATTTTGAAGTTGCTATACAAGTCTATTAGGTTCATGGTGTCAATGTCTGGCTTGTTCTTCCAGACAACAACATGCATAGCCCACTCTTCAGGTAAGCTTCTCAAAAATTTGGAGTTTAGATCTTCTTGAGGTATATCCACCCCAAGAATAGCAAGTTGGCTCACAATCTTCTGAAGCCTGTTAAACATGTGATCTAATGATTCATTGCTTGTTGAAGATAAGTTTTCAAAGTTCTGCTTGAGAAAAGTCTTCTGGGTCTTCTTGGTGGCATCATTCCCACCATACCTCGCAACAATGGCCTCAAATAATGACTTGGCATCCTTGAACTTGCTGAAATTTAAAAGTTGATCAATTGGAATGGTCATCATCAGCATACTTCTGGCCATGAGGTCATTCTTCTTCTTTACTCTATCTTCTGCAGTTGTTGGGTTGGTCTCCACTGTTGTCACTACCTTATCATCAACTGTTGATGTAGTGGTTGTAGGCTTGAAAGAGTTTCATTCTTCAATAATTTCCCAAAGTGTATAGTCTTGCACTTGGAAATATTGCTCTATCCTTAACCTCCACATATCAAACTCATTCTGCTTAAGCATTGGCAACTTTGCCGCAACATTCGTTTGAATAGACTCCATGTCCATTTCTTCTTCTTCTAAATCAAAGATATCAGCCTGGCTCTGATACCAATTGAGAGGATGTAATACACTCTGAGGATGTTAGTCCTTTATAATCGTGTGTATATGATACTTTGAGTGAATATGATTAAGTATGCGGAATCTACTTAACCACACTTAGAAGAATATTGGTTTGTGGATAATGGAACAGTGATGCTTGATATTGAACAATGAACAAAGAAAGTATAACACCAAATGATTCAATATTATTGAGAATAATACGAGTGATCTTCACTATCACTAGGGTTACAAAACCTTGAATCTCTATTACAAAGATAACTATTTTTTGTTATGTTCAACTAACTCAGTCAATATCTAATAGTTACACACTTATCTCTAAGCTAAGATCTCCCTTTTATACAACAAAGGAGATCTTTACAATATTGTCAAGTCTTGTTAACTACTTGCTTGTTGAGAGTGTCAGTAGCTAAGACACAACATGTTCTGTGTATACAACTTGTAGACTGATCACTTATCAAAGATATTATCTACCGTATATACTTGACTTTTATACACAAAATATCTTTTTTATACTTATCTAATCAGCAGTAGTATACGTCAACAGTTATCTACTCAGCAGTAGTATGAGTCATTCCAACATCAGTATTCAACCAGCAGTACCTTTGTTTGTACTAGCAGTACTAACTTATCAGCTAGTACTGTTAGTTATAACTTGAACAGACTTCAAATATACACTAGCAGTTAGTACTGTTAGTGTATTCTTCTCAGCAGTACTAAACTTTAGAACATTTAATTCCCATACGCTAATCTTCAGAACATTTAATTCCCAACACCATACAGGGTTTGTGATTTAAGAGTGTTTTGATGAAATTCTTGTGGTTAGATGACTAAGAAATAGTGTTTAGATCATTTGTTTCAAAGAAAAATTGGGTTTTAAACTGTTAGATTGGGGTTAAAATGGTTCAAAGTGGGCATATATGAACAGTAAAAGCTTGTGACACTAATAATGGTGGTTTGTGATACATAGGGATAGAGATAAAAAGACTTTACTAAGGTTTTTTAAAAGCTTGTGAGACCTTTGCGAACATTTTTTGCGTTACCTATGTACGAGCATAATGTTGCAAGAGGTCCCTTGCGAGATCCTCATTAGTAGTAAAAGTTTTGATCTTTGTAGATTTTAAAAACTTTCTCTTTCTAGAATATCTTCTACTTTCATACGTATTCATAAGATTATTCTTAAACGTGTTAAATTTATAAAATGTGTGTTAGAATAACATATTTGAAATTAAGAAAGAGTTTTTATCATTCTATACAAAAATTTTATGAATTTTGGTGAAGATTTGTGCTTAAAAACGTAGTTTAAAAGTTGTTTTTTTCTCCCAAAATGTTTTGCGATAGTCATTAGTATCACAACTTTATTTTGCGAAACCAATGTTTGACCATGTTTGCGACAGTTAACTTTGTTGCGATACCAAATCATTGTGAGAGCAAATCTTGCGAAACCCACTTATTTCGAAACGTTACTCTGGCTAAATTTTCAAAAATATTTACGAGACTTTTTAAAAGTTTTATACTTTGTAAAAACTGTTGTAACTATTTTTCTTAATTTTGACAAACTAATTATTTGATCAAAACGTTTTCCAAAAAGTCATTACTTGTTCAAAAGCTTAAATTTTTGTCAAATTTATTTTTCAAAAACTTAAAGTTTCACAATTGAGCACATTTTTAACACAAAAGTGTATTTCTCAAATTCATAAATCATATATTAAAATGAGAAATATCAAATTTTTTTCTAAAAAGAAGATTTTAAATTTGTGAATACAAATTGTATCCCGATATTGCCTTTAAGCAGTTCGAGATGCATATGTTTAATTAAAATAATTAGACTTTTCTATGATTGCACTTTGCAATATATACACTTTGTGCTTATGGCTATAAAAACAAGAAAGCATAAGAAAAGAAGAGAAAAAAGAAAAGAAATATGCTCGAAAAAGAAATGCCGGAGCATACAAAAATAGACAGAATGAAATAAATTTAAATTTATCCATATACTTAACATCTACATATCATTTCATAATCACACCACAAAAATGGCTCAAGAACAAGAACAACCACAAAACATTCAGGAAGAAGTACACGAAGTTTCCATTCCGACAAATGAAAAACTTCTTCCAGAAAATGAATTTCTAAAGATTGGAGTTTCTTAACCATCCATTTATCCCATAATCCTTTCACTATGATAACCCCACATGTAAAACCCAAAAATTACCTCAATCTGAAATGACCAAAATACCCTCTAAGTTTGAACTTTTAAGAACTTATAAAATCATAAGAGAGATATATTATTTGTACTTAATTAGTATCCTAAGTTACCAAATGAATTAAGCTAGTAATTGAACCTTACATTATAAGTAAATGTACAAAATAAAAATCCCTACATCTAAGCTACACTAGTCGACATTTCATGTGACCATAACCTCCAAAATTTCGGCCTAAGTATCAAATTAGAAGAGATAAGTACACATTTAATTTTGAAAGATATCAACTCCTAAAATTGTGGCATTTCCTTGTTTGTTTCAAATCAATCACACGGTTTCATTAGAAACCTTATAACCGAAAATCTCAAAACCCTAATTCCCTCTCTCTCTAAAAGTTTCGGCTGCTACTTGTCTCTCCTCTTGTTCGATCCAAACAAAACCACAAAGGAGGCTCTTGGTGATCTTGATCTTGTGTTCTTGTCCTAATTCGTATCACACATAAGGTAATCAATACATATCCTATTTAATCCATTCGAATTTTGGTGAAAAAACCCTAATCGACCATTCTTTTTGTCTCTATCATTTAACCTATCAAGAAGAAGGAAGGAAGAAGAGTTGATGATTCGATCGTTTGTTGTTCTTGTTCTTGTTTCGTTGATCACGCTACGAGGGTAAACGTATCATCCTTGTTTCAATACACATCTTCTTGTTTGATTCTCGTTTGTTTCTTGATGTTCTTGTCGAGTTTAAATCACATATGATAATAGAACAAGATCACATAAAATGACAACTAGTTACATGAAATAACAACTTTGAAAAGAACCCTAATATGATCGACCTACTGTTGTGATTTGATTCGAATTAATATGAACATGTTATAACCTCATATAAATCGACCTATATCTATGGTAATTCATGTATAAGTGCTTTGTATCAATTGGTCATTTGTTGGAATGGAAAACCCTAAAAGATCACATGAAATCGTAAACCTAGATACTGTCCAGGAAACTTTGGTCAACTTGATTCGATTGGATCTAAATGATGGTAACGTGTTTTTGGGTGTTTCTGGAGTCTAAAAGTAAGTTTAAGAAAATAGCTTTCTGGAAATATAAGCCTTGTAATTTTTAGAGGTCGGGAAGATACACTTTTTGATTTTACAAGTTCGAGTGTCAAAACTGAATTCGGATGTCTGGAAATTCAGTCGTGGTTCTTGATTTTTAATTTAAAAACTATAATGAGTTATGACCTGAAATTTTTACAGGATGAAATTTGGTATTTGAAGTACGTTGTGTAATTTTTTTAGATTTTTCTGAGATGTCTAACCTGGGTAAATAATTACATACTTTCGGGGTGTTCCATCAGATACAATTCGGGTACAGGTTGTGAATGTTGATTTTTTAGTTGGTACTTGCACTACTCAATAAAATCTGGAAAAATTATGTAAAATACTCAAGACATATAGGTACATCTGGGTAAAATTATAGAATTTTATGAGCTCGTTTATGGTGTGTAAAAATTAGCTAAAGTCTGGTCTGTTCAAGGTTAAAATCTGAGTAATAGTTAAAGGGGCTAAATAAGGGTTTTGTGTACTATTAAGGGTTGAACTTATCTTTATTTAAACTAAAGGGTCTTAACTTGTTAAAACATATAACTTTATGATATTTACATTTCATACCCTAATCTTACCATAATGACACTATAATCCTTAAACTTGTTATATTTGCATAATAAACCCTAAACTTATGAAAACTACACTATGAACCCTAAACTTATACAAACATCATTGTGAACCTTGAACTATTAGTATTGTCACGTTTGATACCTTAAACTTGAGTAAATGATAAATTTGAATGTTAATAACTAATGTCACTAAATATGGAAACTTACTATTTTTGGAAAGTTACTAAATATGGAAACTTGCTATTTTTGGAAAGTTAACTAAAATGGAAAGAAAACTAAAATGAAACCTTTATGACTATGAAACTTATAAGTAAACTTATGATTACTGTAGATCGGGTGAAGAAGGAGTGATCTTCTGTTTCTTTTCATTTCATTGCTTTGCTTGTGTGCTTTGTTAAGGTACAGATATTCTTTCCCTTCTCAGTAGGGATATTTCCATTGATCATATGCCTGACATGATTCCCTTTATTTGATTCATGACTTTCATTGTATGATTGTCATTCTTATTTATTCATTCTAACATTATTTAAATGTCTCTGTCATGCTGTGCTTATGTTTACCATGCTTACTTGAGTTACTATCTTGTTTCGCTTGCCATGCTAGATTATATTTGTAGTATGCTATGATAGATCTGTGCCTGAGCTTACCTAGTTGTCGAGGTACCATGACCATGTCTTTGATGGCACCATAGGCATGACACTCCCGTAGAGGTGTGATAGATCTACGGCGTTCCCCCTTATGTTATGATTTATTTTGCAAGCACTATTGGCCAACCTTATATGTGTGCTTAGTCTAGTACTGACATACATACTTATGTTAGGGAGCCTATGGATGCATCCTATGTTTTATATTTTATGTGATTATGGTGACCAAGTGGTGTGTGCCTTGCACTCCTTCTCACATTTTTACTTTTATTTACTTAGAGGACTCCCCTCTTCGTATACTTGTATTGTTTTAGTATGATTTGATAGATTATGTATGGAGTTCTTATGGCACATCCTTATATGAACCTTTATTTGTTTTCATTTCATTCCTTGATTCATTTTCTATTCAGTTCTCATGCACTCTTGATTCTTAGTTCTCCTTCATGATTATGCTTTTCGTTTTGTATTCTTTTTTCCTTCGTTACTTATGCTTATTTACCTTTAGGTTGATGTTTCGTATGTATATCTGTTCACTGGGCTTTTTAAGCTCAGCCGCATGTTTTCTTTTCTTATGCGGCAGGTAATAAGCGGGGCGACGGGCTTGGGAATGAAAGAGAGTAGGACCTAAAAGACCTATTTATTTATCATTTCGTTGTCCATTGTTTCGGACTTTCATTTATTTCAGTACTTGAATATTATTTCTTTACTTTGGTTTGTTTTGGTTAACCCACTAAGCATTTGGGATTATCTTTTGGATATTAGTCTTGATGTTCGAGACTTAGTTATTTATTTAAAAGACTTCCGCTTGCGTTATGTATGCTTTGTATGACACCATAATGTGATATCTTAACCTTGTCGGGTCGGGGTGTTACACCACATTCATTAAACTTCTCAAGAATCATTCCATATTTCCCGCAATCACTGACACTGTTTCCAACATTATCATATACCTTCAAAAAAATCTGGCACCACATCCAACTCGTAGAGGACACTAAACCTGCAACTCTTACAACAAATATAGACACCTACGTCTTTGAATTCACAAAATCGTTGAAAATGAGTGGAAGAAGAAGAAAGAACCATATATACCTTTCGTGAGGGTCATCAAGCTCATCTTTGTAGACTTGATAAACATATATCATATCTCAGCAAAGACCTAATGCTACAGCACATAGTGCATTATCTATTCTCAGAGCATTATTGTATCTTGCTGCTCAAACCACAGAAAAAGGAGATTGTACGGGAAGCTATCATTTCTATGGAAAGCTCAAAACCGAGCGAACCTACCCAGGAAATGCATAGGAAATTTGTGTCTAGCACCAAATTAGGTATTAAGAAGGGTAGATATAAAAAGTAAGCACATGTTGGAGGCATTACACAAATTGAAGTCATGCTATGACTAAAGAAAAGTGCTAAAAAGAAAGTGTCAAGTGAATATGCGGAGTTGGAGGAACATATGGATGAATGTTGCTACGTGAGTAGAACATCTTGAGAAAAAAAACGTAGGCGCAAAAATGGATGCCTTATGGCAGGATAAGGGGTAGATCAAGTGAAATGTGAACCTTTTAAGGAGGATAAGGATAATTTGTTGGGGTGGAATAGAAGTGAATGTATAGATGAAAATGATGGAGATGATAAGGGGGTCGGAGCTTAAACACTTAAAAGGAAGCCTAGGACGTAGAAGAAGTTTGACAACAGTAGTTCTATTAGGACCTCTGAGTTAAACCAACTCATACGTTATGATGCTTCTATAAATCCTTCTGTGGATTTCGGAATGGGCGTAGTGGATTCTACTAAAGAATCTTCACGAGGATCACCCAGAAATCCGGCCAGAGTTAACATCACACCAGCTCTGAAATCCGGTCGAATAAGTCATGTATCATTTGTTGTTACATCGACAAGTTCGCTAACGGGTACTCTATGTGAGCCCGGTTAGTTACCGATTACCAAGGAAGAGAAGACCCCATCACCATCATCATCACCAATACCAACACAACAACAACAACAACAACAACACAACAACAACAACAACAACAACAACAACAACAACAACAACAACAACAACAACACACAACAACAACACCACCAGCAGCAACAACACCAGCAGCAACAGACCACAGCAGCAGAGTAGCAGCAACAACAACACCAACAGCAACAACAACAACAACAACAACAGCAACAACAACAACAACAACAACAACAACAAAAACAACAACAACAACAACAACAACAACAACAACAACAACAACAACAACAACAACAACAAAACCTACATCACAGGCACCATCAATTGCAAAAACTCATACATCATCAACATCCACAGTAAAGACTACCAGACAATCACCTCTCATATTATCACATCTGCAACAACAACAACACTCATTCCAACTACTCCAAGGAAGAAATACGGAGAACCTTTTCGGTCTCATTGAAGGTTTCGTCTGTATCAGAACCTTATTAAATACCCCATAAGAATCATGGAAAAAAAACAAACTTGTCGATACCAATCTCGAAGCCTTCGTCAGGATAATCCTGAGGGGGAGAAAAGGCATACGAGATTGGGATCTTCAGTAGCTGCTGGTACTAATCATGGAAAAATCTACATCATCTCACCAACAATCACAAAAACTCTCATGCTCATCAAAACCTGTTGAAGATGTCGAAGAACACTCCACATAGTTAATTCCGAAAGATGTTTTTGAAGATGTTGTGCAAGAAGATGAAAGTGTAGCAGCTAAAGTGTATTAGGCAAAGTTAGAAGAATGGGGAATAAATATTGAACAGGAGCTAGAGAAAGATGGGTTAGTTGTAGAAGATAAGCAATTAGAGGTGAGAGATGAAAACCCAACGGTCGAAAAGCCTGAGGAAGCATCATCTGCATCTGGTAAGTCTGCTGCTGAAAGTAACGAGGAATATGACGAAGGGACTAAAATATCAATACAAGATATCTTCTACAATGAATGGATGATAAAACAATAAAAGACAAACAATCTACTGATAACTGATGGGTTTAATGCCTCGTCTACTTGGAAATCGTGCAAACCAGAAGACTTTGACCATAGTATTATGAGAAATATCTTCAAGAAAAGTCAAAGCTGCACCCAAGCCTCCCGTTACTCACCAGATCATCACAAGTGATGTTGGAAGATCTGTTGTATCAGATGTTCTTCAAGCAGCTAGAGATGGATGTTGAACATCAAGCACTGATAAGTAGAGTTTTGCAGGTGACAAATGAAAGACTGGAACTTCGAGCATTATAAAAAGGCTAGAAGCAATACATTGAAGCTCGAAGATACAAAGACCGGTTGCCTTACATCAGAAGACCCCATGATCTATCCTTTGGGGGAGATTGTTGGAACACAAAAAGTGTAAATCACGATATAGGGTCTTCCATGAAAACATGATTAGGGAACGTTGTAATATGTTGGAACATTGTGATACCAAGCATCTCATTGCTTGTCTTCAAGGATGGTGTACACCAAGCTCGGAGCAAAAGATCAAAGTCGAGGTTTATTCGGAAAAGAGAGCTTCAAGGTTATCCTCGGCGTTAGTTGAATACATCAATGTCCACTAATCTAGACTATCCGTATTTAGGGGGAGATTGTTCGAACACAGAAATACAGATAGTTTACTAGATTAGATATCCCACTCATTTTATACCCGAAAAACCCACAAAAATGACCAAAAACACCCAAATAGACCAAATATTGTTGCAAATATCCTTGGATTGTGTTTTTATGTGTTTTAGGTACAAAAGCATTGAAAACAAGGCAAAAGTGGACAAAACCGAGCTTGGATGGGAAAAAGGGCAAAAAAAGACATTGCCGGATCGACTCGACACCATTTGAGCATTTAATGAAGAAAAGAAAAGTCAAAGTCAATCCCGGGAAAGGACATGGGGGTGAGCATGGAAAAATAAACCCAAAGCCAAAATTACCTTTTTACCCTTTGTCCAAAAAGCTAATCTCAATTTTGAACCCGAAAACACAAAACCAAAAATCTTTTTAAAATTTCAAAATCATAATTCTATCCAAAACCTATTTTTCATCCTAAAATATTTTATAAAAACCTTTTTCTTATTAAAGAAAAAAAAAAAAAAAAAAACTATATTTACAAAACACTTTTACTAAAATCCTAAATCTAAACCTTTTTACAAAACTAAAACTGTTTTTACAAAAACCCAATCCAATATCCAAAAACCCGACCCACACCACTTTTAATAAAACCCCGAAGTAAAAAAAAAAGTCAAACCCCCAATTCCCCTTACCTTTTTAGCTGACAAAAATAAACCCTTCATCCCTGTCACTTTCTCCCCTCACCACAGTCCAAATCCAGCTCCTCCATGGTCCCCCCCCCCTTCCTTCACATGACTCCAGCCACGCTGGCAATCCAAGAGATACTATAAGGCTCCAAAAATCATCCTACGGCCAAGATTACATGAAGTGGTCTCCAAGCAAGATCAATGGCTCATATGAATCTGAGAAAGCACAAAGATGAGACAGAGCTGATTCCTCTCACACAGAAAGCACAAGGAGAGAAAAGGAAACCCTAATTCTACTTCTATAAATAGGACTCTTATTGTAGCCTTAAAAGGCAGTTAGTTTCTTACCTAGTTTTTAATTAGTTTTTATTTATCAAGTTTTAATTTAGTATTCCTGTCTTCTTAAGTTTATTTCAATGTATTTTCAGTATTGTAACTTTTTTTTAATGAAAAGTTAAGTTATTTTGAAAATTCTGTCTTATTAAATTTATGATCCATTGTTGTTAGAAATATGTTATAAGCTCTTATTTACTCTTTTTAAAACTGTTTACTTAAGCCATATAAGCTTTTTCCATAGTTTGTGTGGTTTAAGTCCTTTTTACCAAAAGAAATTCACCTAAAAAGCTCTTGTGGATGATAAGCCAATAAGGGAAGGGCTTATTGCTGTTACTAGCTTGTCTTTTGACAAGCTAGAGCTAGTAGAGTAGCTCCACGAGCATATTTTGCCCTGTTTGTGCAAGGGCTTTGTAAGTTTTCTATTTACATTGCTCATTTAGTGTAACACTGCTGCTCATTTTAGTACTTATTTGGTTGATTACTGCTTATTTGTTCTAGTTGTTGCTATTTGATGTTTATTTACTAGCTTTTACTTACTTGTGCTTGTTTTTACTCAAAATCATAAAAATACCAAAAATATTAGTTAAGTAGTTATAGCTTAGTGCTTAATCTCTGTTTAAGTTTGTTCATTAGTGCTTAATATACTTAGTTAAACCTTTGTATTTCAAATCTCAACTTAAAATTGGTCTTAACCTTTGAAATCCAAAAACAATTTCAACTTAAAGGGGTGTTTGGAATAAGCCCCAAAATGGGTCAAAATTGGGTTCTACTGTTCATTTGCTATTTGCCCAACTTTGATTCGCTTTTTTTAAGTCATATAAGCTAATCTCATGTTGATTTTAGCTGTTTTCATTAGGTTTGCAAGTTTAAGTTGATTTTCCTAGAGTTAAGGTTCATAATTGCTAGTTTTAGCTTATTGTAAAGATAAGCAGACTTAGATCTTACTTTTGCACTTTTTGAAGTTTATATCAGTATTATAAGTTGTTGGATTAGTATTGGTCATTTCTCATTGGGTTTTATGAAGTTTTTGATCAAAAGTTGTACAATCATCACCTCAGAACACAACATTCTGCATCAGTTCTAAGTAGCTTTTTACCTTGTCCATTTTAGTGCTTAATTTAATCCATTATTGTCTGAATTTAATTTCCATATTAGTTTGCTTGTTGATCTCTACTGTTTTAGAGTTTTTAGCTAATTTCTCAGCTTATTTATTAGCTTTTAGTAGTTTTAAAAATGGTAGATTAGCCCTTATGTACTAGTTATTCAGACTTAGCAAATCTGATTTGCAATCTTTTTCTTAGCTTATTTATAAGCCCTTAATAAGCTCTGGATCGTCTGAGATTTATTCTAATAGTTCCTTGGTACTTGATCTCAATAATTTTGAAGTTGTTAGTAGATTTGCTTATTGATTTATAGCTTTTTCATAAGCTCTAAACTTCCTTCTTAGACTGGTTTAGGCCTGCATTCGCTTTAACTGCTTTTTGGATTATTATTTTTTTTGTGCTTATTTCCTTTTCTGTTCAGCTCATTCTGGTCTCAATTACTTATTTATGTTAGCTTTTAGATATCTTAGCTTATCTCAGTATCATTTTAGCTTTTGGTAGCTTAGTTGTTTATTTCCATTTGGCTTTTGCAAAAATTTATTCTTTTATCAGTCTGATCTTTGGTTGCTTATTCTGGCTTATTTGCTTAGATCTAAAAATACTTCTTTCACAAAAAAAGTCTTATTTCAAGCTTATTAACAAGTCTCAAAAGAAAATTTTCAATAAAAAAATAAAAAGGGAACAAGGGAAGTCCAAGGTGAGCCAGGCTCGAACCCTGGACCTCGACCTTGCTCAACCTTTCACACCACACCACACAACCAACTGCCCTTGGGTCTTTTCTGGTTACATCTCCCCTAGTTTTTTATTTAACCCACTTTTTACATCTTTAGCTTATTTTCTTATTTTGCTTTTAAACTGCTTATTTAGATAAGTTGTATTATGTTTCTTATTTTTCCTTGGATCTTCACAACTTTTAGCATTTGACTACAATTTTTCATAATTTTTCTCTTTAGTTTAATATTTTTTTATATATTTTTCTTTTCAAAATAGTTTTTAATTCATAAAAATTAAAATAAAAATAAAAAAAATACAAATCTTTTTTCTAAAATTCTTTTTTATTATTTAGGATTTTTAGAAATTAAATTTGCACTCCTAGAGTAATTTTTTAAGATTTTGATTTTCCCAGCCCGTTCTAAGGCTTGGTTTTGCTCGTTTTTTGTTTTAATCACGTTTTTTTTGGTAATTTTAGCTTTCCTTTATCTTTTTCCATGCTTTTTAATAACTTTCTAGTTTATATTTCATAATTTTAGTCACAATCACAATTATCTTCACTTATACACATCACCCAATCACAAACATAATTCACCGTTCCATTTACGCTTCATCTGGAACCTCACGACCCGGGAATAACATCATCACTCCTGGTTACTTTCCACTACATCAAATTTTTAGCGCCGCTGCCGGGGAAGTTGTGAAGTGAATATCGAGTTACGTTTGCAGATTAGTGATTTGAAGATCCTTCCTCGTGAAGTTACCGTCTTATTTTGTAAATATTTTATTTTATTATAAAAACCAAAAAAAAAAAATTCCTAAAGTATTCATAATACCAAAAAATAAAACTTAAAAACCAACAAAAATCCAAAAATATTTAACTTTTTCTAAAACTTTTAAAAAGCCAAAAATATTTTCTTTTTCCAAATTTATTTTTCTTTTGAAATTTTGTTTCTTTTTGGTGTATGCTCACCCGTTCTAAATCAAACTTAATTGATAAATCTCTTACAATACCAACTCATCATTATCGTCGACGCAACAAAAGAGAAAACGTACCCGAGTTACGTACTCCAGTTGATATTCCCATTACCGAAATGGCGGATACTCTAACGATGTCGGAGTTACTCCAAGCACCCACCGAGGGTTAAGGAGATGCAATTGTTTTTCCACAAATTTTATCCGAGAATTTTGAGCTTAAAACTGGTTTAATTCAACTAATCACGTCAAACCAATTTCACGGTTTTGAAAGGGACGATCCCCACGCACACATCCGATGGTTCAACAAGTTGACATCAACTATGAAGTATCGGGATGTCCCTCACAGTGCAATCAAGTTGATGCTATTTCCATTCTCTTTAGAGGGGGCAGCCCGGATATGGCTGGAAAAAGAGCCCCCTCGGTCCATCACAACTTGGGAAGACCTTGTCTCCAAGTTCGTGAATCATTTCTTTCCTCCGTCCAAAACAACTAATCTCAAGAATGATATCACCAATTTTCAGCAATGGTTTGACGAGAACTTTGGTGAGGCATAGGAACGATTTAAGGATCTTCTACGAAAATACCCTCATCACGGTTTCTCCGAGTTGCATCAAATTGATACGTTCTACAATGCTTTAACGCAAAACGATCAAGATTCGCTAAATGCATCCGCCGGTGGCAATATCTTGAATTGAACTCCAAGAGACATATTGACTATCATCGAGAATAAGTCAAAGGTGCCTACTGTTGGTCCACACGAATATGGATCTCTAAGTAACCTTTAACAACTTAGTAGATGACTTGAATAAATCAAATCAATCTAAGTGAGACTCTAACACTTTATTTATGCTAATCCGGAATCTTAACACAAACAATGAAGAACACAACTAACTTTGTATTACTAATCGTTTACTGAATTACAATCTTCGTCGTCATCTCTAAACTATGAATTAGGGTTCCTTTTATACACCAAGGAAACCCTAGATACAAAACTTGTATAAGGATTTACGTATCTTCTCTAAAGATAACTTCAAATCCTTTCCTAACTTATCTCTAAAAAAAATAACCAGACTTAACTTAATAAGTCAACCGGACTTAACAATATTTTACTCTACCAGACTTAATATTGTACTACCAGACTTAATAATACAAAATACACTAACAGATTTAATTGTGTATGCCACCAGACTTAAATCTGTTTTCCCATTAAGTCTCCTCTTGATAATTCCCAACAATCCTCCCCTAACTTGATCTTCATGCTCCATGAACTTCAAGTTTCTTCTGAGTAAGCTTCTGAGGATTTAATCTTTAAATCTTGGAATTATCGACTTATTTTATTTTACTTCTAATTCGTTAAGTGTTTAGTTGTGTGATTATGAAATAAACGAATACATGCTTAAAAATAAAAATAAATCCTAACATCTTTTAGGATACATTTTCATAAATGAAATTCTAAGGTTTACTTGGGGACAAGTAAAGTTCAAGTGGGGGGATATTTGATGAACTCAAATAAGTACATTTTATTACTATCATTTATCCTAATAATTTGACTTGTTTTACTATATTATGTATGAGGATTGATACTTAATTGTTTACTTTTGTAATTCTCAGGTAAAAACAAGCATTTGGTGAAACTTAGCGATTATGGACTAATTATGGAGCAAAACGTACATAAAGTGGAAGTCTACTGACATGGACAAGATCAAGTCAATTCTGCTCCAGATGCGCCGCATCTCACTATCAACATGCGCCGCATCTCTATCAAGATATCACCAGATACGATCCAAGATACAAGAGGACATGCGCCGCATCCTAATCAAGAGTTACGCCGCATCTTCTGGCGGTGTACGAATATTCCTGAATATTATAATCTTGGACCCCACGCGAAGTTAAGTACATGCGCCGCATCTACTTAGTAGATGCGCCGCATCTTCCCTCAGACAGAAACTATAAATACCCCGTAGACCAGACGAATTTAAGAGTTCGAAACCCTAAAACCGAAGTTCGGACAGCAGAGCAAAAGGACGAATTCAGTCAAGGAGGCAGCACAAGACACACCCAAATCTAAGATACAAGAGCTGTAAGAAGGTGCTGCATGTATTTAATTCATTAAGTAGTTTTGTTTTATTGTTTTAGCAAACTTTAATTCATCAAGATTGGTGGCTTGTGTAATGTGGCAACGGAAAGATTGCACTCCCTTAAAACTGCTTTCTCATTAATTAAAGTTTATATGTTGATGTCTTTGGTTACTACTTATTAGTGCATTGATAACCTCTGTGTTTATTAGTGGCTTGCGGGCATTTGACTGCGGGACAAGATGTGGCTCCCACGGTTGTTTCTAAATTGATCACTTAGGAATAACTTTTAGACATAAGTAATCATTAAGGGTTTACTCGCCGATGAGAATAGGACCAACGAGAAAGGGTTAATTACATACACTTCATATAAAGCTATCAATAAAACAAGTGACAATCTACTTAATCATAAGGACAGCCCTCTTATTGTCTCGAGTATCTATCTGTGTACGTGTGTGCTACTTGCTGATTCGTGCCTATTTGTTTATTTTATTATTTACTTGCAAACAAAACTGTGCCAGTCTCTCAGGCTGAAACCCCCTTGCGTTAGGATATTAAAATACTGATTAGAATAACTAGATAATACGTTCCACTCTTAGTGATCGACACTCTACTTACCATTATCTTCATACTGACCGGGTACACTGCTCGTTAAGTGTGTGTGTTATTGATAAGTCGGCTAAATATAAATTTAAAACTTGAGTAGGCATTAAAACTGCTAAACCGCAACGACACATCACGCGCATCAAGTTTTTGGCGCCGTTGCCGGGGAGTGAATTGTTATTATCTGTTAATTTGATTAGTATTTTAATTAGGTTTTTCTTTTTATTAGATTAATTGCATCATTGTACTATTTTGCATATTTGTTGTATTGTGTGTTATTTGTTTTGTGTTATTTGTTTGCTATTTTTGTGTGTTTTATTTTTGTTTCGTGTGTTTTATTTGTTTTTTATTTTTCGTATTTTTCTGTTCTGCTATCGTTGTACTGTGCTAAATCAAACGATACGGCGCATCTGATCTCTCAGATACGGCGTATTGCGTTTAATTTTTTTTTAATACAACGCGTTTAATTAATTCGATACGACGCATCTTTTCCCCAAGATACAGCGTATCTGTTTTTAACAAGAAATTTTTTCTAAGCGATAAAGTAATACGACGCATCTGCTTTTGCAGATACGGCGTATCTGTTTTTGATAAAAAAATTTTCTAAAACATTAACGCCATACGACGCATCTGCTTTAGCAGATACGGCGTATCTATTATTTTAATTAAAAACAGTTTGCGAATTATTAAACAGATACGACGTATCGATCTCTGTCGATACGGCGCATCTTACTGAATCAAAAATCTTTTATTTTTAAACGTAACGATAATACGGCGCATTAACTTTTGTTAATACGACGAATATAATTTAATAAATATAGTTGATTTTTGATATTTACCTTGATCGGTCCGCTACTCTCGTGTGCAAGTTGTTTATTTTCAGGATAAATGATGACTCAAGCATCACCAAGAAGGATTACATTCTGAACCAAACCTAGAGACGCTAGCTAGAGTGACCGAACATAAGACGACAAGAGTGGAGGAAAACTCAGTACTGGTAACATTGAACTTCTTAAATTCTTGAAATAAAGTCCCAGGTAAACTCTACGATAATTCAACTGCCCAAAGGAAAGTTCTCTACATTATCATCTCAGTTTTATTATCTATGTTATACATCTGATTCAAATCGTAATCTTAACTTTGCACGCTTAAAAACGATATTTTGTTCCTAACCTTGGAATAAACCCTTATCCTCTAAACAATAAGATTACAGTTATTAATAATACGTTTATGCCTATTGCTCTTATTTTGAATTCATTTATGTGGTATGCCGTTTTTACCCAAATTTGATGTATAGGGAACTGTGTTGCGGAGGCCAAGGTACGTTCTTTATTTAAATTTCGTTAACTAACATATTGATACGGCGGATCTAAATATCCAAAGCGCCGTATCCCTGACCAACTAGAACTTATTGACTAGTCAACGAAATTAAATAGATACGGCGCATCCCAATTTTCTAATACGGCGCATTGTGTCGCCCTATAAATACGACGGGAATGCGCCGCATAAATACACACAGTTAAGAACACGCACTAAAATTATACTTAAAATCCGATCATCCTTCTTTAATCCGCCTTTAATCCGAGCATTAATCCTTCTCCTAATCACAAATACTAAGGTAATTGTTACATTTCGATTTAATTTTGATTAATACGAAAATTAGGGTTTATAGGATTGAATCGATTCGCGCTTAAAACGATATAGGGATATGATTAGAACTTGGCATTGATTATTTCCCCTAAGTTAATTTTGGAATAAGACATCGAATTTGACACTAATTGAATCGAACGAAAATTTAGGTTTTGGGTTTGATTTTGAATATCTAGCGGGAAGGCGAATTAGTAGTGGTGGAATGCGATATTTGAACTGATATAGAGAGTATATAATACTGTGATATTTAGTGGTAGTTTACGTCACGGATACGGATTCTCGATAAACGTGCCTGCCCCTTTATTTTATACTGATATGCTTTTAGATGCGGCGCATCTGGGTTGATTAATGCGGCGTAACGACCTATTTCAAAATTGATAAAATTTTAGATACGCCGTATTGATTAATCTAGATACGACGCATCTCAATACGCCGTATATGTTGTCTTGCACCGCATCTCTTATACTTTATACAGATACGCCGCATTGATTTAATTCAATGCGCCGTATCTACCTATGTTGCAGACTGCTTACTTACTGTGAATATTTATTTCAGATGGCGTTACCTGAGCCTGCACGTAGACACCCGTGGCTTCGTTTTGAAACAATGGGACTAGCACAGGGTGCTGTTGATGATTACATGACTAGGCTTAGAAAGTTTTATCAGAGGAAGGTATTCAGTATTCCAGTTTTGGATTTTGACAGCATAGAGAATATTGACGAGGGTAACGCTGCTGAGGGGTTAAGAACTAGGTTTGAGATGATACACAAAGATCAGGAGGGGCAGGTTTTGTTTAGGTCTTACACCTGGGAAAGGCTGTTTAGGATTGAAGAACCGTTGATTAAGGTTTTGATGCTGGAGTTTTTCTGCACTATACACTATAGGGAGACTGATCTCGGTCTCGACACATTCGACACTCTGGTATTTAGACTGGGTGGTTTTGAGAGACGAATGTCTATGGGGCAGTTTATACTAGCTTTTGGGTTGCATACTACAGCAGAGATGGCATCTCCAGGTTTTACAGATTATTGGGCTAACAGTTTGAGAGCTGTTTCAGATCGTGGGGAGTTGGGAGATTATTGGACTGAGATCTCATCTGGAGGTGACTCTACCACCACCACTCCCTCATACACACTGATTAGAGAGCCGATGAGGAGGCTCTGTCATCGTCTGATTGCCCTGACTATTGCCGGAAGGGGACAATCCCCTGAGAAGGTGACTACTTTAGATCTTTTTCTCTTACGGAGCATGGACGGGGGAGCTGTGGTGAACATCCCTCACTTCTTAGCACATTATTTACACAGAGTCGCTCCAGGGAGAGATGGTAGGAGCCAAATGACTGGGGGTCACTTTGTCTCTCGTCTTGCTAGGCACTTTGGGGTATTAGGTGATGAGATTCCCGATGATCTTCCGGTTGATGTTGCTAGATTACCTGCTATGGATGCGGACTACCTTGCGACTAGGCTTGGGATATGTGCAGAGATGATAGATGGGTACTTCTGGGCACCACTAGGACCACCTAGGCCTGCTGAACCAGAGCAGGAGGATGCTCAGGCAGCCCCAGCTGCTGCTCCAGCTCAGGAGGAGATACACGCTCCAGCACCAGCTCCCCGCACTATTGGACAGAGAGTCGAGAGAGTGGAGCTAGAGGTTAGGTCATTAAGAGAGGCTCTCGAGGCACAGAGAGTTGAGCTCGCTGGAGTGAGGAGAGATACGAGTTGGTTGGTCGACGGTGTCAGTAGGTTGATGGCTCTTAATGGGGTCAGCCACAACCTCCCAGACGGTGCTTATGTCAGAGGGATTATCAGATACGAGCGCAGGGTTCACCGCAGGACTGACGAAGCTAGTACTTCTGGGGCCCAATCAGATGACGTGACTCCCGACCAGCCCACAGCTTGACCACTCTTTGCATTTTCATTATGGACACGTTTCTTCGCACATAACTTATATTCATTTTGGATTGTACTTATCGTTATTCTTATGTTTATGTTTAATGTTTCAGTTTATATTTCTTGTTATGTTTGATGAAGACTGGCATTAAGTTCAGCATGAGAGTACGAGAGGAGAATGAGATTAGACCGTGGAACGAGTCATTTTACAACAGACTGTTAACAGTCTGTTTGGTTACTACATGCGCCGTATCTGCTTAAACATATGCGACGCATCCTATCCTTTATTTTGTTTTAGAGTCAGTCCAGGCCGCACGAAGATACGGCGCATCTCAGTCCTGCGATGCGACGCATCCTCTGCAATGGTCATATCTTATTTTATTTTTCTGCATTTTTATTTTCGACTTTAAAACTATTTATCAGTTTATTTTAATGCGGCGCATCCCTGGTTAAGGATGCGGCGCATCTTTATTCTGATCCGTATTAATTCCAGGCTCGATACGGCGTATCTTCTTCAATAAGATACGGCGCATCGACTGACCTGATGATTTTCAGTTTTAATTTTTAAGTTTTATTTTTCCTAACTACTAATGTATTATGCAAGTTTGAACCTTTCTTATCTTAGGTGTGTTTTAAAGTGTTGGTGGTATTATAGTTTCCTGGATTTCCTGTGGATACATCAAGTATGAAGCTTTAACGTTCTAATCCACAGGAAGTTGATTTTTGCTCATATACAAATGGAGGATCATACCGAGCAAATCTCAGGGGAGTTTTTCCGTTCTAATTCTTTTGTTTCCAGTTTTTAACCTTTTATACAAACAACGAGGACGTTGTTTAACTTAAGTGGGGGGATTGGAGAATTAGAACACTTAACAATTACTTGTCCTACTTTTTCAAAAATTATGCTTAAAATGTGCTTAATATATCAAACTTAAAAATTTTTTAGCATGTTTTTGTTTAAGATCTAAGTTGCATAACTGCACACATGACGTTATTTTCAAAAATTGTGATTTTTCAAAATTCACAAATCTATGAGTGTGCCGGTGACTTGTAAACTTTAGAACTTGGCTTGTATACTATTCGAGACCACCATAATGAGTATTATTTATATAATTGGAATGACTTGTCTAACTTGGTAAAATTCTAGGATTACACCAAATAGCCTTTATATGTTATGTGTTATTAGCTAACTACACTGGTTAGTTAACCCCCGTATAAAACCCTTTTGTTACTCTCATTTTTAGAGTAAGATACCCCTAGAAAAACACTCAGAGCCATTCCTTTCGTTTCTTACACCAATGTTTAAAATGTTTCGTTACACCCTTACACCTTAGCCTACCCTGTAGATTAGAATCCGTGGTTGGTTAATTGCTATAGGCAGAGTGTGTTTCCTTACATTACCTGTGTTCGCGTGCGTAATTCATTATCTATGGTTAGGTCGGGAAATTGCACAATGCAATTGGAGTGAAAGTAAATATTGTATATTTTTGAGTTTATTTTTCGTGTGTTTACTACTTTCACTATTACCGTTATTTCTGAAAGTATGAAAAGTATGAAAAAAAATTATCCGGAAAGAAAGTTGTAGTGATGTGGTGAAATTTTACACATCTATGTTTATGTTTCAAGTTAAAAAAAAAAAAAAAAAAAAAAAAAAAAAAAAAAAAAAAAAATGGAAAAAATAAGAAAAGAAAAAGAAAAAAGAGTTGGATGTTTATTTTAAGCCAACGATGTAGAGTTATGTAAGTGGTCGATATCACCACTATTTGTTGTATTATATCTATGGATTGAATGGGAATTGGCAGTTATGGGAATGCCGATTAAGGTTTATTCTTTGATTAAGACCTTGTTGAGTATAATTCGTGTCTACCTAAAGCGTGTGTTTCAAGTGTTAAAGCGTGAGTTATTCAATGATATGAGTCTTATTCATGGGATGGTTGGGATAGTGATTAACCACACTTAGGATTTTAATTTATTTGTTTTGTTTTGTTTATTTTTATTTTTACACCAATTTATATCCCAAATGTTATCCATACCCTGTATTGTTCTTTGTCCAACCGAACCTTTGATTTATTGAGATTAGGGATTTGAGCAATCTTAAGTATCGTAGTCGTGGATTCGGCTATGTATTTATGATTTTGTCGCCCTTTTTGATATATTATTATTGGTGAAGTTTGGACCTATCTTTAGCCTATTCGAGTTAAGGATTTGAGCAATTGCAAGTATCGTGTTCGTGGATTCGATCATGTATTTGTGATTTTGTCGCCTTTTCTGGAATTTGAGATCGATAGTGTAAATAAGAATAATTAACCCTTTAGCCTAAAAACCCTTTTTACCGCTTTAGACTTGTTATTCCTTAGCTTTAGTGGTGGAGATGTGTATACTTGCCAAGCTTATGATAGAATATTCGTCGCGACTGGACAGTTAAACGATTAGATTTGATTTTATCGACTTATTTTATTTTACTTCTAATTCGTTAAGTGTTTAGTTGTGTGATTATGAAATAAACGAATACATGCTTAAAAATAAAAATAAATCCTAACATCTTTTAGGATACATTTTCATAAATGAAATTCTAAGGTTTACTTGGGGACAAGTAAAGTTCAAGTGGGGGGATATTTGATGAACTCAAATAAGTACATTTTATTACTATCATTTATCCTAATAATTTGACTTGTTTTACTATATTATGTATGAGGATTGATACTTAATTGTTTACTTTTGTAATTCTCAGGTAAAAACAAGCATTTGGTGAAACTTAGCGATTATGGACTAATTATGGAGCAAAACGTACATAAAGTGGAAGTCTACTGACATGGACAAGATCAAGTCAATTCTGCTCCAGATGCGCCGCATCTCACTATCAACATGCGCCGCATCTCTATCAAGATATCACCAGATACGATCCAAGATACAAGAGGACATGCGCCGCATCCTAATCAAGAGTTACGCCGCATCTTCTGGCGGTGTACGAATATTCCTGAATATTATAATCTTGGACCCCACGCGAAGTTAAGTACATGCGCCGCATCTACTTAGTAGATGCACCGCATCTTCCCTCAGACAGAAACTATAAATACCCCGTAGACCAGACGAATTTAAGAGTTCGAAACCCTAAAACCGAAGTTCGGACAGCAGAGCAAAAGGACGAATTCAGTCAAGGAGGCAGCACAAGACACACCCAAATCTAAGATACAAGAGCTGTAAGAAGGTGCTGCATGTAATTAATTCATTAAGTAGTTTTGTTTTATTGTTTTAGCAAACTTTAATTCATCAAGATTGGTGGCTTGTGTAATGTGGCAACGGAAAGATTGCACTCCCTTAAAACTGCTTTCTCATTAATTAAAGTTTATATGTTGATGTCTTTGGTTACTACTTATTAGTGCATTGATAACCTCTGTGTTTATTAGTGGCTTGCGGGCATTTGACTGCGGGACAAGATGTGGCTCCCACGGTTGTTTCTAAATTGATCACTTAGGAATAACTTTTAGACATAAGTAATCATTAAGGGTTTACTCGCCGATGAGAATAGGACCAACGAGAAAGGGTTAATTACATACACTTCATATAAAGCTATCAATAAAACAAGTGACAATCTACTTAATCATAAGGACAGCCCTCTTATTGTCTCGAGTATCTATCTGTGTACGTGTGTGCTACTTGCTGATTCGTGCCTATTTGTTTATTTTATTATTTACTTGCAAACAAAACTGTGCCAGTCTCTCAGGCTGAAACCCCTTGCGTTAGGATATTAAAATACTGATTAGAATAACTAGATAATACGTTCCACTCTTAGTGATCGACACTCTACTTACCATTATCTTCATACTGACCGGGTACACTGCTCGTTAAGTGTGTGTGTTATTGATAAGTCGGCTAAATATAAATTTAAAACTTGAGTAGGCATTAAAACTGCTAAACCGCAACGACACATCACGCGCATCAATGTTTGGTGTGTTAGACCATGGTACATTGATAACCATATGATTTTTAGTAAATCATCAACTATCAACGGATTTGTTTTGTCTTTACCAAAAGCCGTACCCTTTTGGACTAGTCAATTCTTTGATGGAATGCACCTCATCATGGTGAATTGATTACCACTTATGGATTTTCACAGCCTTTACCACAAGCCATAATCTTGTGGGCTAGTCAACTCTTCACTATCTAAGATACGGTGAGTTGAATACCATACATTTTTTGGTAAATTGCCAACCATAAACGGATTTGGAATATCTTTACCTGTAGCCATTTGCACAGGATTAGCCAGTCCTTGTGTGTACTAGACAAGGTGGACTGATGACCTTTTGTTGTGTTAGTGCTATGCACCTCCACCAAGTAGGAAGTTCCAATAGTCCTACTTACAACTTATGAAAATTCTTTCAAACACTCTCAATCCAACAATGTCTCCTTCAAAGACTGAATCTTGATCAAATCCAAAATCCTTTCATAAACTTCATCTTTCTTGTCTGCATATAATTTCCTTTCCAACATTTTCTTGCAGACTTCAGATGATAAGGGATACTCAACTTCTGCAAGCATATATATGTTAGCATTAACCAAAGACAGACAATGTACTTGGCATCTATCATAATATGCCCATCTAGTCATTCTTTGTTGCTCAGGCAGCTTCCAGATCTCATCTGTTTAATGTTAACCAACTTATATAACTCAATGAGATCTTCAAACATTATTTTCAAGTCTCCCCAAAAGACTCTTTCATATTCTTCCTCAGGGACATTATCTCCATGTTTAATGTTAACCAACTTATATAACTCAATGAGATCTTCCCTACTCACATCAAGTACAATTGCATGGAAATTCATATACATCACATTAGAATAATCTTCTCTTATTAATTGATATGTTGCCCTTTGACCAGACTTAATGATTTTATACCTGACAATCTTAGCTGGCTTCTTTGAGCTTTCAATAGTTCCCATAGTAACCCCCTCGAATGAAGCTTCTTCTTCTTCTTCTGACTCCTCTTCTTGAACTTTCTTCTTTGACTTACTTCTTCTAACCATACTCTTTCTTTTGTTAAATGTCAATATAGGCTTTTTCACTTCCTCTTTTGATTCAGTTGCTGCTTTCTCAGTCTCAGATGCTTTCTCTTTCTCCTCATCAATTACCTTTTCTTTTACTTTCTTTGCTTCAACATCTTGCACAGTCTTTGTCACTTTCCTGAAACTGTGTCTCAAGGAATCTTCATAATCCACTGGTTTATAACCATGATCCCTTTGATAAGCTCTTTGATACATTTGTAGAAGATCTTCATATGATTTGCTCTTCATATGCTCCCAACTTGAATACATCATGTTCTTCAAATACATCTTCATACTATGCATCTGTTCTCTCTTAGTCATCTTCTTTTGAACTTTGGTTTTCTTCTGAGTTTGTCTCATCACAGACATAAAATCTCCCAAAGTTTCTTTACTTCTTCTGATATTGATGAACTCAGCTAGTTGTTTAGCTTTTTCTTCTATAGTCAACCCTGGAGTTGACTTAAGTTCTTCAAGTTTTGCTCTTAATTCATCATCTCCTTCAATCAACTGCTCTTCTGCTATTCTCCTAGCATACAACTCATCTTGTCTTTCCTGTTCTCTTTCCTTTTCCAATTCTTCCTTCTCTTGAGCTTTTAACCTTTCAATCAAAGCTTGAGATGCTTGATCTTGTCTTTGTTGTAGCTTTGACTTCTTTGTTTTAGGAGATTCAACAGAAATCTCCTTTCCTTTTCTCTTTTCTTCAACAGACTTACCATCAGACTTATCATCAGACTTATCATCACCAGTATTATCACCAGACTTATCATCACCAGCATTATCACCAGACTTATCAGAATGAACCCCTTCATCTTCACTTTCTTCAATCCTTAACTTTCTCTTTAGCTGCTTCCTTTGTTGTTTAATCTTGCTGAAAGATTGAACTAAGGTCTCTGCTGCTTCCCTTGTTTCTGGACTTACATCCTTAATACCAGCAGACTTATCTTGTGAAGGTGTTCTAAAATCTTCTTCTTCACCAAAATTCCTCCCCTGTTTGGAAGAATTTTCATCCCCTTCCTCAGCACTGAAGTGAACCCCCTTATCTTTCAAAATGTTTTCCAATTTCTTGACCTTCTTTACCAAAGTGAGAATAGCTCTACTCTTAGCATTATTTTCCTTCTCCAAAGCATCTATTCTCTTGACTAAGGTTGGAACCTGGGTTAAAAGATCTTCCACAGACATTTGATCAGTTTCCTCCTCCTGTATAGGACTTGGAACTAGGGTAGGCTGTGGTGAGGGTGTAGGAGATGGTATAGGTGTAGGTGTTCTGATGGGAGATGGTGAATGACTTAGGTATGGTGTGGATGACTGAGTTGGTTCCTGTGCATGCTCTTCATGAGTTGGCTCTTGTGCAGCCTCAGATGTACCTGCAGGGTTAGTAGCAACACCAAGCATAGCAGGCAATAAAGGCCAATGGGAATTTAAAGCGTACCGAAGATTTGAACCTCTTAAGAAATCAACAATCTCCTCAAAGCCATCACTCTGATCTGGTTTCTTCAAGAAACCGACTTGGTTATGCTTGTCAACAAACTTAAGTGAAGCCATAGATGAGAAATTGATTAAGTGCTGGTTGTAAATCGAATTAGGGTTTAAGTGCTGGTAGTTAAAAACAGAGTATTTTGGTCTGAAAATCAAGGGATTTAAAATTGGAAGTAAATAAGCAGTAAAAATAAGAGATTAATGAAAGTTTATCCTTATATACCTATTTCCCTCGAAAAATACGCAACGGCCGTATTTTGATAATAAAAATCCTGATTTGACAGACCAGACATAACGGTAAAAAAATTAATACTACCAGACCTAAATTCGGTCAACCAGACTTAAACAAGTGACTCACCAGACTTAACTAAAGAATGTGACTTACACACTGAGCAAGCACGAACAAAACATTGTATTATCACCAATCCAAGTTTTTCCTACAAAAACTTAGTCCAAAGCACCAAAAAATACCAAGAAAAATATGGAAACAAATAATTTTACAAAGAAAAAAAAACATTAACTACTAGATTTAAAACTTAAAGCTAAAAAATTTAAAATCCAAAATAAAAACCAATATTTTTTTTTAATAAACTTAAAAAAAACAATTAACATAATTAAATTGACAAAACTATACAAGATACGGTCAACTACCCAATGTTACCATAATTAATTCCATGCCTGCATGAATTAACTCTTATACCAACCGAGCATTTAAGAGCCATAAACCTTGATGTTCTCTATAAAAGGCCTCTTTTAGTCAACACCAAACCATCTTATTATCAAAAAGAAAACTTGTTCCACCAAAACATAACATAATGGATTCTTCCCCAGTAAACATCATGGAGATTTCATCCGACTCATCTTCTGAGTCATCTGATGGAGGATGGGAAGGCTATTTTCCACCTGGTTACACCTCACGTCTAAGGAACAAGCTATCAAAGAAGACAATGCTCAAACGTTGGCTAGTTGCTTATGATCTTGCTTTAAAAGAACCAGAGGATGAAGCAGCAAAGAATTCAAAGAATGTGTCTTCTAAGAAAAGCATTGTGTTGCCTCATCCAAATCCAAACAAGCAGGTTCTAGGACTCTTAAGCCCAAAGGTGAGGGATCAACTTGGGGACAAAGGGACCAAGAAAACCATGCCTGATTTGAAGGACAAGGGGAAAAGGAAGATGTAGGTGGTGACATTTGGCTTGTTTATGTTTAGATTTTTATCTTATTTTGTGTTGTAAGCTGCATCCTCATCCTTGAATGTAACTAATGGTTATGAATAAAAACTTCATGTTTCCTTTGATCTTATTATTTCCTTGTATCCACTAGCAACAATAAAAGTTGACTTCTGTAAAACAAAGTTAACTACAATATACAAAGAAGCAAGTATACAAGAAAAATATTTAAAAACCACTACCAGAACTAAAAAATAACTACAAGACTTAAAATGTAGAACTGCCAGAATTAAAAAAATATCCTAAGTACTGGTTTACAAACTATACATATTGACCTCCCCTTAAGTTCAACCTCCCCTTAAACTAAACTATAGGTTCATCATTCCAATGCTAACCACTAAGTAATTAAACCTAGGGCCATCAAATGCTTTAGTTAAGAGGTTTGCAACATTAAAATCTGTGTGTATTTTCTCCACTCTAATTAGCTTCTTTTCATAGCAATCCTTAATAAAGTGATGCCTGATTTCTATGTGCTTAGTTTTTGAGTGGTATACAGGATTCTTAACTATGCAGATAGTGCTCTCATTATCTATGTGAATTATAGTGTTCATGAAATTTAACCCATAATCCAACATTTGATTTTGGATCCACAAGACTTGACCACAG
Source organism: Artemisia tridentata subsp. tridentata (assembly GCA_021014915.2). NCBI lineage: Eukaryota > Viridiplantae > Streptophyta > Magnoliopsida > Asterales > Asteraceae > Artemisia > Artemisia tridentata. Next base: position 270,033,316 of record CP139503.1, read on the forward strand.
CAATTTGCAGCTGCTACATATTATGCTTCAGTGGTAGATGTAGCTACAACAGTCTGCTTCTTGCACTGCCAGGAAATCAACCTTCTTCCAAGAAATTGACAACCTCCTGTTGTGGATTTCCTGTCAAGACTTGCTCTAGCATAGTCACTATCCAAATAAGCTTCCAGGTCAAAAGATGATTCTCTAGGATACCAAAGGCCCAAATTGGGTTTGCCCTTTAGGTATCTAAAGATTCTCTTCACAGCATGAAGATGTGAAGTCTTTGGATGTACTTGAAAACGTGAACAAACACAGACTGCATACATAATGTCAGGTCTAGAAGCAGTAAGATACATTAGAGAACCTATCATGGATCTGTAGAGGTGGACATCCACATCTTCAGCATCCTCATCCTTTGTCAATGGAACTTTGTTCTCCATTGGGGTGACTGCAGCCTTCATATTGGTAAAGTTGAACTTCTCCAGCATCTCAGCAACATATTTGTCTTGAGAGATAAAGAGTCCATCTTCTGATTGCTTCACTTGCAGTCCTAAGAAAAAGGTGAGTTCACCCATAGAACTCATCTGAAACCTCCCCTTCATTAATGCTTCAAATTCCTCACACCAAGACCTTTTAGTAGACCCAAAAATAATATCATCCACATAAACTTGAACCAGGATGATATCCTTCTTGTTTCTCTTTATGAATAAGGTCTTGTCTATGACACCTCTTATATACCCATGCTCTTCAAGAAACTTGGAGAGAGTTGCATACCAAGCTCTGGGAGCTTGATGGAGACCATATAATGCTTTTATGACTTTATACACCTTGTCTGGATTAGCAGGATCAATAAAGCCAGGAGGTTGATGAACATATACTTCTTCATCTATGGTGCCATACAGAAAGGCACTCTTCACATCCATCTGATAGACTATGAACCCCATGTATGATGCATAGGCTAAAAATAACCTAATAGCCTCAATCCTTGCTACAGGAGCAAAGACCTCATCATAATCTATCCCTTCCTCCTGTCTATACCCTTGTGCCACTAGTCTTGCCTTGTTCCTAACAACCACTCCTCTTTTATCCCTTTTATTTCTGAAGACACACTTTGTGCCTATAACTTTAGCTCCTCTAGGTAGATCTACCAGAACCCAAACTTTCTGTAACTTGAACTGCAACAACTCCTCTTGCATTGCTTCCACCCAACTCTCATCATCAAGTGCTTCAGAGACTTTGGTGGGTTCCTTCTGAGAAAGGAAGCAGGCAAACAAGCAGTGTTGTTGATCCTTGTGGTTGACCCTTTGCTGCTTCTTGATAAAACTTACAAGTGCATGAGATTCAGGCTTTTGCACTCTACTTCTGGTTTGAACAGCTGACTTTGGATCACCAATAATCTGACTTTTGGGATGGATGTTATGAACTCTGAGTGTTGGAGCTGGATTAACATCAACTTCAGTAGGTAGGTTATTGAAGTCAGTGACTACCCCTTCTTCATCATAAGAAGCCCCATCAAAAATACCCTCATCTGGATGATCAAAGATCTCATGGTCAGGCATCTCAGAATCATCAACATCAGCATTTGGAGTAGATTCAGGTTCAACAGACTTAACAGCATCACTACTAGACTTATCTAAGTTAATACTGGTAGTAGTATTATTGAGCCCACTACCAGGATTAACCAAGTTAGTTCTGGTATCAACCTTTCCAAGGTGTTTATCAGCCAAAACATTTACTTCTTCTCTGAAGGACAAGATATCTTCTGAAACCTTTGTAGGAGTAACTCCTTTGTCCATTTGTGGTGGTTTGTGAACAGTCTCCTTCCTTGTTCTTGAAGATCTCTTTGTTCCTTCTTTAACAGCAACATGGTTGACCTCTGTGGTAGGAATCACAACAAGCTCTGCACTTTCATTTTCTTGATCAGTGTTCCCTGCATTTGAAGGATCTTGGATACCTGCATCAGGGTTAGCTTGATTCTCCTTGGAGACAGGAATATAGTTCATAGAATCTGTTAAGTAATCAATGTCAAACATCCATCTATGTCCTAATCCCTGCACATTGGGTTTTTCTTCAAGAAAGTTAACATGAAGATTTTCCTCTACTCTCTTGGTCACTAGATTGTAAACCCTAAAGGCCTTACTATTTAGTGAATACCCAACTAGAAACCCTTCATCAGACTTCCCTTCAAATTTTCCTAGAACACTGAGTGTATCAAGAATGGTCACATGACACCCAAAAGGCCTTATATAGCTAACAACTGGTTTTTGGCCAAAAATAAGCTCATAAGGTGTTTTGTTTTGAGGCTTGGTCACTCTAACCCTATTGAAAATGTAGCAAGCAGATGCTACAGCTTCGGACCAAAAGGTTATGGGTAAGAATGAGTCTGCTAGCATAGTCCTAGCTGCCTTAATTAGTATTCTGTTCATTCTCTCAGCAAATCCATTCTGCTGTGGAGTCCTAGCATTGCTATATTGTTGCTTAATTCCTTTATTACCACAAAAATCAATCATGCTCCTATTCTTGAATTCATTGCCATTGTCAGACCTAATGATTTAAACCTTTTTATTAAGTTGGATTTCAATTTGCCTAATGAAAGTTTGAATCAATGGTGTAGTCTCATCTTTCCTAAACATAAAGAACACCCAGCAGAATCTAGTGCAATCATCAGTTATGACAAGGCAGTAACTAGCATGGTTAATACTTTGAATGGATGTGGGGCCAAACAGTTCCATATGTAAGGTATGTAAAGGCTCAGTAACAAGCCTATCTATCTTAGCCTTGCAAGATGCCTTATGCTGTTTCCCCTTATTACAAGCCACACATGCATGATCATTCTTAAACACTTTAGAAGGCAATCCTCTAACTAAGTTATTCTTCACTAACTTATTAATATTCTTAAAGTTTACATGCCCTAGCCTCCTATGCCACAATTTAGATTCATCTAATGTAGCTTTTGCAAGTAAACAGGCATAACCTTTTGAAGGATCAGGTTACTTCATATCAAAACTGTACATGTTGTATTGTCTAGGAACTTTAATAAGGATCTGACTTTCATCAGGCATCTTAAAGTCCGAAGTCAAGTCAAAACATTCAGTTTCACTAAAAAGCACCTTATGCTTCTTATCACAAATTTGTGATATGGAGAAAAGGTTAAACTGCCCTAGTTCCCTTACAAAAGATACATTGTCAAACTCTAAATTGCCTGCAACAATTCTACCTTTACCAGTTATATAACCTTTACTACCTCCAAAAGTAACAGAACCTCCTTGGAATTCTTGAAAATCTTTCAGATGGTTCTTGTTACCAGTCATGTGCCCAGAGCACCCACTATCAAATATTCCTTTGTCTTCCATGTTCTTCAGTGGATGTTCCTGCACAAAAGTAGAGAGATTAGTTTCTCTTCAAGACCCAAGCCACTGAGGACTTGGGTCTACCCTGTGGATCAACATATTTATAGGTCTTGTATGAGCTTGATCCACCTTTGGTCTTGGATTCATAGGTAAGTGTGTTCTGAAAAGGATCCCAAGACCAATATGCTGGGGACTTAACAGCAGATTCCCCATTTTTCCTTACAGCACTTGAACTTGAAGCTTGTGTTGTATTATTAACAAAAGGACTCCTCACAGGTGACTTTGGTTTATAAAAATTAGTTCTTTGATTATAAGAATTCACCTGTGGTTTATTAACTGATTGTCTGGGTCCAGAATGATTAAACCACCCAGAATTAACACTTGGCCTCACATAATTAGCATTTTGACCAACAGAACTCACATTTGGTCTACCAGAACTAAAATTTGGTCTACCAGAACTAAAGTTTGGTCTACCAGAACTAAAGTTTGGTCTACCAGAATTTGGTCTACCAGAACTAATATTACCAGAATTAACTTGTACAGGTCTAGTCACAAACTTGTTAGCATGATTAATCCTGTTAGCATTGTTCCAAACTGGTTTATTTTTCATGTGGTCATTAACACTCTTATTCTTTCTTAGTTCAGCCTCTTTTTGCATCCTTTTCTCATGAAAGTCACAATCCTTAATCAGGTGACTTAAACTACCACACACAAAACACCTCTTAGGACCAAAGGTATGATTTTTCCTAAACTCTTGTCTCATCCTATCAGGTTTTGGTGACTCTTGATTCTTAACAGACTCCCTAGGAGTTTTCATGTGATTGACACACCTAGGTCTATCTGTATTTGATTTTGATTTTATCACCTCTGGTTCACTCTTTTTGACAGATTTTGCTTTAGAGGACTCTTTTGATTTACACTCTGACCCTGATTCAGATTTCTCAGAGACATCACTTGTGGATCCTTCACTGTCATTGGTTTGACAAGTGGAGTATTCACTTGATCTGTCATCAGAGTTGTCTGTCTCAGGATATATAGGACCCTTTTTACCATATACAAATAGAGAATCATCAAGATCTTCCTTTTGTAAAGGAGTGTAATCTCCACTTAGTGGAGGTGGCACTCCTTTAAAGTCATCAGACTTAATGAACCTATTATAAACAGGTTTATCAACATAATCCTCTTTTGTACATGTGAAAGCTGATCTATCCATTTCTTCTTCATAACTTAACACTTCATCATTTGACTTAATTTTAAAGCCTAAGCCAATTTTAGTTGTGGAACTCATTTGACAAGCTAGAAGTTGATCCTGACACTTAGCAGAGTGTTGCCATAGATCTATTTTCTTTTGCAATTCATCTCTTTCTTTGAAAGCTTTCATGCCTATTCTTCTATATTTTTTAAGTTTCTCATCTTTTTCATATATTTCATTTGCTTGAAAAGTGAGTTTTTCATTCAAAGAGGCATGTTGTTTTTGTAAGGTGACAATTTGTGCTTCTAACTTTTTAACTGCATTAGTATAAGCTAGAATTTTTGCTTCCTGGTCACCTATTTCTCTCAATTGTTCATCACACACAGATTTGAGATGATTATATGAATCAATGCATATTTTTGAACATAAGGATACCTCATTATTAGTACCAATGGCCATAAGTGCATGATTCTTTACGTCCTCCTCTGGTAAGTGCTCAGTCCAGTTCACATCTCCAGCTTCCAATGTCAGCATGCTCATCTAGTTCCTTTCTGACCTGTCATTCTTTGGGTAATCATTACTTCTCTTCCTGTCTTCATCAGCAGACTTCTTCTCCTTGCAGTCTCTAGCAAAGTGCCCATGTTTATGACAATTATAGCACTCAACAGTCCTTCTAGTGTACCCCACTTGAGACTTATTATCAAAACGAATAGGCCTTCCATGCTGCTTTTGGAACCTCTTAACCCGCAGAGCAATCATGGCAATTTGCCATTTAATATCCATCTCTTCTACTTCAGCATCATTGATCTGTTCCAAATCTTCACTGATAAACTCATCATCTTCTTGTTGATAAGAAAAGAATGAATGAAGAATCTCATCAGCGACGCCTTCAGAAGCAGCTCTTTCCCTTGTACTGCTAGTAGGAGTCTCATAACCACCAGAATTAATCTTGCCAGACTTAACTCTAGTAGTGCTGCTTTTGCCTTGAGAGACAAAGGCAACATTTGAGGAACTGGAAGATGCTTTAGAATATCCCTTGATTTCCTGTTCAAAAACCCTAAGGTTATTGTACAGGTCATCAGTTGTCATGTTGTCCACTTCATCCGTTACCCTCATAGTCATAGAAACACTTGACCATTCTGATGGGAGTGCTCTGAGGAGTTTAAGGTTGGCATCTTCCTCTGATACTGGAGCACCAAGAGATTCCAATTGTGCCAGAAGGAGTTGAAACCTATCATAGCCCTTTTCGAGTCCTTCTGTACTAGATATGCTGAAAGTCTCAAATTATTGCTTGAGAACAAACTTCTGCATTCTCTTTGAGTTTGCATTCCCACCAAAACGCTTCTTGATTGCTTGCCAAATTTCTTTGGCATCGGTCATGTTATGAAATGTTCTCAAGTGCTCTTTGGGAAGAGCCATCATCAGCACAGTTCTTGCCTTTTTCTCCTTTCCAACAGCCCGTATCTCTTCTGCAGATACTGGTGGTAAAACTCTAACCGATCCATCTGCTCCAAACGAGACCCTTTTCTTTGAATTGCCTTTCTAAATAACCTTCCAGATTTCACTATCAGTATATTCCAAATAATGTTCCATCTCCATCGCCCATATATCGTACTCATCTCTTTTCAGGATTGGAAGTTTTATATTGGATATGGTTGTGGTTGAGGGAATGATTGGTGTTTTGGTGCTGCTGGTTTCAGGTTTCTCTTCATCATGAATGGATTTGTCATCATCACTGCCATGCATGGAGAATTCATCATTCTTAGGAGGGGTTTAATCAGGAGGGATTTCGGTTCCAGTCATGTTGTAGGATGATTTTAGTGATTTAGGGTTTGTGATTCTTCAACCTCAGAGTCTCTTTTCAGGCTCTGATACCACTTGTTGGTCCACACGAATATGGATCTCTAAGTAGCCTTTAACAACTTAGTAGATGACTTGAATAAATCAAATCAATCTAAGTGAGACTCTAACACTTTGTTTATGCTAATGCGGAATCTTAACACAAACAATGAAGAACACAACTAACTTTGTATTACTAATCGTTTACTGAATTACAATCTTCTTCATCATCTCTAAACTATGAATTAGGGTTCCTTTTATACACCAAGGAATCCCAAGATACAAAACTTGTATAAGGATTTACGTGTCTTCTCTAAAGATAACTTCAAGTCCTTTCCTAACTTATCTCTAAAATACATAACCAGACTTAACTTAATAAGTCAACCGGACTTAATAATATTTTACTCTACCAGACTTAATATTGTAATACCAGACTTAATAATACAAAATACACTAACAGACTTAATTGTGTACGCCACCAGACTTAAATATGTTTTCCCATTAAGTCTCCTCTTGATAATTCCCAACACCTACCTCATGAAACAAGCCGGTTGTTTCAAAGGTGAGTACCCACGTTTCTAGCACGGATGCTAAACTTGATAAGCTTACGGATGCGATCCAAGCTTTGATTCTTTCTAATCAGAAAAATCTTTCTCCTACCCCACAAACTTCTCCACCCACTCAAGTCAAAGCGGTGGAGGAAAGTTGTGTTACTTGTGGTGGTCCTCATGCTTACTACAATTGTACCGCCACCGATGGCCGTCCTTTTGAAATCAATGCCGTAGCCGGGACTTACAACCAAGGAGGTACTCAATACCGTCCTCAAGTTGACCCGAGTTATCGTGCTAGCAATCAAGCAGGAACACTCAGTTTTTCTCAATCTAATCAAAATAGATTCAATCAAAACCAAGGAAGAGGGCAAAACGTTCAAAATCAATTTCAAGCCCCAATCAATCAATACCCGACCCAGGGGGTCAATTTCAATCAAGGGTTTCAAGCTCCGAATTACCCATCCCCGATTGTTCCCTCCAATGATCTTACAAATTACATTAAGACTAATGAGGCTAACATGAGGGCTATGCAAAATCATATAACAACTTTGAAAAATGATTTTCAAAACTCTATGACTGTGAGATCTAACCTTTTGATTGTGTGGATCTATTCGGGTGGTCTTGGATCTTGAAAGATCAAGAAACCCATGGAGTTAGTGAGATGTTAGAGAGAGAGAGAGAGAGAGAGAGGGAACTCTTGAAAGAAAATCTGGAAAAATTAGATTAAATGTGTGAAGAGTTCCACCCCTTCCCATGTGTGGGAAGGGTTTATATAGTTCCTAATATTGGTGCCCCTAGTGGGCTGTGGAGTAAGCTGACAGTGGGGAGAGCCCCGACCCATTCCACAAATATATGTAACTACACTAATAATACTAATAATACTAATAGTACTAAACAAATATTAATAAGCCTACGAGCTATGTAAATGCTAAATAGATGCTCGGGGTGACCGAGCCTTCATCTGAATATTTATATTCCTAACAATCTCCCCCTAAGGGAGGTCACCCCGGAAACAATATTTTGAATTCTAGCATTTGGTCTTCAGAACTTGTCTTCATAACTCGTAGTCTTTGATTCTTCAATGTCTTGAAACTTTGTGCATTCAGCAGTGTTCGTTTGATGACCGTTTGATCGTCTTGGATGATCTTTGAGTATTCTTCGACTTTATCATCCAACATTTGTTTCCAAGTCATCTTTCAGCAGTATGTTTCCTTGTGATGTGATATTCTTCGAGCCGACATGCTCACACTATTTGGTGTCATGATCTTTAGCATCAGAATTAGCAGAAGCCGTGTTGAAGGTCTTTTGGTTGATCATGACTTTGTTGAATTACAATGATGGTGTAGTGTGAACATGTGGTAGAGGATTGGCATCTTTTCTGCAACCAGCTACAACAGCAACCAGCTACAGTGTTCCACAGCTACAACCGCCAGGTGTTCCTGCATATGACAGTTAGCAATAAAACGTCCGGTACTTACAGGTTCGGACTTCGAGATTGTTAACAGCATAGTGTGAAAACTCTCTCTAATCCTTACCAAGACCGTTCCTAATCGAAAACCCACAGAGGGCTTTTTAAGATCGTACCGTAGTATATCAACGATTAGGTGAGTCGCTGGAGATCACTCCACGACTGTAGACCGTTTGAAACCGCCGCGATCACTAAGCGTAATCCACAGGGAATTACCGAAGTGACCTGCTTTCAGGGCTGTTTGATGTTGACCCTGGCAGGAATTTCCATTCAATCACTGAGAATTACATTTGTAAATTCTCTCATAAATGTTCTAGCAGATTGCTAAGATCTGCGTAAGACTCATAAGTTTACAACTGGTGTCCTTAATGTTGAACAACCAGTGTAGAAATAATTCGTGTTCCTATGAGATCTTATTATGAATCTCGTGGCTCTAGACTCGATAGTGCGTTTTGATTTAGTGAGCGGAGGCTGGAGAGAACTGCCACCTTTTCAATATCATCTAACTCGGAGTGAGAGAGATGATAGAAATGTATTGAACTCCGTGACAATTGAAACAAGAATCCTTTGAGGGACCTTGAGTGGCTTGGAAGGGTTGTGCAGTGTATCACTGGGTCCATGATACTTTTTCTTCAATGTCAGCAATCAACTAAGTGATTCTGTCAGCATATGAATTGACCCGGTTTCTGCCTAAAAGTGTAAGGAGGGCTTCTTTCTTTTCACCCTTTATCTTTACATTTCTTTTTCATTCTTCAACCCCTTCAGCGCTTACCGAGACTTCATTACTAGTACCTTGTTGGGTTTGTTCCAGTACTAGCTCCATCTCAGTCGGCACTTTTCCCTTATCCACTATTCTCCTTTTTAATCATACCTAAGGACTTCTACACTAACTAGTGGATTGTCCCTGGGTAGATCTGATGCGTGGTTTTGCAACCTTACAACAGGTTTTACCTCTCGAGGGATCTCAAGAGGCTTACAACCCCACCAGGCAGTGTACCTGACCGATGTAGTATAGTGTAGTGGTAAGTACGGGGGATTGATCGTTCTCCACAGGGAATAGTGTTCGTTAGGTATGAAAAACTACTTTAATAGGTCTAAGGGTTGAGGAAGATTCTTTTTTATGTTTTTATATTTTTATGAAAGCAAGTAAAATCTCGGGTTTGAAGGAGTGGGCGGAATTAGTTGCTAGTCAACTAACCCAAATTACTACGAATGCAAATAAAATAAAATAACTGAAAATAAAAAGTTGGTGAAAACTTATGTGTAGAGAAATGTGTTTACTTAGATTTCCTTACTCCCTAATTATCTTTTACCGGTTGATTAGTGTGTATTAGTTGCATGGATGACGGGTGTATTCCTTAATACCATTTGTGGGGTGGCGTACGTACTTCCCCAACTCTACAAGCTCCTACTTCACTCCTATGTCGAGCCGGATAGGAAGCTCCTAACATGGGATCACTAGAATTCGCTTGTGCATTAAATACAACCATAAAAACCTTTAGTACGCATTTGGTTCATGTTTCTTAAGACGTTCAAGCAAGTTACCGAATAGGAAGTTAGCCAGTTTTCTTAAGCCTAACATAGATAAACAATCATCCAATACAACTAATAACACACTAATAACCAATAATCAATAGCTAGGTTTCATTAGATCTAAGCAAACACAAGATAAATCTAGCCTAACATATTAACCAAAAGACAAGAACAAGATAGAATCAAACAACACATAGACATATTGAATGATTAATTGATAACTTATCTTCAATGTAACATAGAAGATCTCAAGGCAAAAAGCCTTGAAAAAGATGCTAAAATCGTCTTAGGGTTTTCTCCCAAAAATTCCACACTAAGTTCCACACTAATGACAAAAAATTAGAAAACTATATATAGACTTTTGGATCTGACGGCGTCACGTTATGGAGTGTGACGCCGTCACCTCGCCGCTTCTAGGGTTCCCGGATGACCTTCTTGACGCCGTCCCTCTTTAGCTCTCCAAAATCCGTTCTGGCTTATCAAGGCTTGACGCCGTCAGACCTTGAACGTGACGCCGTCCCTCTTTGAATTAAGCCGTGACGCCCTTGATCAGGTTAAAGCGTGACGCCGTCAGAATTCACATGCAATTTTCACTGGCTTATCATGAGTAAATTTCACATCCACCTTTTCTTGCCAAGCCATGACGCCGTCTGGAGTAAATCCTGACGCCGTCAAAGGTAACTTCCAGCACAATTTTGAGACTTTGTCGTTTTCTTCACTTTTATGCTCCAAAAACGTCCAAAATGCCTCCTTTTCCAGATTTCTCCTCAAAAGTACCTAAAATGACAAAAGGAATGATTTAGGGCAATATTTGATCAAATAAATACGATTTAGGGCTTAAATGACCCCTTAAAAGCGGTACACTTTTCGCTTCATCAAATACCCTTACACTTGAGATTTGCTTGTCCTCAAGCAAATGCGCTTTTATTCTAATCAAAATACAAGTTAGGGGTCATTTAACGCTAATATAAAAGTAATTGCAACAAATAATCGTTCCACTTTAATCATAATAAGCACGGAGATTACAAACTAGCACCTCACAAGTAGTGTTTAGATACTCACATCTCTCAAGTGTCATCAAAATAAATCTCATAAATGAAAACGGATAATATCTCTCACTACCTGTCATAGCAAATAGATTACCATAGGCTTGGGAAAGGATCGAAAACCTCCTCCACTAGGCGTAAGCACCTAAGATAAACTATCAAAGAGGGCTTTTAAATGGGTTATAACGTTAGGTGTAGGGAAAAGGAAAACACGGTTTTGTTGGATAAGGGATATTTTACTGGTGGCGAGTTAAAGATCTTGATCAATTACATGTACTATACAATGTTGCTAAGCCAAGACTCGACTCAATCTTAAGCTAAAAACAAAATAACAAAAACATAAAATAAACATAAAATAAAACGGGATGGTAGTCCGTATGTTTTTTCTACTTTTCTTTTTCTCATTTTTTTTTTTTGTATTTTTCTTGATTTTTTTCGATTTTTTTTTTTTTTTTTTTTTTTTTTTTTTTTTTTGCATACACTTTTGCCCTACCATCCAAAATAATACATCATAGGGGCGTTGCATCCCCTTACACTTAAACTTTTACATAACTTTACAAATAACTATTCTAATGACTCGAATTAAGATAATCGAAAAACTTTGAGTACTTTTTTAAAATATTTAGCACATATGGGGGTAAATGATGTTCTTCCCCATTACTCCATTACACTAGTACTTTACCCATGAGTCCCAATTGTCCCAAAACAATATGTACAAGGATATGACTCGACTTAGCAACCATGTAATCAACTAGATAATTAACTTGGGTTTAAACAAATGTTGTCACAATAATGCACTAAAAATGAGTGCATACAAGGTAGGCTAAGGCGATTTGGGTATACATTTAAGTGGGGTGTAACAAATTCTTCCTTTAAGTAAAATGCTTAAAGGTCGAAACGAAAAGATAGGCTCTGAGGGGTGTACTAGGGGTATCGTGTACTAAAAATGAGTACAACGCAAAGGGTGTGGGAGAATTACTTGACCAATGTAGCCAAAGTAATTATAACAAAAACACAGGTGTAAAACAATGGGTTAATCCTAATGCCTCTTATCATGTAGTAAATCTAACTACACGAATGTAGTCTCACTTGTGGCCTCGGAATGGTCCTAACGCAAGTTCTAGAATCTAAGTGCTACCGGTACACACATCATAGCATAAATGCTTTTCCTACCAATTCTAGGGGCGAACCTCACATATTTGGGGGTGGAAAATTTTTTAGTGGTACGGTTTTGTGCTAGTCATATAACTCCTATCCGTGAGACGCTCATTAAGATCAAAGTTTCACTCCTATATGTTGTAAAAAATTTTAAATTTGGCATTAAAATTACCCTAACAAGTATTTATCTCAGTTTTATTACACATCTACTATTAAACAAACAAAAATCAAGCGTAATAGCATTCTCTAATCGTACTTTTACCCCCCTTACACTTAAGATGAACATTGTCCCCAATGTTCAAATAACAAGATGTAAAAGCATAAAGTAAAAGAATGAAATCAAATACTCCCCTGATTCGCTCGGTGGATAATGAAGTTACACGGTTAGATCTTCTTCCAAAGATAATGTTGAAGCTCCATGACTAATGCATCGCCATAAGCTTGATTCAAAACATTTCTTTGTCCAAAATAACCTGTTAAACCTGAGAAAACAAACACGAAAACCTGCATAACATCGGCGGGAAAAATCTATATATAAGGATATAATGCTTGTGGAATGATAATTTTGCAGATTCCTGGAGATTATAAGTTGGAGATTTAATAAAAACTTTTTATGAAAACAAAACTTTCAAAAATTTCTGAAAATTAAATCTGACGCCGTCAGGTTATAAACCCTGACGCCGTCAGAAATGACCTGACAAAAATTCTCATTTTAAGTTTCCGGAAAATTTCTGGAAAAACCTTTACCTTACTTCCTGGAAATCCTGCAAAACATCATTATGACTCGATACAAGCATTTGACTCAAACGAATACTAATATGTATGTTAATTTATTATTATTATGATTCATGTTCATTTGTGTTCTAATAAACCGATTTAGATTTCCCTTACACTTAACTTTTGCAAAATACCTTTATATGTAGTTAAGACGAAGTTAAAAACAAGATAAAGCATTTTCACAACTTAGTTTTTAACATGAATCAATAAGAATAAAAATTAAACACACATACGGAAATAAATAAAAACAAACAAACAAAAAAATAAACACACAAAGCAAATAAAGCTTGGGTTGCCTCCCAAGAAGCGCTTGTTTTTGTTCGAGTCACGAGCCTGACTCTACCCTTATTTAACGGATAAAGGAGAGGTTTTTCCTACACTTAGGATTAAGTGCGGGTGATAGTAGCGATACACACCATCTTGGTGGAAGTATGCCGCGTGAGGAAAGAGTGGTGGATGAATTATATACTCAAAGGGGTGTGCTCCTTTCATCATAACCTTACCTAGTTCACTTTGGTCAATGGGTGAATTAAAGTTTTCTCCTAAAAAGGGATCATCTTCTATCAACTTCGAGAGATTCCTAGTTGGGAATCCATCTTGACCTAATAAACCCGGTTTAAACCCATAATGTTTCTTGTGATCAATCATGAATGGGTGATGTAAGTATGAAAGGTTATGGTTCACTCCTATGTTGGCTTCCTCACTATAAGGCTTAAAGTCTACTACCTCCAACGTAAGACTATCCGGACTATATGGTTTGATGGGTAGATCGGGACCTTTTTCAATTCCTAAGTTCACATCTAAGGATGGAAGATTAGGTAACGGTTTTGGTTTAGGCTCCGGTTCATCAAAACTAGGAACTTCCATAGAACTAAAAGAAAGGTTATGACTACAAGTATTCAAACCTATTTCTTCTAGTTTTGTTTCTTCCAAAGGTTCTGCTTCAATTGGGGTTCCTATAGTCCCTTCTACTTCTTCCGGGTAAGTCACGGGCGGTGTGTATGCCTCGAATGATGGTAGGACTTGTGGGGTACTTTGTAGGTTTGTGTTATTTACCTCATCCTTCCTTGTCTCTATATCAATTATATCCACATCATGTGTTTTAGTAGAATCTAACCCAAACATGTTCCTAAGTATCTCAAATCCTTCTCTAGCCATTTCAAGTTCTAAGTCCGATTCATAAGAATCTTCCCCGATAACATGATTACTATGTTCAATTTGCCTAAAGGATTCATCATGTGTTCCTTGAGATTCAAAGTCATTGATCATAAAACCTAGGTCTTTTTGCTCAATATGCTCATGTTCGGCTAAATCCTCCTCAATTGTTTCCTCAAGTTGTGATGTATACGAACCCATTAATTCATTAAACTTATGGTTCACGGTTAGGAGGCTTTCCTCAAATTTTTTCCAAAGGGTCTTATTAAAAGGAGTTGATCCTAACAATGATTGTTTAATAGAAGCCACACATGCACATAATTCATCAAACCTATCAAACTTTATACCCATCTCCTCTTGTATATATCTAAGATCACTTAAAAATTCATTGGAACAACAGGAAGCAAATCTATCCGTGTAAAGTAATTGTTCCTCTATTGTTAATGATCTAAATGGAATTTCAACCGCCATGGTGACAAATGAAAATGGTTTTACAAACAAAGGGCACAAAGAAAAAGATAGACAAAAGAAATCTAATAAAAAGAAAAATAAAAATCTCACTAGAAATGAATCTAGTGAGTAGACCTAATAAAATAAAAATTCAACCTAAACAATAACTATTCCCCGGCAACGGCGCCAAAAACTTGATGCGTGATTTTGCAACCTTACAACAGGTTTTACCTCTCGAGGGATCTCAAGAGGCTTACAACCCCACCAGGCAGTGTACCTGACCGATGTAGTATAGTGTAGTGGTAAGTACGGGGGATTGATCGTTCTCCACAGGGAATAGTGTTCGTTAGGTATGAAAGACTACTCTAATAGGTCTAAGGGTTGAGGAAGATTCTTTTTTATGTTTTTATATTTTTATGAAAGCAAGTAAAATCTCGGGTTTGAAGGAGTGGGCGGAATTAGTTGCTAGTCAACTAACCCAAATTACTACGAATGCAAATAAAATAAAATAACTGAAAATAAAAAGTTGGTGAAAACTTATGTGTAGAGAAATGTGTTTACTTAGATTTCCTTACTCCCTAATTATCTTTTACCGGTTGATTAGTGTGTATTAGTTGCATGGATGACGGGTGTATTCCTTAATACCATTTGTGGGGTGGCGTACGTACTTCCCCAACTCTACAAGCTCCTACTTCACTCCTATGTCGAGCCGGCTAGGAAGCTCCTAACATGGGATCACTAGAATTCGCTTGTGCATTAAATACAACCATAAAAACCTTTAGTACGCATTTGGTTCATGTTTCTTAAGACGTTCAAGCAAGTTACCGAATAGGAAGTTAGCCAGTTTTCTTAAGCCTAACATAGATAAACAATCATCCAATACAACTAATAACACACTAATAACCAATAATCAATAGCTAGGTTTCATTAGATCTAAGCAAACACAAGATAAATCTAGCCTAACATATTAACCAAAAGACAAGAACAAGATAGAATCAAACAACACATAGACATATTGAATGATTAATTGATAACTTATCTTCAATGTAACATGGAAGATCTCAAGGCAAAAAGCCTTGAAAAAGATGCTAAAATCGTCTTAGGGTTTTCTCCCAAAAATTCCACACTAAGTTCCACACTAATGACAAAAAATTAGAAAACTATATATAGACTTTTGGATCTGACGGCGTCACGTTATGGAGTGTGACGCCGTCACCTCGCCGCTTCTAGGGTTCCCGGATGACCTTCTTGACGCCGTCCCTCTTTAGCTCTCCAAAATCCGTTCTGGCTTATCAAGGCTTGACGCCGTCAGACCTTGAACGTGACGCCGTCCCTCTTTGAATTAAGCCGTGACGCCCTTGATCAGGTTAAAGCGTGACGCCGTCAGAATTCACATGCAATTTTCACTGGCTTATCATGAGTAAATTTCACATCCACCTTTTCTTGCCAAGCCATGACGCCGTCTGGAGTAAATCCTGACGCCGTCAAAGGTAACTTCCAGCATAATTTTGAGACTTTGTCGTTTTCTTCACTTTTATGCTCCAAAAACGTCCAAAATGCCTCCTTTTCCAGATTTCTCCTCAAAAGTACCTAAAATGAAAAAAAGGAACGATTTAGGGCAATATTTGATCAAATAAATACGATTTAGGGCTTAAATGACCCCTTAAAAGCGGTACACTTTTCGCTTCATCAAGATCCCTCCGGCTCTGGCGGGATCGTGGGAACTTGAGCCTAACCTAACCTAACCATCCTTATAACTCCGTGCATTAATTAAAATGGTCGGTCTTTGGTATTCATCCACGATTGCCAAAACAAATCTTTGAAAAATCTCTCAAAGTGCTCACGATTCTGAAACACATTTTTGTAAACACTTGAGAGTTTTAAATTTTTCAAATGCTCCCCCTCAACATGTGCTCAAATGATTGTTTTATAAATTTGCACATGTTAGGTAGAGCTCGCACTTTTTTGAATTGATCAACTTTCAGTGAACATGACCGATTCGAGACACGCTTACATCACTGGTTAGACCAGCTTGAAATTATTACCCGTCCTGGTCAAGTTCACAGAAAGTTTCTCGAAACGGTACACTCTACTCAGACACATCCTTTTCGAGACACGCTTACAACACTGGTTAGACCAGCTTGAAAATATTACCCGGCCAGGATATGTCCTTTCGATAAATGACAGTTTGTGTTTCGTCAATTCATTGGTGAAGTCTGAGTCACGATCTCATGCGATGCCAAATCCTTTTTGTCCATTCGCACCCCCTCAATATGTGCATCGATATACAAAAGAGTTTAGCACATATGGGAGAGCCTACCATTTAAGTCCAAAACATCACATTTTCATCAGGTTTCATATTTAAATCACATTCTCTCCCCCGATCAAAAATTTCAAACCTTTTGAGATTTGTGATCCCAATTGATTTAAATAAGTTAGAAAATGTGGGAGAAAATGTGTCTGATTTAATTCATATTGATGATGAAACTTACTATGCTCCCCCTTAATCTAAGAGGGAGATTCACTGCTTATTTTGCACAAATTGATTATTATGACACAAATGATATTGACCTTTTTGTGCAGACGATGTAATTATCCGCTTTTCTGAGTAAGTCATTGGTCAACATCAATTATCCATCCACCAACAAGAACATCCAAGTATTGTAGATCCCCACTTTGCGATATCCGAATAGATGGATGGTGGTGGTGGTGGTGAAAGTGTTGTTGTTGTTGTTGTTGCTGACGTTGTTGTTGTGGTGAATTCTGAGCCAATCAATAGAGTTTGAACGTCTGATCAAATGGTTAGAATGGGAACTGGCACATTCATTTTGGCTATGGAATCTGCATAAGAATATCAACACAGATATACATGCATACAGACACACTATTCCTTAATAGCTACCCTTCAGCAGCTTGCCACATTATTATACCAAATTCATTTAATCAAACCACAGTCAGGAAATACGTCAAACTACTATCTAGCATTAAGAGCAAGTAGCAATCATGAGCATGGCAATTCACACAGATTTCAATATTCAATTCAGGATCTTAGGAACATGATTCTATCATGATAACTATATACCTAAGCGAATCCTGAGAACATATGCACAATAACAACAAAAATTAAGCAGCAATCGACTAACAAGAGTCAAACAACAGTTGAAACTCACTCATTCAGATCATACACATGTCATAGGAGTATTCAAAAACATCAACTGCAACTGGTTTTCTTACTTCTTTTAGGTTTTGAGTCTTAAAGTATCTAGGGGATTAAACGAGGATTCCAAAGTGATACAAATGAACCTTCTAGTTATATGAAGCTAGGAAACTATAAGCAAATTGCACATAATGTCCAAAGCTTTCTAGCAACTAACACATTTGGCCATTTGATATAAATTTTAGCAATTTCCTTTTCAACTAATACCCCATTAGCTACAAAACCTTTTCAATGAATATGAATTAATCTAGAAACCCGTTTGATGATATAAAATTTGAATTCACTCTCCCCCTCAATCAATGACCCGTATTCTAGTTAAAGATTTGTAGTCGTTGATTGAGTGACAAATTTTTTGCATAATCCAAGAGTAAAAGAATTTCAGGTAACACATAATCACCAAGTGTCTCACAAATAATTTTCAGAAGAATCATTGAATGAAAACTATTTGTATGCAAAGAAGATTTCTCTTCCTTTACCAGAAATGATGCACTGAAACGTACATCAGATCGAAGAAACATGGATATAAAGTAATCCATGCCCAGGTGAACATCACCCAGTTGGAGGAACAGCCGTCTTTTTGGCGACGTGCTTTCCTCATTGTGAAGCGCGGGTTGCTATCTAAAGTAATAGCAAGCCATTTAGACATGTTTTAACCATCCATTTTAACTTCTGCTCGAGCTTCATTTAAAGACCCGTGCCATTATTGAATGACATTTCTAAGTCCGTAAATGTTATCGATAAACAGAAGACATGCCTAGGTGAAACTATTTTTGGAATTTTCTATTTTTTAATTTTTATGGTTTTTCTGGTTTTACGTTTCTCTATTTACAATTTGCATGTTTTCTATATATCTATTTACAAATTGGTATAAGATATGAACAAAAAATATGAAGCAAATATATACAAGGATACGAACCAAATACCATTACTCCTCAGCTTCCTGAATATCTCCGCTGCCATCGCTTTACTTGCTGAAGAGCAATGTGAGCACATTTAATAAGGGATTAATTCTGGATTTTCACTCTCCCCTAATTAGTGCTCTCCCCCAATCTGACAACCTTTCTGATGAACACCCATAATAGAAAGAAGACTTTGGATGAATGCCCATAATATGAAGAAGTCTTTTGATAACCAAATGCATGCCGTCTTAAGTCTTCTAACACATAGCGGAGAATGTAGAGTAGACTGTAGACTCGACCTTCTTCAAGATTGCCCAATATGGAGGAACCGAATACCAACCATCTTCATCTCACCAAATGCCTTCCAGTAACCTTACATATAACCCATCAGCCCGCAGAATACACATGAGATGATAACACACAACAGAGAATGTAGAATAGACTGACGACTCGACCTTTTTCAGTCTTTAGTATAACACCAAAGTAACAAGTTGAACCACTGATCATCTATAGTATGTATCCATCCTTGGATATTAAGCCCTGATCACGTGAACCTGTTGTGCGTCCTTGATGTACACATTCTCTCTCCCCTGATGGTTACGATTAATCATCCCATGACGTAACAGTGAAACGTTAATACCAAGGTAACAAGTTGAACCACTGATCATCTCTGCGGTTATCAACACCGGAATAAATGATTAAGCCCGATCACGTGAACCTGTTGTGCGTCCTTGGTGTATACATTTCTCTCCCCATGATGGTTACGATTAATCGAAATCATCATCATGATGTGTACATGTAGCCTAATGAAGTGTACTTGAAGCATTGACTAGAAACCCTTTGATACTGATTGTACCAGCCCGTGAGAAGATGTCGATTAGCATTCCATGACCATGTTCTTCAACACCTTGATAGACGGAGGAAGATGTAGTGTTGGAGAACCATGGTTTGCACGACTCCTGAACTGACGTATTCAGGAGTCGTATGACCATTTCTCAATCATCAATCAACATGTAGAATAATATTCACCCTTTCCCCCCCCCCCCCCTCAAAAATTGCATATGCCTGCCAACTGCAATTTTTGATGATTGAACTAGTGAATATGAATACCATCAATGGTAAGTAGCTCCACTTGACGGTTCTTGAAGACTGACATGTTGTTTATTCACCCTTTCCCCCCCTCAAAAATTGCATATGCCTGTCAACTGCAATTTTTGGTTGAATACGTGAATAAAAATATACTCCAATATGCGCCGATCCACTTGAAGACTGAATAAGCACGGAAAGAGCATGAAACTTGTTGATGAGAATGGCCATAAATAAGAAGATTCCTCTTCTTTTGAAGATAAAGTGCACTCAAGCGTACACTTTTCTTTCCTTTGAAGAACGAGGCTTGCACTGAAGTATACAGACGTCATTATGATGAAGAGCGAGGCCTGCACTGATGTGTACAGACGTCATTATCTCTCTCTTTACTACTTCTCTCATCTAACTCGTTACTAACCCCATTATCATTTTGTCGGCTTGATGTCGTGACCACTGATGTAGAAAACCCAATATGACGAACTTGATACTGAAGTAATATGACCCGAACTTGTGACTTAAACTTGTACTAATGCATGACAAAGAGCGGTGTAGAGACTTCGTACTACATCGAATCCCTAAGTACTCTATACTCTTCAACCAACCAACCATCAAGTATAAGACGTACATCACCTCTTGGATATCCACAACTTCGTGTGACACTGAGCACTACAACGTGACTCCTTAAAGTGATAGTTATTTTGCAATAGAGAGAAAGAAAAAATAATTAGGTATCCAAGTCCTCGTCATTGTAAATGTTGAAAGCTCGAACAAGGATCTCGAAGAATCTTCATCCAACCTCCCCGATATCTACAGATACTAAGTACACGCACCCATGACATTTTACTTCAGCCTCAAATAAATAATACTGAACTATCCCCGTAGTCACATCTTGTCGATTAAATGCCCCGATCCAGCCATTTGTGAAGTTATAGCTGAGCTTTGATAATGGCTTTAACCCGATCATAGTCAAGAGCGCATAACCCATCATCATGGGATTTTACAAATCTATGATTTAAACCGAGAA
This sequence comes from Artemisia tridentata subsp. tridentata, assembly GCA_021014915.2. Lineage (NCBI taxonomy): Eukaryota > Viridiplantae > Streptophyta > Magnoliopsida > Asterales > Asteraceae > Artemisia > Artemisia tridentata. The sequence continues at coordinate 270,054,040 of CP139503.1, forward strand.
ATAAGTTCTTTTGCGGGATTTTACAAAATCAAGAAGAAACCGTGAGATAGTAACAGATTAAATGTGGCAAGACTGATTTGATTTAGGAGAACATCAGTTTGGGTTAAGAATATCCCGTGAGAATTACAGATCACATCACAACTTTTAAGACCTTTGGCCAACTAACCAACCTTGTACACAGATTAGTGACCACTTTGTGGAAAACTAGAAGGGGGGGTTGAATAGTTTTACGTCTTTTTAATTTTATTATAAAACCTTTGTTTTATACTTTTAAAAACTTTAGATTCTAGTTTGTTATGAAAAATAAAACATAAATCTTATTATTAGTTATATATGTATTCTTTTAAATTGATTGTAAAAGTTTTGGTTTCTTGAATGGATTTTCAATTTGATCTTTATGTGAAGTTGACCTCTAATTAATACTAGCAATTATATAAGCCTATGTGTATGAAAGTAATGACGATGCAAGTAAAGAAATAAATAAGGTATGGAAAGATCTAACCGAGACACGAGAGATTTATAGTGGTTCGGCTACAAGGACACCTTCCTTGCCCTACTCCACTCCCCGAGCACACCTTGCTTGAGAGTTTTCTTCACAACTTCAATAAGCTCCCTTATGGCGGAGAAAACCGTACACAACTTTGGCTTACACAGGTTTAACGACACAAAGCTAAATGTCGAGTTCTAATCGTAGCTAGAACCAATCTCACAACTTCACAACACAACTTCTACACGACTTAATCACGACTTCTTCACGACTTCTTCACAACGGCTTCACGACTTCTTCACGACTTCTTCACGACTTCAACACGACCGCTACACAACCTCTATGATGCGGCTTCACGACTTCAACACTATGTCTTCATGACTTAAGACTTCACGACTTCAACATGACCGCTACACAACCTCTATGCTACGGCTTCATGACTTCAACACTAGGACTTCACCACTAGGACTTCACGGCTTCAACACGACCGCTACACAACTTCTATGCTACGGCTTCACGACTTCAACACTAGGACTTCACGACTAGGACATCACAACTTTAACACGACCGCTTCACAGCTTCTATGCTACGGCTTCATGACTTCATGTCTTCTAAGCTACGGCTTCACAACTTCTACACCACGGCTTCACGACTTCTACATTTTGACCTCACAACTTCTATACCATAACTACTTATACAACATCTTCACTACTTACACACAACACTAATCTACAACACACACCTTACATACAAATGAATGAATAATTTACAAACTTTGTTAAACACACAACTTAAGTAACAAAATGATACTAAGTTGTAATACTTCTAATCTTGATTGATAGAAGTATTCTTCTTTTGCACTTGGATGGTGGAAGCTTGGATCACTTGGAAACCAATGCTTAAGATTACATGATCAAAGGTTTTTGTTAGATATGAAATGAGATCTACAACAGAAAGTTTTAGTGCAAAAGGGTGAGTAAAAATCCAGGGGAAGGATGGTATTTATAGGGAAAAATCTGGACAGCTGGAGCCTACTGGAGCGGGGGCGGTCCCCTTAAATATGGGGCGGTCCCCTTAATTATTAAGGGGGCCGCCCCTACTGAACGTTGGCCAATTTTGTCCTTTTGTGGGGAAGGTTTTTCTGGAACATTTTAACTGATTTTGGTTAAAAATTTGAATTCATATTTTTATAAAAGATTAAACATTTTTATTTAATGCCAAAAATGTTTTTCAAAAATATATAAAATGTTTTTGATGTTTTATAAAAAATCTAGTTTTTAAGAAAATGTTCCTTTGATCATATAATGCATTAAGCATTAGTTCATTCATACCTTAAGTGATTTTAGTTGTAGAAGTGAATATTTACAACTAAGTACTTGTTTAATTTATAAGTTTATGTTTTAATGAGTTTACATTTTGTGATCATCAAAATATAGAGATATGAATAAATATTGATAATGTTTTTAGGCATTTATTTATGTCAACAATCTCCCCCTTTTTGATGATTACAAAACCTAAACTCATTAAACCAAAAAGTTTATTTTTGGACAAGTATTTAGTGAGTTTACATTCACTTCTCCCCCTTTTTGTAGAATCAAAAAGGTTAAGCCGACAAAATTCAAACGTGAAATTTGTCGGGACGAAAACTCCCCCTTGATGTATACTCCCCCTCGTTTGGGGGTACCAAGGAATCGATATATGGAATACTTGCAAGAAAAATATTAGAAGCACAAGCATATATAAAGCAAAAATAAGCATGCATATAAAGACATTCATTAAAAATGTTGTGTATCAATACACAACCATCCAAGATTATATTCAATCCTACATTAGCTAGTAAGTAATGCAATCTACATAATCATTCTAGGAGTACATGATCTTCCATGGGGCTTGCACACAAAATGGTTTGAAAAATTATTTTTGATTAAGCATTGCATATGCTTAATTTGGTGAGAATGAAGGTGGTGGTAGTGTAGTGGGTGAAAATGATGAAGGTTGTGGTGGAGGTTGGTTGTTAAGCATGTGTTCAAGGGATGAAAACATGTAGTGTATCTCATCTCTAAGACCAAAGATGATGGTTTGTTTGTGGGTGTGGTGGTATTGGTGATGATGAGAAATGAGCATCAAGAGGTGTTATTGGTGATATGGAAATGACAAGTTGGGTGAATGGAGGTTCTTGAGTAGGAGGTGGAGTTGATGCTCTTGATGATGGTGATGAAAGGTGTGAGTTGATGTAGTTATTGATGGATGAAAGGGTGTTTTTTATGGTGCATTTGGTGCACTTGGGGATTAACATTGAGGTGGTGGTGATGGAGTTTTGGTGTCTTAGAGATGATTTTGGTGATAGCATGGTGAATGAAAATGGGTGTTTGATGGAGGTGATGGTTGATTTAGGTAAGGTTTGGGCTAGATAAAAGGGGTCGCAAGATGCAAAAGAAAACAGTAAATTTTACTGCCCAGATGGCCGGTCCCCTTAATTGTAGGCCGGCCCCCTTAAAATTAAGGGGACCGCCTAGGGAATTAAGGGGGCCGCCCATCTGGTGTTTTCCCAAGCGACCAAATTTGAAAAATTTCCAGAAAAGGGTCATTTTTAGGGTGTTTTTGCAGCAAGCTCCATTTGAATCATGTACATCAAGAATGATTAAATAGTGACATAAACATGTTAATTACGCATGCATCATATTACGGAATAAGCATGTTATTAATCATCAAGCATGTATATATATCATGATATCAAGTATACAAGCAATAAGCATAACAATCATATATTAAAGACAAGAAATAAAGCATTCACTAGTTGAAAATAATTATGTTAAAAACATAATTATTGATACAACACATATTTTGCTTATAGCATGCAATAAGTAGAAAAATTTTAAATTGCCTAAGAGATCCATTGGACTTGCTTGAGACATGAAAAGCTTGAATTATTTTGGATGGATGATGGTAAAGAGGGGGTAAAAAAAATGGATTAATGGGGTTGTAAGTTTGGGTGTATGGATGTTGGAGAGAGTGTTGATGGAGGAATTGGAGGTGGAGAGCTTGGACTTGACCATGTTGGATGAGGGTTTTGATGTTGTTCAAGTGGTGGTGTTGGATTAGATCTAGTGAGAAGATACTCAATCCAAGTGAGACGCTCATTTAAGGTGATGGTTTGATTTTGGAGAAAGATGCAACAAGGACTATTGTTGACATGTTTCTCAATTTGACTCAAGTGATGTGGTGATGATGGTAATGATGGTGAGATGGATGGTGATGATGGTAATGATGGTTTGATTTTGGAGAAAGATGCAACAAGGACAATTGTTGACATGTTTCTCAATTTGACTCAAGTGATGTGGTGATGATGGTAATGATGGTGATATGGATGGTGATAGGTTTAAGTTGCTTTGAGCAAGGTGCAAAGCAAGGAGAGCATTAAGCTCATGGGCTTCCTTGAGTTCTTCAATGAACTTCAAGTGTTGAGTGGAAGGTGATGATGATGGATAGTGGTTGTTATTTGGTGGAAGTGGTGGTGACACTTTTGGTGGTGGAGACATTTGTGAACTTGGGTAGTTATGAGTGAATGAAGGTGGACATATGGATGATTGGTTATGTGTGTGAAAGGGTTCATTAGGATGAGGTTTAGGTGTTGGTTGAGTTTGAACAACATCATTTGTTGGGTTATGGCAAATGTCAAGCTTCCTCCTCCAAATGGGTATTTATGGTGTAGTGATGATGTGATTGTGGAAGGTAAATTTTGGTGGGTGATTTGTGACAAAATGTGTTTGTGAATTTTGGGAAGTATAGGATAAAATGGGCTAAAAAATAGAAAAGGGGAGCAGCACCTTCGACCATCAGATGGCCGGTCCCCTTAATTAAGGGGCCGGTCCCCTTAAATATTAAGGGGGCCGCCTAATGAATTAAGGGGGCCGCCCATCTGCTGATTTCCAGGTTACTGGAAATGGGTTTTTGGCAGAAAATTTGTTGAAAGGGTTGTGTTTTTGGGTTTAGTTTCAAGCAAGTCCAACTTCTTTTGAGGCAATTTAGAATTTAATAACTTATATATGCTAAGCATATTTATTTAAGCAACTTTATCTAACATGCAAACTACTCATTAAGCATATAACATGTATATACATATATTAGACAAGAAGATAATACATAGCACCATGTAATTCATAGTATTATACTTAGGAAGATTAAAAGGCTAGTTAATTAATCCTATTAATTATCTATGTACAAGGGAATGTGGAGTTGTGATAGCATGGACTTTTAGACTTGTACCAAGTGAGATCTTAAATAAGTAAACCATGATTTTTCATTTTTGATTTAGTTCACTTATAAGTGTCATATACACAAGTATATATGACATATATGAGATCACCAAGCATGATTTAAAGAAATGTTTTTGGCATTATTCAACAATGCTTGAAAGTAGGTTTTATGTGGATGTGAAAAATATATTAATGAAATAGTTTTGGCTTTGTTTTCAAAATGTTTTTATGAGGAAAGAAAACATATTTTTCCAATCTTTGGTTTTTGATAAACACGTAATTATAGACACAAGTTTGGAAGAAAGGTAGGATGGTGAAACATGTTTAATAGGAATGTGTCATAATCTTTTGAAAAATCATTTTTCCAAAATGTGAAGTTTTTACAAATTTAAAAACAAGTCCCATTAATTATAGGTTTAAAAATAGTGGTTTAAAAAGATCTCATGCTCAAGTCTATTGTCACATGCTACCTCTTTCTACATATCCTATGGCATTTAAGCATGTATTATGACAAAATACAAAAATACATCATGTCATAGTAGTTAGAGAAAAACAAAAGCTATTATAATGACAATGCATTTAACAACTAAACAAATAATTACGAAGGCATGCAGTCAAATCACATAGGAGCAAGTAAACATCTAGAAATTTTATATACGCAAGATGACATAAATCTAGGAATGAAAAGCTCTAGTGAAAAGCAAAGTTCATAACAGTAAACTATCGTTAGGTATATTTAGGAAGAATAATGTATTCAAGTTGGAGAATGAGTATGAGACTATTACTAGTGGTGCTCAATTCAGGCTAAACACGACCGTTTTTACGGGTTACACACACCCAACTTCTCACATAGAAGCAATTCAACCGTTAGGTCAAATTGAGTTTCTAGTCAATAGATTCTCCAGTAGTCATTCTCTTTTTAGAAGAAATTAAGTTCCTAAATTTACTTATCGAAGAGTACCAAATATGAAGATTGCTTGGTTCACTAACACTTAGGGGGGCTAACTAAAGGGTTTCTAGTTTATTAAGCCACAGAACGAATATAACTAAAGTGTAAAGGCAAAGCAACCTATCAGACTAAGCATATCCTAAGGCATTAATAAGATTATATGCATGAAGTAATTACTTATGAAATTTTAAATAGAGAACTTACCTCACGTCCTAGCTTTTCTTCGTAATGTCTCAGATGATGATCATATTTAAACCGAAGTGGCTTGACCCGAACATGTCTTGTACGGATCATGATCTTCTCCTTCGTCTGTGTCACTTCATGATTTTGGATTGAGTTCACTTTGGAGTTGATTCATGTAGTCTTCGTCGCTAACACCTACATTAACAACATTTGAACTAGTAGCACATGTATCTATTTTATCTAAAAGTTTATCTATTAAATTTCTAAGATAACTAATTCATGTACAAGATTAAAATCCTCATCTTTGGCTTGACATTTTTCTTGATGAAAGTTTTAGAAAATTTTCCAAATATCATTTGCCGTTTTACCGAAGAATATTCTTTCATATTCAACTTTCGGCAATGTTTTTATAAATAATTATTTTAGCTTTATTATTTATTTCATTCTTTGTTTTCAAATAATCAATTTGACTTTCAAAATCCGTTTTTGTTTGATTTTCAAAATCACCAATCGAAATGACATGCCAAAGATCTAGATCAATTGATTTCATATAAGTTTCAAATTTATTTTTCCATTCAAGAAAAGTATAGTTTTCAAATAGTGGTGGTTTTAGCAAAGATTCCCCTTCTAGATATTTTTCGAATTCCATAGATCGATTCAAGTTTTAAAATACAGTATATTTTAAAGATCTTGATTGACGTGGCTCTTGATACCAATTGTGGAAAACTAGAAGGGGGGGTTGAATAGTTTTACGTCTTTTTAATTTTATTATAAAACATTTGTTTTATACTTTTAAAAACTTTAGATTCTAGTTTGTTATGAAAAATAAAACATAAATCTTATTATTAGTTATATATGTATTCTTTTAAATTGATTGTAAAAGTTTTGGTTTCTTGAATGGATTTTCAATTTGATCGTTATGTGAAGTTGACCTCTAATTAATACTAGCAATTATATAAGCCTATGTGTATGAAAGTAATGACGATGCAAGTAAAGAAATAAATAAGTTATGGAAAGATCTAACCGAGACACGAGAGATTTATAGTGGTTCGGCTACAAGGACACTTTCCTTGCCCTACTCCACTCCCCGAGCACACCTTGCTCGAGAGTTTTCTTCACAACTTCAATAAGCTCCCTTATGGCGGAGAAAACCGTACACAACTTTGGCTTACACAGGTTTAACGACACAAAGCTAAATGTCGAGTTCTAATCGTAGCTAGAACCAATCTCACAACTTCACAACACAACTTCTACACGACTTAATCACGACTTCTTCACGACTTCTTCACAACGGCTTCACGACTTTTCACGACTTCTCACACTTCAACACGACCGCTACACAACCTCTATGATGCGGCTTCACGACTTCAACACTATGTCTTCATGACTTAAGACTTCACGACTTCAACATGACCGCTACACAACCTCTATGCTACGGCTTCACGACTTCAACACTAGGACTTCACGGCTTCAACACGACCGCTACACAACTTCTATGCTACGGCTTCACGACTTCAACACTAGGACTTCACGACTAGGACTTCACAACTTTAACACGACCGCTTCACAGCTTCTATGCTACGGCTTCATGACTTCAACACAAGGACTTCATGTCTTCTAAGCTACGGCTTCACAACTTCTACACCACGGCTTCACGACTTCTACATTTTGACCTCACAACTTCTATACCATAACTACTTATACAACATCTTCACTACTTACACACAACACTAATCTACAACACACACCTTACATACAAATGAATGAATAATTTACAAACTTTGTTAAACACACAACTTAAGTAACAAAATGATACTAAGTTGTAATACTTCTAATCTTGATTGATAGAAGTATTCTTCTTTTGCACTTGGATGGTGGAAGCTTGGATCACTTGGAAACCAATGCTTAAGATTACATGATCAAAGGTTTTTGTTAGATATGAAATGAGATCTACAACAGAAAGTTTTAGTGCAAAAGGGTGAGTAAAAATCCAGGGGAAGGATGGTATTTATAGGGAAAAATCTGGACAGCTGGAGCCTACTGGAGCGGGGGCGGTCCCCTTAATATTAATAGGGGGCCGCCTAGTAAAATTAAGGGGGCCGCCCCTACTGAACGTTGGCCAATTTTGTCCTTTTGTGGGGAAGGTTTTTCTGGAACATTTTAACTGATTTTGGTTAAAAATTTGAATTCATATTTTTATAAAAGATTAAACATTTTTATTTAATGCCAAAAATGTTTTTCAAAAATATATAAAATGTTTTTGATGTTTTATAAAAAATCTAGTTTTTAAGAAAATGTTCCTTTGATCATATAATGCATTAAGCATTAGTTCATTCATACCTTAAGTGATTTTAGTTGTAGAAGTGAATATTTACAACTAAGTACTTGTTTAATTTATAAGTTTATGTTTTAATGAGTTTACATTTTGTGATCATCAAAACATAGAGATATGAATAAATATTGATAATATTTTTAGGCATTTATTTATGTCAACACACTTGATGAAGGAAACCCAATATACCAATACTGAAAACTGAAGTAGAAGTCCCCAAATTTGTTACTTAAGCTTGCACTAATGTTGGAAGAACGGTGTAGAGAATTGATGCTCCAAGCAAATCTCTAAGTGCTCAATACCCAACCAAGGTATGAGACATTAACACCTCTTGCGATTATCGACATCGTCATTGACGTGTGACACTAAGTACTCCAATAACTCTTAAGTGATAGTTACCCCGACTGCTGGTAACTAGATAGCCCAAGTCTTCAACTTACATCTTAAGCACGAGCAAGTTATCATTGAAATCATGCATCCAACCATCCCCGATTTCAAGATAAAATAGGTAGACTCTTTCATGAAATCCAACTTCACTCTCAAGTAAGGAATACCAAATTAACTTCGTGATCATTTTGTGCGGTTGAATAGTCAAAGGGAGAAGAAACATGCGCTAATTCTTAGCAGTGCCCATGACTCATAGTCAGTCCTATCAAACAAAGCTGTCTGACCCAGCTACTTGGATGTTATCAGGTGCAGTGCATGGAATAGTTGTCGTACTGTGTACAGGATTTTACAGTTCTTGAGATTTAACCGAGAAATAAATTCAAGGACAAACTGCACAACAGTAAGTATCAGACCGCTGAAATCTTAGGCAAATCGCTAAGCCCCAAACCGCTGAAAGCTAAACCAATGAAACTGGAGCCGCTAAAATTCAAACTGCTGGAGACTGAACCGCTAGGAAACACGCGCTAATTCTCCCCCTCAAAAAGGACATGCAATGACCTTTTTTGCCAAATCAGAGAGTTCGTGATGGTTGTGAATTTGTCAGGCATAGCATAGATACATGGAAAGAGCCAAATAAAACTACTGCAAAGAAGATGGTGATTAAGACTCTCTTGTAGTAACCCCTCGTTTGTCTCCTCATCAATGGTTTAGCAGATTAAAACTGAAGCTCGTAATATGCCCAAAACCGCTTAATGAAATGTGTTTAACTTTAGAGTGAGTAACATTTTAAAACACGTCCCTAAACAATCCACCTCGTCTTCTTCAAGTCTGACCACCTTTTGAGAATATCTTGTACTACAATCCCATTAGAAGCTTGAGAGACAACAATCACTTGATGAAGCTTGATAAAGAACAAGTTCGCGACTTATACTTGCACTAAATTTGTGATTTAGAACCTATATTGAGCACAACAACGTAACCCCTTTAAATATAGGTAGTGATATATACCCAACCTTCCATCCTTTATTGTATATATCCACTTCTTGAACTTCCAAGTCTAATCACCATAAATACGCTCGAGCAAGGGTCATCAAACATCGTGCATCCATCCAACCCCGAGATGTTTGAGACACTAAGTACACCAACCCGTGAATTAACAAACCAACCAAGCTACCATAATTTCCCAATCTCTACTGAACTCGAAGCACAAACTTATCCCGAAAAAATAGTCAGACCCCGTAAGTTTTATTATATCACAATCCATGTCCCACCTTACTTGTCCAAAATTGATTTGACGGGATTTTACTACTCTTGAGATTTAAACCGAGAAATCGAATCTTTCGCGGGATTTTCTAAAATCTACAAGAGAAACCGTGAAATCAACAAGAGTAGCCTAGAGTGAAGTGCAATACTAATCTTCGAAATTCAAGTCACAGGAGTCAAATCACGACTTGATCAAATCGCAGCAAGTCAAGTCACCGATTGTCAATTTGCAACAAGTCATATTGCAATCAACCAAATCACAATTAGTCAAATCGCAAGTGTCAACTCGCAACGTCAAATTGCAACTGGTCAAATCACAATCAGTCAAGTCGCAACAAGTCAAATAGCAACTTGTCAATTTTCAATTAACCAAATCGCAATTAGTCAACTATAACTCAAATCGCAAAGATCATATCGCAGGCTCACTCATGTCGCAGACACAAATAGGACAATGCTGTCAAATCCACAACTCTGCAGTCACGTTGACATTCATATACCCCACGTACTAGCCGTGACGTGTGTAACCCCGTGAAAGTTTGTAAATCCAAACACCTCACATTATACCAATAAATATCAAAACATAGTATCAACAAATTTTTGATAGCACATTGGTAGTCCATTTAATCGTCTGTAACATTGCAGCCCATCCAAATCATCCAACAAAAATCCAGTCCATAAGCCATGAATCCCAATCGAGGTAGAAGACCACAAGCCCACTAAATGGTTCAGTCCAATATAAATCATCGAAACTGAGATTTTAGTTCACGAATAGTTTCAGCAATGGGCCAGGCAATATTATACAGTAACAATCATCAGCCCAAATCTAATCAGTGATAAAATGAAAATCACCCATCACACACGGTAATCTTCATATTACCCTAACCCTAAACACATTTTTCTTAAACTAACAGCCCCCATCATCATTCTCTCACCTAACTCTCAAATCCAGATCTAAACACATCTCGTCCTTCATCAAACCGATCCAACATACAAATCAATCATCACATACACTCACAACCGTACCCTAATATAGTCCATATGTTCTGCTCAATCCAAATCAATAAAGCAAGTGAATCGCTTCTAGATCCTTTGGAGGGTCTCGGGTAGGTGTCTTATTTGTTGTATTTTATTATAACCGAATTAAAAGGAAAGATGATAACATTGTTGTTATTGTATTTTTCTTTCATTATGATTTTCGGATAGTTAAATAGAAGTGTATGCTTCGAAAATGATCTATGATGATAATCTCTTGTTGTTTAGTTCGGTGAACAAATCGGTGTGTAACCAAAGAGATAACCTGAGATCAATTACTTTTCATTTTTGATTCTTGTCGATTTAAATCTGAGATGAAAACTTTGTGGATTTGTTCTTGTAAATGACATTGGGTATATGTTGTACTACACGAAAGAGATATGTGAGATTGGGTTATGATCGTGGTTTTGTTCTTGTTCGGTTTAGGCTTTAACTGATTTGTTGTTGATATATGAGAGTGATGAAATAGGTTAGCGTTGGATTTGAGTTGGTTTAAAGTGGGTTGATTTTTCTTGATTCGTATAAACCATAGAAGTCATAAGAATATGAGATGTGGTTACTGGTTTTGTTGTTGTTTGAAAACCAAACCGGTTTGGATTCGAGTTGTTTGTTCTTGTGACTGATGATATAATTTAACTGAGTCTGGCATATGGTCTGGTAGTGGTCTCTTCTACATCTTCAGTTCTTTTTCTTTTCAGTACTTTGACTTTTCTTGACTAGACAACTGTGGCACACCGCTGCAGTCACTAAACCGCCAGTCACCAAACCGCTACAGTTACTAAACCGCCAGTCACAAACCGCCAGTCACTAAACCGCTAGTCACAAAACCACTGAAGATTAAACCGCTAATAGCAAACCGCCAACAAGTCAAACCGCCAAAAAGTCAAAACCGCTACAGTCACTAAACCGCTAGGACCCAAACCGCTGAAGATTAAACCGCCAAAAAGTCAAATCGCCAAAAAGTCAAACCGCCAAAACTGGTCAAACCGCTGTTGACTGGTCAAACCGCTACAGGTACACAACAAAACTGTCACTTTCATCAGCTTTTGTTTTCTAACCCCTTTTAGATAAAAAAACAACCCGCCATCCTTACAGAACAGCCTCAAACCGCTGCCCAAACCACAAGTGTCACTTTCACCAATTTTGTTTTCATTCCTGTTTAAGTTAGCTTCCAAAACAACCATTTGCCAACCCGCTAACAACAACATCCACAGCCATCAACAAACCGCTGCCAAGAACATTTATCTTTTTACCACAAACCGCGACCAAGGACTTTGCCAAAACAAAAACAACACAAAAATACCATAACAGTGAACAACTAAAGTGAGATGATGGACTTATAAACCAAACTGGGCTTGTAAACAATAGGCATTCGTTCGAACAAAGATTGAAACCAAAGGTGAATAACGTCTTTTAGCAAGTACTTTTAACCAAGAAGAACAAGAGTTCCAACTAGTGAATATCACAAAGTGTTAATATCCCACCACAAACAGTAAAGCCCAACTTCTTGAAATGAAGATCCAAAAGTAACAAGCCAATTTTCATGAACTACTGATTCGAACAAGAGCAAATGTTAAGGCCCAACTTCTTGAAATAAAGTTCCACAAACAAACCAGTTTTCTTGGAATATTATTCGAACCAAAGCAAATTAAACACGAGAAATAAAAAATGGTTCGAATCAAACAAATAAAGAGACGAGAAAATAGAGACTACAAATCCAAGCACACACAATCAATCGAACCTAACCTTGGCTCTTGATACCAATTGTGAGATCTAACCTTTTGATTGTGTGGATCTATTCGGGTGGTCTTGGATCTTGAAAGATCAAGAAACCCATGGAGTTAGTGAGATGTTAGAGAGAGAGAGAGGGAACCCTTGAAAGAAAATCTGGAAAAATTAGATTAAATGTGTGAAGAGTTCCACCCCTTCCCATGTGTGGGAAGGGTTTATATAGTTCCTAATATTGGTGCCCCTAGTGGGCTGTGGAGTGAGCTGACAGTGGGGAGAGCCCCGACCCATTCCACAAATATATGTAACTACACTAATAATACTAATAGTACTAAACAAATATTAATAAGCCTACGAGCTATGTAAATGCTAAATAGATGCTCGGGGTGACCGATCCTTCATCTGAATATTTATATTCCTAACAATGACTAAGCAGGGTAATGAGCTTAAGAACAAAATTGATCAATCTCAAACCAAAATTGAAAACATGTTTGATACTCTCATCAATCAATTTCATCAAGCTTCAGCTTCGGGATCTCTCCCGGGCAACACAATTCCAAACCCAAAGGGTGAATTGAAAGCCATCACCACCCGAAGTGGTGTAGCTTACGAAGGACCCATGATTCCAACTACTACTTCTTCTTCTCCCAAAGTAGTGAACCGTGAGACCGAGGTGACCAAGGACAAGGAAATTCCTACTAATAACGAAAATACCAAAGACGTCCAACCTCCGGTTGTCCCAGTGCCAGAGCCAAAAGTTGCTCCCGCTAATCATCAAAAGTCTAATCCTAAACCGTCAATTCCATACCCATCAAGACTAAACGATCAGAAGCTCCATCAAAAAGCTAACAACTAAATTGAGAAATTTTTCCAAATCTTCCAAGGTTTGTGATCCGTCGCGAATACACCTATAAATAAATGCAGACAGCGGATACGCGTGAATAATTACAAATTACCCCTTTGTGAAAAAGGATACTTGCAAAAACTCACGTTCGTGTGTAGTGTGAAGACAAGTAAGTAATTACCCGAATCGTTTCCCAACGAGGTGTGAATGGGCAACAGTGAAAAGCTAGGATTAGAGTGATTGATGATATGATATTTTTGATTTTGCTTTTTAACAATTCTAAATAACAAATTAAAAATAGATATGCACAAGAAAATTAAACGCGAATAAAAATAAACTAAAACGCGCAACAGGAAATCTAAAATGGGACTAAAACTGAAATATATGAAATTTAAAACCTAAAAATGTAAAATTACTTAAAACTTATTTAAAAACTTAAATTATATTTTTTTATACTTTTTATTTAATTATTATTAATTATTTATTTATTTAATGACTTATTAAACTATTTAAATTTATAAAAAATACTAAATGAACAAAGAAAAATCTAAAACTTTTTCTAAAAATATTATAAGATGAAAAGAAGCTAATAAAATTATAAAAATGAAAATTACTTAATTAAAAATTTAAAAAGATAAATTCTATTAAATAGAAGCTATCACTATTTTTCTATTTTTGATTTTCTTAAGGTCTAATAATATATTTATATTTTTCCTAGATTATAAATGACAAAATAAAATTATGAAAATTAGATTTATATTTTTCTGATTAATATTCTATTTATTATGATTTAATTACTAATAGAAACTAATTAAAAAGATTAAAAATATTAAATGACCTAGGAAAATTATGAAAAATTTTGAGTAAATCTAAATTAATATTAGAAAGCTAGGAAAAATAAAAGTGGAAGTTATTTAAGCCTGATAAGCAGATTTGGGCTAATAAGCAGTTTAGCAAATAAGCCAAAAATAAGCTAGAAAGCTAGAAAAATAATCAGAAGCTAGGAAATAGATAAACAACTTATTTAAGGCATAAAACAACAGATAAACACAAATAAGCTAGAGAAATAAGCAAGATAGGCACATAAGCAAATGCAAAGCTTATGCAGAAAACTGTGGAAAGTAGCCAAATTGCAGAGCAAATTTAGCACTTCAAATAAGCAGAAAACTTGAATAATATGGGGGCAAAATCTACCCTATACTACTGGCTATATAAAAAACCTAAAAGCCCCATCACAATCACTTCAATTGATCCCTAATTAGACCCTAGTTCAGGTCCCAGAAATCAGAGGTCTGCTGTGGTGTTTGTTGTGCAGAGGTTGTGCAGACCTGTGTAGGCTAAACAAGACCAAACCAATATGTTTTGACTACTCTAATATGATCCTAAGAACTCACAAAATGGAAAGAAAAAGTACCAAATCAGCTTGTGGCTGATTTTGGCTTATTTGAGCTAATTTAGAGGCTGAAAATAACTTAGGCTATAAAAAACTTGACTTTCTATCTGAATTACTAATAAGATCTTCAAAACAGCTTATTATGGTTTAAATAAGCTGGACTAAAGTTGGCTGATTGGCAAATGTACAGTAACTAGGTTGTTTGGACCAGATGAAAGCTTAAACCAAACACCCCTTTAAGGTGTGACTGTGTGGATTTTTGAACTAGCACATGTTGAATTAAGCTAAAATGTGAACTGAAACAAGTCTATATATCTTAATTAAGTACTAATTAGTGATTATCAACTAGAAATAAGATATATTAAGCAGTTTGACTATATAAGCTATATTTTTGGTTTTTTAGAGTTTTTAAGGAAAATAAAGACAATGACTAATTAAAGCTGAGAAACTTAATGAAATATGATTACAAATTACTAATAAGCTGTAAATAACAAAAATAAGCAAGAAATAAGCTGATGCACAGTAAACTTGAAAATTAAGAAAAAGCTTAAAAATTTCTTACAGCTGCAAAGGCTTTTAGAACAAGAACCAAGGATCAAAAACTACTCCTAGCTTGTTGTCAACAAGCTAGAAACCAGAAAAGCCATCCAGATTAGCTTCTACCCCCCCCCCCCAGAACTGCTTATTGGACCTCCCAGTTGACTTTTGTTGACTTTCTTGAATTTTCTTGATTTTCTTGGAATAGAACTGCTAATCTCAATATAAACTTACCACAAGCTAAGATAAGCTTGAATAAGCTTATAATAAGGGTGTGGAGTGTTTTGTGATTGATTCAAACTACTATGGAACTTAATTCGAATCAACAGAGAAATTGAAAACTTGAAATCTTATTAAAACTTAGAATGATTACAATACATAAGTAACATATGACTTGAAACAAACTTGAATTACAACTGAAAACCTTAAATAAAACTGAAATAACATTAAGCTACTTTCTATACTAATTTTGGTCTTAAACTATTGACAAGTTCTTCATTTGGCCTTCTCTTCTTTAAATAGCAATCCCAATTGACTCCTTGATTGATTCCGAGCAAATCCCACCATTAAAATGGTCTTTAAGTCATCTCAGCCATCCATGGCATTTTTGGCGGGAAAACAGGACGTGTGGGATTTTTAGCAGAACAAGTGGAAGAGTGCATTAAATGCACTTGGCTTTGTTAGGGAGTGTATTGGGAAGGAGGAGGTGAGGTGTTGGGTGGTTTTGCAGGGAAAAACGTGGGCAGAGGTGGTTTTGGCGGGGTGAGTGGAGAAGGAGACGGGTCAAACCTTGGTTTGACCCTGGGATATTTAAATAAGGGTGAGTGGGTTTTATTATTAAAAGGTTGGGTCGGGTTTGGTGTTTTGGGCTTGGGCTGGGGTATGTTTTAGAATGGGTTTAGTGGATTAAAAGGTGGGTTGGGTTAATTTAGTTATTGGCAGGGTTTAGTTTAGGATTGGATTTGGATTTAATTTAAAAGTTTAGGGACCATTGTGTAAATACTGAAAATTCAGGGACCATTCTTGTAATTGCTGAATTCTTGAAGGGCTAAACCTGTAATTATTCCAAAGTTATCACAAGGGTATTTCTTACCAAGTGTCAATAGTACAAGGGTATAAAACCTAATTTTCCATTTTTGAAACACCCGGGGACTAATTTTGACAACTTTTGAAATTCGAGGGACTAGACTTGCCATTTATGCAAACTTTGTTCGTTTTCACTTGTTTTCAATCATTTTGCATCTGAAACATATAAAAACACATTTTTAATGATATTTATAACATTTATGGTCATTTGTGTGCTTTTGATCGCTTTTGTGGGTTTAAACAAGGTAATATATATGTGTATTTAGACACATATCAAATCCCCCACACTAAACTATTGCTAGTCCCTAGCAATCTTTTATAAAAATTTAATGGATTTTAATCTCTTTACCAAAAGCCATTACTTCTGGAGTAGCCAAATGTTTCAGTTCAAGTAAGAACTGTGGTACACTGATAACCACATGATTTTGAGCAAACCATCAGCTGTCAACGGTTTTGATTTGTCTTTACCAAAAGCCGTTTGCTTCTGGACTAGCCAACTCTTAGATAAATTACAACTATTATCTTTGGTGAGCTGATTACCAATTATGGTTTTTCACTGCCTTTACCACAAGCCATAACCTTGCGGGCTAGCCAACTCTTCACTTATAAAGATATGGTGAGTCGAAAACCATACAATTTTGGGCAAATTGCAAGCCATAAACGGATTTGATATATCTTTACCAAGAGCCGTTTGCTCTCGGATTAGCCAATCCTTATGTGGGTTAGACATGGCGGACTGATAACCATTTATTGCGTTCTAAGTGAGAAAAAAAATTTAATTTTGGCTAAAAATGGGGGTACTGGGGCACTAAAAGGTACATATGTGAACAAATTCGCCAGAATTCCCCCCCACACTTAGAACTGAATATTGCCCTCAATATTCAAAGAACCGGTTGTTAAACCAACACTTAGAACGTGAAAGGGAAATACTAATAGCCATTATTATTATTTATATATATATATATATATAAATATATATATATATATATATATATATATATATATATATATATAGTGTAGAGTTATTTTCAGAACCATAAAAAGGTCGAGAACTGCGAGAACCATCCTTAGCCATTGATCAAAATAATCTATGGCTGAAAATAAAATGGCATTATTGTAAAAACATTCAAATTAAAGTGATATAACTTATCAGCCTGAAGGGCAATTATGGAACTTCCAATGATAATCACTCACCAAAATAATAGGGGCAGTTTTAAATTTATTTTCAAGATCCCACACATTCATTCTCTCTCTCATTTTTCCAGATCTCATTTTTACACACATCTAATATTCTCAAACCTAACGATTGATTCATTCCTTCATTTTTAACTTGTTAATAACAAGTTGTTATAACATAAAAACAAGTACTCGTATATTGGATCAAGATGTTGGTCAATTTTTCTTTTTAAATTCCAGCATCAATTAATCTATGTCGTGGAACAACGGAATGAGATCTATTGCTTCTAAGCTTATGGTTTATGTCGATTCGTCTCTCACTAAATCTGGTATGCACAGCCGCCTAATCGACACCCCCAAACCTCCGATCTTTGGAACAAGGTTGTTAATATTGGAGGAGGAGCAGATTTGAAGAACAAGAACAGATCCGGTGAAGGGTTGAGGTATAATCAGTTGTTTTTATTTTTTTTATCTGATGCAACATTATACCTCGTACTCAAAATTGTCGAATGTGGATTATTTTATTACTGATCAATTGATTGGCGTGAATTAAATTGGTTGGCCAATTAAAATTTGTTCGTCGTCTTTTGAAAGATCAGTCAATGAATTGAATGGGTGCTAATTAATTCGAACCGTTTCAATCGTTTTCATTGGTTTTGTCTCTTACTGGGTTGAAGGATATTATAATAAATCGATTTGTAAGTTGATGAATTGTGATCTGTTTGTCGTGTATTGATGAAGGAGCAGTGATTGATTCGAATATTGGGTTTGTCATTAAATTAATGATTTGATTGTGGGGTTCGTATTTTTATAATTAGTCAATCACCATTTCATTTGTTTTAACAAACATAGATAGAGATGAGATTATTATAGCATACGATGGCGAATGATGGTGTGGGCTATAAGCTGTTGAGAAACATAAGGTTGAGACAAATAGCAAAAACAAACATGAAATCAATTGTGATGAAAATGAAGATTAATTTGTTTGTTTGGTTTTTTTTTGTTTATTTGTGATGATTGACTAATCGCAAATACCATGTTTGTAAATACATTTGGTTTATTTTGTTTGTTTGTGATGATTGGCTAATCGTTAATACTATGTTCGTAACTACCAAATACCATGTTAGATTGTGACGAAAATGGAGATATTTTTGTTTGTTTGTTTTTTTGCCCGTAATGCATTGAAAATGCATATATGTTTTATATTATTCATATATGTTTATTTTGTGCATATGTGTTTGCTAGTTCTAATTTAAGGATGCACTTGTGTTTTGTGGTTGATATTAAATCAGTTGAATTATGTGCATATGTGTTTTAAGGTTAGAGTGCATTTGTGTTTTATGTCTAGTAAAAATCCGTAAAAAATCAATGAAAGGGGGTTTGCATAAGTGTTTTATGGCTGTTTAAAAGTTAATAAAGGGTTGTGCATATGTGTTTTAAGGTTCATATAAACCAACGATGGGGTATGCATCTATGTTTTAAATTATGCATATATATTTATTTTGTACATATGTGTTTGTTAGTTGTTTATTTAAAAAAAAAATAACAGTTGCTTGTAATTTCAGGTATTGGGCATGTTTGATAAAGATGGGTCATCACCAACGAGGGAAAATACATGTGCATACACGACAACATATTTTTTGCTTTTTGAAATTTGTATTTGAAGTGTATATCACATGATTTTAAATTTTGTATATAATGTTTTTGTTTTAAATTGTAAACAATACATATAAAATACTTTTGTTTGCCATTCCATGCATTACAAACACACGTAAATTTACATTATCCAAAAAAAAACACATATGCACCTTACCAAATACACGTAAATTGAACACTACAAATATACGTAAACATACATTATATAAAAAACACATGTGCACCTTACTAAAAATGCATGCTGAAAAAAATATTATTAAAAAAAAAAAAAAAAAAAAAAAAAAAAAAAAAAAAATCCTAAAATATAGGGAAAAAAATGTGTTTTACTAAAAAAAAATTCAAAAAGGAAAAAAAATGTACTATTACTATTATACCCTTTTGAATTAAATAATAAAAATTAATATTCAAAAAAATCTGATTGGTTGATGGTGGTTCTCGCAGTTCTGTACCTTTTTTTGGTTCTGAAAATAACCCTTCCCTATATATATATATATATATATATATATATATATATATATATATATATATATATATATATATATATATATATATATTATATATATATTATTTTTTTTTTTTTTTTTTTTTTTTTTTTGAAAATATACATATATACAACATGTGGGGCATCTCCCCCACACTAGGGTGAGACATGGGTGAAAACCCATATTTTGCTACTGTTTTTATTAACCGAGTCGCTAGCTTGACTCGACCCCGAATTCATTGGTTCATGGGGAAGCATGTGGAACAAAAAATCTCCATCGGACTTTCGTTCAAGATGTTTGGATAAACACTGAAGTACTTGAAAGTTCCACTCCGATGAGATATACACAGAGATCCGGCTCACAAATGATAAATGAAAATGCCGGGGTCAAAGACTTTGTTCTCATTCCCAAACGAGTGAGGGAAAGGACAAGCTACCTTATAAGGACAAAAAGGTAGAAAAACTCGAACGACATATGTGAAGTCAATATAATGGCGATCCTCAGAAGGAATTGGCACATATGTCGGAGAAAGATCGGGATTAAGAGTTGAGGTCACATCATCAAGTTTATGAATAATCAAGTTTATGAATAATAAATCCTCTCTTCATCAAAGAGAGGATTTATTTTGATAGAAAAGCACTCATCGTCAAATTCAAAAAGAGAATTTGAATGGACTTTGAGACTTTCATTTTGAACTTCCTCATCAGAAAGTGATTCATCATCACTAGAGGAAAAATCATCATTTGATTTGAAAAGGGGATTAGAGAAAATCCCGAAAGAATCATCGAAAAGAGCGTTAGAAAACGTCCCGAAAAAATCATCAGTAGTATCAAAAGAATGATCACTACGAAAAGAACAATCACTTTCACTGTCCGATATATCCTCAGACTCACTTGGGATTGGGAAAAGGTTCTCAGCACTAGACTTTATGAATTTGTCCGATTCCTTTTCAGGAACAGTGCTAAGAGGCTCATCCCCCATAATAAGAGAGTCCTCGGAGTCCAAAGTAGGTGATATGGATGTGGGTGCACTAGACTGAGGGAGTTGAGAAATGGTATCATTTAAAGGAATAGCACTCTCCTCGTCGTCTTCATCAATACAAATGGCTTTTATACGTTCCATTTGCTCATCTGCTAGCAATTCTACAATAGTCTTGTCTTCCTGCCTTTTCTGGACAGGTGTAATTGCAGCTGATGAATTCTCGCAACCTCCGCACATAGAATCTTCATCATCGTCATCGTAAATGAAAGTTTGACGATTTTTGGAACTTATTCTAGCTGTTTGTTCTTCTTCAGCTAGAAGCTCTCCAATGGTTTTCTGATGATGATCTTCTTTGGCATTTTTAACAGCCAAATCATTAAATGTATCCATCATATTTTGGAGTTTTTGGAATACTTTTTCAAAAGATTTTTCAAAAGGAGATGGTTGAGGTTGAATCATTTGATACTGTGGAGGTTGGTCATGACAAGAATAGTCGTAATTGTTACAAGGGCCATGCTCATAAACAAGCGGGGTCCTCGTTTGACAATCAGATTCATAATGTGGACCACCACAGTACTCACAACAATACATTTGCTGTGACTGATTCGGTGAATCATATGGATATTGGTCATACCCAAAGTTTTGATTACATGGATCTTGTTCATAGACAGACGTATTTCCTGCTTGACAATCAAAACTTGGGTGTGGACCTCCACAATGTTCACAAGGATTATTTGGCATATTTTGAAATGATATATCATTGAAGTTTTGATTAGACGGCTCTTGCCAAAATGAATCCTGAGAAGGGGTACTGAAATCGTTGTGAAAATCTGGATAATCAAGTGTGGCTGGCTGATAAGTGCAAAAACATTGCTTACACTGTGAATCATCCCCCAATGGATTTTCACACATACAACAATTAAGCTGAGTGAGTGAAGATGGTTGGGGTTGTGGAGAGTGTTCGGAAAAAGAATCCGGAGGTGGGACAAGTGGTGTGCTCTGAGAGCTAGGAATTTCCACCACTTCCGTTATAGTCTCTGGTTCTTGTTCTTGATAAACGTGAAGAGTAGGCAAGTCGTTCTTTTTAGTCACCGTTCTAAACTCGGTATGTTCTCTTGACAAACTTTTAACCGTAAATTGTGAAAGGTCTGGATTAATTCTTGACTGTTTGCCATTAATAGCATGTATCTTGGGTTGTGAAGGGCAGTCGGAAGAATTTTGAGAATCATTGATGGAATTAAGCACTCTTTTGAGGGCTTCTTTACACCAATAACAAGATCCACAATCCTTTGGTACATGCTCTCCACACAGCTCACACGCACACTTAGAACAACGAAGGCTGTCAATCAACGGGCTTTCACAATTCAAACATTTGTACCCGAGAGACGCCATAGAAGAAAGGTATAAGAAGTTTAGAATCAAATGGATAGAGGGTAAAGGGATAAAGAATCAAAAAAAAAGTAAGAGGGTAAAGATGAATATTTTTTGTTTTTCCAATCAACACAAGATCAAAGAAAAACACAAGGAACTTACCTTAAATCAACCAGCGTACGGAAGCTCTCTAACTGAAAAACGCACAGAGTGGCGGAGAAGCAAAGGTGGGCAATTAATGCTCCTTAAAAACCCGCTTCTTTCAGTTTGACAATTTAATGTCAAACTATCCTTAAACCTCCGTTATAGTTTGTTTATCAATCAAAGGTGAGCCGAATTCGCAAGCGACACAAAGGCAAGTTTTTATCTTTGGTTTGGGAACTTATTATGGTCGTACCCCCAGTTAGGTAGTACTCTGTCTTGGTTCTCGATGGTAAATTTTATTTGTTATTATTAAAGAAAACGGAAAATGTTTTTGGGTTTTTAATTTTTTATATGATAATAATAATAATAATATATATAGAAAAGAAAAGAAAAATATTTTTGTTTTTTTTATATGGTTTATGGGAAATAGGAACTTCTAGAAGAAGGATCTCGAATCACTAATCGCTGAAACTCTACACAATAGTCGCAGCACAACCTCCCCGGCAGCGGCGCCAAAATTTGATCCGTCGCGAATACACCTATAAATAAATGCAGACAGCGGATACGCGTGAATAATTACAAATTACCCCTTTGTGAAAAAGGATACTTGCAAAAACTCACGTTCGTGTGTAGTGTGAAGACAGGTAAGTAATTACCCGAATCGTTTCCCAACGAGGTGTGAATGGGCAACAGTGAAAAGCTAGGATTAGAGTGATTGATGATATGATATTTTTGATTTTGCTTTTTAACAATTCTAAATAACAAATTAAAAATAGATATGCACAAGAAAATTAAACGCGAATAAAAATAAACTAAAACGCGCAACAGGAAATCTAAAATGGGACTAAAACTGAAATATATGAAATTTAAAACCTAAAAATGTAAAATTACTTAAAACTTATTTAAAAACTTAAATTATATTTTTTTATACTTTTTATTTAATTATTATTAATTATTTATTTATTTAATGACTTATTAAACTATTTAAATTTATAAAAAATACTAAATGAACAAAGAAAAATCTAAAACTTTTTCTAAAAATATTATAAGATGAAAAGAAGCTAAGAAAATTATAAAAATGAAAATTACTTAATTAAAAATTTAAAAAGATAAATTCTATTAAATAGAAGCTATCACTATTTTTCTATTTTTGATTTTCTTAAGGTCTAATAATATATTTATATTTTTCCTAGATTATAAATGACAAAAGAAAATTATGAAAATTAGATTTATATTTTTCTGATTAATATTCTATTTATTATGATTTAATTACTAATAGAAACTAATTAAAAAGATTAAAAATATTAAATGACCTAGGAAAATTATGAAAAATTCTGAGTAAATCTAAATTAATATTAGAAAGCTAGGAAAAATAAAAGTGGAAGTTATTTAATCCTGATAAGCAGATTTGGGCTAATAAGCAGTTTAGCAAATAAGCCAAAAATAAGCTAGAAAGCTAGAAAAATAATCAGAAGCTAGGAAATAGATAAACAACTTATTTAAGGCATAAAACAACAGATAAACACAAATAAGCTAGAGAAATAAGCAAGATAGGCACATAAGCAAATGCAAAGCTTATGCAGAAAACTGTGGAAAGTAGCCAAATTGCAGAGCAAATTTAGCACTTCAAATAAGCAGAAAACTTGAATAATATGGGGGCAAAATCTACCCTATACTACTGGCTATATAAAAAACCTAAAAGCCCCATCACAATCACTTCAATTGATCCCTAATTAGACCCTAGTTCAGGTCCCAGAAATCAGAGGTCTGCTGTGGTGTTTGTTGTGCAGAGGTTGTGCAGACCTGTGTAGGCTAAACAAGACCAAACCAATATTGTTTTGACTACTCTAATATGATCCTAAGAACTCACAAAATGGAAAGAAAAAGTACCAAATCAGCTTGTGGCTGATTTTGGCTTATTTGAGCTAATTTAGAGGCTGAAAATAACTTAGGCTATAAAAAACTTGACTTTCTATCTGAATTACTAATAAGATCTTCAAAACAGCTTATTATGGTTTAAATAAGCTGGACTAAAGTTGGCTGATTGGCAAATGTACAATAACTAGGTTGTTTGGACCAGATGAAAGCTTAAACCAAACACCCCTTTAAGGTGTGACTGTGTGGATTTTTGAACTAGCACATGTTGAATTAAGCTAAAATGTGAACTGAAACAAGTCTATATATCTTAATTAAGTACTAATTAGTGATTATCAACTAGAAATAAGATATATTAAGCAGTTTGACTATATAAGCTATATTTTTGGTTTTTTAGAGTTTTTAAGGAAAATAAAGACAATGACTAATTAAAGCTGAGAAACTTAATGAAATATGATTACAAATTACTAATAAGCTGTAAATAACAAAAATAAGCAAGAAATAAGCTGATGCACAGTAAACTTGAAAATTAAGAAAAAGCTTAAAAATTTCTTACAGCTGCAAAGGCTTTTAGAACAAGAACCAAGGATCAAAAACTACTCCTAGCTTGTTGTCAACAAGCTAGAAACCAGAAAAGCCATCCAGATTAGCTTCTACCCCCCCCCCCCCCCAGAACTGCTTATTGGACCTCCCAGTTGACTTTTGTTGACTTTCTTGAATTTTCTTGATTTTCTTGGAATAGAACTGCTAATCTCAATATAAACTTACCACAAGCTAAGATAAGCTTGAATAAGCTTATAATAAGGGTGTGGAGTGTTTTGTGATTGATTCAAACTACTATGGAACTTAATTCGAATCAACAGAGAAATTGAAAACTTGAAATCTTATTAAAACTTAGAATGATTACAATACATAAGTAACATATGACTTGAAACAAACTTGAATTACAACTGAAAACCTTAAATAAAACTGAAATAACATTAAGCTACTTTCTATACTAATTTTGGTCTTAAACTACTGACAAGTTCTTCATTTGGCCTTCTCTTCTTTAAATAGCAATCCCAATTGACTCCTTGATTGATTCCGAGCAAATCCCACCATTAAAATGGTCTTTAAGTCATCTCAGCCATCCATGGCATTTTTGGCGGGAAAACAGGACATGTGGGATTTTTAGCAGAACAAGTGGAAGAGTGCATTAAATGCACTTGGCTTTGTTAGGGAGTGTATTGGGAAGGAGGAGGTGAGGTGTTGGGTGGTTTTGCAGGGAAAAACGTGGGCAGAGGTGGTTTTGGCGGGGTGAGTGGAGAAGGAGACGGGTCAAACCTTGGTTTGACCCTGGGATATTTAAATAAGGGTGAGTGGGTTTTATTATTAAAAGGTTGGGTCGGGTTTGGTGTTTTGGGCTTGGGCTGGGGTATGTTTTAGAATGGGTTTAGTGGATTAAAAGGTGGGTTGGGTTAATTTAGTTATTGGCAGGGTTTAGTTTAGGATTGGATTTGGATTTAATTTAAAAGTTTAGGGACCATTGTGTAAATACTGAAAATTCAGGGACCATTCTTGTAATTGCTGAATTCTTGAAGGGCTAAACCTGTAATTTTTCCAAAGTTATCACAAGGGTATTTCTTGCCAAGTGTCAATAGTACAAGGGTATAAAACATAATTTTCCATTTTTGAAACACCCGGGGACTAATTTTGACAACTTTTGAAATTCAAGGGACTAGACTTGCCATTTATGCAAACTTTGTTCGTTTTCACTTGTTTTCAATCATTTTGCATCTGAAACATATAAAAACACATTTTTAATGATATTTATAACATTTATGGTCATTTGTGTGCTTTTGATCGTTTTTGTGGGTTTAAACAAGGTAATATATATGTGTATTTAGACACATATCAGTTTGCATTTTGACATAAGCTTTGCGGATGCTCTTCTTCTCATGCCAAAATTTGCTTCGACAATCAAAAATTTTCTAAGTAACAATGAGAAATTATTTGAATTAGCTAAAACCCCGCTGAATGAGCATTGCTCGGCGGTTCTCCTTAAAAAACTTCCAGAAAAATTAGGAGACCCCGGCAAGTTTCTCATCCCTTGCGATTTTCCAGGAATGATTGAATGTCTCGCCTTGGCCGATCTTGGCGCTAGCATCAATCTCATGCCATTTTCCGTTTGGAAAAATCTTTCCCTTCCAGAACTGACCCCTACATGTATGACTCTTGAGCTAGCCGATTGGTCGATTACTCGTCCTATTGGTGTTGCCGAAGATGTTTTCATGAAAGTGGGGAAGTTCCATTTTCTGGCTGATTTCGTCGTTGTAGATTTTGCTGCCGACCCTCGAGTTCCTCTAATTCTAGGAAGATCGTTCTTGAGAACGGGCCGTGCTTTGATTGACGTTTATGGTGAAGAACTTACTCTCCGTGTTGATGATCAAGTTGTGGCTTTTAAACTCGATCAAACTTCGAGATACTCCTCCAACTACGATGATACATCAGTCAACCGAATTGATGTCATAGACATTGCTTCTGAGGAGTATTCTCAAGAAGTTCTTGGATTTTCAAACAATTCTTCGAGTGGCAATCCCACTCCGTCTTCTCAACCTATCCTTTTTGACTCTTCCCCTTCTTTCACTCCGTTTGAGGAAGTGATTTCATTTTGGAAGAGATCGATGCTTGTCTTAAAAATGATTCAATTTCACCGAAAATTGATGATACCGACTTTGATCCAGAGGGAGACATTCTCCTCCTCGAGAAGTTACTTAATGATGATCCGTCACCTTCTCTCCCTCCGAAGGAAATTCAAATTGAATAAATCAAGGAAATTAAGCCGTCTAATCCTCCGGAGCTCGAGCTCAAGGATTTACCTCCTCATCTCGAATATGCCTTTTTAGAAGGAGCCTACAAATTTCCCGTCATTATAGCCAAAGATTTAAAAGATGAGGAGAAGACCCAACTTTTAGAAGTGCTTAAGAATCATAAGAGTGCCATTGCTTGGCAAATCTCCGATATTAAGGGTATTGACCCTCATTTTTGTACTCATAAGATTTTAATGGAGGACGATTTCAAACCCGCAATGCAACAACAAAGACGGGTAAACCCAAAAATTCATGAGGTTATCAAAAAGGAAGTTCTCAAACTCCTTGATGCCAGAATGATTTACCCTATCTCCGATAGCCTGTGGGTTAGTCTTGTCCATTGTGTACCTAAGAAGGGGGTATGACCGTCGTTGCTAATGAAGGGAATGAGTTGATTCTCACACGTCTCGTCACCGGATGGAGAGTGTGTATTGATTATCGTAAACTCAATGATGCTACTCGTAAAGACCATTTTTCGCTTCCTTTTATGGATCAAATGCTTGAGCGTTTAGCGGGAAATGAGTTTTATTGTTTTCTCGATGGCTTTTTCGGGTATTTTCAAATCCCAATTGACCCCCAAGATCAGGAAAAGACGACCTTCACTTGCCCTTATGGTACGTTTTCCTACCGACGTATGCCTTTCGGCTTATGCAATGCTCCGGGCACGTTCTAAAGGTGCATGATGACCATATTCCATGATATGATCGAGAAAACAATGGAAGTGTTTATGGATGATTTTTCGGTTTATGGAAATTCTTTCTCATCTTGCCTCTCCCATTTAGACAAAATGCTAAAACGGTGTGAAGACACCAATCTTGTTCTAAATTGGGAGAAGTGCCATTTCATGGTTAAAGAGGGCATTGTCCTCGGCCATAAGATTTTCAATGCCGGGATTGAGGTCGATCGAGCTAAAGTCGATGTTATCGCTAAGCTACCTCATCCCACCACCGTCAAAGGAATTCGAAGTTTCCTTGGTCATGCCGGTTTCTACCGTCGATTTATTCAAGATTTTTCTAAAATCGCCCGGCCTCTAACCCATCTTCTTGAAAAAGATACTCCGTTCTTCTTCTCTAAAGAATGCATCGAAGCATTCGAAATTCTCAAAAAGAAATTAACGGAAGCACCGATCTTAGTTGCCCCCGATTGGGACTTGCCCTTTGAGCTCATTTGTGATGCTAGTGATTTTGCTATTGGAGCAGTCCTGGGGCAACGTAAATCTAAGTACTTTCAGCCGATACACTAAGCAAGTAAGACAATGAATGATGCTCAATCTCATTATACCACTACTGAGAAAGAGTTATTAGCCGTTGTCTATGCTCTTGAGAAGTTCCGACCTTATCTCGTCTTATCAAAGACCATAGAGTATACAGATCATTCGGCTCTTAAGTATCTCCTTGCTAAGCAAGATGCTAAACCGAGATTGCTTCGGTGGATTCTCCTTCTCCAAGAATTTGATGTCATCATTCGTGATAAAAAAGGAGCGGAGAATCTCGCCGCCGACCATTTGTCTAGATTACAGAACCCTCATCAAGGTGTTCTCGAGAAAAAGGAAATTACCGAAACATTTCCTCTCGAGACACTTGGGATGATTTCGCTTAAAAATGATCCTAGTACCCCATGGTTTGCCCATTTTGCAAATTACCATGCGGGGAATTTTATTATGAAAGGGATGTCGTCCCAACAAAAGAAGAAATTCTTTAAGGATGCCCACGACTTGGTAAAGTCATGTGACTCTTGCAACGTCAAGGAAAAATCTCGCAAAAGGACGAAATGCCTCAAAATGCAATTCAAGTCTGCGAGATCTTTGGCGTGTGGGGCATCAATTTTATGGGTCCATTCCCATCTTCACGAGGGAATAAGTATATCCTCGTGGCCGTCGATAATTTTTTAAAATGGGTTGAAGCGAAGGCGCTCCCCACCAATGACGCCCGCGTTGTTGTGAAATTTTTGAAAAGTCTATTCTCCCGATTTGGAACTCCTTGTGCTATTATAAGTGATCGCGGTACCCATTTTTGCAATGACCAATTTGCAAAAGTCATGCTTAAATATGGAGTTACTCACCATCTTTCTACCGCGTATCACCCGCAAATGAGCGGTCAAGTCAAGGTTTCCAATCGTGGTTTGAAACGTATCTTAGAAAGGACCGTAGGTGAAAATCGGGCCTCATGGGCCGATAAATTAGATGATGCATTATGAGCCTTCCGTACCGCTTTCAAAACACCCATTGGGTGTACTCCTTATAAGTTGGTTTACGGAAAGGCTTGCCATCTACCCATTGAGCTTGAACATAAGGCCTACTAGGCCTTGAAACATTGTAATTTTGGCCTAAAGACCGCGGGTGATCACCGAAAGATTCAAATGAATGAATTAGATGAACTTCGGGATCAAGCCTATGAGAACTCTTTGATCTACAAAGAGAAAACAAAGAAGATTCATGACTCCAAAATTAAGAACCGTATTTTTAACGTTGGTGATCGAGTCCTTTTTTTCATTTCTTGATTGAAGATTTTCACGGGTAAACTTAAAACCCGTTGCACCGGACCATTCGCCGTTGCCAAAGTTTTTCCTTATGTTGCCGTCGAGTTTTCTCAAACCGACGGACCAAACTTCAAGGTGAACGATCATAGGTTGAAGCATTATTTTGGAGGGGACATACAGACTATGGTTGTCCCGGATCTCCAAACTTTCCCCATGGACCAATGAATTCGGGGACGAGTCAAGCTAGTGACTCGGTTAACAAAAAAATAAGCGCTTCGTGGATGGCAACCCATGCTTATCCATCTATCTTCTTTCTATTTTCTAACACTAAGTGTGGGGGAATTTCTCTAGTTGTTGCTTTGTTGTTGTATGTTTGCCTTTGTTTTCAGGATTCCCGTAGATCG
Organism: Artemisia tridentata subsp. tridentata; assembly: GCA_021014915.2. NCBI lineage: Eukaryota > Viridiplantae > Streptophyta > Magnoliopsida > Asterales > Asteraceae > Artemisia > Artemisia tridentata. The sequence goes on from CP139503.1 coordinate 270,083,933, forward strand.
TGATGATTGATGCGCCTGTTTTCAATCCAGCCGCCCAATATCCGATCTTTTTACTAACAATTATCCAGGGATATCTTATTAACCCTTTTTGTGAAAAAGATTTCGTTTCCACACTTAGCTAGTAGTATTACCTTTTTACGTTCTATAGTGTCGGCATAATAGCCGGTACTTTGAATATTGAGGGCAATATTCAATTCTAAGTGTGAGGGGGAATTCTTGCGAATTTGACCCAAATTTTAAAAAATTTCACATGTTGTACCTACTAGTCCCCTAGCACCCCTTTTTGACTCAAATTTTAAAAAAATTTATCGTCATAAAGTTAAAAATTGCATGAAAAAGAAATGCTTTGCACATTAAATAATAATTTGATATACATTAATGCTTCGGTATTAGTGGAAGTTTAGACTTGATTAGGCTAGAACAAGGGGAATCCCGACTCTGCCAAAGTGTTGATTTGGCTGCTACCCTTAACGTTTAGGCTAAGTTTTTACGAATTGTGCAAATGAAAATGCTAAGCGTGGAGTAGTTGGTTCTCTTTAGAGCTTATATAAGTAATCTATGGCTTTTCCTCCCAGGAGCTCCTAATCTGACTAAATAAGTGCTATTTTCAAACCTTTGAACGTTAAAAACCGTTTTGTTAAGCAAAAATAAATTTTTATACAATCTTGATATAGAGTACAAGTTCAAATTTTTATTTAAATTTTGGAACAAGCATACTTTCTTAAAATTGGAATAAATGTTGCAAAATAGAGTGAGTAATATTGCTTGAATGTTGCAAAATGAAATAAGTGAAGTTGCAAGTACTATGTTGTGTCAAAAAAAATTTTGAAAAATGAAAAAAAAATGATGAAAAATGAAGAAAAATGAAAAAAATGTGTGTGTTTGAATAAAAACGTTTATGTTGCTTATTAATAAATGTGCGAAACTTGCTTTTTCTTAAATTTAAATCGGAAGTTGAACTAGTATTCGTCAAAATTGTCTAAAGGTTGGACGGTAATTTGGAAATTTTTTACTTCAAAGATCCCGTGAGCTCCGATACTATTCTCGAGGGTGTAAAAACCTAGCCTCCTAAGTTTACTAAGGACAAGCTGAGAAGAAAGTCGCCACATGGAGTGATCTCACATTTGAATCTCTAATCTCTAAATCATCGTCGGTTGCTATCTATTTAAGTTTAATATTACCTTAGCGGTAGCCTCGTAAATATTTGGAATCGAATTCCCGCTAATTCCGGTACTATTCTCCGTGAGGTGTCAAAAGCCCGGTTACCTAAAACCAATTGGTTTGGGATGTGCCGAGAAGAAAGCCGCTACATGAAAAAGACCCTTTCGATCCTTAGATTTCGTGGTTTCCGGTGAATTAATATTAACTTAAATAAATAACAACCCTAATAAATGTCGATTTTTACGATCAAAATTTTGAAAACAAGCACACTCACCTAAGTACTTAAATAATTGTGGGAGTGAAAAGTTAAGTCTCGGCTTACATGGATTACTAATACAAGTAGTATTAGCATTTTACAAAAACGTTTGCACAAGGGTTTTAAACTTAGTTGGGGAGTATGTTGATGCAAATAATGTTCTAAAAACGTTATTTATATCTTTCGATTAACTCACGTTTTGAGGATGACAAAATGTGAACTCACGTTACGTTAAAATTAACGTTAACAAGTTTTTAATCGGAAGATCCCGTTTCTACGCAAATCACTCTTGAACAAAGTTACAACTTGAACTAGTGATCAAAGAAGTGAATTCATGTTTTGAAAATTCACATTTTAAATGGGACAAAACATTTTTTCAAAAATACACATGACAAATTATTTTTGAAATATTAAGAAATGTTTTAATGGAAAAATAAGTTTGAAAATCACAACAGCTATTTTCCCCCCCAAAATCAGCTCCAACCTTCCCCAAATAAGTTTTCACCAGAAAAGACAAAATTTGGAGCGTCCTAGTCTACCACGGCTCCACGGTACCGTTAAATTTAACGGAGCCGTGGGTCATTTAGTGGAGCCGTCCGTACCATTTTGAATTGTAACGTTCAGATTTTCTTTGCCTATAAATACCCACCTCTTTCACAGTTTTAGGCACCCTTCACACACAGAAAAATCCCTTAGTTAAATCCTCTCACACCTTTTACTTCTTAGGGTCAATTAGATTAGTTTTTCTTTGTTTCAAGAGTGATCCAATCATCCTTCAAGTGATCCTCTTCATACCTCTTCACTAGCAAGAGAAGAACACAAGTATCCTAGTTGATGCAAGGTGTTGTCATCCCTCTTCATTAGCAAGAGAAGAACTCAAGTAATCAAGAAGATACTAGAGTTGTAGTTGATAGGTTTTTGTAACACTTGTTACAACCTTGTTGTATCCTAGCATACATCAAGTATATTTCCTTTTTGTGAGTGAGAGTGAAGATCAAGTGTGATCTATAGAGATAGTGAACATCTCTTGAAGCCATTGGGCTTGTGTGATTGATCAAGAAGATCAAGGGTCATTAGGTTAGTGTTAGTTGAGTAGAGTGAAGTGAGTGTTGATCATTGTGATCGTGTTGAGATCTTGGTGATCTCTTGAAGCCATTGGGCTTGTGTGTTTGGTCACGTGGACCTTGGTAGATTGGTGCTAGCTAAGATTAGCACTCGACATCTAGCTTAGTGTCGGAAATAGGATAAGCGACGTGTACGGTTTTCTCCGCCTTAAGGGAGGTTGTTGACATAGTGCTTGAAACTCTCGACTGTGGTGCTCGGGGAGTGGAGTAGGGCGAAGAAGAGCTTCGTAGCTGAACCACTATAAATCCTCTGTCTCGGTTTGATCTTTCCAACTCTACTCTTTACTTTTATTTGTTATTATTACTTAGCTTAGTGTGTAGTTCATATTGGTGTTGATTGATTACACATAGAGTTCGAATCAAAGTTTCCAATAACCAACTTTTAAAACAAGATTTTTAAAAGAAGTTTTTTTAAACCGGTAAACTATTCAACCCCCCTTCTAGTTTCCCACAATTGGTATCAGGAGCCACGTCAGTCAAGTTTTTAAAGTATATTGTATTTTAAAGCTTGAACCGATCAATGGATTCCGACAAATATCTAGAAGGGCAATCTATGCAAAGACCACCACTTTTCGAAACTGATTGTTTTATTTATTCGACAACAAGATTCGAAACGTATGTGAAATCAAAAGACATTGATCTTTGGCATGTTATTACCGAGGGTGACTTTCAACCTATTCAAAAGAATCCGGAAACTAAAAAGGATGAAATAGTTTCTTATGATAAACAAAGTGATGAACTTAAAAGGAAATTAGCCAAAAATAATGAGGCTAAAATGATGATTTATAATGCTTTGCCTAAAAAGGAATTTGAAAGAATTTTTATGTGTAATACGGCAAAAGACATTTGGAAAACTTTGTTAGTCACTCACCAAGGTAATAACCAAGTCAAAGAGAACAAGATAGATCTTCTTGTTCAACAATATGAACAATTCTCCATTTCGGAGGATGAGTCAATAGATAATGCTTTTGCAAGATTTAATACTATTATCACTAGTCTTAAAGCTCTTGATGAAGGTTATTCTAGTAAGAACTATGTTAGGAAGTTTCTTAGAGCTCTACATCCTAAATGGAGAGCAAAGGTCACCGCCATAGAAGAGTCAAAGGACTTGGCGGCATTGTCACTCGATGAACTTATAGGAAACTTGAAAGTTCACGAGATGATAATTAAGAAAGACTCCGACATAGTCAAAGGCAAAGGCGAGAGAGTTAGATCTCTAGCATTGAAAGCCAAGAAGGAGTCTAGTGATGAGGAATGTTCGAGTTCCGATAGTGAAGATGAGGAATATGCACTAGCGGTTAGGGATTTTAAAAAGTTCTTTAGGAGAAGAGGTAGGTTCGTTAGGCAACCTCGTGATGAGAAGAAGACATCACAAAAGAACCATGTTGAAAAGAAAGGGACAAGTGATAGGAAATGCTTTAGATGTGGTGATCCTAATCATCTCATAGGAGAGTGTCCCAAGCCACCGATATTCAACAACCAACGAGCTCTCATAGGAGGCGCCTGGAGTGATAGTGGTGATGATGAAGAAAAGAAGCCCAAGGACGAAACGTGTCTAATGGCTCATGCTTCAAATGAGGTACGTTACAACTACCCTGATTTCATAGATGATAATTCGTCAATAGATGATAACAAACTAAATGACGAACATAATAATTTATGCAAAATTGTCTCAAAAATGTTAAGTAGAAACAAATTACTAAAATCAAAATTGCATGAACTAGAAGTGAAAATGTTAGAGCTAAAGAGTCAAGTCAAAGGACTTGAAAGATATAAAGTATTAGACATAGGATGTGAGTCATGCATGAATCTTAAAATAGAAAATGAAAAACTCAAGGAAAACAAAATTAGAATTACTAGTTTTGAAAAGGAAACAGAAAATGCTTTGACAGATAAAACTAATCAAGCAGAATCTGTTAAAATCTCAAACTCTGTCAAAAGTCCAGACGGCACCACTAAAGGTACCTACGGCTCCATTAAAGTTAATGGAACCGTGGTACCGTCCGACTCTGGAGACAGAACTGAGTCAAATTTCAAAAATAAATCAAGTCCTAAACCAACTCACATTGTTGTTAATGGTACAAAAGTCTCTATTGCTAGTATAGAGGAAGTTAAACGATTCTACAAACCTATGTCAAAACCCAAACCTAGATTTTTAAAATCTGACGCTAGGTCTAAGACTCCTTCACCTAGATTTGTAAAATCTGACGCTAGGTCTAAGACTCCTCCACCTAGAAAAACAAACACTCCCAAACCTCGGTCAAGAACTCCTCTACTTAGACGTAACTTTAGAAGACAAAGTTTTCCAAGTGACTATCCCGTAACTTGGAATGACCGTCAACTACAAAGTTACTTGCCATGGGAAATTTGCCCACCATTTCAACATCCTAACCACATGCAAATGATGCATGGGATGTTTAATGCTAACCACTTTGGACCCATGAGATATTGGGGACCAAATGTTTGAATGCTCATCTTATGCAATAGATTTTCTTGGGAATCGACTTGGAGCCTGACGAATGGGTCAAGGATAGTGGATGCACCAACCACATGACGGGCAACCGAAGTCTATTCTCATCATACAAGGCATACAACGGAGGTAATGTCACTTTCGGTAGCAAACTTAAGGGCAACATTATTGGCAAAGGTACGATCACTCATAACTCCCTCACTATTAGAAATGTTGAGCATGTAGATAACATAGGATTTAATTTGCTTAGCATTAGTCAAATGGTAGATAATAAGTGTAGAGTTATATTCTCTGAAGAGGGTAGTGAGATCATTAAGGATGGTAAAACCATAGGCAAAGGAGTTAGGAGAAATGGCCTATTTGTCATGAAAATAGGAAATAAGCCTCAGGATAGGATATGCTTAGCAACCATAGATGATAACTCCACTCTATGGCATAGGAGATTAGGTCATGCCAATATGCGTTTGATACAATCATTGGCATCTAAGGAACTAGTTAGAGATCTACCTAAGATTAAGTTTGATCAACACTTTTGTGACGCTTGTAAAGTTGGAAAACAAGCTCATTCTAGTCACAAAGCTAAGAATATAGTCTCAACCTCTAGATGCCTAGAACTCCTTCATATGGACTTATTCGGTCCATCCGCCGTACGGAGCTACGGAGGAAACTACTACACCTTAGTAATAGTTGATGACTACTCTAGGTACACTTGGACTAGATTTCTTAAGAATAAGACTCAAGCCTATGAGGAATTCGAGGTTTTTAGTAAGAAAGTCCAAAATCAACTATGATGTACAATAGTTTCCATTAGGACGGATCATGGTCGGGAATTTGATAATGAAGTGCAATTTGGAGTATATTGTGATGCTAATGGTATTACTCACAATTTCTCAGCTCCACGCACTCCACAATCAAATGGGGTAGTAAAGCGGAAAAATCGTACTCTACAAGAAATGAGTAGAACGATGTTGAATGAACAATCAATTCCGCAAAAGTTTTGGTGTAATGCGGTGGACACCTCAACTTACATACTTAATAGGATCTTAATTAGGCCTATCTTAGGAAAAACCCCATGTGAAATCATGAAAGGTAGAAAACCTACTCTTGATTACTTTAGAGTGTTTGAAAGCAAGTGCTTCATACTAAACACTAAAGATTACCTCACCAAGTTTGACCCAAAGTCTTACGAAGGTGTCTTCCTAGGATACTCCCAAAATAGTAAAGCTTACATTGTCCTAAATAAGGAAACAATGAAAGTCGAAGAGTCACTCAACGTGACATTCGATGAAAGCCCTCCTCTAACTAAGACATCACCCTTGGTGGATGATGACTTAGATGAGGAACAAGCCATTGAGGTTAATGGCAAAAAAACCTTAGATGATGACATTGAGGATGAAATAGTTGAAGTTGACGAAATTGTCAATGTTAAGGAATCCAAGAACCATCCTATTGAAAATGTCATAGGAAACCTAAACCAAAGAACCCTTAGGTCACAAGCACAAAACAAAAGTAATTTCTTTTGTTTTATATCTACTGTAGAACCTAAGAATGTTGGTGAAGCGATTAAGGATGAAAGTTGGACACTTGCCATGCAAGAAGAACTTAATCAATTCACCGCCAACCAAGTTTGGGAGTTGGTACCTCCTCCTAGGAATCAAACCATCATAGGAACTAAGTGGGTGTTTAGGAATAAACTCAACGAAAATGGCGTCGTGACTAGGAATAAGGCAAGGTTGGTAGCACAAGGCTATAACCAACAAGAAGGAATAGATTATGATGAAACCTATGCACCTGTAGCTAGATTAGAATCTATTAGAATACTCCTTGCCTATGTGTGTGCCTTAGACTTTAAATTGTACCAAATGGACGTGAAAAGTGCATTCCTTAATGGTTATATCAACGAGGAGGTATATGTTGCTCAACCTCCGGGATTCGTTGATTTCGAATATCCGAATCATGTTTATAAACTCAAGAAAGCACTCTATGGTCTTAAGCAAGCTCCCAAAGCTTGGTATGATAGACTGAAAGCATTCTTGATTGAACATGAATATACCAGGGGTGTGGTAGATAACACGCTTTTCACAAAGAAACGAGATTCACATCTCATCATTGTTCAAATATATGTTGATGACATTATATTTGGCTCAACTTGTCCAAAACTGTGCAATGATTTCTCTAAAATCATGCATGACGAGTTTGAGATGAGCATGATGGGCGAATTAAATTTCTTCCTTGGTCTACAAATTAAGCAAATGGAAGATGGTATCTTCTTTAATCAATCTAAGTATAGTAAGGAAATGCTTAAGAAGTTTAGTTTAGAAGAGTCTAAGCCCATGAAAACTCCCATGTCCACGGAAATAAAACTCATGAAAGATGAAGAAGGTGAGTCCGTGGATAACACTAAGTATAGAGGTATGATAGGTAGTTTACTATACCTCACGGCAAGTAGGCCCGACATCATGTTTAGTGTCTGCCTTTGTGCTCGCTTCCAAGAGGATCCCAAAACCTCTCACCTTGAAGCGGTTAAGCGTATCTTCCGATACATTAAAGGCACTATACACTTGGGATTATTTTATCCCAAGGGGACCGGTATAGAAACTGTTGTCTATGCCGACTCTGATCATGCGGGAGATTACGTGGATCGAAAAAGCACGAGTGGCATTTGTACCTTCATGGGTTGTTGTCTAACTTCTTGGTTCTCCAAGAAACAAACGGCTCTTGCTATCTCCACTACCGAAGCCGAGTACGTAAGCGCCGGAAAGGCATTTCAGCAAGCACTATGGATGAAACAAGCCCTTAACGACTATAGCATATACTTAGATGATGTTCCCATTATGTGCGACAATAAAGGTGCTATTGACTTGAGCAAAAACCCTGTCCAACACTCCCGTACTAAACACATTGAAATTCGCCACCACTTCCTTCGCGATAATGTTCAGAAAGGAAACATTTCCATTGAGAAAGTTCCTTCTCAAGACAACATCGCTGACATACTAACCAAACCTCTCAAACGATAATCCTTTAACTACCTCCGTCTAGGTCTAGGAATGATGGAACATATTCCATAAATCTCATGACTCTTGAAGTCATCTCGTGTATCTCGTCTAGTCAAGTTTAGGAACTCCTAGTCATAAGAATTTGTTAGGTACAAATTCTTTCCTCGTGTCATAAGATCTCACTAAAACAGCGAGACTTATTCGTCAAAAATCAAAATGGGACAGAAAACAGTCCCAGCAGATCACGGCTCCACTAATGTGGTACGGCACCGTTAAATTTAACGGTACCGTGGAATCGTGCATCTGGAACATTTCGTATTTCAGTCCCCTTTTCCCACATTACTCATTCAAAACCCTCACAACCTCAGCAATTGCTGTCATAACCTAACCTCACAACCCAAAACTCAATTACACCTCTTCAAGATCATATTCAAGACATTGATTTCAAGATCCTCAATCATTTTACCCTTTTCAACATAATTTGTAAGTTTTTCTCATTTATTTCTAATTTTGAGTCTAGGGGTTTGTTCATTGATGAAAATTGAATTGGGGATTTTCACCTTTTTCTAGGAATGTTTCAAAATTAGAAGTCATCAACACTAAAAACACCCCAATTCCATCAATTTTAAAATCTCACAAAATTAGGATCATGAAATTATTCTTTTTCATGCATTGTTGATGCAAACTAAAAACACTTTCTCATGCATTCATGATCTCACAAATATTATTCGAATTACATAATCAATATGTACTCTTCGACATATTTGCTTGAGCTAAAGTGAAATCAGGAGTGTTTGGGTAATCTCATTATTTTTCTTTTGAGTCGAGATTACCGCACCTCCACATAGTCTACATATAGGCACACACTAGGCACGTGTTGTATGCAACTGGTTTTTTATTCTAAATTTCTTTTTAAATTTTCTTATAGGACACAAAAATGTCTCATGAATATGATTTTGATCATCTCCTAACCGATACCTATACACCCGAAATCTCACGTGAACCCACTACACCCGGTAACCACATTCGTGCCTATGTCAATCTTGAAACCCGTCGGTTTCATGAAGGCCGTGTCATTGATCCATCCCTAGTTTACCACCGGGATATCAACACTTCCTTTAGAGCTATAGGATTCGATTGTCTACTCCACATTAACGAGTACATTTGTCCTCGCTTTGTGTTGGAGTTCTTCCGACAAGTTGAACTCGTACGTAACGAGGATCAATCCTTGTCACTTTGGTTTTGGGTCAAAAACTTCAAATACGTTCTAACTCTTGAGCAATTTACTCAAATCCTTAGTATACCCAATCATGGGCAATGTGCCTATACTGAAGATTGGTGTCTTGAGTCTCTCTTTCACTATCGTGAGGAGAATAGTCCGTACTGTTCGTACATACCCTCTCCAACCGAACTAACCAAAATCATCCGTACTCACCCTCACCCACATCCAACGAAAATTCGTCTGGAAGAAGTGCGTCATGAACTACTTTCTTGGGCAGTCATCCTGCGAGAAAATGTTCTAAATCTCACAGGAAATCGTGAGCAACTCCCGGCGTGTTGTGCTCATATGATTTACTGTCTCTTAACCCAACAACCTTACAATCTTGCTTACTTCTTCGCTAAGCGAATTGTACATTTCAATGGTAACAAGAATAAATTGATACCTTATGGGATGTTCCTAACCCATCTCTATCATCACCTCATAACCTTTCACCCTTACCTTCATGGTCCTCAATACTCCCTATTCACACCTGTCATGAAACCTATAACCGAGTCATATGTCTCAACCATCCTCACTTCCGAACTCACCACCCACTATGCACCCTTTGATGATCCTATTCATTAGAATGAGACAAATACTCAAGACGAGAGTGTGACAAGAAGGGGGAATGCTCAAGTCATAAGTAGTTAGGAAGAGATTTATATCTCTCACTAGGGTTTATTACTAATAGATAATATTAGGAATTAATGCTCAAATTATCTTGCATGCTTACATAAATGTTCTATTTGACATTTGGATGATATCTTATCTTGTTCTTTATGCTTGCATGCTTATGATTCTTTAAGTATAATGCATGATCATCTTTATGTGCTAGATGTAGCATTGTATGGATATATTAGGAAAATAAGTACCTAGTGAGTTGAGGCACTCTCATTTCCAGGAATTAGTTTCCCTAGAAAATTCCCCCTAGCTACCCAAAACTAGCCTGCAAGGAAATTTTCGTGCCAACAGTGTCATGGCACCACTAAATAGGGACGGCACCGTTAAATTTAACGGTACCGTGGGGTATTTAACGGAGTCGTGACCCTGTATAACGGATTTTTCCTAATGCTCCTACTTCCCTATCACCCTAAGCTCAAACCTGCAAACCTTGCACCCTCACATTCACCCTAGGATTCCCCTCCTACACCATAGGATCAACTTTAATTCAAATTTCACCCAACTTGCCTATATAAGGCCTCACCCTTGCAAGCTTATCTTGCACTTCACCTTCAACCTCCCATCACACAAACACCATGTCCTCCACACATGGTTCAACCTCTCAAATCTCCAAGAAACCTAGGATAACCGTAAAACCACCCTCAAAACCACTCTTTGTGGATCTCACAAGAGATGATGAAGCTATGACACCACCTTCCCAAGCCACTCCATACTCACCATCACCACCTTATGCACCATCTAAAACATCATCTACCTACACATCATCTTCATCATCCTATTACACTACATCATCAATGGAATACACACCATCTCCCTTCACCCCATTGGACAATGCCATGCCAATTTCACCTCCAACAACCCTACCACAATCACCATCTCCTATCATGGCACAACCCAACCAACCACATCCCTTTGAGTTACATAGTGCTAATTGCCTATGTTGTCTCCACAACCGTAATCTCATCTACTTCTTAAGAGACGAGATTCATTTCATGTTCTACTTTATAGAACATCTCTTGACACCTCCACCACCTCAAATGGGGCCCCAATCTCCACCACCTCCTAACCAAAACAACTAAACACTTGCTTGTTTAGTCCTCCACAATAAACTCTTAGGACCCCTCTTGGAAATGAAGCTTGTCTCTACTCATTAGGAATTTAGGCTTCTTGTTATCTTTCTTAGTGTTATCCTTCCTAGTGCTTTCTATGTAGTCATACATTACTATGACACTTGTTTGTTTTATGAATGAATGTTTTTATGTGGAGGTTTTCCTTTTAAGGGATTGGTTATTTGTCACAATGTGCTACTTGTTAGATATTGTATATTTGTCGTCTAACTTTGTTTTGTAGCACGATCCATTGCTCGATTCCTTTGTGTTCTCCAAATGAGGGGGAGTACACATCAAGGGGGAGCCTTAACCACCTTTTTGATTTGACAAAAAGGGGGGGAAATGGGAGTAAACTCATTAAAAACTTGTTAAAACTAATTTTAACCTAAAATGAGTTTATATTTTGTCATCATCAAAAAGGGGGAGATTGTTGATGCAAATAATGTTCTAAAAACGTTATTTATATCTTTCGATTAACTCACGTTTTGAGGATGACAAAATGTGAACTCACGTTACGTTAAAATTAACGTTAACAAGTTTTTAATCGGAAGATCCCGTTTCTACGCAAATCACTCTTGAACAAAGTTACAACTTGAACTAGTGATCAAAGAAGTGAATTCATGTTTTGAAAATTCACATTTTAAATGGGACAAAACATTTTTTCAAAAATACACATGACAAATTATTTTTGAAATATTAAGAAATGTTTTAATGGAAAAATAAGTTTGAAAATCACAACAGCTATTTTTCCCCCCAAAATCAGCTCCAACCTTCCCCAAATAAGTTTTCACCAGAAAAGACAAAATTTGGAGCGTCCTAGTCTACCACGGCTCAACGGTACCGTTAAATTTAACGGAGCCGTGGGTCATTTAGTGGAGCCGTCCGTACCATTTTGAATTGTAACGTTCAGATTTTCTTTGCCTATAAATACCCACCTCTTTCGCAGTTTTAGGCACCCTTCACACACAGAAAAATCCCTTAGTTAAATCCTCTCACACCTTTTACTTCTTAGGGTCAATTAGATTAGTTTTTCTTTGTTTCAAGAGTGATCCAATCATCCTTCAAGTGATCCTCTTCATACCTCTTCACTAGCAAGAGAAGAACACAAGTATCCTAGTTGATGCAAGGTGTTGTCATCCCTCTTCATTAGCAAGAGAAGAACTCAAGTAATCAAGAAGATACTAGAGTTGTAGTTGATAGGTTTTTGTAACACTTGTTACAACCTTGTTGTATCTTAGCATACATCAAGTATATTTCCTTTTTGTGAGTGAGAGTGAAGATCAAGTGTGATCTATAGAGATAGTGAACATCTCTTGAAGCCATTGGGCTTGTGTGATTGATCAAGAAGATCAAGGGTCATTAGGTTAGTGTTAGTTGAGTAGAGTGAAGTGAGTGTTGATCATTGTGATCGTGTTGAGATTTTGGTGATCTCTTGAAGCCATTGGGCTTGTGTGTTTGGTCACGTGGACCTTGGTAGATTGGTGCTAGCTAAGATTAGCACTCGACATCTAGCTTAGTGTCGGAAATAGGATAAGCGACGTGTACGGTTTTCTCCGCCTTAAGGGAGGTTGTTGACATAGTGCTTGAAACTCTCGACTGTGGTGCTCGGGGAGTGGAGTAGGGCGAAGAAGAGCTTCGTAGCCGAACCACTATAAATCCTCTGTCTCGGTTTGATCTTTCCAAATCTACTCTTTACTTATATTTGTTATTATTACTTAGCTTAGTGTGTAGTTCATATTGGTGTTGATTGATTACACATAGAGTTCGAATCAAAGTTTCCAATAACCAACTTTTAAAACAAGATTTTTAAAAGAAGTTTTTTTTAACCGGTAAACTATTCAACCCCCCTTCTAGTTTCCCACAGAGTATAAAAATAGAGGATGACGATTACAATTCCCCGGAATCACCCATTTTGTGTGATTCCCATTCCATGATGCCATTTTTGAAAATCAAGCATGTTATTTACGTTTGTTCTCGTTTAAATTACTTGCATTGTTTAATAAGTCAAAACGGGGTATTCTTGGTAATCTTGATATTCTTTTGATCCTTTCATTACTTTATATGATCGGATTGCTAGGAACTAGCAATTGATAGTGTGGGGGATGATGAGTGGCCTTTTACTCATCATTTTATACCCGAAAAACCCACAAAAATGACCAAAAATACCCAAATAGACCAAATATTGTTGCAAATATCCTTGGATTATGTTTTTATGTGTTTTAGGTACAAAAAGATTGAAAACAAGGAAAAAGTGGACAAAACCGAGCTTGGATGGGAAAAAGGGCAAAAAGAGACATTGCCAGATCGACTTGACACCATTTGAGCATTTAATGAAGAAAATAAAAGTCAAAGTCAATCCCGGGAAAGGACATGTGGTGAGCATGGAAAAACAAACCCAAAGCCAAAATTACCTTTTTACCCTTTGTCCAAAAACCTAATTTAAATTTTGAACCCGAAAACACAAAACCAAAAATTTTTAAACTTTCAAAATCATAATTCTATCCAAAAGCTATTTTTCATCCTAAAACATTTTATAAAAACCTTTTTATTATTAAAGGAAAAAAAAAAAAAAAAAAAAAAAAAAAAAAAAAAAAAACTATTTTTACAAAACACTTTTACTAAATCCTAAAATCCTAAACCTTTTTACAAAACTAAAACTGTTTTTACAAAAACCCAATCCAGTATCCAAAAATCCGACCCACACCACTTTTAATAAAACCCCGAAGTCAAAAAAAAAAAAAAAAAAAAAAAAAAAAAAAAAAAAAAAAAAAAAATCAAACCCCCAATTCCCCTTACCTTTTTACCCGCCAAAAATAAACCCTTCATCCCTGTCACCTTCTCCCCTCACCACAGTCCAAATCCAGCTCCTCCATGGTCCCCGCCCCCCCCCCCCCTTCACATGACTCCAGCCACGCTGGCAATCCAAGAGATACTATAAGGCTCAAAAAATCATCCTACGGCCAAGATTACTTGAAGTGGTCTCCAAGCAAGATCAATGGCTCATATGAATCTAAGAAAGCACAAAGATGAGACAGAGCTGAGTCCTCTCACACAGAAAGCACAAGGAGAGAAAAGGAAACCCTAATTCTACTTCTATAAATAGGACTCTTGTTGTAGACTTAAAAGGCAGTTAGTTTCTTACCTAGTTTTTAATTAGTTTTTAGTTATCAAGTTTTAATTTAGTATTCCTGTCTTCTTAAGTTTATTTCAATGTATTTTCAGTATTGTAACTTTTTTTTAATGAAAAGTTAAGTTATTTTGAAAATTCTGTCTTATTAAATTTATGATCCATTGTTGTTAGAAATATGTTATAAGCTCTTATTTACTCTTTTTAAAACTGTTTACTTAAGCCATATAAGCTTTTTCCATAGTTTGTGTGGTTTAAGTCCTTTTTACCAAAAGAAATTCACCTAAAAAGCTCTTGTGGATGATAAGCCAATAAGGGAAGGGCTTATTGCTGTTACTAGCTTGTCTTTTGACAAGCTAGAGCTAGTAGAGTAGCTCCGCGAGCATATTTTGCCCTGTTTGTGCAAGGGCTTTGTAAGTTTTCCATGTAAATTGCTCATTTAGTGTAAAACTGCTTATTCTGCTTATTTTAGTGCTTATTTGGTTGATTACTGCTTATTTGTTCTAGTTATTGCTATTTGACGTTTATTTACTAGCTTTTACTTACTTGTGCTTGTTTTTACTCAAAATCATAAAAATACCAAAAATATTAGTTAAGTAGTTATAGCTTAGTGCTTAATCTCTGTTTAAGTTTGTTCATTAGTGCTTAATATACTTAGTTAAACCTTTGTATTTCAAATCTCAGCTTAAAATTGGTCTTAACCTTTGAAATCCAAAAACAGTTTCAACTTAAGGGGGTGTTTGGAATAAGCCCCAAAATGGGTCAAAATTGGGTTCTACTGTTCATTTTCTATTTGCCCAACTTTGATTAGCTGTTTTTAAGTCATATAAGCTAATCTCGTGTTGATCTTAGCTGTTTTCATTAGGTTTGCAAGTTTAAGTTGATTTTCCTAGAGTTAAGGTTCATAATTGCTAGTTTTGGCTTATTGTAAAGATAAGCAGACTTAGATCTTACTTTTGCACTTTTTGAAGTTTATATCAGTATTATAAGTTGTTGGATTAGTATTGGTCATTTCTCATTGGGTTTTATGAAGTTTTGGATCAAAAGTTGCACAATCATCACCTCAGAACACAACATTCTGCATCAGTTCTAAGTAGCTTTTTACCTTGTCCATTTTAGTGCTTAATTTAATCCATTATTGTCTGAATTTAATTTCCATATTAGTTTGCTTGTTGATCTCTACTGTTTTAGAGTTTTTAGCTAATTTCTCAGCTTATTTATTAGCTTTTAGTAGTTTTAAAAAAGGTAGATTAGCCCTTATGTACTAGTTATTCAGACTTAGCAAATCTGATCTGTAATCTTTTTCTTAGCTTATTTATAAGCACTTAATAAGCTCTGGATTGTCTGAGATTTATTCTAATAGTTCCTTGGTACTTGATCTCAATAATTTTGAAGTTGTTAGTAGATTTGCTTATTGATTTAGAGCTTTTTCATAAGCTCTAAACTTCCTTCTTGGACTGGTTTAGGCCTGCATTTGCTTTAACTGCTTTTTGGATTTTATTTTTTTTTTTTTTTTTGTGCTTATTTCCTTTTCTGTTCAGCTTATTCTGGTCTCAATTACTTATTTAAGTTAGCTTTTAGATATCTTAGCTTATCTCAGTATCATTTTAGCTTTTGGTAGCTTAGTTGTTTATTTCCATTTGGCTTTTGCAAAAATTTCTTCTTTTATGAGTTTGATCTTTGGTTGCTTGTTCAGGCTTATTTGCTTAGATCTAAAAATACTTCTTTCACAAAAAAGTCTTATTTCAAGCTTATTAACAAGTCTCAAAAGAAAATTTTCAATAAAAAAATAAAAAGGGAACAAGGGAAGTCCAAGGTGAGCCAGGCTCGAACCCTGGACCTCGACCTTGCTCAACCTTTCACACCACACCATACAACCAACTGCCCTTGGGTCTTTTCTGGTTACATCTCCCTTAGTTTTTTATTTAACCTTTCACACCACACCATACAACCAACTGCCCTTGGGTCTTTTCTGGTTACATCTCCCTTAGTTTTTTATTTAACCCACTTTTTACATCTTTAGCTTATTTTCTTATTTTGCTTTTAAACTGCTTATTTAGATAAGCTGTATTATGTTTCTTATTTTTCCTTGGATCTTCACAACTTTTAGCATTTGACTGAAATTTTTCATAATTTTTCTCTTTAGTTTAATATTTTTGTATATTTTTCTTTTCAAAATAGTTTTTAATTCATAAAAATTAAAATAAAAATCAAAAAAATACAAATCTTTTTTGTAAAATTATTTTTTATTATTTTGGATTTTTAGAAATTAAATTTGCACTCCTAGAGTAATTTTTTAAGATTTTGATTTTCCCAGCCCGTTTTAAGGCTCGGTTTTGCTCGTTTTTTGTTTTAATCACGTTTTTTGGTAATTTTAGATTTCCTTTATCTTTTTCCATGCTTTTTAATTACTTTCTAATTTATATTTCTTAATTTTAGTCACAATCACAATTATCTTCACTTATTCACATCACCCAATCACAAACATAATTCACCGTTCCATTCATGCTTCATCTAGAACCTCACGACCCAAGAATAACACCATCACTCCCGGTCACTTTCCACTACATCACCCACCCCCGAGACACTTTTATAGTCTCGGGGGGAACAAGAATATTTTGGTATCACAACCTTATATTATGTACTAGTATAAATACCCTCACAAGTTCACTTGTGAGGTGTGTGTTGCAATACTAAAGTTTATCTTTCTATCTCACCACTCTCTCTTCCTTCTCTCTAGTCTCTCTCTCTCTCTACATCACCACCACCATGGGTGTGTTTGGCTACTCCGGTCGACCACCCGACACCACCATAATATCAACCTAAACTAGATATTAGTGGACCAAAACCTGGTTATCTCCATTGGGTCTTTGAAGCATGCCTTGTGAAGAGAGAAATGAGTTACAAACTGGTCTTGGAGATCCGCCCATTCGTTGATACTTCCGGGGGTGAGCCGGTCGAACCACCCTCGAGCCCTTCCATCCAACGTCTGTTGGAACATCCGACTCCAAACCGGCATAGGCCATTCCCTTTGCATTTCGGCTCCCGTAAACCGACTGAGGTGGTCTTCCGGATCAATTGATTCATTGTACAATTTGAAGTGAGCCGGCATCTTATGTTTCGGAGCGGAAATTTCTATGATCCTCTGGGATAATGGTGATTTGGATATTTCCTTGAAGGGTTTTCTAAGATCTGCGTCACTCACTTTTGTTCCCATTGCAATGCCTCCGTTTTTTCCGCAGCGTCTCGTTCGTTCTCCGGTTCTTCGGCGTCGAAATCCAACTGTATCGGATTCATAGTCTTCCGCCGGTTGTGGTCTTTAATCATGGATTTAAGAGCAGATACATATCCTTCTATCTGTTCTATGGTCGCCGGAGGAGTATTGTCCCCTCCTCCTCCGGAACCCCCTGGTTCGGAACCTGTCATTCTATAGCCTTGGCAGATTGAATTTGGGTCCTACGGATGGCGCCAATTTGTTGAAGTAATTCTTTGCTTAGTAGCGAAATGTCTGAAATACCCTCTGGCCTTTATCTAAAGAAGCCCTTCGGATACCTGTATAGATGTAACAAACGCGTTAGCCTCGCCCCGGGTGTGACCATAGGACCAAGCTCCGGTGTGAGAGTAAGTATGGGTGTTATTCCGGAGGGTGAGAGTAATAAATGGGTGTGTATGTGCAGTAAATGCTACTTATGTTCATCAGTGAGTAAATGTGGAGGCATTTATACTACCCCAATCACTTTGCCTGGTTACTGTTCCAGCATTGTTCATAGTACGGATCTGACACTGTTCCTGCCACCTAGGGTATGGCGAGCCGAGGTACTCCTAGACTAGGTGTTACTCGGCGTGCGCGTGTGGAGACAGCATCCCGTGAAATCAGGAAAGGTGGCGGCGACCTTGGTCCTTCCAGTGAGTCACCAGTCCTTCCGGTTACTGGTCGTTCGGTTGTTGGGCCTTCCGGCCATATACGTCGTCATTAACCCAAACCATATTTGGAAAATATCAAAATGTATAAATCTCATAGTTAGTTGACAAATAATCGGAATGACTCATTTTGTTACTAGTTGTTGTACACTAGTGTCGATATTTTAGTATAGCCACATATAATTTTTGCATTAAAACATAACAAAATACTTACTCCATATTTATTTATATTGACATGTTCACAACGATATATAGGTTTTTTTTACATGAAACCAATTATTCTTTAATAAACTTGTAGGTTGTTAATGTCTATTTATTGCAGAGGTCTCTCTATGGTCTTAAGCAGGCACCTCCGGCTTGGTTTCAGTGGTTTGCTTCTTACATTACTCGGGTTGGGTTTAGCCATAGTCGTTGTGACTCATCATTATTTATTTATAGACATGGGACAGACACTGCTTATTTGTTATTGTATATGGATGATATTGTTCTCACTGCTTCGTCTGAGCTTTTGTTACAGCGGATTATTGCTTCTCTACATCAGGAGTTTTCTATCACGGATCTGGGTTCCCTTAACTATTTTTTAAGGATCTCTGATACACGTGATTCTGCAGGGATGTTCTTATCTCAACGTAAGTATGCTACTGCGATTCTAGAGAAGGCTCATATGGTTGGTTGTAACTCAAGAAGGACTCCTGTTGATACTGAGTCTAAACTGGGTGATGATGGTGATCCGGTTTCTGATCCTACGTTATATCGGAGTCTTGCAAGTTCTCTCCAGTATCTTACTTTTACTAGACCTGATATTTCTTATGCAGTGCAGCAGGTTTGTCTTTATATGCATGATCCTCGTGAGCCTTATTTCTCGGCTCTTAAGCGGATTTTGCGATATGTTCGGGGTACTTTAGACTATGGCTTACAGTTGTTTTTATCTTCTACTTCCTCATTGGTTGCTTTTTCGGATGCTGATTGGGCTAGTTGCCCTACTACTCGGAGATCGACTTCTGGCTATTGTGTTTTTCTTGGCAACATCCTACTCTCGTGGTCCTCTAAGCGTCAGCCGATGCTTTCTCATTCTAGTGCAGAGGCAGAGTATCGTGGTGTTGCCAATGCTGTTGCTACGTGAGCTGCATACGCCTTTGTCTTCCTCTACGCTTGTCTACTGTGATAATGTTAGTGCAGTATATTTATCTTCTAATCTGGTTCAGCATCAACGTACGAGGCATATAGAGATTGATATTCATTTTGTTTGGGAATTGGTTGCTGCTGGTCAAGTTAGAGTTCTTCATGTTCCCTCACGTTATCAGTATGCAGATATTTTCACCAAAGGCTTACCTTCGGCTTTGTTTGAGGAGTTTAGAACCAGTTTGAGTATCTGGTGTCCTCCCGCTCAAACTGCGGGGGAGTGTTAGTCGTATTTAGCATGTACTTAGTATAGCCCATTGTAGTTTGTATAGGCTAATCCCGAGTATCTATTGGTAGGGTTTATATTCTATATAACTATTATTCGGTTGATTAATAACATACGAAACACATTAACAACCTACAAAACTGGCATACACTAGTATCGTGTTAATATACTTGAGATCTAGAGTAATAATTTACAAAGCTAATTCAGTGACGTATATAGTTTTCTTATAATTAAAATCATGGTGGACTACTGGACCATAGGTGGCCACATGCATTAAAGAATAAAAATGTCGCAAACAATAACATTGGTGGACATCTAACAAAAGTGTAAGTTTTTAATTACTTCATTTAATATGGTCACGTTTAACATCCTCTGCCACCCTCTTGTTATTTAATACCCTTTAAAAAAAACAAACCTCTATGTTTGATCTGCAGGCATGTTTCAATATTTTTAATTTAAAATTTTAAATACCTGGATTCCAAATCAAACCATATAGCAATCTTAATTTTAGAATTCAACAGGTTTGTTCCAATATTACTGCTATTCCATTAAGATGATATGTCAAATGTTTACCAACATTCCAAGTGTTATTGTTATTGCATACTCCCTCCGTCTCAAAATGTAAGTCCATGTTTTGTTTTTCAAAGTCTTTTTCTTCTAACTTTGAACGTAATTATTTTTTTCCGTGTTATATAATATTTGATGAAAAGTATACCAATGAACATACATTTGAAACACAAATTCATTTATATATTTTCCATCAAGTATTATATAACACGAGAAAAAATAATTACGGTCAAAGTCTGAAGAAAAAGACTTTGAAAAGTTAAACATGGACTTATATTTTGAGACGGAGAGAGTAGTTCTAATTTCTAAAGGGTACAAACATGTAAGATTGTTGCCCAACTATTTTACAAAATGCGCTCTACCATAATAATAATGTAGAGCTTGCGGAAACACAGTTTATTTCTCTGTCTGCGTTCCTTTATTCATTTTATCGTCACTATCAATCTGGTCAAGACTTCTCAGGGTGAAACATCGTAGCTACTTTGATACAATTGTTAACCGATGATCTGTAAGTCAAATGTTTGTCAAAACCTCCCACCATTCTATTTACAATCATAATTACTTATGATACAGAAATAGTTGCAATTTTCAAGGATGCGAAAAATAAATTGATACAAAAACACATAGAAAGAAAAATGTCCATTAAAACAAGAATTTCCAATTACAAACTACATACAAGCGCATCGACAGTCTCAACATTACAACAAAGATCCTCTCCAATGTACACAAAATCCATCTAAATCTTCGTTCTCCCCAAGCTGCTCGATTCATAACTACAATGCCTATCATCCGTTTTACAATATGGCAAGGAATAACCATTTTCTTTTTCGTGGCAAAACTTTTCATGGTTCATAATTTCTCATCCCTAGAGCCCGACCCATCTTACCCATCTGAACATTTTTCCAACTCTGAATGGTAATCCGTAGTCTTTAGCAACAGCAGGCTCCCTTCGAGCCGCCTCTGCTTCAGACCACACATATACACCCCGTTCTTGCCTACTTCCTGGGACCGTGTTGTCCAAAATTACCGCTACTAGGAATGCTATCACCATATGGAATGAGAGCACTGTGTTCATAACATAGTTCAACTGTAATCATAAAACATAAAGTTCGTCAGGAAAATAAATTAGACACGACTAATCTGAAGGTCAAGAAAATCATATATATTACATACCACTCCATATTGGGAGCGGAAAGGACCATGTGAGGCAACAATGTAAGGCTGGAAGTAAGTGGGAACGGGTGAGTTGGAATTTGGTGTCAGACCGTATTGCTGAAAGTAGGCTGGAACTGAAAGGGAGAAAAACAAAGAAAGCCCGATGATGATGATATTCCTGGAGCTTCCAGCCTCACTGTAACGTAGATTTGACAAACCCAATGCTGCAAGCATGGCCCACATAATGCACAGCAAGCCTGCAACCATGACTTGAGGGATTGATGCTATAAACCCTCCTACTTTCCCTGCCAGTAGATGTATCAAACATATAAAATTTGAGTAGATCATATTTTGTCTTATAAACTATTGAGATTGGAAACATTCAATAGACAAAAACGTACCTACTAGGGAGAATACGATTAAAACACAGGCTCCCAACTCAACTGCTTTACGACTCCCCATTTTTGTGACAGCAATTGTGTGAACATTTTCTGTCAGAGTAGTTGAACCAGTCCCAGTCCCCCACAAGCCAGCCAAGATGCTGCACAGACCTTCAAGACCAATCCCACGGCTTACTACACCTGGTGTGGGAGGCCTAGATGCCACCAATAAAGATGATGCATGGTATGAGCCAACCTATATGAAAACACACTATCAGAAATCGACTAATTAACTCGGTCAAATAGTCATACAAATTACCAGTTCTCTGCTTACTATACTCGATATGTCGATATTAGAAATTTTAGAGGTGCTACTATCCAAATCAAGAACAAATTTTACAACTGGTTTTTGGATACCGTGAACAATATGTGGATCCCTTTTTTGACCATTAAGAAAACATCACATAAGATGGAGGGCTAATGAAACAAAAGTCTGAATTGATATATATCTTTTATATTTTAGATCGCGGATTGTCTAAAGCGTCTAGCAATCCAGTTACATGGAGATAAAAGACACATGCAATATCATGTTTTTCTTAAATCACACATTATGGATGCAACATGCTCACGAACTACTTTTATTAGAGGTTTCAGATCAAAGAAACTGGTCCATACAATTTCTCATCTTTCTTATGTTTTTTTTTTTCTTTTTTCTGTTTTTGATATATTAAGTTGTTGATTGGTATTTGAGGCGCTGGGGTTAAGTTTGGTCAATGTCACTTGCATATCTGCACAACCCAGATTTTAGAAATCATCTGGCGAAGTGACATTCTCCTGTGAATATTTGTAGCAAATATTATATGAGATCCTAGACTCCTTGGTACATGTAAAGTATCCAGCTACGGAAAACGAGAATAATAATTGTTTGGTTATGTTGATAAAGGCAATTATAAAAAAAATACTTCATATAAAACCTAACATGCAATAAAAATATAATACATGTACCGTTGAAATTTTTAGGGAACTTACCGAGTCTACTGAAGCAATAACAGACACCACACACATTACAATAACCATTTTCCAGTTGAAAACAGGTGTACCCCACTGTAATGGGTATGGAAATCTAAACCATGGAGAAGAATTCAAGGCATGTGAAGTATCAGCTCTACAACTCTTCATCCTGTTAACATGTCTTCTGCAATGATCAGATAACATATTTGAGGTTGGGATATTTACATCACAACCATCATATTTGTAAGCCCCTGCTTCAGTCAGTAGGAAAGACATAGCCCATGTAATAGCCAGGCCCAATGGTACCTGGGGACATAAATTAAAGATATATTACTATTCACTTGAAAAGCCGTGAAGTTCAAAAGACGAAGAAAGAATATCATGTATGCTTACAGCATAGATTAGAAATACGCGGTGTCCCAAAATAGAAACCTTACGGAGGTACTGAAATACAAAAAGAGTATCTTAGAGAGTACGCGAGGTAAATTTTAATGGCGGAACGTATGACTGCATAGAAATTTTTTTACTTCCCATCAGCAATAACAGCTCCCAGATAGAAGATCAAATAGAAACATGCAATAAGGAATTGAACTTACTAGAGAAAACATAATAACCAATAGAATCTGCACCATGCCAATCTCAAGACATGCACCCATTTGTGGGAAACCATAACTGTAGAACGAAAGTCCAACAGCAGCAATAGTTGGGGACACAACCACTGGGTTAATCAATCTGAAGGCACAAAACACAAGTTGCGGTTAGGTTTGTGGCACATGGTGAACTGTGACCAAGAATTCCATTTAGTATTTAAGTGTGCTAATCTAAAAAATTAAAATTAGATATGTAACAGGTTATCTTGTTTGTCAAAGTAAGCCATCAACATGAAACAATGACCTTGAGGCATAGTGAGCTAACAAACTTCCTTACCGTCCACAAAAGCAACTAACTATTGCCACAATGGTATTAAAGAACCGAAACAGGTTAAAGAAAAAGAAGATAATGCACGGGAAAGGGAGCGTTGTTGAGAGACCAAGTAAGGCTGTTGAATGTAAAAATAAAATCCCATTATGTATGAAGATGTCTAGATGAGCTACATGCTATCTCATGACTTCAATATGTAAACAATCTATAAGAATATTTATCCAAAAACATATGAAACTTTATTATTGTTGGAAGATTCACTTATCTTTTTCTTCTAAAATACATATGATTGCGAGTTGATTTCAAACCATATCCTATACTAGTGTAAGATTTATGTGATTGAAAATGGTTTGATTTTGAATATACATTGGGTATCACATGGATATCTTTCCAGCATCTGTTCATTTGCACCACGGAAATAAATCGGGTAAGAGAAAGCCTTATTCTATAACCTAAAACAGCTTTGGATTGGGGAATGCGAATCACAGCGAGTATTAAGGTAACTATTTGAACATATGTTGTCAATAAAATAACATTTAGGAAAGCAGTTACATAACATTTCAAAATATATATTCCAGACCCTCATTGGGCTCGGAAAACCAAATTAACAGAAGTGATCCACACCTTAAAAGCAGCGTCATCAGTCCACTGTATCCAAGTAATGCTTGAAAGGCAGACGCAATTATTATTGCCCCCTGTAGCTCCTTCATTATATGCTTGAAATTCTGTAGTATCAAAGAAGCATAGTTGAAAAGGTATGAGTCTCGTGACAAGAGCCAAGATGTTCAGCATACAGTTTACAGGAACAATTTATTAACCAACCATACTAAAGTAATGACATAATACAGCAATTGTGGTCCAAGGGTGAAGGTGGGCAACAATGATGGTCAAAGAGGGATGGTAACAAGGAATGAAAACTTGCACAGTTTTTTGGGATGGCTGACCATTAAAAAATACGACATTGTGATAGTTGTCATTAGATGGTAACGCTGGTATATATATTCCACAATTCTGTCTATTCTTATGACATACAATATGGCATGCGCCTTAAAAGAGCCAAAATCTACAGCTTTCCTCGTAGAACTAGCAGGCAAACAGGTAAATATGGTGTACTACAGAGACCGAACCTTTTCTGTACCCATCTTATTTTTACTTATTATTGTTCCTAGTCTCCCAATAACCAATTTGGTCGACATTTTCTTGTAGTAGTGTACTAAAAAAGACACATGATTAACATGTGCTAATAGCATCTTGTTAATTGCTATAGGGCCAATCATAGAGCCCTCACTAAGTTTATTATGTTGACACACCAATGGAAACTAGTGTCATTTACACCTGGGACTTTGGGAAGATGGGGGACTGATACTGATAGATGAACTATGTGTTACACAATTCCGTCAAGTAGGGGCTTCGCCATGTAAAGGCATTGCCAAATAAAGGGCATGAGAAATGCACGGGCTTCCCCATCAAGGATGCATCTTTAAGGAAGCGCTTTATTTTGGCAGTAAAAGCCAAATGATGTATGGACCACTTGCACTCTTTTTTTTTCCTCTTTGAGCTTCTGTTAGTTATTCCTTTCTTCTTGGTGCATATATAATCAATAATGCTGGAGTGAACTGACATCTTTGAGGCATATGTTGGACAAATTCACGACTTTTTGCAATAAAAAGCTAATTCGTTAATAACAACCATCTTTGTTGATAGTTACTTGTATTGTCAATATGTTAAATGGTTACATATATAGACTATAGTTGGTGTTTCGCATTCTTCTGCTACCTAGAGCCTCTCACCCAAAGGACTTTTGGCCTAATCTGTACCATAAATACGGACCTATTTAAAGTCATCATCTCCAAAAAGTATATAGAAAAATTAGCAAACGTCATTTAATAAGAGCCGCATTGATAATATACTAATGGATAACATGTTAAAAATAAATAGCAATCTGCTTGAAACAAACTGGATAAGAATTAGAGCTTACATTTCCATTTAATCCAATGAACTCGGGAGACTTTATTATCGCAAGCGCAGGAGCAAGAAAAACAAAGGATGGGCCTTGTATTAAAGGCAACCTCGATCCAAAATTCGCTTGTAGAAGAGTGGTCATCCCCGAAACAAAAAGCACAGTGGACACCACATTCGACATATCCTCCTACACACACTAATTCTCATGAGACCATTCCCAATAAAAACACAAATTCTCAAACTTCACATAACCTAAAATCAAAATTCAACCACTTACATGATCACCACCCATTGCCGGAACAATCACAAGCGGAATTAAAACCAACGAACCCAACATAGATAGATAATGCTGGAACCCGTAGAAACCAATAGGAACTGTAAACATATCACAAACATTATATCTGTAATTATAAAGTGTAAAATGACGTAACAGCTAAACATATATAAAAATATATACCAAGACCAGGGGTATCTCTAAGCTCATATTTCATATGCGTATTCCGCGACACAAACTCATCATCAACCAACTGCGGCAACGCATTTTCCACGTCACCATTCCTAACCACTCTTTCTCTCTCTCTCACCGGAGCCGCCGTAACCGTCGCCGCCGCCGGCATCTCAACCGCACCACCATTCTTCACCGGCAACCTCACAGAACCACCACCGCCTTCACCTTCCTTCTTCTTCCTCACCTCTGTACCGTTCACATGCGCCGTTGTAGTAGTACTTACCGGAGGTGTGACAGGAGGTGGGACCGGAGGTCTGGTGATAGGGCCGGAATCAGAGGCATTGGTCTCGCCGGAAAACCTAGGGCGGAAACCGGTGCGTTTGGCCCAGGAGGAAGGTGGTATGGCGGGTGAGCCGTCGGGTTTGGGTCGGGTATTCGGGTCGGACATGATGAATTGTTTGTTAATTCATTGCATTTCAGTGGTGGTGGTTAGATCTAGGGTTTTGAAATAAATATATAAATAAAAAGGTGTGTGGAAATGAATTACTAATAGCAAATGCTCATTGTGTTGTTGTAATCGAAGATCCCAATTTTATGAGATTGATTTTGTGTGTGTGTTTTTTAGTGTGTGTGTGTGAGTGAGAGTGAAGTGAAGTGTGTGATTACAGTGAAAGAAGAAAACGGTGTCTGGAGCGTGAGCTAAACCGCGTTTTTATTTATGAGTCCATGTATTTCTGTCTTTGCATTAAGTGTTCAGCCTTCATGTTTTTGGGATATTATACTTCTAGTCCCTTTGGTTTTGCCATTCATGAATTTAACTAAACCGAATCAAGTTTTTCTTATTCAACTATTTGAATCGTAGGTAGTAGTAGTCCGAAGTCCCAACATTTTCCTTTAACAACCAAATACGAGTATAGTAGTAACCATCTGCTTAGCGCAGATGGCCACCGGCTGCCAGTTAAAGCTTGGGCCCAATACATCTATGCCTTGACCAAGCGAGGGGCGCGGGTTCGAATCCGGCTCGCAGCATGTATCGGGTATCATAGTTAGGCATTTCACAGGCATCACACCTTTGCCGGGTAGGGGTGGTGGGTACCTTGTAGGTACACAGGGTTGAGGTGTCCCTGCCAATCTACATCTCTGACCAAACCAAATATAGTAGTATGTAGTGGATCAATTGAAAAGTGTTACTAATTTAAAAAGTGTAGAAAGTCACTCATCATCTGATAAGTGTCCCTTCACCTATTTTATTTAAAAAATTCGTCTATGGGCAAAATCCTAAAATTCCCCGTTTTTTCTTTTTCCACCTCAAATTTCAAACGCACATATATTTTAAACGATAAACTTTTAAAAAAATCCGATTTCACCATAATTTTTAAAATTTAATTATCTTTAATTTGGTATAAATCTTGTTAATTATTTTGATCTTTTTTAAAAAAAAATATATATATATTCAATAGGTTTTAATTTTCTTGATGTTTTTGCCATTTTTGACCCTATTTTTTATCTTTAAATCTATCAAATCATGATAAACTTAAAACACGAAAGTTGTAGATTTTGGTTCACTTTTTACCCATAAATTCGAATCACTCAAATTTGACATGATATGAGTGAGATATCGCATATTAAAGATGACGTTTTAGTCATATTTGTTGCAAACAAGGTGTTTGATTAAATGTCTAACTTAGATTTTAGTGTTAAAATTGCGTTAAATGCACTAATTTTTGTACCACAACGTATTACTAATCATTTTATTAATGTAAGATTCAAAAAGTGATTTTCTTTTTAATTATCTTTTCATTCCGTAATGGTCAATTTTATTATATGTTCATCAGTTTATGAATAACTGAGACAACATATATTCACCTGATAATGTTTGCAGAGAGATGCCCTTTCACAGGAGTTCTTATACGACGTTCATTGTCAATTAAAAAAAAGAATAGAATCAAGAGATCCATTAAAGCGATTAAATTCAAAAATTAAAATATAATATATTATACTTCTCCTACACTACAGAAATTGCAACTAGTTTTTTGGGATGCTCCATTAAGTTTAAAACATTTCCTTTTAGTAGTTCACTAGTTTGGGAATGATCTGTGCGAGTAAGATTTTTTTTTTTATTTTATTTTATTTTATTTTATTTATCATACAGTTTCCTTAAACTATGTGTCAAACCAATCATTAATTTTCAGGTGAATAGATGGCAAGTGAATTGGCATCTTTGCAAACATTCTCAGGTGAATATATGTTAAGTGAATTGGCGTACAAGAAACTTATTTGATCCGCTTATTTTTGATAATGTTCATTAATTCATTGGTTAGTTTTGGTCATCAATTAATTTTATTTATCGGTTATTTTTTATAATGTTTATCAGTTCAAGTTAGTATTTTTCATCAGTTCATCAAATTTTTCTAATAAAAACACAAAGTTTATCAGTTATTTTTTGATATTGTTCATCAGTTATTTTTTATAACGTTCATCAATTATTTTTTATAATGTTCAGCAGTTTTCGAAAAAATAACGTTCATCAGTTATTTTTTATATTATCATCAGTTATTTTTTATAACGTTCATCAGTTATTTTTTATAATGTTCAGCAGTTTTCGAAAAAATAACGCTCATCAGTTATTTTTGATGTTGTTCATCAGTTATTTTTTATAACGTTCATCAGTTATTTTTTATAACGTTCATCAGTTATTGTTCATCTTTAACGTGCAATATCTCACTCATATCATATCGGATTTGAGTTATTCAAATTTCTGGGTAAAAAATGGCCAAAAAGCTACAACTTTCGTGTTTTAAGTTTTGCAAAATTCGGCCTTTAAACTAGACAGAATTAGAGCCGAAAATGCCAAAAATTTTAAGAAAATCAACACCCACTTAAAAAGTTGAAAGAAAAAAGTTGTGATTCATATATCAAAATGCATACAAAATTAAAGATAATTAAATTTTAAAAATTATGATGAAATCGGTTTTTCATAAAAGTTTGTCGTTTGAAAGTTATTTACATTTTAATTTCGATGGTGAATTATAAAAAAAAGGTTAATAAGACAAAAATGCCCCTGTTCATTTGAAAAAGGAAGGAAAGCGGACTTTTTTGAGATTGACCGTTGGATGTTTATTGTTGGTGATCGGACGGTTAACAATACTATTTATACTTTTTAATTTTGTGTTGCTTTGTATACGATCTCAACTCCATATTAGCATGGTACCCGCGCAAAGCAGTGGGTCCGAAAACGAAGGTTGTTTAACGATTTGATTATAGGTACCTGTCGCCGAATGTTGTTTAACGAATGTTGCTTGGGAGGCGAATTGAATTGAATATGAGTTTTGCTTTTTGAATGAGGAAGATTAAAACGTTGTTAGAACATGTGCTTGATGTTGCTTATTAGAAGAACTGATAGAAAAAAAATTCAAATAAACCACAAATTTGTAAGGCTCGTGTAACCAATCACAAAAGTTGTACATGTATTATAAGTATTTGGTTGTACAATAAATGTTTTATATGTATATGTATTTGGTTGTGCAATAAATCAACAAAAGCCCATTGTAGTCTAGCGGGAGAAATATTTTGCTTTCACCCGGGAGACCCATGTTCGAATCTGGTCAGTACATGTTTTTTAAATCTTACACAATTCCATAATTAACAAGTTTGTAATCTAAAAAATTTAAGCTTTCCATAAGTGGAATGTCCCAAATGCTTTATATATATTTACCTAATGAGGTTTAAACATGAGTTATCTTGTGACAACATGAGCGTGAGTGATGTATCTTGTGAGAACATAAGTGTGAGTGATGATAATTTTCATCTTGAGTATGAATGTGATGGATATGGGTATATTGTCATCGGGTATGATGTTTGATTTCGTACACGTTTGTTAGCTGTTATGTTTGAAATGACGATATCAAGTATATAGATAATGAATGATGTTTATTCTTTATATATAGTTTATAAAATTATGGCTGTTTTGTTAGGATGGTAGTATGTATGTAAAAATGATTGTTTTTCAAACTTATGACGTCACTCGTAAACTAGTTACTTTGAATAATAGACTTCTGAACTTTACATTTGTATCTTAAATCAACTATGACTTCATGGTTACTTAAAATAACTTACGATGTTACTCGTGTTTCAATTACTCACATAAACGTAACACTTTATCTTACGAAAATGAAAATATTTTAATGCTCGACAAATAAATAGGAAAAACAACATATCTAAGTATTACAATTATTAAAATATAAATATGGCTATTTTTCAGTCCTTGGCATCGTAACACTAAATTTTAGTATCGATCAAGTCTGTAAACCCACCAACATTATATCAATAAAACCAGTTTAGCCGGTTAGGTGACGCTTGAAGCCTCGAACTAATTTATTTTGATGGTTTAACTTGTATGCTTATTTTTTGTTTTTGTTCATGTGTTTATAAATTCAAGTTTATTATTATTATTGTTATTATTATTATTATTGTTATAGAACGAAGTTAATGAAATTCAATAAGCCATTAACTCATTTTCGGTTATGTTAATACATAAGGTATATTTGGCGAAAATAATTGCTGCTGAAACTGGAGATGAAATTGTCAATAGACATGGAGATGATGGTTATAAAAAGAGATTATTTTATAAGCTATATAAAGTAGCATTTGATTTTCAGATATTATAAAAGATTATTTTTTTTATATAATCTTTTATAAGTTATTTCTACCGAACAAGATATTTTAAATAGCTTTTTTTTTTTAAATAATCATAATCTCTCAAGAATCTTGTGCGAGAAACATAACCCAAAGCAGTGAAATTTACAAAGCTTTCTAAAATTCAAAGAAACTTATAAACCCACAAACTAAGGACTAAACATGGAAATAGAGAGCTGAGAGGGCCCAATGTTGAAATTAAGTAAGCATTGATTTTGTCGTTGTATGTTCTACCCCTGCGTTATCTCCTAACGTTTGTCTGTACTTTGTAGGGATGATGTCTTTTTATCATGACATGTAATGTACCATGATCCCCGATTCCATACATACCGTGTTATTCGCTTGTCACATTCCGAAATTTACATGTCACCATTAATTCAATTTTTTGTAAACCTTTTTCTGTTAGAAACATTTACTTATTTTTTATTTTTGGATATATGGTATGGTTTTGTTTGCTAATTGCCATGTTTATTGTAAGTTTAGTTAGCCTAAAATTTACACTCACCTACACGTATTGTGGTATCTTTTTTGTCACTCGTAACGAACAAAATATTTTGTTTGATGTATACTTGAGTAACAATACTTAATAGCCAACAAATTTTTGGATAAGTGAGAACCAAATAATATTAATATTAATCGTTTTCTTACAAGAAGCAATGATAATTACAAATCCTTTCGTGATTTAATTACCTTCTTGTTTTCCACATGTTTATTGCCATACTAGCGTTTACTGATGAAGTATAGTCTCATCCAAATACTTTGGAGGAGATAATTGTAGTTAATCGCTAATATTTCTAAGGTAAACTAGAAGAAAACCACTTCACATTGAAACAATCATTTGATATGTATTCCCAAAATTTAAAGGGCAAAAGGTTGAAGCCTGTTAGCGGAGCTTTCTACTCCGCCTAAAAACCAATAAGCTAATTAAAATTGTACAAATCCCTTAATGAGCTGAACAGCTTTTTTTCAAAACAGAATGATCAATGAATAATTGAAACGAACAAAGTCAAGTAAACATTAACATCCACGCACTGGTAAGACACTAGCACTAGCACAAAAGTTGAAACAAATAGGGTTAATTAGTTGAAAATGTATCATACTTGTCACTTTTTTTTATTGTATGTACTGAACTATTTTTTTCTTATTGTCCTCAGGTCCGGAGGCAATAAAGATGGAGCAGGGTTTGCATCGAAATTGGTACAACAGTAGCTGACATACGTTGTACGCTAAGGTACGAATAGCGTAGAGCTTGGTCTGCAGCTACCACTTGGAGCGTGGCGACAACTTAAGCCCCGAAAGCCAAGCTTGGTGCTCATCGCGATTTGTGCGCTGCCTCTAGAAGACAACCTTGTCTCCATAATACTCGTGTCGTGGAGTTAAGACCATATAGTATAAATGGAGTCGTTCACACAGATGAAGAGGACATTCACATACTGATAATCACTTTCTCCCTACTCTCTACTCTGTCTACTATTATTCATACAAAACAAATACTTACTCTCACGTCGGAGTTTGGTTTCGGATTAAAACCCTGGGGCGAGCTAACAACATCTTGTCTTGTTTCAGCCTAAAAGACAAAGGAGCATTCTCAAGACCTCCGAATGATCAGAGCTGAAGAGCATCAACGAAAATTTACTCAAACACTACCCTTTTTCAAAGGAGGTGATGTGCACACAATTATACTATGATGAACAAAGAGATATATTGCATTGGAATTTTGTAACAAAGTGAAGATCCTACACAATTATACTATGATGAAGTGGGAATATATGTATTCATAAAAAAGGTTTTTCTACGTGATAAGAAGGCAAAAAGACACTAAAAATACACAAAAAGGATTCAATGACCCGCAAAAAAACACTCAATGACCCATAAAAGATGTATTTTTTGTGCCTTTTTTCCTTTTTATCCTATGCCCTTGCGGCATAAGATAGAAAAACTCTTCATAAAAACACAATAAATGATGTTGATCAAATCTATACTACATACAAAGAAAACCACATTTGCTTAAAACTTAAAAGATTTAGTAATTTTGTTAGACTAAAATACTATTTCTTATAAAAGAAAATGCAATTTACAACATATATAAATATTTAATAATAATTTAAATAACTAATTTTTTTCATTGTCACTTACTTCGCACCCTATATGCATAAAAATAAATGCACACACTAATTGACGCTATTGTACGTTATTGTTGATATGCGGGATGATCGTCTGGTATTTAAAATGCATACGTATTGTAGAAAAGAAACAAATTTTGTAAAATTGAAATCAATATTATTAGTTGAATACAAATAGGACCAAAAGTTACGTTTGAATGAAGTCTCACAACGCAAGTGCGGCAACAACTAGAAAACAGATTACAAATTTGTTTCAGGATAAATAAATTTTGAGCCAAAATAAATATTATCAGTTTCATATGATGATTGCTCTTTTGCATTAACAAGTTAGGCCGGGCATAATCGTGACCGAGCACGATCTTGCCACGTCAGCTTTTTTTCTCTGACAACCTGACGACGACCAAGTTGCCACAGTCAGTGACCAAGTTATTTTTTTTTTAATTCAAATATTTTAAATAACAAATTTAAAATTCACTAAAAATAAAACAATACATAAATTATTCAAATAAACATTAAAAACATTACGTAAATTATTCAAATAACATTAAAAACATTACAAAAAAATAGCTTGGTACGCGTTCCAAGCAAACTGATGATCCCTACGTATGTACTTTCGTCAAACTTTTGGCTGTGATGCTTGGTACGTGTTCCAAGCAAACTCCGCAAACTCCGTAAACTCACTCATAACTTCTTCATCATCGTCGGAAGACGAAGAACCAAAAAATAGCTCGTAAGATATAATTAAGAGAATGTGTTTGAAGGTATTGATAGAAATGTTAGTTTGAAATTGTGTGTTTAGAAGTGTGTTTGAGGTTGGTATTTATAAGGTTGTAAAGTGGTAAAGTTTAATATATATATATATATATATATAGATTCAAACGGCAACATTTTTGTCAATATGTGTTTGTGAATATCGGTCGTTTTTTCGACCCTTCTCTCCTCTCCCACGACCAACGACCGATCACGAATGTTTTGCCACAGTCGGCACGACCGATCCAATTATCGTTTGACCTTGCCTCCTCGACCTTGGACTATGGCTAGCCTTAGGGTATTGGCAATGAAGGATTCCCACCGATCAATCACAGATTGTCATGTGGCAGACAAAAAAAGGAGGATTCGGAATCCTAAAGTGTTGGCAGTGGAAGATTATGGAGGATTCGGAATCATCCCTTATTTTATTTATTTATTATTTATATATAATGTTACAAATAATAAAAATTATATGTAACTTACACATATATTTCTTCTTTCCAAGAAACACTTCTTTGAACCTTTGAACATCCCTATCTCTCTCACTTCACCTTTTCTCCAAGATTCATTTCATTTCAATCTTTTTTTATAAAAAAAAGTATATAAGGTATTATGGTGGAAAACCGTGAGTAAGCAGCACAAGCTTCAGCACCACCACGACCAGCCACTGTACAACAGCCACTTAGTGCTGCCAGAGGACCTGCTTATCTACCTGCTGAGCAGCTTTCTTCACTTAACTACTGCATCCATTCTAATCCTACACGGGGTTTGTTTGTTTTGTATATCTTTATTTTTAATCTTTTTCATAAAATAAAAATAAAAAATCAAACCCCCCCTCCCCTTCCAACGGTTAGTTTTTTGTTTTGTCTTTTCCCCAAGACGCGTCGGCTTCCCCAAGCTTCCAAAGCACTAGCCGCTAGCGGCAAGGGGGTTGACGGCGGTGTTCGCCGGCGGCCTTCCCCCAAGCCGCTGGCAGCATAACCTCCGTTGCCAACACCCTTATGATTTGAAATTAACAAAAGAATTGCATGTGTTTCATAGTTCAAGAAAGTGTCGTACTTTATAGAAACATACGGAATATCACACCTTTATTTGAAGTGACAATACAATGTTACTTGGTATTTTCATTTGCTAATTATGTTTACTTTGATCAAGGTTGAAATTGAAGCTCTTACGGGACCACCATTGAAACCACTTGCTGCTATTTTAAACGCAATTTGCCAATATATTGTACTGTTCATATTTTAGTTTTCTGTTAACAAGGGTCCATAATATTCCTTCAAAATTCTCAAAGCAATACTTTTAGTAAAAAAAAGTTAGTTCCTGACAGGATAATGTTCTATATTAAAATTTCTTATAATAATGTTTGTCATAAAACAAAAGCCACATGCTCCAGAAATAGGAAAGAAAACAATATTCCAACAAATATTATACAACTCAATAAATCTTGACGGCAAATTTTAATTGTAACTTTTGTAAGGATGAAAAAATAGGACATACTGACATAGAATTATAAGTCGGTGCTAAATGATCAGCAAGTAGTTTGTGTCGAATGTTCAGGCCATCGTTTGGATGACCAACTCGTCATAAGCATGGTGAATGCTTTGTTACAAGCATCTCACATACATGACCCATAACATACGTTTTAACGAGCTTAAGATGAATCTAAGAAATAATGAATTCACACTATATTAATGTATATCAAACAAAAGTTTGTAACATTTATAATCTCCAACTGCATTTCACATATTCTTCCCTGATCTTAGATGTATCAAATGACATAAGTATTGTCACATTCATAGTAGCTCAAGGTAACAAGTAGCATCACGAAAGACCAACATCACCACCCACCTTGATTCATCTCTTACTGGTCTTACTATCTTTTTAATATGATATGTTGATACATCTTTGTTCCTTACCCATTCACAATATTAATTTTGCAGGCACGCAATTTCCGCCTCTTTATTCTTTCCCTTGACTTTTTTTTCCCCTCCTCATATGTGGTGCTCTCTCTTTGTCTTGGTACTCTTTCAAGTCTTTTTCATGTCATGTGCTTCGCTAAGTGTTAACATTAAGCTAGTTGCACCCACATTATGCAGATGTGCTACCTACGATTGCTATGGCCCAATTACATGATGGATAAGATCGAGCTATCAAGTTTGAGCATGATTCATCTTGATTACATGATTCGACTTGCTATCCATTGTTTAATAAATATTTGAATCTCGTTGGCCATTTCATGTTGACATGTTGTTAAGGTGTGCATCCGTGATCCGTCATTATATGATGTGAACGTGAAAGTATACATAAGTAAAGATTATGCTTAGTCGATGCGATGAGATAAAGGATGAAAACCGGCAAAATATAATTAAACAAAAAACAATAACATTTATATCTGTAACTATTGATGAGGTATGTCCTCCTCCGGATACTCTGGAGGAGATAATCACAATTAATTCCAAATGTTTCTAAGACAAACCTACTCCATGATGAGGCCTTGTCTGCTCAGGAGATCAATGTCTCCTCAGGAGAGCATTGTCCGCCCAGGAGATCAATGTCTGCTCAGGAGAGCATTGTCCGCTTAGGAGAGCTGTCTGCTAAGGAGATCAATGTCTGCTCAGGAGAGCTATCTGCTGAGGAGATCAATGTCTGCTCAGGAGAGCTGTCTACTCAGGAGAGCAATGCCTGCTCAGGAAGCATAATGACGGAGCAGTGCCTGTATCAGAGCTAGTACACTGAAAACTAGGGGTGAGCATGGGGCGGTTCGGTGCGGTTTTTGGCCGAAACCGCCCCGCACCGCAAAATGCGGTTTTTAAAAAATGAGGATCCGCATCCGCGCGGTTTTTGCGGTTTCGGTTTTGCGGGTTTATGCGGTTTTGCGGGTTTTTGGTTCAAAGTTTTTTTTTTTTTTTTTTTTTTTTTTTTTTTTTTTTTTTTTCCTTCCTTGAAATTATAACTTTTGGTATATATTACCTAAAAAACTTAGATGATAATTAACAATTAAAATGTGTTTGAAATAATTTATTATAAAAGTATAAACAAAATCATTTTATCATAAAAAAATTATAAATTTTAGTGTGTTATTCTAAAAAATAAAAAAATATATTTAAAAAAATATATCTAAAAAATAAAAAATTATAAATTTTAGTGTATTATTTTAGTGTGTTATTCTAAAAAATGAAAAATTTTAGAGTGGTGCGGTGCGGTTTTTCGGTGAAAACCGAAACCGCACTACAAAATCGGTTTTTATTTTTTTCTGAAACCGATCCACCGGTTTTTGCGGTTTTGCGGTTTTTGTGGGTCGGTTTTTTGCGGTTTTTGCGGATTTGCGGTTTGCGGTGCGGTTTTTGCTCACCCCTACTGAAAACTGACATATGTAGTACGATGACATGCGAATAGCACAGACGCTTGGTCCACAAACTAACATAGAGACAACTTTGACTCCGAAGACCAAGCCTGGTGCTTATCAGCGCTTTATGTGCTGCACCTAGAAGACAACTTAGCTTCCACAAAGGGTTTTGTCATGGAGCTAATCACAGGTAGTATAAAAGGAACTGTTCACACACGTGAACAGGGGGCTGGACACACACACACACACTCCGATACAGACTTCTCTCTACCCTTACTCCTCTTTACTTATTACTTATCACTCATTTATACCAAGTACTTACTCTCACGCCGAAGCTTGGTCTCGGACTAAAAACCCGGGGCGAGCTAACGGTGTTCTTTCTTATTTCAGCCTGCAAGATGAGGGAGTTACCGCGGAGTCTCCTGAAGCTTAGGGTTGAAGAGCATCTATGGAATTTTGATTAAACATTGGCGCTGTCGGTGGGACCTTTATACCACTCTACTAAGTTCTAAGCAATGAACGATAGTATTAGGGATTCTCATCCGGAGGAAGGTAAAAACTTGAACACTGGGATACAAGAAACTGGGAGGACTTATATGGGAAGATCCTCCGTCTCCTCCGGACTAGTTCATGAAGGACCTTCTTCGACATTCATGAAGCAAAACATTGAGGTGTTAAGGATCGTGATCAAAGAACTTGACAATAAGGGCAAGGAGAAAGCAACTCCCCGCAGACACTCGTGCGGAGGATCATGAGGTGCTGGACCGGAGGAGTATCAGGAAAGCCCATCAGTGGAGGTTAAAGGATACTCCTCCGATGGATCAAGGCCATGCGAAGTGCCATTCTTCTGGTACCCACTCGTTCTATCTCATATATCAGTTCCAGATACTTGTAAGTGCTTAAACTCTTTGTTTTTATGTGTTCTAAAGTTTCCATGTGAAGTTTAAAATCACTTAAGTAAATCTGTTGGTAGCAAAACTGTCAATCTTGCCTTAGCCTCTTTGCAAACGATGCATATTACCATATCTAGAGTATATATCCGGGCCTCATGCCTAAAACACACATCGTGCATGAAGGAGCACCCTGTTAGGCTTTCTAGGAGCATGTATAGTTTACACCAATTGGCAAGATGATGTTATCTGGTGGACTAGGAGTGTCTCCTCCGGAGGAGCATCTCCTCCCTACTAGTCACTAGGCTTGACTTAAACTATAAGCTTGTACCATGATCTACAGTTTAAATATAAATGTTCTTGTGAAAATGATTCACATATGGGCGGTCGAATACCTACCTTTAGGAGTATGATCAGTAAAGAGCTAGTATGCAAAGGCATAAGAGTATTCACTTAACACTCTGTTACGCGATAACCCTCCGAGCCAGCACCTCTTCAGAACCATGCTCTAGTCATTTACGTATGAATGTCTTATCCCACCATCTGGGAGAGAGCTCATAATTGCTTGTAGAAGCTCTAGCACATGAATGTTAGAACCTTAGCTTTAGGCTAATGAATAACTATATGTATCGGATCTGGAGGAATTATATTTCTTTATTCTTCGAAAACTCCGACCCTCAACTCCATAGCTTTCCCCATGTTGTAATTTTGAGTCATGACTAATAGCTCTAATCTCATGAGCATGCTCGGTCATGAGCTCATCAGGAACGATATGAGCAGATTCATCCTTCGGGTGGAATGAATGAGAACTACATGCTTCCTTCGTCGGAGTAGCCCTGCTACAACCAGAGGCATCGGAACCTTCCAAAAGATGAGATACAGGTTATTCGCTTCTTTTTTGAGTTGGGATCTCCGTTTATGCCCCGGATGAGGACTA
This sequence comes from Artemisia tridentata subsp. tridentata, assembly GCA_021014915.2. Classification (NCBI taxonomy): domain Eukaryota; kingdom Viridiplantae; phylum Streptophyta; class Magnoliopsida; order Asterales; family Asteraceae; genus Artemisia; species Artemisia tridentata. Next base: position 270,122,635 of record CP139503.1, read on the forward strand.
TTGCCTTTATATCATAAATAATGGGAGGAAGCGCAGTCTCTGGAACATCCGCTGTTTGAGTTGTATGGTTGAACTTGTTATCACGAAACAATCAACTAACGTCGGATGGCTTGCTACCTCCGTACGAAAAGGGTAACTCCTACTAATGTATTCCCCATGGTAAAACTGTACCATCGGTGGTTAGGCTGAGCAACCTTTGCTAATTGACTCCACAGCAAAAGGCCGGGAACACCCACCTTTCATTTCGCGCATATAGGCTACCAGATGACTAGCTACATCGGTAGCGAAATGTACACACACTATAACTAGATTCCTGAGTTGGCAAGTTAAGCAACTCAAAGGACTAAGGTCCAGGATACATCGCGAGCAGGCAGTGCTCGTGAAGGGCTTGCATCTCGAGGCTTAGTAATAACAAAAACATGTGGTTTAGTACTATATGGAAGGATGCTTCCAAAGAGGGATGCCTCATAAACATCCTAAGGATGAAACACCTTGAGTTATTTTGTGCACTTGTGATGATTGACATAAATGATTGACATCCGGAGTGATGGTGCAATCTTTGATTGGGCTAAAATTCCAACTAGCCGATAGCCTCTTGTGGAGTGGTTGAACAACCCCTCCGGAGTGATGGTAAAATAATTAGTGGAACAATTAGTAACTAGCTCATAATCTCCTCCGGAGTAGAGGAACAATGTCTCCTTCGGAGTGATGGTATAGTCTTTGGTTGAGCAACCTATCTGGTCTACTCATGGTCTCCTCCGGAGTTAAAGAAAAATGTCTCCTCCGGAGTGAGGGAATAAACTTTGGTTAAGAGACATGTCAAGACGTATCATAGTCTCCTCCGGAGTTGAAGAACAATGTCTCATTCAGAACGATGGAATCAACTTTGGTTGAGTGACAAGACAAGTCAACCTATAGTCTCCTCCTGAGTAAAGAAACAATGTCTCCTTCAGAATGATGGAATAATATTTGGTTGAGCGACATGCCAAGTCAGCTCATAGTCCCCTCCGGAGTAGAGGAACAATATCTTCTCCGGAGTGATGACACAACCTTCAGTTGAGCAACCTCTACTTAGCTCTAATAATTTCTCTCCAGTAAGTAGATAATCCGGATGGAGAAGGTAGCACAAGGATATCGATCTAAGTGTTGCATATATTAAAAGCACCCACATAAGGTGCTCGGTATGCGCTGCACGTAAGCAGACGCTATACCAGTATGGAAAAGTAACGTAAAGATGTTGATCTAAGTGTTGCGTTCGAATATTGGAACAAATGTATGTGGTATCATAACTTTACAAAATACGACTGTGGTTAGTGCACATCAGCATATACTGGTTTAGTACATGCGATGTTTGGCACACAAACTGGTTCAATGCACGGGGTAAATCACACGGACACCGAACCAGCTGTTGCATCAGTAGACACTGGGTAAAACAATCTGGGCATCACATCGGTATTTGTTGTAGTATGCATTTATCTAAGTGTTGGGGTATGTTTGCGCATGTAGCCCAACAGCCTCATAATGACTGGCACTACACAAAATAAACTAAGGTACCAGTAGGGAAGCATGAGGGCTTAGGATAGGGGTATGACTCGGGGTTCGTCTGAACACTTCACGATTAGACATACTTAAGCTTGGAGCAACCTTGAAAGGTCCTCTGGCAACCGCGTACTGTGAAAAATGGTAATTTTACGTACTATTATTTTAACACTAAAAATATTTTTTTATCGGAAAATGCACATTATTTATTTTGTGACACTTATTGACAATTTAATTTTAAAAATGAAAAGCTATCTCGTTTTTTCTGGAAAATGACCCCGCACGCGTACCATCACTCAATTAGTTATGGCAATAATTAATTTAACTCATGTTCGAGTCCATAAAAATGTTCTTATAATACTTATATAAAAACACTCCCGAAAATGTATTTATTACGTTTTACTTGTAAGTGTAAAAACGAGACACCGCGACTCACGTTTAAACATAAACGGGATACGTAAAACATTATGGGAATTCACATTTTAAAATTCCCACTCTTTTCTAACCTAGATGTGTCGCGCCTATATGCAATCTAACACAACTAAACCCGAATGTATACGTTTTTCTATTATGTATACGTATTGAACTTGGATCAAAAACACATTTTGTACGCAACCAAAACCAACACGTCGAGTTATAAACCTTGTTTAACCCCTCTCAAATTCTTGACATGTCGAGTGTCATTCTAGTATATTTTTATACTCATTACAATGTTACAAAAAATTTAGTATTATTTTACCCGGTGTTTTAATTTCATATATTCTTAAATAGATATACTTACGACAACTAAAGTATTTGCGAAACGGTAATTACTTAAACACCCGATACGTATACAAAATACATTTTCATAATTTTTACAACTTTATTACACTCTATTTTGTTCCAATACAATTTATTTCTAGCTAACTTAATATCTAAATATATATTATACACTTTAAAACCTAAAATATCTAGATTTTATTAGACAAAATCTTACTAAAGTCAAATCAACCCATACTCCCCCCCCCCTCCCCTTGACTTCGGCCATACCACCATCACCAACACCATACTACTTTGACAACTTTTTCTCCCTAGCATTAAATGCTGGATACTAACTTATAAATATTTACAAAAAACTCTAATTCATTTCTATTATATAAAGGATGAGCTAGTAGTTCATTTTCACAAAGAAAAACACACATAAATCCCTACTTTTCTCTCTATCATATTCGGCCAAGGGTGAAGAACAAGAAGAAAAATATGGTGTGTGCTTAAAAGTGCGTATTTAGTGTTTATTCGGGTTTATAAACTAGTTACAAAAGGTTTTGAAGTTATATTCGGGTTATATTGTTCTAGTTCCTATCACAAATTCATCATATTCAAGTAAGATTAAAAATTAATTTTATACTTTTACTTATGTATTTGTATACATTCCTTATGCTCATTTAAGCATTTACTAGGTTAAATATTTATTTAAACTCATTTCATCACCTATATCACCTATATACATGTTTGTGAGATTTTATCATGATTTTATTTTATTTTGGAACTATATAAATTGTCAAAGAATTGGTGAAAGATATTAGGATAGATTTGGAGTTGATTTGAAGGGATTTTAATTTAGAAAATGGATTATTGAAAAATATACGCGGAAGCGCTGCCCAAATTTCTAATTCTTAGAAAATAAAGTTATTTTTACAAGGATTTAGTTAAAGAAATAGAAAATAGATTTTCAAACGAAAACGTGGTCGTTTGAATGGATAAAAACGGATTTATAACAAATAAAATACGAGTTTTCTAAATATATTATCGATAACTATTCTTCAGAAAAATAAATAGTTTGTTGTCCAGATTTTTATCATGGTAAAACTAAGCTTTAAAAGATAAACCGAGTCCTCGATTCCTTAAAATGTGTTAGTACTTTTAAATACCTTCGCGAGGATAGGTAGAACTTTAAAAACCGAGCTATAACGAAGAAGTTATGACTTAACAAAGATACCGACGAAAAATATTATTTTGACAACTTTCTATTAGTGAATAGTAAACTGTTTTTATTTTTAGAAATGAACTTTGGACACTTTAGGTGTGGTTTCGGATAAAATGTCATAAACGAAAGTTGTGGTGTTTTGGTTACATACTTTAGTCGAGTCGGAAACTTTTCCAAATATATATTACTGAAACATTCATATCGTAGTTACGATACATACTTGCTAAAAATCCCAAAATGTATTATTTTATAACTAAACTTGCAAACAAACATGTACGGGTGATATAACATTTTATAAATTGCATACACGACACACAAGCAACATCAAACACAACCACTTGTAAACACTTAAACTTGTTTAAACACTTTGAGTCGTGAGTACACATAATTGTAAACTAAGAATTGTCATACTAATTTAGGTCGCGTGTTGGTGCCACACACTGCTACTATTTGACTTTTCATTTCAGATGACTATTTTCTGAGGTGAGTTCGTAGCCCCACTTTTAACTCATATTTGCTTTGCAAACTTGGGGTGAGAAACATGCTTACTTTTATGGACCATTTAAACAATGCTTTTGTTTAAAAAACTATTACGTGTTAGCCTAAGTACTGTATCCCAAATTCATGCCCCTACTCATGTACCGTTAGTTCCCGCTGGGAAGCACGAGTGATATAAATAGATCTATTGAAGGTGACACCTCCATCCGTGTTGGAGAGCCAACTGTCCAGATAAGACAAACGGATGTATATCATGTCGAAATACAAGTTTCATGGGATAGAACACTTGTCGGGCCTTATTATTATTACATGAACTCATTTCATGCACACTGTCGTAGCTTCGGTAACATGGAACTTAGCGCAGCGTAGTAGACTTTCGTATAACATTATGCACATTATAATGTTAACTCGTAAACTTATTGGTCCAACTTTACTGTTTTATGTAAACCTATGAACTCACTAGCTTTTTGCTGACTTTTTAGCATGTTTTTCTCAGGTGTTTAATTGTTTGATGTAAGATGATGCAAGGCAGAGCTTGGCAGGGGCATATGCACACTTTTGGAGTGTACACATAACACTCATGACCATTGTTTTGTAATATGGGACAACTTAAAACTATTATTGGCCTTGTTTTCCGCATTCATAACTATGTAAAACTTATGTTTTGATAAAATGAAACTTTAAAACGGATTAGATAATCCGTTCTCTATTACTGGCGTTGTGTTTCCAATACGTAGCACCCCATATATCACTTCCGCTGCATTCTTGTTAGACCCGTATCCCGGTTACGAGTAGGCCTCACCCTAGATGGAATATGCTAAGGACTTTATGTGATTGGTTGGTCTACAAAGTTACGTGGAAAGTCAAACCCGATAGTTAAGTGGTAGTCAAAATATGTGTTATAAAGTTATGAAAAGTGTTAGGTGCCACAAATGGATAGGGAATGGACTTCAAGGGCTTAAGTTGTCATATGCCATTTGTGTTATAAGTTACTTGTGGCTAAAATAGGAGGAAAGAGACTTGAGGGGCCATTCTTGCCATTAGCCCAAAGTTGCAACCTAACTTGTATTATCTAGGGAATTCTAGACCATTCCCTCACTATTCTAGATAAGGTTGAGGTCCGGCTTTATGGAGGATAAAAAGAGAGGGAAAAGTTGGTGGTGTCTTAAGAAGAAGAAGAAGATGAAGTCCTTATGGTTATGACTATCCCTAGTGAAGATCCCCACAAGTAAGTAACCTCTAATTAGTGTTTAATTGGTTAATTGAAGAGTTAGGGTTTATGTACCCAATTTGGGGAAAATGGGTAAATGGTGTTTTAAATATAATTAAGAGGTAATGATGATTATGTGATGTGTTGATAATGGGATTAAGTTAGTAAATGATGGGATTGATGATCATGTAATCAATACATGATTATATGATGATTAGAGAGGGTTAGAAGTAGTTTGATGGGTTTTATAACCTTTTTTCATGATGTATTGTGTTATGTGTTAAGTGCTTGTATGATGTTATGGTTATGGTTAGGAAGTAATGATGATGATGATGATGATGATGATGATGATGACTAGTAAGGATGATGATAATGGTGGTGAAATCATGAATGATAGAATAGCTTGGATATGAGGTAAGTAACTCTCACTAAAACATGTATTATATGTGTATTATCATATATGTATTATGGTTGTATAAGAGTATAGGATTGGGTTTAGAAGTGTTGTGGGTTAAGGATGGATGGCTAGTGGTTTCGACTAAGGGTATGTTAGCTCGTTGGATATGGACTAATTAAGGTATGTTGTTGATTATGGTTGTGATGAATAGATGTAGTTATGATGTGAAGTTAGTATGATACGGAATGAATAATGTAGTTTGGAAGCTTTATTGCGATTATGATGCTTATGTGGAAATATGTGTATGAGATATGTTTTATGTCGGGTTACTTACTAAGCATAAGCTTACCCTTTTAGTTGTTAATGTTTTTGTAGGTTTATGTGCGACAAGGAGTAAATACTTGGATTATAGCTTAAAGAGTTGGAAGCGGGTTGGAAGATAATGAGCGTTAGGAGCTAGGTAGAATACCGAGCTCGAGACAAGGTTGTACCCCTGAGAGTCTTTCTTATGATTTGGATAGTGTGTGTCGAGTCGTCATAAAGTTTGGGTGGTCAAGGGTGTGTTCAAGTGTGTCAAATGGTTTACGGTCAATGTTTAAGGGGGCGTTTGGATTAAGGGTGTTTTTACCCATTTTGGGTTGTAAACGGGTCAAGTGTCGTTGGAACATGTCATATATGTTAAAGTAATGATGTTGGTCTAGTTTGGTGGGCAAATGAAGTGTTATAGATGATTTGTTATGTAAATGGGTCAAAATGGGTTTAATGCATAACCCGTCATATTGTTCATCTTGGTTCTGAGTTTGTTTGTTCATCTTGGTTCTGAGTTTGTTCATCTTGGTTATGAATTGTGCATCAGAGTTTGTTCATCTTGGTTATGAGTTTGTTCATCTTGGTTATGAATTGTGCATATGAGTTTGTTCATCTTGGTTATGAGTTTGTTCATCATCTTGGTTCTGAGATTGTTCATCTTGGTTGTGAAATTGTTCATCTTGGTTATGAGTGTGGGTTTTGGCAGATTTTCGATAAACTTTGGAAAATCATATCTTTTGAACCGTAAGTCGTTACGGGTCGCGCCACCCATTGTTTTAAAGGTATTTGAGTCTAGTTTCATTTAAAAATAGTCTCAAAGTCTAAATATGTATAGATTTTTGTCAGCTTGTAAAAGAGTAACAGTGTGTCAGTAAAAGTCAAGCGTTTCCGCACAAAAAGTTTTAAATTTTGGTGTAAGCGGGCACGGGGTGTAACAACTTGGTATCAGAGCTTCGGTTTAAGTGAATTAGGTTTCCTTTAGGTTACCTAGTCTTAAACCACTCGTAGGAACGTTTAATGTAAGTGCTAGTGATGCGGGAAGTAGTTGTTAGGTATGAAGTGGATTATGTTTTATGTTAGATAAGCTAAATGATGATAAGCGATGAATGTGTTTTATATGTATGTGATATAAGTCCGTGGGGTGTAGTGTTTAAGTGATTAGTTAGCCGTGCACCTCGGTCGGTGCCGGTGATTGTTTTGTGATTAGAAAATGTGGGATAGAGTAATGGTATTGGAATATGAATAAGAATGGTATTCAGTATTAGAGATGGGTTAATAGGTAAATCTAAATATTGATGTTTAAAGTATGAATATTATAAATGTGCTAAAGTATAACATGAAAAGATAAGATGAAACTAATGTACTAATAATATAGGGTTGGATGGTATGAAGGGTAAAGAAAGAGGCTAAAGAATAACGGCATGTAATGATTATGATCTGTAAGATATTAATGACCAACTGATCCGTGCTAAAGTTTATATATAATATCAGACGGATATGCGTGATACCGCGGGAAATGACAAATCAACTTTTTAGGAAAAAAGGTTAACTTACAAAACCCGTGAATACGATATGTGTAATACCGGGCAAGTGTTACCCGGGTCGTGTCCCAGCGAGGTTGGAATCGAGGATCGTGTAAGGTTTGGAATTAGAGTGACTGATGATTGTCATATGGAATTTTGTATTTTTTTTAAATTCTAAAAAAGAAATGAGAAACAAATTCTCAAGGAAAATTAAGATTAAATAAAATTAAACTAAAAACGTGATACGGGAATTCTAAAAACGGGTTTAAAACTAAGATATATGGAAATCTAATCCTACAAGTGTTATTTTATTTTTCCTAAGTTATAAATGACAAAAGAAAATTTAAAAAAAAAGATTTATATTTTTCTGACTTTTATATTTTTTATTATGAATTAAAAACTGTTTTAAAAAAAAAATGCATAAAAAATATTAAAACTATTCTAAAAATTATGAATTTTTTTTGTGAAATAACTTAATGTTAAAACAAGCCTAGGAAAAATACAAACAAGGTGCCAGCTTATTGGGATAAGCTGGTAATAAGCAAAATGGTTCGGATAGCTTAAAATGAAAAAGTGGTATAAGAATTAATGGGTGCAAAGTTTAACTGGAAAAGACCCAAGGGCAGTTGGTGAGGTGTGTGGTGTGTGAGTCAAGAGACCAGGGTTCGAATCCCTTGGCTCTCTTTTTGCTTTTTTATTTTCTTTTTTGGTTTTTCTGATTGAAACTCAACAAGCACAAGGTAATAAGCAACTTTTACAACTTATACCTTTTTTGAAAACCTCAAATAAGCCCAGAAATAAGCCAAGGTTTGCTGATCAGTGGACTATAAAGGGGATAAGCCCAAGGTTTTGATCTAAAAGGCTGATAAGCTATTTAATAAGCTAAAGGAAACTTGAAATAAGCTAAACAACTGATAATGAGCTAAATTGAAAATTGAATAAGCCACAAATACTCAGAAATAAGCACTGAGCAAAGCAAATAAGCACAAGAGTGGACTGATGCACAGGGCAAATTTTGGATTCTAGGCAACTTTAAGCTTAATTATAAGCACTTAGATGTCTGCTAAAGACTACACAAGCTTAACAAACTTAAAGTTCACCTACTGAGGGTCTCAGAAACCAAAAATCAGACAAAGAGAAGCTTATTTAAGGCTTGTGAATAAGCTGAGAAGTTGGCTCAGTCCACTCACTTAAACTCTGATGACTCAGGTTTAAGTTGAGTTGATCAGTCAACTTAATAGCTTAGATTTAAGCTTAAATAAGCCAAGAAAAGGTCTGGATTATGGAATAAGCAAAGATCAACTAGCAATCTACTTGATTACTGAAAACCAGACATTAAATAGAACAAATAAGCACTTATATGGGGTCTAGAAAAATTATGCAGACTGCATATATGGACCTGATGTGCAGACTTGGGTTTTGGTCAAATCACTTCAATTCCAACTGAAATGAGTCCAACTCTTGAATATGAACTTTAACCACTAAATATAACCCAAAGTTACCAGAAATGAGGACCAAATAAGCTCAAGCTTGTGAGAAGCTTATATGAGCAGTCCAAGTTCTATGATCTCCACAGTCAACTCAAAACTTCAAAATGGCTCAAAACAGTTTAAAGGCTTCTACTAGCAACTGAAACATACTTAGTTAATCATGATCAAACTTAAGGAAAGTGCAAATGAACAGTGATTAACCCAAATGACCCATTTTGCCTTTTTATGCCAAACAGTCCTTTAGAAGGGCTGATTTGGATTTAAAACTAGAACTAACCAATTTAACTGATGATTCTGACTTGTTATGGATTAAATAACTTAATTAAGCTGATATAAGGAGTTTTCAATATGTAAATAAGCACTAGTTAAGCTAAGGTCAATACTAAGCTAAGTTGACTGATTTTATCTTTAAAAGTGAAAATGAGATTTAAACTTATACTGACTTATCAAACTAACTTAAATTAACTCAAATAGCATAAGTAAGTACTGAAAACACCAAGAAGAACACAAATAAGCAGTTGTACAGTAAAACATGAAATTTGGAATTATGCTTACAAATTGCTTTTGCTCAAATCAAGACTGAACTATTAACCACACAAACCCCAGCTTGTTAACACAAGCTAATAAACCCCATAAGCTCCTTCATGAGTAGCTTATCATCCAAAACTGCTTATCTTGACCTCCAGTTGACTTTCTTTGACTTTTCTTGGATTTTTAAGATTAGAACTGAATTAAACTAACATAAGCTTATCAAAAGCTATAGTGAGCTTATGTAAGCTCATAGGAACATCAAAGAAGCTATTTTCAATAACACTAAACTTGATTCGAATTCTCAGTACACATAGAAACTTGAAACTTGGAATTTGCATTAACTTTTGGAATTTGTACAAAGATAAACATCAAACAGACTTAAAGTAACTTGGAATAATAACTGGAAACTAAATTTGATAAAGCTTAAATAATTAAAATACAATACGATTAAGGAAAATTAACTACTTGGCAATTAAGGCTTACAATGACTCCTATTTATACTACACTGAGGTGGGTTCTTCTTCTTATCTTCCTCTGAACCTTTTCCAGCCCTTGGATAGCTTTGAATCAATCTCAGTCGTTAAAACCAATTTTGGCGCCAAAAATGTGATAGTGGGAAAAACCACTTGACTGGTTTCTTGTGATGATAACGAAGCAATTAATGCTTCTTGGTTTGTTAGGAAGAGTGTTGAGGAAGCTTGGAGGGGGTGGATTGTGTCAGGGATAAGGTGGCTATGGTGGTATGGTTTTTGGCGGGTAATGGTTTTGGAAGATGAGTTTGACCGAGTCAAACTGGTTTTGGCTAACTCAAAGAAAGAAATAAGGCCGGGTTTATTTTATTGGATTGGGCTTGGGTTATTTAATTTGATTGGGCTGGGTTTATTAGAAATGGGTTAAGGTTGGGTTTTATTTTAGTTTGTGGATTTAAATGGAATTGGATTTAACTTTGAGGGACCATAATTGTAAAATCTGAAAATCCAAGGACTAAGGCTGCCAAAAGTAGAAATTATTTCCAAGGATCATTTGTGTCATTTTGGTATTTTTGGGGGTTGTCTTTGACTTTTGTATTCACTTGGTTAAATGTATAATTGTTGTCGAGTCGATCCAAAAATGCTCGTTTTTGCTCCATTTTCAATCCTTTAGTACCTGAAACACATAAAACACAAACCAAGGATATCTGCAATATATATTGGGTGTTTTTGGTCATTTTAGTGTCTTTTATGTGTATAAAATGATGAGTATTTACACACTCATCAATCCCCCACACTAAACTATTGCTAGTCCCTAGCAATCCGATCATATAAAGTAATGAAAGGATCAAAAGAATACCAAGCATACCCCGTTTTGATTTTTTACAATGCCAGAAATTTAAACTTAGAACAAAATATATAACAAGCTTGATTTCCAAAAAAGTTATCGTGGAACGGGATTCACACAAACTGGGTGTCTCCAGGGAATTGTAATCGTCATCCTCTTTTTTATACTTCCAACTAAGCATAAACTCAATGTGCAAATGCTTTTGTAAAATGCTAACACTACTTATATCAATAATCTATGTAAGCCGAAACTTAACTTTTCACTCCCGCATATATTCAAGTTAGGTGACTGTGCTTGATTTTCAAAATTTTGATCACAAAAATCGACGTTTTTATCAAAATTTGACTAATATTAGTTGAAAGATAGATGTAAAATTTACAACAAGCAAGCTTCAAAATTTATAGCATTTTGCAATATCATTCCATTTTTGCATTTTGCAATATCATTCCATTTTATTTTATTTTTTTCTTTTCATTTTTTCATCATTTTTCATTTTTTTTAATACATGTGCAACATAAACTAACGGAGTTTCACGGAAACCAAGATCTTACACCTTCTGGTATAAAGGATCCAAGGGCCGTTACAACGGAGAGTTCCAAGACTCTAAACATTCCTGAAATGAGGATCCAAGGGTGTTAGACCAAGACCTCACACATTCTTGAATTAGAGGTCCAAGGGCCGGGGTAAGAGGGTAGCCAAGACCTAAATGCCTTCCGAAAATAAGAATCCAAGGGCCGATCTTGAACCGTAGCTTTTTAGCACATACATTTATTACTTAACTTTTACATTATTATGACATATGCTTGTTCCGAAGTTTAAATAAAGCTTTGAACTAGTATTTTCCAAAATCGTATAGAAAAATGATTTTGTGTGTTCAAAAGTTTGAAAATAAGCACTAATTAAGTCAGATTAGTTATCTCCTGGGAGGAAAAGCCATAGATTACTTATATAAGCTCTAAAGAAAACCAACTATTCTACGCTTAGCATTTTCATTTGCACAAATCGTAAAACCTTAGTCTAATCGTTAAGGAAGCAGCCAGATCAAAACTCTGGCAGAGTCGGGATTCCCCTTATTCTAACCTAATCAAGACTAAACACTTCTTTTTATTGCAATTTCTTATCTAAAAACGAAAAAAAAATTTAAAATTTTGGCCAAAACGGGGGTACTAGGGCACTAGAAGGTACAAATGTGACAAAATTTGCGAGAATTCCCCCCCACACTTAGAATTGACTTTCATTAACTAAACTAAATTACTATCTTTTTAATATGATATGTTCATACATCATTGTTCCTTACCCATTCACAATATTAATTTTGCAGGCACGCAATTTCCGCCTCTTTATTCTTTCCCTTGACTTTTTTTTCCCCTCCTCATATGTGGTGCTCTCTCTTTGTCTTGGTACTCTTTCAAGTCTTTTTCATGTCATGTGCTTCGCTAAGTGTTAACATTAAGCTAGTTGCACCCACATTATGCAGATGTGCTACCTACGATTGCTATGGCCCAATTACATGATGGATAAGATCGAGCTATCAAGTTTGAGCATGATTCATCTTGATTACATGATTCGACTTGCTATCCATTGTTTAATAAATATTTGAATCTCGTTGGCCATTTCATGTTGACATGTTGTTAAGGTGTGCATCCGTGATCCGTCATTATATGATGTGAACGTGAAAGTATACATAAGTAAAGATTATGCTTAGTCGATGCGATGAGATAAAGGATGAAAACCGGCAAAATATAATTAAACAAAAAACAATAACATTTATATCTGTAACTATTGATGAGGTATGTCCTCCTCCGGATACTCTGGAGGAGATAATCACAATTAATTCCAAATGTTTCTAAGACAAACCTACTCCATGATGAGGCCTTGTCTGCTCAGGAGATCAATGTCTGCTCAGGAGAGCATTGTCCGCTCAGGAGATCAATGTCTGCTCAGGAGAGCATTGTCCGCTTAGGAGAGCTGTCTGCTAAGGAGATCAATGTCTGCTCAGGAGAGCTGTCTGCTGAGGAGATCAATGTCTGCTCAGGAGAGCTGTCTACTCAGGAGAGCAATGCCTGCTCAGGAAGCATAATGACGGAGCAGTGCCTGTATCAGAGCTAGTACACTGGCCATCAGAGCTAGTACACTGAAAACTAGGGTGAGCATGGGGCGGTTCGGTGCGGTTTTTGGCCGAAACCGCCCCGCACCACAAAATGCGGTTTTTAAAAAATGAGGATCCGCATCCGCGCGGTTTTTGCGGTTTCGGTTTTGCGGGTTTTTGGTTCAAAGTTTTTTTTTTTTTTTTTTTTTTTTTTTTTTTTTTTTTTTTTTTTTTTTTTTTTCCTTCCTTGAAATTATAACTTTTGGTATATATTACCTAAAAAACTTAGATGATAATCAACAATTAAAATGTGTTTGAAATAATTTATTATAAAAGTATAAACAAAATCATTTTATCATAAAAAAATTATAAATTTTAGTGTGTTATTCTAAAAAATAAAAAAATATATTTAAAAAAATATATCTAAAAAATAAAAAATTATAAGTTTTAGTGTATTATTTTAGTGTGTTATTCTAAAAAATGAAAAATTTTAGAGTGGTGCGGTGCGGTTTTTCGGTGAAAACCGAAACCGCACTACAAAATCGGTTTTTATTTTTTCCTGAAACCGATCCACCGGTTTTTGCGGTTTTGCGGTTTTTGTGGGTCAGTTTTTTGCGGTTTTTGCGGATTTTGCGGTTTGCGGAGCGGTTTTTGCTCACCCCTACTGAAAACTGACATATGTAGTACGATGACATGCGAATAGCACAGACGCTTGGTCCACAAACTAACATAGAGACAACTTTGACTCCGAAGACCAAGCCTGGTGCTTATCAGCGCTTTATGTGCTGCACCTAGAAGACAACTTAGCTTCCACAAAGGGTTTTGTCATGGAGCTAATCACAGGTAGTATAAAAGGAACTGTTCACACACATGAACAGGGGGCTGGACACACACACACACTCCGATACAGACTTCTCTCTACCCTTACTCCTCTTTACTTATTACTTATCACTCATTTATACCAAGTACTTACTCTCACGCCGAAGCTTGGTCTCGGACTAAAAACCCGGGGCGAGCTAACGGTGTTCTTTCTTATTTCAGCCTGCAAGATGAGGGAGTTACCGCGGAGTCTCCTGAAGCTTAGGGTTGAAGAGCATCTATGGAATTTTGCTTAAACATTGGTGCCGTCCGTGGGACCATTATACCAATCTACTAAGTTCTAAGCAATGAACGGTAGTATTAGGGATTCTCATCCGGAGGAAGGTAAAAACTTGAACACTGGGATACAAGAAACTGGGAGGACTTCTATGGGAAGACCCTCCGTCTCCTCCGGACTAGTTCATGAAGGACCTTCTTCGACATTCATGAAGCAAAACATTGAGGTGTTAAGGATCGTGATCAAAGAACTTGACAATAAGGGCAAGGAGAAAGCAACTCCCCGCAGACACTCGTGCGGAGGATCATGAGGTGCTGGACCGAAGGAGTATCAGGAAAGCCCATCAGTGGAGGTTAAAGGATACTCCTCCGATGGATCAAGGCCATGCGAAGTGCCATTCTTCTGGTACCCACTCGTTCTATCTCATATATCAGTTCCAGATACTTGTAAGTGCTTAAACTCTTTGTTTTTATGTGTTCTAAAGTTTCCATGTGAAGTTTAAAAGCACTTAAGTAAATCTGTTGGTAGCAAAACTGTCAATCTTGCCTTAGCCTCTTTGCAAACGATGCATATTACCATATCTAGAGTATATATCCGGGCCTCATGCCTAAAACACACATCGTGCATGAAGGAGCACCCTGTTAGGCTTTCTAGGAGCATGTATAGTTTACACCAATTGGCAAGATGATGTCATCTGGTGGACTAGGAGTGTCTCCTCCGGAGGAGCATCTCCTCCCTACTAGTCACTAGGCTTGACTTAAACTATAAGCTTGTACCATGATCTACAGTTTAAATATAAATGTTCTTGTGAAAATGATTCACATATGGGCGGTCGAATACCTACCTTTAGGAGTATGATCAGTAAAGAGCTAGTATGCAAAGGCATAAGAGTATTCACTTAACACTCTGTTACGCGATAACCCTCCGAGCCAGCACCTCTTCAGAACCATGCTCTAGTCATTGACGTATGAATGTCTTATCCCACCATCTGGGAGAGAGCTCATAATTGCTTGTAGAAGCTCTAGCACATGAATGTTAGAACCTTAGCTTTAGGCTAATGAATAACTATATGTATCGGATCTGGAGGAATTATATTTCTTTATTCTTCGAAAACTCCGACCCTCAACTCCATAGCTTTCCCCATGTTGTAATTTTGAGTCATGACTAATAGCTCTAATCTCATGAGCATGCTCGGTCATGAGCTCATCAGGAACGATATGAGCAGATTCATCCTTCGGGTGGAATGAATGAGAACTACATGCTTCCTTCGTCGGAGTAGCCCTGCTACAACCAGAGGCATCGGAACCTTCCAGAAGATGAGATACAGGCTATTCGCTTCTTTTCTGAGTTGGGATCTCCATTTATGCCCCGGATGAGGACTATTGCCTTTATATCATAAATAATGGGAGGAAGCGCAGTCTCTGGAACATCCGTTGTTTGAGTTGTGTGGTTGAACTTGTTATCACGAAACAATCAATTAACGTCGGATGGCTTGCTACCTCCGTACGAAAAGGGTAACTCCTACTAATGTATTCCCATGGTAAAACTGTACCATCGGTGGTTAGGCTGAGCAACCTTTGCTAATTGACTCCACAGCAAAAGGCCGGGAACACCCACCTTTCATTTCGCGCAAATAGGCTACCAGATGACTAGCTACATCGGTAGCGAAATGTACACACACTATAACTAGATTCCTGAGTTGGCAAGTTAAGCAACTCAAAGGACTAAGGTCCAGGATACATCGCGAGCAGGCAGTGCTCGTGAAGGGCTTGCATCTCGAGGCTTAGTAATAACAAAAACATGTGGTTTAGTACTATATGGAAGGATGCTTCCAAAGAGGGATGCCTCATAAACATCCTAAGGATGAAACACCTTGAGTTATTTTGTGCACTTGTGATGATTGACATAAATGATTGACATCCGGAGTGATGGTGCAATCTTTGATTGGGCTAAAATTCCAACTAGCCGATAGCCTCTTGTGGAGTGGTTGAACAACCCCTCCGGAGTGATGGTAAAATAATTAATGGAACAACTAGTAACTAGCTCATAATCTCCTCCGGAGTAGAGGAACAATGTCTCCTTCGGAGTGATGGTATAGTCTTTGGTTGAGCAACCTATCTGGTCTACTCATGGTCTCCTCCGGAGTTAAAGAAAAATGTCTCCTCCGGAGTGAGGGAATAAACTTTGGTTAAGAGACATGTCAAGACGTATCATAGTCTCCTCCGGAGTTGAAGAACAATGTCTCATTCAGAACGATGGAATCAACTTTGGTTGAGCGACAAGACAAGTCAACCTATAGTCTCCTCCTGAGTAGAGAAACAATGTCTCCTTCAGAATGATGGAATAATATTTGGTTGAGCGACATGCCAAGTCAGCTCATAGTCCCCTCCGGAGTAGAGGAACAATATCTTCTCCGGAGTGATGGCACAACCTTCAGTTGAGCAACCTCTACTTAGCTCTAATAATTTCTCTCCAGTAAGTAGATACACCGGATGGAGAAGGTAGCACGAGGATATCGATCCAAGTGTTGCATATATTAAAAGCACCTACATAAGGTGCTCGGTATGCGCTGCACATAAGCAGACGCTATACCAGTATGGAAAAGTAACGTAAAGATGTTGATCTAAGTGTTGCGTTCGAATATTGGAACAAATGTATGTGGTATCATAACTTTACAAAATACGACTGTGGTTAGTGCACATCAGCATATACTGGTTTAGTACATGCGATGTTTGGCACACAAACTGGTTCAATGCACGGGGTAAATCACACGGACACCGAACCAGCCGTTGCATCAGTAGACACTGGGTAAAACAATCTGGGCATCACATCGGTATTTGTTGTAGTATGCATTTATCTAAGTGTTGGGGTATTGTTTGCGCATGTAGCCCAGCAGCCTCATAATGACTGGCACTACACAAAATAAACTAAGGTACCAGTAGGGAAGCATGAGGGCTTAGGATAGGGGTATGACTCGGGGTTCGTCTGAACACTTCACGATTAGACATACTTAAGCTTGGAGCAACCTTGAAAGGTCCTCTGGCAACCGCGTACTGTGAAAAATGGTAATTTTACGTACTATTATTTTAACAGTAAAAATATTTTTTTATCGGAAAATGCACATTATTTATTTTGTGACACTTATTGACAATTTAATTTTAAAAATGAAAAGCTATCTCGTTTTTTCTGGAAAATGACCCCGCACGCGTACCATCACTCAATTAGTTATGGCAATAATTAATTTAACTCATGTTCGAGTCCATAAAAATGTTCTTATAATACTTATATAAAAACACTCCCGAAAATGTATTTATTACGTTTTACTTGTAAGTGTAAAAACGAGACACCGCGACTCACGTTTAAACATAAACGGGATACGTAAAACATTATGGGAATTCACATTTTAAAATTCCCACTCTTTTCTAACCTAGATGTGTCGCGCCTATATGCAATCTAACACAACTAAACCCGAATGTATACGTTTTTCTATTATGTATACGTATTGAACTTGGATCAAAAACACATTTTGTACGCGACCAAAACCAACACGTCGAGTTATAAACCTTGTTTAACCCCTCTCAAATTCTTGACATGTCGAGTGTCATTCTAGTATATTTTTATACTCATTACAATGTTACAAAAAATTTAGTATTATTTTACCCGGTGTTTTAATTTCATATATTCTTAAATAGATATACTTACGACAACTAAAGTATTTGCGAAACGGTAATTACTTAAACACCCGATACGTATACAAAATACATTTTCATAATTTTTACAACTTTATTACACTCTATTTTGTTCCAATACAATTTATTTCTAGCTAACTTAATATCTAAATATATATTATACACTTTAAAACCTAAAATATCTAGATTTTATTAGACAAAATCTTACTAAAGTCAAATCAACCCATACTCCCCCCCCTCCCCTTGACTTCGGCCATACCACCATCACCAACACCATACTACTTTGACAACTTTTTCTCCCTAGCATTATATGCTGGATACTAACTTATAAATATTTACAAAAAACTCTAATTCATTTCTATTATATAAAGGATGAGCTAGTAGTTCATTTTCACAAAGAAAAACACACATAAATCCCTACTTTTCTCTCTATCATATTCGGCCAAGGGTGAAGAACAAGAAGAAAAATATGGTGTGTGCTTAAAAGTGCGTATTTAGTGTTTATTCGGGTTTATAAACTAGTTACAAAAGGTTTTGAAGTTATATTCGGGTTATATTGTTCTAGTTCCTATCACAAATTCATCATATTCAAGTAAGATTAAAAATCAATTTTATACTTTTACTTATGTATTTGTATACATTCCTTATGCTCATTTAAGCATTTACTAGGTTAAATATTTATTTAAACTCATTTCATCACCTATATCACCTATATACATGTTTGTGAGATTTTATCATGATTTTATTTTATTTTGGAACTATATAAATTGTCAAAGAATTGGTGAAAGATATTAGGATAGATTTGGAGTTGATTTGAAGGGATTTTAATTTAGAAAATGGATTATTGAAAAATATACGCGGAAGCGCTGCCCAAATTTCTAATTCTTAGAAAATAAAGTTATTTTTACAAGGATTTAGTTAAAGAAATAGAAAATAGATTTTCAAACGAAAACGTGGTCGTTTGAATGGATAAAAACGGATTTATAACAAATAAAATACGAGTTTTCTAAATATATTATCGATAACTATTCTTCAGAAAAATAAATAGTTTGTTGTCCAGATTTTTATCATGGTAAAACTAAGCTTTAAAAGATAAACCGAGTCCTCGATTCCTTAAAATGTGTTAGTACTTTTAAATACCTTCGCGGGGATAGGTAGAACTTTAAAAACCGAGCTATAACGAAGAAGTTATGACTTAACAAAGATACCGACGAAAAATATTATTTTGACAGCTTTCTATTAGTGAATAGTAAACTGTTTTTATTTTTAGAAATGAACTTTGGACACTTTAGGTGCGGTTTCGGATAAAATGTCATAAACGAAAGTTGTGGTGTTTTGGTTACATACTTTAGTCGAGTCGGAAACTTTTCCAAATATATATTACCGAAACATTCATATCGTAGTTACGATACATACTTGCTAAAAATCCCAAAATGTATTATTTTATAACTAAACTTGCAAACAAACATGTACGGGTGATATAACATTTTATAAATTGCATACACGACACACAAGCAACATCAAACACAACCACTTGTAAACACTTAAACTTGTTTAAACACTTTGAGTCGTGAGTACACATAATTGTAAACTAAGAATTGCCATACTAATTTAGGTCGCGTGTTGGTGCCACACACTGCTACTATTTGACTTTTCATTTCAGAGGACT
Source organism: Artemisia tridentata subsp. tridentata (assembly GCA_021014915.2). Taxonomy (NCBI): domain Eukaryota; kingdom Viridiplantae; phylum Streptophyta; class Magnoliopsida; order Asterales; family Asteraceae; genus Artemisia; species Artemisia tridentata. The sequence continues at coordinate 270,141,958 of CP139503.1, forward strand.
ATTTTCTGAGGTGAGTTCGTAGCCCCACTTTTAACTCGTATTTGCTTTGCAAACTTGGGGTGAGAAACATGCTTACTTTTATGGACCATTTAAACAATGCTTTTGTTTAAAAAACTATTACGTGTTAGCCTAAGTACTGTATCCCAAATTCATGCCCCTACTCATGTACCGTTAGTTCCCGCTGGGAAGCACGAGTGATATAAATAGATCTATTGAAGGTGACACCTCCATCCGTGTTGGAGAGCCAACTGTCCAGATAAGACAAACGGATGTATACCATGTCGAAATACAAGTTTCATGGGATAGAACACTTGTCGGGCCTTATTATTATTACATGAACTCATTTCATGCACACTGTCGTAGCTTCGGTAACATGGAACTTAGCGCAGCGTAGTAGACTTTCGTATAACATTATGCACATTATAATGTTAACTCGTAAACTTATTGGTCCAACTTTACTGTTTTATGTAAACCTATGAACTCACTAGCTTTTTGCTGACTTTTTAGCATGTTTTTCTCAGGTGTTTAATTGTTTGATGTAAGATGATGCAAGGCAGAGCTTGGCAGGGGCATATGCACACTTTTGGAGTGTACACATAACACTCATGACCATTGTTTTATAATATGGGACAACTTAAAACTATTATGGGCCTTGTTTTCCGCATTCATAACTATGTAAAACTTATGTTTTGATAAATGAAACTTTAAAACGGATTAGATAATCCGTTCTCTATTACTGGCGTTGTGTTTCCAATACGTAGCACCCCATATATCACTTCCGATGCATTCTTGTTAGACCCGTATCCCGGTTACGAGTAGGCCCCACCCTAGATGGAATATGCTAAGGACTTTATGTGATTGGTTGGTCTACAAAGTTACGTGGAAAGTCAAACCCGATAGTTAAGTGGTAGTCAAAATATGTGTTATAAAGTTATGAAAAGTGTTAGGTGCCACAAATGGATAGGGAATGGACTTCAAGGGCTTAAGTTGTCATATGCCATTTGTGTTATAAGTTACTTGTGGCTAAAATAGGAGGAAAGAGACTTGAGGGGCCATTCTTGCCATTAGCCCAAAGTTGCAACCTAACTTGTATTATCTAGGGAATTCTAGACCATTCCCTCACTATTCTAGATAAGGTTGAGGTCCGGCTTTATGGAGGATAAAAAGAGAGGGAAAAGTTGGTGGTGTCTTAAGAAGAAGAAGAAGATGAAGTCCTTATGGTTATGACTATCCCTAGTGAAGATCCCCACAAGTAAGTAACCTCTAATTAGTGTTTAATTGGTTAATTGAAGAGTTAGGGTTTATGTACCCAATTTGGGGAAAATGGGTAAATGGTGTTTTAAATATAATTAAGAGGTAATGATGATTATGTGATGTGTTGATAATGGGATTAAGTTAGTAAATGATGGGATTGATGATCATGTAATCAATACATGATTATATGATGATTAGAGAGGGTTAGAAGTAGTTTGATGGGTTTTATAACCTTTTTTCATGATGTATTGTGTTATGTGTTAAGTGCTTGTATGATGTTATGGTTATGGTTAGGAAGTAATGATGATGATGATGATGATGATGATGATGACTAGTAAGGATGATGATGATGGTGGTGAAATCATGAATGATAGAATAGCTTGGATATGAGGTAAGTAACTCTCACTAAAACATGTATTATATGTGTATTATCATATATGTATTATGGTTGTATAAGAGTATAGGATTGGGTTTAGAAGTGTTGTGGGTTAAGGATGGATGGCTAGTGGTTTCGACTAAGGGTATGTTAGCTCGTTGGATATGGACTAATTAAGGTATGTTGTAGATTATGGTTGTGATGAATAGATGTAGTTATGATGTGAAGTTAGTATGATACGAAATGAATAATGTAGTTTGGAAGCTTTATTGCGATTATGATGCTTATGTGGAAATATGTGTATGAGATATGTTTTATGTCGGGTTACTTACTAAGCATAAGCTTACCCTTTTAGTTGTTAATGTTTTTGTAGGTTTATGTGCGACAAGGAGTAAATACTTGGATTATAGCTTAAAGAGTTGGAAGCGGGTTGGAAGATAATGAGCGTTAGGAGCTAGGTAGAATACCGAGCTCGAGACAAGGTTGTACCCCTGAGAGTCTTTCTTATGATTTGGATAGTGTGTGTCGAGTCGTCATAAAGTTTGGGTGGTCAAGGGTGTGTTCAAGTGTGTCAAATGGTTTACGGTCAATGTTTAAGGGGGCGTTTGGATTAAGGGTGTTTTTACCCATTTTGGGTTGTAAACGGGTCAAGTGTCGTTGGAACATGTCATATATGTTAAAGTAATGATGTTGGTCTAGTTTGGTGGGCAAATGAAGTGTTATAGATGATTTGTTATGTAAATGGGTCAAAATGGGTTTAATGCATAACCCGTCATATTGTTCATCTTGGTTCTGAGTTTGTTTGTTCATCTTGGTTCTGAGTTTGTTCATCTTGGTTATGAATTGTGCATCAGAGTTTGTTCATCTTGGTTTTGAGTTTGTTCATCTTGGTTATGAATTGTGCATCTGAGTTTGTTCATCTTGGTTCTGAGTTTGTTCATCTTGGTTCTGAGATTGTTCATCTTGGTTCTGAAATTGTTCATCTTGGTTATGAGTGTGGGTTTTGGCAGATTTTCGATAAACTTTGGAAAATCATATCTTTTGAACCGTAAGTCGTTACGGGTCGCGCCACCCATTGTTTTAAAGGTATTTGAGTCTAGTTTCATTTAAAAATAGTCTCAAAGTCTAAATATGTATAGATTTTTGTCAGCTTGTAAAAGAGTAACAGTGTGTCAGTAAAAGTCAAGCGTTTCCGCACAAAAAGTTTTAAATTTTGGTGTAAGCGGGCACGGGGTGTAACAACTTGGTATCAGAGCTTCGGTTTAAGTGAATTAGGTTTCCTTTAGGTTACCTAGTCTTAAACCACTCGTAGGAACGTTTAATGTAAGTGCTAGTGATGCGGGAAGTAGTTGTTAGGTATGAAGTGGATTATGTTTTATGTTAGATAAGCTAAATGATGATAAGCGATGAATGTGTTTTATATGTATGTGATATAAGTCCGTGGGGTGTAGTGTTTAAGTGATTAGTTAGCCGTGCACCTCGGTCGGTGCCGGTGATTGTTTTGTGATTAGAAAATGTGGGATAGAGTAATGGTATTGGAATATGAATAGGAATGGTATTCGGTATTAGAGATGGGTTAATAGGTAAATCTAAATATTGATGTTTAAAGTATGAATATTATAAATGTGCTAAAGTATAACATGAAAAGATAAGATGAAACTAATGTACTAATAATATAGGGTTGGATGGTATGAAGGGTAAAGAAAGAGGCTAAAGAATAACGGCATGTAATGATTATGATCTGTAAGATATTAATGACCAACTGATCCGTGCTAAAGTTTATATATAATATCAGACGGATATGCGTGATACGCGGGAAATGACAAATCAACTTTTTAGGAAAAAAGGTTAACTTACAAAACCCGTGAATACGATATGTGTAATACCGGGCAAGTGTTACCCGGGTCGTGTCCCAGCGAGGTTGGAATCGAGGATCGTGTAAGGTTTGGAATTAGAGTGACTGATGATTGTCATATGGAATTTTGTATTTTTTTAAATTCTAAAAAAGAAATGAGAAACAAATTCTCAAGGAAAATTAAGATTAAATAAAATTAAACTAAAAACGTGATACGGGAATTCTAAAAAACGGGTTTAAAACTAAGATATATGGAAATCTAATCCTACAAGTGTAATTTTATTTTTCCTAAGTTATAAATGACAAAAGAAAATTTTAGAAAAAAGATTTATATTTTTCTGACTTTTATATTTTTTATTATGAATTAAAAACTGTTTTAAAAAGAAAAATGCATAAAAAATATTAAAACTATTCTAAAAATTATGAATTTTTTTTGTGAAATAACTTAATGTTAAAACAAGCCTAGGAAAAATACAAACAAGGTGCCAGCTTATTGGGATAAGCTGGTAATAAGCAAAATGGTTCGGATAGCTTAAAATGAAAAAGTGGTATAAGAATTAATGGGTGCAAAGTTTAACTGGAAAAGACCCAAGGGCAGTTGGTGAGGTGTGTGGTGTGTGAGTCAAGAGACAAGGGTTCGAATCCCTTGGCTCTCTTTTTGCTTTTTTATTTTCTTTTTTGGTTTTTCTGATTGAAACTCAACAAGCACAAGGTAATAAGCAACTTTTACAACTTATACCTTTTTTGAAAACCTCAAATAAGCCCAGAAATAAGCCAAGGTTTGCTGATCAGTGGACTATAAAGGGGATAAGCCCAAGGTTTTGATCTAAAAGGCTGATAAGCTATTTAATAAGCTAAAGGAAACTTGAAATAAGCTAAACAACTGATAATGAGCTAAATTGAAAATTGAATAAGCCACAAATACTCAGAAATAAGCACTGAGCAAAGCAAATAAGCACAAGAGTGGACTGATGCACAGGGCAAATTTTGGATTCTAGGCAACTTTAAGCTTAATTATAAGCACTTAGATGTCTGCTAAAGACTACACAAGCTTAACAAACTTAAAGTTCACCTACTGAGGGTCTCAGAAACCAAAAATCAGACAAAGAGAAGCTTATTTAAGGCTTGTGAATAAGCTGAGAAGTTGGCTCAGTCCACTCACTTAAACTCTGATGACTCAGGTTTAAGTTGAGTTGATCAGTCAACTTAATAGCTTAGATTTAAGCTTAAATAAGCCAAGAAAAGGTCTGGATTATGGAATAAGCAAAGATCAACTAGCAATCTACTTGATTACTGAAAACCAGACATTAAATAGAACAAATAAGCACTTATATGGGGTCTAGAAAAATTATGCAGACTGCATATATGGACCTGATGTGCAGACTTGGGTTTTGGTCAAATCACTTCAATTCCAACTGAAATGAGTCCAACTCTTGAATATGAACTTTAACCACTAAATATAACCCAAAGTTACCAGAAATGAGGACCAAATAAGCTCAAGCTTGTGAGAAGCTTATATGAGCAGTCCAAGTTCTATGATCTCCACAGTCAACTCAAAACTTCAAAATGGCTCAAAACAGTTTAAAGGCTTCTACTAGCAACTGAAACATACTTAGTTAATCATGATCAAACTTAAGGAAAGTGCAAATGAACAGTGATTAACCCAAATGACCCATTTTGCCTTTTTATGCCAAACAGTCCTTTAGAAGGGCTGATTTGGATTTAAAACTAGAACTAACCAATTTAACTGATGATTCTGACTTGTTATGGATTAAATAACTTAATTAAGCTGATATAAGGAGTTTTCAATATGTAAATAAGCACTAGTTAAGCTAAGGTCAATACTAAGCTAAGTTGACTGATTTTATCTTTAAAAGTGAAAATGAGATTTAAACTTATACTGACTTATCAAACTAACTTAAATTAACTCAAATAGCATAAGTAAGTACTGAAAACACCAAGAAGAACACAAATAAGCAGTTGTACAGTAAAACATGAAATTTGGAATTATGCTTACAAATTGCTTTTGCTCAAATCAAGACCGAACTATTAACCACACAAACCCCAGCTTGTTAACACAAGCTAATAAACCCCATAAGCTCCTTCATGAGTAGCTTATCATCCAAAACTGCTTATCTTGACCTCCAGTTGACTTTCTTTGACTTTTCTTGGATTTTTAAGATTAGAACTGAATTAAACTAACATAAGCTTATCAAAAGCTATAGTGAGCTTATGTAAGCTCATAGGAACATCAAAGAAGCTATTTTCAATAACACTAAACTTGATTCGAATTCTCAGTACACATAGAAACTTGAAACTTGGAATTTGCATTAACTTTTGGAATTTGTACAAAGATAAACATCAAACAGACTTAAAGTAACTTGGAATAATAACTGGAAACTAAATTTGATAAAGCTTAAATAATTAAAATACAATACGATTAAGGAAAATTAACTACTTGGCAATTAAGGCTTACAATGACTCCTATTTATACTACACTGAGGTGGGTTCTTCTTCTTATCTTCCTCTGAACCTTTTCCAGCCCTTGGATAGCTTTGAATCAATCTCAGTCGTTAAAACCAATTTTGGCGCCAAAAATGTGATAGTGGGAAAAACCACTTGACTGGTTTCTTGTGATGATAACGAAGCAATTAATGCTTCTTGGTTTGTTAGGAAGAGTGTTGAGGAAGCTTGGAGGGGGTGGATTGTGTCAGGGATAAGGTGGCTATGGTGGTATGGTTTTTGGCGGGTAATGGTTTTGGAAGATGAGTTTGACCGAGTCAAACTGGTTTTGGCTAACTCAAAGAAAGAAATAAGGCCGGGTTTATTTTATTGGATTGGGCTTGGGTTATTTAATTTGATTGGGCTGGGTTTATTAGAAATGGGTTAAGGTTGGGTTTTATTTTAGTTTGTGGATTTAAATGGAATTGGATTTAACTTTGAGGGACCATAATTGTAAAATCTGAAAATCCAAGGACTAAGGCTGCCAAAAGTAGAAATTATTTCCAAGGATCATTTGTGTCATTTTGGTATTTTTGGGGGTTGTCTTTGACTTTTGTATTCACTTGGTCAAATGTATAATTGTTGTCGAGTCGATCCAAAAATGCTCGTTTTCGCTCCATTTTCAATCCTTTAGTACCTGAAACACATAAAACACAAACCAAGGATATCTGCAATATATATTGGGTGTTTTTGGTCATTTTAGTGTCTTTTATGTGTATAAAATGATGAGTATTTACACACTCATCAATCCCCCACACTAAACTATTGCTAGTCCCTAGCAATCCGATCATATAAAGTAATGAAAGGATCAAAAGAATACCAAGCATACCCCGTTTTGATTTTTTACAATGCCAGAAATTTAAACTTAGAACAAAATATATAACAAGCTTGATTTCCAAAAATGTTATCGTGAAACGGGATTCACACAAACTGGGTGTCTCCAGGGAATTGTAATCGTCATCCTCTTTTTTATACTTCCAACTAAGCATAAACTCAATGTGCAAATGCTTTTGTAAAATGCTAACACTACTTATATCAATAATCTATGTAAGCCGAAACTTAACTTTTCACTCCCGCATATATTCAAGTTAGGTGACTGTGCTTGATTTTCAAAATTTTGATCACAAAAATCGACGTTTTTATAAAAATTTGACTAATACTAGTTGAAAGATAGATTTAAAATTTACAACAAGCAAGCTTCAAAATTTATTGCATTTTGCAATATCATTCCATTTTTGCATTTTGCAATATCATTCCATTTTATTTTATTTTTTTCTTTTCATTTTTTCATCATTTTTCATTTTTTTAATACATGTGCAACATAAACTAACGGAGTTTCACGGAAACCAAGATCTTACACCTTCTGGTATAAAGGATCCAAGGGCCGTTACAACGGAGAGTTCCAAGACTCTAAACATTCCTGAAATGAGGATCCAAGGGTGTTAGACCAAGACCTCACACATTCCTGAATTAGAGGTCCAAGGGCCGGTGTAAGAGGGTAGCCAAGACCTAAATGCCTTCCGAAAATAAGAATCCAAGGGCCGATCTTGAACCGTAGCTTTTTAGCACATACATTTATTACTTAACTTTTACATTATTATGACATATGCTTGTTCCGAAGTTTAAATAAAGCTTTGAACTAGTATTTTCCAAAATCGTATAGAAAAATGATTTTGTGTGTTCAAAAGTTTGAAAATAAGCACTAATTAAGTCAGATTAGTTATCTCCTGGGAGGAAAAGCCATAGATTACTTATATAAGCTCTAAAGAAAACCAACTATTCTACGCTTAGCATTTTCATTTGCACAAATCGTAAAACCTTAGTCTAATCGTTAAGGAAGCAGCCAGATCAAAACTCTGGCAGAGTCGGGATTCCCCTTGTTCTAACCTAATCAAGACTAAACACTTCTTTTTATTGCAATTTCTTATCTAAAAACGAAAAAAAAATTTAAAATTTTGGCCAAAACGGGGGTACTAGGGCACTAGAAGGTACAAATGTGACAAAATTTGCGAGAATTCCCCCCCACACTTAGAATTGAATATTGCCCTCAATATTCAAAGTACCGGCTATTATGCCGACACTGAGAACGTAAAAAGGTAATATTAATAGCCAAGTGTGTGAAAGAAATCTCATTTTTCACAAACCGGATTAAAAAGATATCCCTAGATAATCGTTAGCAACAAGATCGGATATTGGGCGGCTGGATTGAAAACAGGCGCATCAATCATCACGATCTAAGGGAAACCTGCAAACAAGAGCAAACAACACAAAAGCACAGCACAGTGGGATTCCCCCACACTTAGTGTCAGAAAATAGAAAGAAGTCAGAAACATGGGCGTTTACCCATGCAAGTCTAATGTTTTTGTTAACCGGGTCACTAGCTTGACTCGACCCCGAATTCATTGGTTCATGGGGAAGCAAGTGGAAGAAACCATCTCCATCGGACTTTCATTCAATGTGTTTGGATTAACATTTGAACATAAGAAAGTTCCACACCGACGAGATACCCACGGTATTTTCATAGTAGAATCTAGAAGGGACGATACCGAGGTCAAAGATAGTGTCCTCATTCCCATAGGAGAAAAGGGAAAGAGAAATCACACCATATGTGAGGAATGGAAGAAAGATTTTTATAACAATTAAGATCAATTCTTCATCCTCAAAAGCGGATTTGTCTTCAACGGGAGGGAGGGTCGGGATGAAATCTTCAAGAAGTAAATTCTTATGATCAATAACACCTCCCCCCACACTAGAATCATCCTCAGGATCAAAATAGAAATGATCATATTCTGGAGGAGATATAATATGAGAGAGTTCATTGGAGAACTCCTCATGATAAAGATCATTCATATCAAAATGAAATGCATCATACTCGGGAAGAGAGATCTGAGAATGAGAAGTGGTACTGCCATTTCCCGCTTCTTCCGAATGATCGATATCAAAGCAAAAGGTTTCATAAGTCGGGAGAGAAAAATCAGAATGAGAAGTGGGATTGCCACTACTCTCCTCTTTGTTATCAAAGATAAAACTCTCATATTCGGGAACAAAATCCTCGAGCTCGAGCTCCGGAGGATCTAACGGCTTATTTTTAACAACAACATCCTTCGGGGGGAGGAAAAATAATGGTTCATCAAACACCATTTTTTCTATCAAAGGAGCGTCGCCCCCCGGATCACAATCTGGCTCAATAATTTCCAGCGAAATTGGAGCATCAAACAAGAAAACCTCGAGCTCTTCCATAGAGATATCACTTCCCTCAAGCGGAGGAGAAGGATGGGAAGAGTCGGAAATGATTGGTGCAGAATAAGGAGTGGGATTTTTAGTTTCATCCACTGAATCAACAATTTCAACACGATAAACCGATTCCGGAGGTGGGACAAGTGGTGTGCTCTTAGAGCTAGCAATTTTCACCACTTCCGTTGTGATCTCCGATTCTTGTTCATCGTAATCAAAAATACTCTTAACTTCCGCAGAACAACTTTCAAACCATTTGCTTGAACCAGGGGTAATTTCCCTTGCTCTGAGCTCAACACGTTTTTTTGAAGGACTCTTAACCGTGAATCTTGAAAGCATCGAATCACTTCTTTTGGAAGCAATTACGGGATCAGATTTTTTATTAACCGTAGCAACATTGCATTTGGAGGTTAGAGGTTTAGAGTCTTGATTAATGTTAAACGTGACTTCTTCATTATCAACTCGGATAGATAATTCTTCAGCGTATACATCGTTGATAGCACGACTCGTTCTTAAGAAAGCTCTCCCCAGAATGAGTGGAACTCGAGGATCGGCATCAAAGTTTACCACAACGAAATCAGTGGGAAAATGGAAGTTTCCCACTTTCACAACGACATCCTCAGCTATTCCCAGCGGATGAGTTATAGTACGGTCCGCAAGCTCAAGAGTCATGCAAGTAGATGTAAGCTTCGGGAGAGATAATTTCTCCCATACCGAGAGTGGCATAAGGTTAATGCTTGCGCCAAGATCAGCCAAGGCTGAGCACTGAACCATCCCCAAGAAATCACATGGGATTAAAAACTTGTCGGGGTCTCCGAGCTTTCCGGGAAGCTTCTTGAGGAGAACCGCCGAGCACTGCTCGTTAAGTGGGGTCTTTGCCATCTCAGACAACTTATCCTTGTTGCTTAGCAAACTTTTGAGTGTAGATGCAAATTTGGGCATAAGGATGAGAGCATCTGCGAAGCTTATGTCAAAGTGCAAATCATTGAAGATTTTAAAGAATTTCTCCATTTGTTGATTTGTTTTGTCTCGATGCTTTTGATCATTAAGCCTCGAAGGATATGGAATTGAAGGCTTAGGATTGGTCTTCGGAACATCGGGTTTCGGAACTTGAATTTGGACATTTGGAGGTTGGACGTGTGCGGTACTTCGTGGGCTTGAGAAATGCACCTTGTCCGTTGTCACCTCGGTATCTCGATTCACTTCCCTCGGTGGAGGGGGCATAGGAGTCGAGGGTCCATTATGCGTCTTACCACTACGAGTGGTGACGGCTTTCAACTCAGCATTAGGATTAGGAATGGTATTGCTCGAAAGTCGTCCGGAAGATGAAGAAGATTGGTTCATGTTCATATTCATGAAACTGCCCATCATATTCTTCAACTCATTTGTTTGACGAGACATCGTAGTATCAATTTCCTTTCTCAACTCGACTTTCATATTATTGATTTGAGTCTGCATTGAACGCATGTTGGACTCAGTAATTTTCATGAAATCATTAGTCAAAGGAGCTTGAGGAGGTTGTTGATAAACATGTTGATTCGGAGCTTGATAAGGCTGGTTGAAATTGTTACGGTTTTGGTTGAAATTCTGAGAATTGTTGAAATTTTGTCCTTGATTTTGAACAAAGCGATTTTGATTATTTTGATTTTGCACGGGTGGAAAACCGGGTGGTACATTAGCATTTGGTGCTCGGTAATGAGTTTCAGCTTGTGGTCGGTATTGATTGTGGTTTACGGCTGCTACGGGAGCTTGGTAAAAAGAAGCATCGGTTGCTTGACAATCGTAATACGCATGCGGGCCACCACAAGTTTCACACACTTTGTTTATGGCTTTGATTGGTTCCGGTTTATGAATTTCACTCTTAATTTCTTTCACTTCCTTCATCATGCAACGAATTACGTTCGTTAGAGCGGCTAACTCTGATGAGTTACCGGATGAAGAAGCAGGAGTGATAGGAACATTCACTTTGTTTCGAGAAATAGGAACTTTTGATTTATTCTCGCAAATTTCAAGCACATCTTTAGGTCGACGATTCAAGATATTGCCACCGGCGGCAGCGTTTAGAGAATCTTGATCGTTTCCATTCAACCCATTATAAAACGTATTGATTTGTTGTAACTCCGTGAAATCATGATGCGTGCATTTTCTTAGGAGATCCTTGAATCGTTCCCATGCCTCTTCGAAGTTTTCATCGAAACTTTGACGAAATCCCGAAATTTCATTCTTTAGATTAGTCGTCTTTGACGGAGGAAAGAAATAATTGACAAATTTTTGTACGAGATCTTCCCAAGTTTCAAAGGATCGAGGGGGTTCTTTTTCCAGCCAAATCCGGGCTGCCCCTTCGAGTGAAAACGGAAATAGCATCAATTTGACAACTTTTTGCGGCACATCCTTGTAATTGATGGTCGAGGTCAACTTGTTGAACCAACGGATGTGTGCATACGGATCTTCTCGTTCAAACCCGTGGAATTGATTTGTAGACACGAGTTGAATCAAATGCGTTTTTAATTCAAAATTATCAGAATCGATTGGTGGTAAAACGATGGCATCTCCGTAACCCTCGGTGGGTGCTTGGAGCATTTCGGCCATTGTTCGATTGTCTGCCATTTTATCAATGGGAATAGTACGAATCTCGGGTTCGACTATTCGGGCAGCACGCCTACGATTACGTCTTCTCGGAATATCTACGAGTTCACGTAAAGGACTTGTCGACGTAGAAGAACGAGTGCGCATGCACTAAATAAAACAATTCAATTAAAACAAGATCAAAGCAAAACACAAGGAACTTAAACCTTAAATCAACAAGCGTACGGTAGCTCTCTGAAAGAAAAATGCACAGAGTGGCGGAGGAGCAAAGGTGGGCAATAAATGCTCCTTAAAAACCCGCTCCTTTCGGTTTGTCAATTTAATGTCAAACCTCCTGAAACCTCCGTTAGAGTTTGTTTATCAATCAAAGGTGAGCCGAATTCGCAAGCGACACAAAGGCAAGTTTTAAATCTTTTGTTTGGGAACTTATTATGATAATATTCCAAGTTGAGGAATATTATATTGAGATTGCTTTTATCTTTTATTTTAACACAAGAAAACGAGAAATGTTTTTGTATTTTTGATTTTATATGATAATAGATATACAAAAGAAAAGAAAAATATTTTTGTTTTTTATATTTTTATGAAAGTGAAAACTTCTTTACGAAGGATCTCAAGTCCCCGGCAGCGGCGCCAAAATTTTATCCGTGCTAAAGTATATATATAATATCAGACGGATATGCGTGATACGCGGGAAATGACAAATCAACCTTTTAGGAAAAAGGTTAACTTACAAAACCCGTGAATACGATATGTGTGATACCGGGCAAGTGTTACCCGGGTCGTGTCCCAGCGAGGTTGGAATCGAGGATCGTGTAAGGTTTGGAATTAGAGTGACTGATGATTGTAATATGGAATTTTGTATTTTTTTTTAATTCTAAAAAAGAAATGAGAAACAAATTCTCAAGGAAAATTAAGATTAAATAAAATTAAACTAAAAACGTGTTACGGGAATTCTAAAAACGGGTTTAAAAACTAAGATATATGGAAATCGAATCGTACAAGTGTAATTTTATTTTTCCTAAGTTATAAATGACAAAAGAAAATAATAATAAAAAAAAAAAAAAAAAAAAGATTTATATTTTTCTGACTTTTATATTTTTTATTATGAATTAAAAACTGTTTTAAAAAGAAAAATGCATAAAAAATATTAAAACTATTCTAAAAATTCTGAATTTTTTTTGTGAAATAACTTAATGTTAAAACAAGCCTAGGAAAAATACAAACAAGGTGCCAGCTTATTGGGATAAGCTGGTAATAAGCAAAATGGTTCGGATAGCTTAAAATGGAAAAGTGGTATAAGAATTAATGGGTGCAAGGTTTAACTGGAAAAGACCCAAGGGCAGTTGGTGAGGTGTGTGGTGTGTGAGTCAAGATACCAGGGTTCGAATCCCTTGGCTCTCTTTTTGCTTTTTTATTTTCTTTTTTGGTTTTTCTGATTGAAACTCAACAAGCACAAGGTAATAAGCAACTTTTACAACTAACACCTTTTTTGAAAACCTCAAATAAGCCCAGAAATAAGCCAAGGTTTGCTGATCAGTGGACTATAAAGGGGATAAGCCCAAGGTTTTGATCTAAAAGGCTGATAAGCTATTTAATAAGCTGAAGGAAACTTGAAATAAGCTAAACAACTGATAATGAGCTAAATTGAAAACTGAATAAGCCACAAATACTCAGAAATAAGCACTGAGCAAAGCAAATAAGCACAAGAGTGGACTGATGCACAGGGCAAATTTTGGATTCTAGGCAACTTTAAGCTTAATTATAAGCACTTAGATGACTGCTAAAGACTACACAAGCTTAACACACTTAAAGTTCACCTACTGAGGGTCTCAGAAACCAAAAATCAGACAAAGAGAAGCTTATTTAAGGCTTGTGAATAAGCTGAGAAGTTGGCTCAGTCCACTCACTTAAACTCTGATGACTCAGGTTTAAGTTGAGTTGATCAGTCAACTTAATAGCTTAGATTTAAGCTTAAATAAGCCAAGCAAAGGTCTGGATTATGGAATAAGCAAAGATCAACTAGCAATCTACTTGATTACTGAAAACCAGACATTAAATAGAACAAATAAGCACTTATATGGGGTCTAGAAAAATTATGCAGACTGCATATATGGACCTGATGTGCAGACTTGGGTTTTGGTCAAATCACTTCAATTCCAACTGAAATGAGTCCAACTCTTGAATATGAACTTTAACCACTAAATATAACCCAAAGTTACCAGAAATGAGGACCAAATAAGCTCAAGCTTGTGAGAAGCTTATATGAGCAGTCCAAGTTCTATGATCTCCACAGTCAACTCAAAACTTCAAAATGGCTCAAAACAGCTTAAAGGCTTCTACTAACAACTGAAACATACTTAGTTAATCATGATCAAACTTAAGGAAAGTGCAAATGAACAGTGATTAACCCAAATGACCCATTTTGCCTTTTTATGCCAAACAGTCCTTTAGAAGGGCTGGTTTGGATTTAAAACTAGAACTAACCAATTTAACTAATGATTCTGACTTGTTAAGGATTAAATAACTTAATTAAGCTGATATAAGGAGTTTTCAATATGTAAATAAGCACTAGTTAAGCTAAGGTCAATACTAAGCTAAGTTGACTGATTTTATCTTTAAAAGTGAAAATGAGATTTAAACTTATACTGACTTATCAAACTAACTTAAATTAACTCAAATAGCATAAGTAAGTACTGAAAACACCAAGAAGAACATAAATAAGCAGTTGTACAGTAAAACATGAAATTTGGAATTAAGCTTACAAATTACTTTTGCTCAAATCAAGACTGAACTATTAACCACACAAACCCCAGCTTGTTAACACAAGCTAATAAACCCCATAAGCTCTTCCATGTGTAGCTTATTGATTGCGTGGTTTTGTAACCTTACAACAGGTTTTACCTCTCGAGGGATCTCAAGAGGCTTACAACCCCACCAGGCAGTGTACCTGACCGATGTAGTATAGTGTAGTGGTAAGTACGGGGGATTGATCGTTCTCCACAGGGAATAGTGTTCGTTAGGTGTGAAAGGCTACTCTAATTAGGTCTAAGGGTTGAGGAAGATTCTTTTTATGTTTTTTATTTTTTATGAAAGCAAGTAAAATCTCGGTTTTGAAGGAGTGGGCGGAATTAGTTGCTAGTCAACTAACCCAAATTACTACGAATGCAAATAAAATAAAATAACAAAAATGAAAATGTGGAGAGAAACTTATGTGTAGAGAAATGTGTTTACTTAGATTTCCTTACTCCCTAACTATCTTTTACCGGTTAATTAGTGTGTATTAGTTGCGTGGATGACGGGTGTATTCCTTAATACCATTCGTGGGGTGGCGTACTTACTTCCCCAACTCTACAAGCTCCTACTTCACTCCTATGTCGAGCCGGCTAGGAAGCTCCTAACCTGGGATCACTAGAATTCGCTTGTGCATTAAATACAACCATAAAAACCTTTAGTACGCATTTGGTTCATGTTTCTTAAGACGTTCAAGCAAGTTACCGAATAGGAAGTTAGCCAGTTTTCTTAAGCCTAACATAGATAAACAATCATCCAATACAACTAACAACACACTAACAACCAATAATCAATAGCTAGGTTTCATTAGATCTAAGCAAACACAAGATAAATTTAGCCTAACATGTTAAACAAAAGACAAGAATAAGATAGAATCAAACAACACATAGACATATTGAATGATTAATTGATAACTTATCTTTCAATGAAACATGGAAGATCTCAAGGCAAAAAGCCCTGAAAAAGATGCTAAAATCGTCTTAGGGTTTTCTCCCAAAATTCCACACACTAAGCTCTCCCTAATGACAAAAAATTAGAAAACTATATATAGATTTTTGGATCTGACGGCGTCACCTTATGGAGTGTGACGCCGTCACCTCGCCGCTTTTAGGGTTCCCGGATGACCTTCTTGACGCCGTCCCTCTTTAGCTCTTCAAAAATCCATTCTGGCTTATCAAGGCTTGACGCCGTCTAACCATGAACGTGACGCCGTCCCCTTATGATTTAAGCCGTGACGCCCTTGATCAAGTTAAAGCGTGACGCCGTCAGAATTCACATGCTATTTTCACTGGCCCGTCATGAGTAAATTTCACGTCCAACTTTTCTTGCCAAGGCATGACGCCGTCCAGTATAAATTGTGACGCCGTCAAGAGTAACTTTTAGCCGATTTTTGAGACTTTGCCGTTTTCTTCACTTTAATGCTCCAAAAACGTCCAAAATGCCTCCTTTTCCAGATTTCTCCTCAAAAGTACCTAAAATGACAAAAGGAACGATTTAGGGCAATATTTGATCAAATAAATACGATTTAGGGCTTAAATGACCCCTTAAAAGCGGTACACTTTTCGCCTCATCAAATACCCTTACACTTGAGATTTGCTTGTCCTCAAGCAAATGCGCTTTTATTCTAATCAAAATACAAGTTAGGGGTCATTTAATGCTAACATAAAAGTAATTACAACAAATAATCGTTCCACTTTAATCATAATAAGCACGGAGATTACACACTAGCACCTCACAAGTAGTGTTTAGATACTCACATCTCTCAAGTGTCATCAAAATAAATCTCATAAATGAAAACGGATAATATCTCTCACTACCTGTCATAGCAAATAGATTACCATAGGCTTGGGAAAGGATCGAAAACCTCCTCCACTAGGCGTAAGCACCAAAGATAAACTATCAAAGAGGGCTTTTAAATGGGTTATAACGTTAGGTGTAGGGAAAAGGAAAACACGGTTTTGTTGGATAAAGGATATTTTACTGGTGGCGAGTTAAAAATCTTGATCAATTACATGTACTATACAATGTTGCTAAGCCAAGACTCGACTCGATCTTAAGCTAGAAACGAAATAACAAAATAACAAAAGCATAAAAATAAACATAAAATGAAACGGGATGGTAGTCCGTATGTTTTTTCTATTTTTCTTTTTCTCATTTTTTTGTGTTTTTCTTGATTTTTTTTTTTTTTTTTTTTTTTTTTTTTTTTTTTTTTTTTTTTTTTTTTTGCATACACTTTTGCCCTACCATCCAAAATAATACATCATAGGGGCATTGCATCCCCCTTACACTTGAACTTTTACATAACTTTACAAATACTAATCTAATGACTCGAATTAAGATAATCAAAACACTTGGAGTACTTTTAAAATATTTAGCACATATGGGGGTAATAAATGATGTTCTTCCCCATTACTCTATTACACTAGTACTTTACCCATGAGTCCCAATCGTCCCAAAACAATATGTACAAGGATATGACTCGACTTAGCAACCATGTAATCAACTAGATAATTAACTTGGGTTTAAACAAATGTTGTAACAATAATGCACTAAAGATGAGTGCATACAAGGTAGGCTAAGGCGATTTGGGTGTACATTTTAGTGGGGTGTAACAAATTCTTCCTTTAAGTAAAATGCTTAAAGGTCGAAACGAAAAGATAGGCTCTGAGGGGTGTACTAGGGGTATCGTGTACTAAAAATGAGTACAACGCAAAGGGTGTGGGAGAATTACTTGACCAATGTAGCCAATGTAATTATAACAAAAACACAGGTGTAAAACAATGGGTTAATCCTAATGCCTCTTATCATGTAGTAAATCTAACTACACGAATGTAGTCTCACTTGTGGCCTTGGAATGGTCCTAACGCAAGTTCTAGAATCTAAGTGCTACCGGTACACACATCATAGCATAAATGCTTTTCCTACCAATTCTAGGGGCGAACCTCACATATTTGGGGTGGAAAATTTTTTAGTGGTACGGTTTTTGTGCTAGTCATATAACTCCTATCCGTGAGACGCTCATTAAGATCAAAGTTTCACTCCTATATGTTGTAAAAAATTTTAAATTTGGCACTAAAATTACCTTAACAAGTATTTCTCTCAGTTTTATTACACATCTATTATTAAACAAACAAAAATCAAGCGCAATTGTATTCTCTAAAATCGTATTTTTACCCTCCCCTTACACTTAAGATGAACATTGTCCCCAATGTTCAAATAACAAGATGTAAAAGCATAAAGTAAAAGAATGAAATCAAATACTCCCCTGATTCGCTCGGTGGATAGTGAAATTACACGGTTAAATCTTCCTCCAAGGAGAATGTTGAAGCTCCATGACTAATGCATCGCCACAAGCTTGATTCAAAACATTTTCTTGTCCAAAATAACCTGTTAAACCTGAGAAAACAAACACGAAAACCTGCATAACATCGGCGGGATAAAATCTATATATAAGGATATAATGCTTGTGGAATGATAACTTTGCAGATTCCTGGAGATTATAAGTTGGAGATTTTAATAAAAACTTTTTATGAAAACAAAACTTTCAAAAATTTCTGAAAATTAAATCTGACGCCGTCAGGTTGTAAGGCCTGACGCCGTCAGAAATGATCTGACAGAATTCTCATGTTAAGTTTCCGGAAAATTTCTGGAAAAACCCAATCCTTATTTCCTGGAATTCCTGCAAAACACCATTATGACTCGATACAAGCATTTGACTCAAACAATTACTAATATGTATGTTAATTTAATATTGTTATGATTCATGTTCATTCTTGTTCTTGTAAACAAATTTGGATTCCCTTACACTTAACTTTTGCAAAATACCTTTACATGTAGTTAAGACGAAGTTAAAAACAAGATAAAGCATTTTCACAATTTAGTTTCGAACATGAATCAATAATAATAAAAATTAAACATACATACGGAAGCAAATAAAATCAAACAAACAAACAAAACAAACAAACAAAGCAAATAAAGCTTGGGTTGCCTCCCAAGAAGCGCTTGTTTTTGTTCGAGTCACGAGCCTGACTCTACCCTTATTTAACGGAAATAGGGGAGGTTTTCCCTACACTTAGGATTAAGTGTGGGTGAAAGTAGCGATACACACCCTTAGGGTGGAAATATGCCACGTAAGGAAAGAGTGACGGGTGAATTATATGCTCAAAGGTGCGGGATCCTATCATCATAACCTTACCTAATTCAATTGGGTTAGTGGGCGGATTAAGATTTTCTCCTAGAAAGGGATCATCTTCTATCAACTTCGAGAGACTCCAAGTTAAGAATCCACTTTGAACTAATAAACCCGGTTTTAAACCCATAATGTTTCTTGTGATTAATCATGAATGGGTGATGTAAGTATGAAAGGTTATGGTTTACTCCTATGTCAGCTTCCTCTCTACAAGGCTTAGAGTCTACTACCTTCAACATAAAACTACCTGGACTATATGGTTTGATGGGTGGGTCGGGACCTAATTCAATTCCTAAGTTCACATCTAAAGATGGAAGATTAGGTAACGGTTTTGGTTGAGGCTCCGGTTCATCAAAACTAGGAACTTCCATAGAACTAAAAGAAAGGTTGTGACTACAAGTATTCAAACCTATTTCTTCTAGTTGTGTTTGGTCCAAGGGCTCTACCTCTATTGGGGTTCCTATAGTCTCTTCTACTTTTTCCGGGTAAGTCACGGGTGGTGTGTATGCCTCAAATGATGGTATGACTTGTGGGGTACTTGGTGGGCTTATGTTACTTACCTCATCATTCCTTGTGTCAAGATCACCTATATCCTCATCATGTGTTTTAGTAGAATCTAACCCTAACATTTTCCCTAGTATCTCAAGTGCTTCTCTAGGCATCTCAACTTCTATATCCGAATCATAAGGATCATCCTCAATATTCTGACTGCTATATTCAAATTGCCCAAAAGATTCATCATGTGTTTCTTGAGATTCATCGTCATCGATCATAAAACCTAGGTCTTTTTGATCAATGTGATCATGCTCGGCTAGATCCTCCATCACATCAAGATCACCTAAGTGTTCACCCTGTATTATGGTAGTGCCTAACCATGACATGCAGCTAGGTGGCTCAACTCTACCCTCATCCCCAAACAAACTTGTTTCATGATCCTTGAAATTTGTGGTCAATTGACTTGTACTAACGTTTGTTGGGTTGTCTACTATATAATAATATTGGGCACACTCTTCAATAGCTTCCCATGCTTTCTCAGCACTTAATTCCCTAATATCCCTGCCGGCAATATGGTAAATGTCCCTTTGGGCATGTCGGTCGACATGATTGTAAAAGATTTGAGTTAGGGACCAAAAATCGAAGTTATGATGAGGGACTTTTTGGAGTAAATATTTAAAACGAGTCCATGCATCATAGAGAGGTTCATCTTTATGTTGTTTAAACATCAAGATGTCATATGGAGTGGGTGAATTACGTGGTTGGTGGTATGGTGGATTCGCGTTCTCCATAATGGTGAACGGAAGATTCAATGAAAATCTTATACGAACAAAAACACGAAGAAAATAGATAGACTAAAGAAAACCTAGAAAAAGAAAATAAAAATCTCACTAGAAAGGAATCTAGTGAGTAGACCTATAAAATAAAAATTCAACCTAAACAATAACTATTCCCCGGCAGCGGCGCCAAAAACTTGATTGCGTGGTTTTGTAACCTTACAACAGGTTTTACCTCTCGAGGGATCTCAAGAGGCTTACAACCCCACCAGACAGTGTACCTGACCGATGTAGTATAGTGTAGTGGTAAGTACGGGGGATTGATCGTTCTCCACAGGGAATAGTGTTCGTTAGGTGTGAAAGGCTACTCTAATTAGGTCTAAGGGTTGAGGAAGATTCTTTTTATGTTTTTATATTTTTTATGAAAGCAAGTAAAATCTCGGTTTTGAAGGAGTGGGCGGAATTAGTTGCTAGTCAACTAACCCAAATTACTACGAATGCAAATAAAATAAAATAACAAAAATGAAAATGTGGAGAGAAACTTATGTGTAGAGAAATGTGTTTACTTAGATTTCCTTACTCCCTAACTATCTTTTACCGGTTAATTAGTGTGTATTAGTTGCGTGGATGACGGGTGTATTCCTTAATACCATTCGTGGGGTGGCGTACTTACTTCCCCAACTCTACAAGCTCCTACTTCACTCCTATGTCGAGCCGGCTAGGAAGCTCCTAACATGGGATCACTAGAATTCGCTTGTGCATTAAATACAACCATAAAAACCTTTAGTACGCATTTGGTTCATGTTTCTTAAGACGTTCAAGCAAGTTACCGAATAGGAAGTTAGCCAGTTTTCTTAAGCCTAACATAGATAAACAATCATCCAATACAACTAACAACACACTAACAACCAATAATCAATAGCTAGGTTTCATTAGATCTAAGCAAACACAAGATAAATTTAGCCTAACATGTTAAACAAAAGACAAGAATAAGATAGAATCAAACAACACATAGACATATTGAATGATTAATTGATAACTAATCTTTCAATGAAACATGGAAGATCTCAAGGCAAAAAGCCCTGAAAAAGATGCTAAAATCGTCTTAGGGTTTTCTCCCAAAATTCCACACACTAAGCTCTCCCTAATGACAAAAAATTAGAAAACTATATATAGATTTTTGGATCTGACGGCGTCACCTTATGGAGTGTGACGCCGTCACCTCGCCGCTTTTAGGGTTCCCGGATGACCTTCTTGACGCCGTCCCTCTTTAGCTCTTCAAAAATCCATTCTGGCTTATCAAGGCTTGACGCCGTCTAACCATGAACGTGACGCCGTCCCCTTATGATTTAAGCCGTGACGCCCTTGATCAAGTTAAAGCGTGACGCCGTCAGAATTCACATGCTATTTTCACTGGCCCGTCATGAGTAAATTTCACGTCCAACTTTTCTTGCCAAGGCATGACGCCGTCCAGTATAAATTGTGACGCCGTCAAGAGTAACTTTTAGCCGATTTTTGAGACTTTGCCGTTTTCTTCACTTTAATGCTCCAAAAACGTCCAAAATGCCTCCTTTTCCAGATTTCTCCTCAAAAGTACCTAAAATGACAAAAGGAACGATTTAGGGCAATATTTGATCAAATAAATACGATTTAGGGCTTAAATGACCCCTTAAAAGCGGTACACTTTTCGCCTCATCACTTATCATCCAAAACTGCTTATCTTGACCTCCAGTTGACTTTCATTGACTTTTCTTGGATTTTTAAGATTAGAACTGAATTAAACTAACATAAGCTTATCAAAAGCTATAGTGAGCTTATGTAAGCTTATAGGAACAACAAAGAAGCTATTTTCAATAACACTAAACTTGATTCGAATTCTCAGTACACATAGAAACTTGAAACTTGGAATTTGCATTAACTTTTGGAAATTGTACAAAGATAAACATCAAACAGACTTAAAGTAACTTGGAATAATAACTGGAAACTAAATTTGATAAAGCTTAATTAATTAAAATACAATACGATTAAGGAAAATTAGCTACTTGGCAATTAAGGCTTACAATGACTCCTATTTATACTACACTAAGGTGGGTTCTTCTTCTTATCTTCCTCTGAACCTTTTCCAGCCCTTGGATAGCCTTGAATCAATCTCAGTCGTTAAAACCAATTTTGGCGCCAAAAATGTGATAGTGGGAAAAACCACTTGACTGGTTTCTTGTGATGATAACGAAGCAATTAATGCTTCTTGGTTTGTTAGGAAGAGTGTTGAGGAAGCTTGGAGGGGGTGGATTGTGTCAGGTATAAGGTGGCTATGGTGGTATGGTTTTGGGCGGGTAATGGTTTTGGAAGATGAGTTTGACCGAGTCAAACTGGTTTTGGCTAACTCAAAGAAAGAAATAAGGCCGGGTTTATTTTATTGGATTGCGCTTGGGTTATTTAATTTGATTGGGCTGGGTTTATTAGAAATGGGTTAAGGCTGGGTTTTATTTTAGTTTGTGGATTTAAATGGAATTGGATTTAACTTTGAGGGACCATAATTGTAAAATCTGAAAATCCAAGGACCAAGGCTGCCAAAAGTAGAAATTATTTCCAAGGATCGTTTGTGTCATTTTGGTATTTTTGGGGGTTGACTTTGACTTTGTCTTTGACTTTTGTCTTCACTTGGTTAAATGTATAATTGTTGTCGAGTCGATCCAAAAATGCTCGTTTTCACTCCGTTTTCAATCCTTTAGTACCTGAAACACATAAAACACAAACCAAGGATATCTGCAATATATATTGGGTGTTTTTGGTCATTTTAGTGTCTTTTATAGGTATAAAATGATGAGTATTTACACACTCATCAATCCTCCGCACTAAACTATTGCTAGTCCCTAGCAATCCGATCATATAAAGTAATGAAAGGATCAAAAGAATACCAAGCATACCCCGTTTTGATTTTTTACAATGCCAGAAATTTAAACTTAGAACAAAATATATAACAAGCTTGATTTCCAAAAATGGTATCGTGGAACGGGATTCACACAAACTGGGTGTCTCCAGGGAATTGTAATCGTCATCCTCTTTTTTATACTTCCAACTAAGCTTAAACTCAATGTGCAAATGATTTTGTAAAATTCTAACACTACTTATATCAATAATCTATGTAAGCTGAAACTTAACTTTTCACTCCCGCATATATTCAAGTTAGGTGACTGTGCTTGATTTTCAAAATTTTAATCACAAAAATCGATGTTTTTATAAAATTTGACTAATACTAGTTGAAAGATAGATTTAAAATTTATAACAAGCAAGCTTCAAAATTTATTGCATTTTGCAATATCATTCCATTTTTGCATTTTGCAATATCATTCCATTTTATTTTATTTTTTTCTTTTCATTTTTTCATCATTTTTCATTTTTTTTAATACATGTGCAACATAAACTAACGGAGTTTCACGGGAACCAAGACCTTACACCTTCCGGAATAAAGGATCCAAGGGCCGTTACAACGGAGAATTCCAAGACTCTAAACATTCCTGAAATGAGGATCCAAGGGTGTTAGACCAAGACCTCACACATTCCTGAATTAGAGGTCCAAGGGCCGGTGTAAGAGGGTAGCCAAGACCTAAACGCCTTCCGGAAATAAGGATCCAAGGGCCGATCTTGAACCGTAGCTTTTTAGCACATACATTTATTACTTAACTTTTGAAGTTTAAATAAAGCTTTGAACTAGTATTTTCCAAAATCGTATAGAAAAATGATTTTGTGTGTTCAAATGTTTGAAAATAAGCACTTATTAAGTCAGATTAGTTATCTCCTGGGAGGAAAAGCCATAGATTACTTATATAAGCTCTAAAGAAAACCAACTATTCTACGCTTAGCATTTTCATTTGCACATATCGTAAAACCTTAGTCTAATCGTTAAGGAAGCAGCCAGATCAACACTCTGGCAGAGTCGGGATTCCCTTTGTTCTAACCTAATCAAGACTAAACACTTCTTTTTATTGCAATTTCTTATCTAAAAACGAAAAAAAAAATTAAAATTTTGGCCAAAACGGGGGTACTAGGGCACTAGAAGGTACAAATGTGACAAAATTCGCGAGAATTCCCCCCCCCCCCCCCCCCCCACACTTAGAATTGAATATTGCCCTCAATATTCAAAGTACCGGCTATTATGCCGACACTGAGAACGTAAAAAGGTAATATTAATAGCCAAGTGTGTGAAAGAAATCTCATTTTTCACAAACAGGATTAAAAAGATATCCCTAGATAATCGTTAGCAACAAGATCGGATATTGGGCGGCTGGATTGAAAATAGGCGCATCAATCATCACGATCTAAGGGAAACCTGCAAACAAGAGCAAACAACACAAAAGCACAGCACAGTGGGATTCCCCCACACTTAGTTTCAGAAAATAGAAAGAAGTCAGAAACATGGGCGTTTACCCATGCAATTCTAATGATTTTGTTAACCGAGTCACTAGCTTGACTCGACCCCGAATTTATTGGTTCATGGGGAAGCAAGTGGAAGAAACTATCTCCATCGGATTTTCATTCAATGTGTTTGGATTAACATTTGAACATAAGAAAGTTCCACAGCGACGAGATACCCACGGTATTTTAATAGTAGAATCTAGAAGGGACGATACCGGGGTCAAAGATAGTGTCCTCATTCTCGTAGGAGAAAAGGGAAAGAGAAATCACACCATATGTGAGGAATGGAAGAAAGATTTTTATAACAATTAAGATCAATTCTTCATCCTCAAAAGCATATTTGTCTTCAACGGGAGGGAGGGTCGGGATGAAATCTTCAAGAAGTAAATTCTTATTATCAATAACACCTCCCCTCACACTAGAATCATCCTCCGGATCAAAATAGAAATGATCATATTCCGGAGGAGATATAATATGAGAGAGTTCATTGGAGAACTCCTCATGATAAAGATCATTCATATCAAAATGAAATGCATCATACTCAGGAAGAGAGATCTGAGAATGAGAAGTGGTACTGCCACTTCCCGCTTCTTCCGAATGATCGATATCAAAGCAAAAGGTTTCATAAGTCGGGAGAGAAAAATCAGAATGAGAAGTGGGATTGCCACTACTCTCCTCTTTGTTATCAACGATAAAACTCTCATATTCGGGAACAAAATCCTCGAGCTCGAGCTCCGGAGGATCTAACGGCTTATTTTTAACAACAACATCCTTCAGGGGGAGGAAAAATAATGGTTCATCAAACACCATTTTTTCTAACAAAGGAGCGTCTCCCCCCGGATCACAATCTGGCTCAACAATTTCCAGCGAAATTGGAGCATCAAACAATAAAACCTCGAGCTCTTCCATAGAGATATCACTTCCCTCAAGCGGAGGAGAAGGACGGGAAGAGTCGGAAATGATTGGTGCAGAGTAAGGAGTGGGATTTTTAGTTTCATCCACTGAATCAACAATTTCAACATGATAAACCGATTCCGGAGGTGGGACAAGTGGTGTGCTCTTAGAGCTAGCAATTTTCACCACTTCCGTTGTGATCTCCGATTCTTGTTCATCGTAATAAAAAAACTCTTAACTTCCGCAGAACAACTTTCAAACCATTTGCTTGAACCAGGGGTAATTTCCCTTGCTCTGAGCTCAGCACGTTTTTTTGAAGGACTCTTAACCGTGAATCTTGAAAGCATCGAATCACTTCTTTTGGAAGCAATTATGGGATTAGATTTTTTATTAACCGTAGCAACATTGCATTTGGTGGTTAGTGGTTTAGAGTCTTGATTAATGTTAAACGTGACTTCTTTATTATCAACTCGGATAGATAATTCTTCAGCGTATACATTGATGATAGCACGACTCGTTCTTAATAAAGCTCTCCCCAGAATGAGTGGAACTCGAGGATCAGCATCAAAGTTTACCACAACGAAATCAGTGGGAAAATGGAAGTTTCCCACTTTCACAACGACATCCTTAGCTATTCCCAGCGGATGAGTTATAGTACGGTCCGCTAGCTCGAGAGTCATGCAAGTAGATGTAAGCTTCGGGAGAGATAATTTCTCCCATACCGAGAGTGGCATTGTTGCGAATTATGATACGAATCAAGAGAAGACAACTTAGGTCTGGTAGTATGTCAGAGTTAGGTCTGTCTTTGTAATTAGGTCTGGTAATGCAAAGTTAAGTCTGGTAGTATGTTTAAGTCTGGTTGACTTATAATGTTAAGTCTGGTCGTGAAGTTAGGAAAGTCTGTTAGAGATAAGTTAGGAAAAGATACAAAACGTGTAAGTTTCTTTATAGAAGATTTGTGAATATCTTCTGAGTTGGTTAGTATTAGGGTTTCCTTGTGTTATAAAAGGATCCCTAAAGATTGTTAGTTCGGTGTGTGAGTTGTACGAGTTCACTATTGTGATTATAATCAATATACGAAGTTAGTGATATCTCTGTGTGTGTTCTTCATTGTTCTTGTTAAAATTCCGCATTAACAACAACAATCACTTAGGGTTTCTCACTTAGATTGGTTTGGATTTATCCTAACCATCTACTAGGTATTCAAGACTACTTAGAGATCCGCATACAATTCGTGGACCAACAAGTGGTATCAGAGCAAGGCGAGAGACTCTGAATTCGAAGAAAACTAAATCTCAAAAACCTAATTCTCACTCAAATCACCCTACACAATGTCTGAATTCGATAAGCCTGAAACTTTCTCAATCCATAACAGTGAGGATGAGAAGTCAAACCATGAAGATGAAGGAAAAACCGAAACCAGTAACTCCCAAACACAACAACAACCCATCCCTTCCACAACCACAATCTCAAACATAAAACTTCCATTACTGAAAAGAGAAGAGTATGATATTTGGGCCATGGAGATGGAACACTATCTGGAGTACATTGATAGTGATGTATGGAAGGTTATTCAAAAGGGAAATTCTAAGAAAAGAATTTCACAAGGGAATGATGGGCAGATCAGAATAATGCCACCAGTATATGCTGAAGAGATTAGGGCTGTGGAGAAGGAAAAGAAGGCCAGAACCTTGCTTCTTATGGCTATTCCTAAGGAGCATCTACAAAGGTTTCATGGCATCCTTGATGCTAAGGAGATGTGGGAGGCTATCAAGAAACGATTTGGAGGCAATGCAAACTCCAAGAAGATGCAAAAGGCTGTTCTTAAACAGCAATTTGAGACATTCAGTGTTTCAAAGACTGAAGGTTTGGAGAAGGGCTATGACAGATTTCAACATCTGTTGACACAACTGGAAGTTCATGGTGCAGCAGTTTCAAATGAGGATGCAAACCACAAGTTCCTTAGATCTTTACCATCAGAATGGGGCAATGTATCTGTGGCGATGAGGATTAAGGAGGAAGTAGATTCAATGACACCTGATGACCTATACAATAATCTCAGGATGTTTGAAAGGGACATCGGTAACAACACTCTGGCTTCAACCAGTTCATTAAATGTTGCTTTTGTGTCACAAAACAAAAGCAGTACCTACAAGGTTAAATCTGGTAGTGTTAGATCTGGTATCTATGAAACTCCTTCAAGTGAAAGGTCTGCTTCAAGCTTTACTGATGAGGTGATACATTCTTTCTTTGCCAACCAAACGGAAGATGAAAGCTTTATTAGTGAAGACCTAGAACAGATTAATGATGCTGAAGTTGAGGAGATGGACATAAAATGGCACATTGCCATGGTTGCTTTAAGGGTCAAACGATTTCAGAAGCAATATGGGAGGACCATCAACTTCAACAACAAATCACCAGTGGGATACACAAAGAGGACAGTTGAATGCTACAACTGTCACAAGCATGGACATTTTTCAAGAGATTATCCAGAGAAGAAGCCTGCTGATGGGAAAAGAGATGATGATGGGAAGATGGAAAAGAATCAGATGAGCCTGCTGACAATGGAAGCTGAAGGAGTCAACTGGGGTGAGCATCCAAGAGTGAATGAGGAGTCTGATCATGCTCTCATGGCCATTGGTAATGAGGTATCATTATGCTCTAAATTATGCACTGACTCATATAATCATGTTAAGGCTTTGTGTGATGAGCAGCTAGAACAAATAGGTGACCTAGAAGTAAATCTATTAGCACATAAAAATGCTGTAAAAACATTAGAGGCACAAAAGGTCACCCTTCAAAACCAACATGCTGCTTTAAATGAAAAACTATACTTTCAAGCTAATAAAATATATGAACAAGATGAAAAGCTTAAAAGGTATAGACAATTGGGCCTTAAAGTTCAGAAGGAGAGGGATGAGTTGAGAAAAAGGGTAGATCAGTGGAACAATTCAAATAATAACTTGTTTAAGTGTTGGGATTCTCAAATTAAGTCAAATAAAAAATGTGGCTTAGGATATGAGGAAAATGAGAATAAGGCTATATTTAAGAATAAAGAAGAGGACTATACTGATAAGCCTTTGTATAATAGGTTTGTTAAGACTGGTGACTTTAAGGGAGTACCACCACCTTTGAGTGATGACTATACTCCTCTTGAAAAAGAAGAGTTGGATGATTCACTCTTTGTGTATGGTAAGAAAGGTCCTCAAGCGCCTGAACCAACCACCTCAGAGGACAAATCCAGTAGGTATTCTTCTTGTCAATCCAATGACTCTGAAGGATCTATTGATGGTTCCTCTGATCACTCTAAGTCTGAGTCAAAAAGTGAGGTAAAAGAGAATCCTGAACCTAAGGTTATTAAGAAGTGTGAACCTGTTGTTACTAAACCTGTAGTGACTGAACCAAAGGCTAAGACAGTCAAACCTAGTTGTGTTAATCACATAAAAACTCCTAGGGAATCTGTTAAAATGAGTGAGTCACCTAGAAGCAATAGTGTTCACAGAGAAAGTAGGAGTAGTTATACTTATGCTCCTAAAAGATGCTTTGTGTGTGGAAGTTTGAGTCATTTAATAAGAGATTGTGACTTCCATGAAAAGAGAATGAAGAGAGAGGCTGAGCAAAAGAGAATGAATGTTAATATGGGTCATGGTTCAAATAAACCAGTTTGGAATAATGCTAGTAGAATTAATCATGCCAACCAGTTTGTTCCCAGACCTGTCCAACTCATTAACTCTACCAGACCTAACTCTTATGTTAATTCTGGTAGACAAAATCTTAGGTCGGGCTACAGGAACTTTAATGTGAATAGGCAAAATGTTAATTTTATGAGGCCTAATGTGAACACTGGTTTTGTGAGACCCAAACAACCTTTTCAAAAACCTCAGGTGAAAGCAAATTTTCAAAGAAATAATTTTTATAAAACTCATTCACCTGTAAGGAGACAAACAAATTCAAATGGGGGTTCTGCTGATAACCTCTCTGATTGCTGGGCTTGGAATCCATTTAAAAATGAATTTACCTATAAGTCCAAACATGGTTTTACTGGAGCAAGTTCATACAAAACCTATAAGTATGTTGCTCCACAGAAAGAACTCAAGCCCACTCAGGCCTGGGTTGTTAAGAAAAACTGATTTTCTTTCTTAACTTTGTATAGTTTGTATATTTGTTTGTTTTTAATCTTGCTATTCTTATTTTCAGTAGTTAATTTGTTTTCTACTTTTCATAGTATATTTGTTTTTGGTATATTGTGCTTAACTTTGTTTTGCAGTTGTTAACTCTTCTCTATTGCAAGTGATTCATTTGTGGAATATTAAAACAACAGAACCATAGAGCTTTTTATTTATTAACAAGTGATTGCATTCAAGGATGCAATTTACAATGCATCATAAGACAAAAGCTTTAACATAATCCAGCCAAACACCACCACCTACATTTTCTGTTTCCCTTTGCTCATGAAGTCAGGAATGGTCTTCTTGGCTCCTCTGCCACCAAACTGATTCCACGCTTTTGGGCATGGAAGTCCAAGAATCAGGCTGCTTGGTGGTGGACGTGGTATAGAACCACTTCTCAGGGATGACACAACCTTCGAAGGAAAAGTCACTTCATCATCATTTGAGGGGTCTTCTTCTTCAGCACTTCTATCATCTACATCAGAAGGGGGAATTGGTTTTGAAGTCTTTGGTGCTTCATCGTCTGGTTCCTTTTCAGTAAGATCATAAGCAGCTAGCCATTGCTTCAGAGTTGATTCTCTTAATGTCTTGTTTCTTGTGATTGAAGAATACCCTGGTGGGAAGTATCCACCCCATCCTCCTGATGATGTATCAGAAGATGAGCCATTTGGATCCCAAGAAGACTCGGATGAAATCTCTATGATTTCTGAGTTGGAAGGATCCATTATGTTTATAAGGTTTTTCTTTTGGTTTGTGATGGTTTTGTGATAAAACAATGGGTGGTTTTATAGGGAAAATCAAGGTTTAATGTCATTTAATGCTCGGTTGGTGTATGGGTTAATACTTGCAGGAGTTATTAATTGTATTTTTGGAAAGTTGACCACAGTTCTTATTTTTGGTTAAGTATCTTTGTTTAAAAAAAAAAAAAAAAAAAAAAAAAAAAAAAAAAAAAAAAAAAAAAAAAAAAAAAGGGGGGGGGGGATTTACACTTAAGGGGAGGTAATGTACATTTAAGGGGAGGCAAATGTACAAGTTTTACAAGTTTTTAAATCGGGTAAACTTAAGTGTTAAATCTGGTAGCTTGTGTGTCTTGCAAAGATTGGTTTTTGTCTCCTTTTTCTTGTTGTTAAACTAATTCTTGCAGAAAAGATTGGAATGAGATGATGTAAAGCCTTGCATTCGCTATATTCAGTGAGTAAGTCCACTCTTTTGGTTAGGTCTGGTAAGTTTATGATTCGGCCTGGTTGACCATTTTAGGTCTGGTAGTGTTAAATTTATGACCGTTAGATCTGGTCAGAGTAATAAAGATTTATCTAAAATATTACCGTTGCACTATTTTCGGTAAAAAGAGATATTTATGAAGTATATAAGATTAAAATTTGACATATTTTATCTCCTTTTATTCTTTATTTGCTTCCAAATTTAAATCATCTTTATTTTGAACTCACGACTCTGTTTCTACGCAAATATTTTCAAAACCCTACCCTTCCAATCAACCAGACCTAAATCATTAACTCATCTATGGCTAACCTCAAGTTTGTGGACAAGCATAATCAAGTTGGTTTCTTGAAGAAGCCAGATCAAAGTGCAGGTTTCGAGGGGATTGTGGATTTCCTAAAAGGTTCTTACATTTGTTATTCATTAATTCATAATCCTACTATTTATCAGTCCCTTGTCAAGCAGTTCTGGAGGTCGGTTACCTCTGAGACTCTTGATGATGGGACCCCATGTTTAAGGGCAATTATAGATAAAAATGGCTTTACCATTACTGAAGCATCCATTAGGGAAAGTCTCCAATTGGATGATGCTTTAGGAGAATTTGATTTTACTAGTGATGATATTTTGGAGGGATTGAATACCATTGGATACCCCACTGATGGAAGTTTTACATTTTGGAAAAGTTATTTTACACCTCAGTGGAGGTTTTTAGTACATCATTTACTTCAGAGCTTAAGTCCCAAGAGTGGTGGATGGGATCAATTTGGAAGCAGAATTGCTTCTGCATTGGTCTGTTTATCACTTGGAAGGAAATTTAACTTTTCAAAACTAATTTTTGAAGGAATGGTGAAAAATGCTAAGGACCCAAAATTTTTAATGTATCCACGATTTTTGCAAATGATCTTGAATTATGAAACTAAGGATAAAGTGCCTTACATCAGTGTGGCCTTTACTCCCAAACTTTTTGCAAATATAAAAAGGGGTTTTCAAGGGACACACAGACCTTTGCTTGCTGCTATGCTTGGTACTAACAATGCAGGTACTTCTGGAGCTGCACAAGTGCACCCTGATGAGGAACAAGACCAAGCATCATCTAGGTCTGCTACACCTACACCTACCCCAACTCCATCATCTCAACCAGATCCCTCACCATCTGCTGCAAGATTATCTTCACCTATCCAACAATCTTCACCTTCACAACCAAATGTTCCAAGTCCTGCAAGGGAGGAGGAACCTGCACCCATAACTGTGGAAAATCTTCTTATCATAGTTCCTCAACTGCAAAAGAAGATTGCCATTTTGGAAAAGTCTAATGAGGCACTCAGAAAAGCTTATGTGACTTTGGTGCAGAAAGTAAAGAAAATGGGAGTGGCAATGAAGAAAAAGGGTGTTTCTTTTGATGATGAGGAAGGTGAAGCCGAAAATTCTTCCAAACAGGGGAGGAATTTGGAGCAAGAACAAGAACAAGAAAATATTCTTCAAACACCAGTTCAAGAACCTCTAGTTCAAGATAATGTCACCACCATCAGTCCAGAGACACTGGAAGTAGCAGAGACTTTGGCTCAATCAATGGGCAAAATTAAACAGGATAGGAAAAGAAGAAGGTTAATTTTGTCTGTTGATGAAGAGATTGAAAAGTTTGGGACAATATCTGATGAAAAGTCTGGTGAAGGAAAGTCTGGTAATGAACTTAGTTCTGGTAATGAAGAGCAACAGTCTGCACTAAGAAAGGGAAAGCAGGTTGTGGATGAAACTTCAAAGCCAAAGAAGTCTAAGAGCAAAACATTGTCAGCTGGAGATACTTTCATACCTGCAAGGTACATTGTGTTTCATTAAAGAATGTTGATATTTATATGCTTGCAGAAGTGGAATATCCTTTATCATCAAGTGTTTGCAAGGAAATGATGAGCAAAAAGTTGTATACTAGTAAAAAGGATGAAGGATATGAGATGTTATTGGATTTAATTAAGAGGCAGTCTTTGAAGGATGTAGTTTAAGGGTGTTTGAAAGAATTTTCACAAGTTGTTGAGTGAGACTATTGGAACTTCTCACTTGGTGGAGGTGCTTTGCACTAACACATCAAAAGGTTATCAGTCCACCTTGTCTCATCAACACAAGGACTGGCTAATCCTGAGCAAACGGCTAACAGGTAAAGATTGCTCAAATCCGTTTATGGCTGACAATTTGCCAAAAATTATATGGTATTCAACTCACCATATCTAAGATAAGTGAAGAGTTGGCTAGCCCACAAGGTTATGGCTTGTGGTAAAGGCTGTGGAAAACCATGAATGGTAATCAATTCACCATAATGAGGTGTTTTTCCATTAAAGAATTGACTAGTCCAGAAGCAAACGGCTTTTGGTAAAGACTTAACAAATCCGTTGATAAGCTGATGATTTGCTAAAAATCATATGGTTATTAATGTACCATGGTCTTACACACCAAAACATTGGCTACTCCAGTGGTAATGGCTATTGGTAAAGAGATTTCAAATCCATTACATTTTCAATGATTCACCTCTCACAGATGGTAACACATTTGGAAGTGATGAGAATAGTCTGAAACTTAAATGAATTTGATGTACATATAGTCATTGTTGCTGCAAAGATCATATCAGAAGAGCTTATCAAGATTCAAGCTGCTAGGAAGGATTAAGACCTAAATACAATTCAAAGTGTTCAAGATTCAATCCTCAGAAGGCTTAATCAGAAGAACTTGAAGTTCATGAAGCATGAAGATCAAGTTAGGGGAGGATTGTTGGGAATTATGATACGAATCAAGAGAAGACAACTTAGGTCTGGTAGTATGTCAGAGTTAGGTCTGTCTTTGTAATTAGGTCTGGTAATGCAAAGTTAAGTCTGGTAGTATGTTTAAGTCTGGTTGACTTATAATGTTAAGTCTGGTCGTGAAGTTAGGAAAGTCTGTTAGAGATAAGTTAGGAAAAGATACAAAACGTGTAAGTATCTTTATAGAAGATTTGTGAATATCTTCTGAGTCGGTTAGTATTAGGGTTTCCTTGTGTTATAAAAGGATCCCTAAAGATTGTTAGTTCGGAGTGTGAGTTGTACGAGTTCACTATTGTGATTATAATCAATATACGAAGTTAGTGATATCTCTGTGTGTGTTCTTCATTGTTCTTGTTAAAATTCCGCATTAACAACAACAATCACTTAGGGTTTCTCACTTAGATTGGTTTGGATTTATCCTAACCATCTACTAGGTATTCAAGACTACTTAGAGATCCGCATACAATTCATGGACCAACAGGCATAAGGTTAATGCTAGCGCCAAGATCGGCCAAGGCTGAGCACTGAACCATCCCCAAGAAATCACATGGGATTAAAAACTTGCCGGGGTCTCCGAGCTTTCCGGGAAGCTTCTTGAGGAGAACCGCCGAGCACTGCTCGTTAAGTGGGGTCTTTTCCATCTCAGATAACTTATCCTTGTTGCTTAGCAAACTTTTGAGTGTAGATGCAAATTTGGGCATAAGGATGAGAGCATCTGCGAAGCTTATGTCAAAGTGCAAATCATTGAATATTTTAAAGAATTTCTCCATTTGTTGATTTGTTTTGTCTTGATGCTTTTGATCATTAAGCCTCGAAGGATATGGAATTAAAGGCTTAGGATTGGTCTTCGGAACATCGGGTTCCAGAACTTGAATTTGGAAATTTGGAGGTTGGACGTGTGCGGTACTTCGTGGGCTTGAGAAATGCACCTTGTCCGTTGTCACCTCGGTATCTCGATTCACTTCCCTCGGTGGAGGGGGCATAGGAGTCGAGGGTCCATTATGCGTCTTACCACTACGAGTGGTGACGGCTTTCAACTCAGCATTAGGATTAGGAATGGTATTGCTCGAAAGTCGTCCGGAAGATGAAGAAGATTGGTTCATGTTCATATTCATGAAACTGCCCATCATATTCTTCAACTTATTTGTTTGAAGAGACATCGTAGTATCAATTTCCTTTCTCAACTCGACTTTCATATTATTGATTTGAGTCTGCATTGAACGCATGTTGGACTCAGTAATTTTCATGAAATCATTAGTCAAAGGAGCTTGAGGAGGTTGTTGATAAACATGTTGATTCGGAGCTTGATAAGGCTGTTTGAAATTGTTACAGTTTTGGTTGAAATTCTGAGAATTGTTGAAATTTTGTCCTTGATTTTGAACAAAGCGATTTTGATTATTTTGATTTTGCACGGGTGGAAAACCGGGTGGTACATTAGCATTTGGTGCTCGGTAATGAGTTTCAGCTTGCGGTCTGTATTGATTGTGGTTTACGGCTGCTACGGGAGCTTGGTAAAAAGAAGCATCGGTTGCTTGACAATCGTAATACGCATGCGGGCCACCACAAGTTTCACACACTTTGTTTATGGCTTTGATTGGTTCCGGTTTATGAATTTCACTCTTAATTTCTTTCACTTCCTTCATCATGCAACGAATTACGTCCGTTAGAGCGTCTAACTCTGATGAGTTACCGGATGAAGAAGCAGGAGTGATAGGAACATTCACTTTGTTTCGAGAAATAGGAACTTTTGATTTATTCTCGCAAATTTCAAGCACATCTTTAGGTCGACGATTCAAGATATTGCCACCGGCGGCAGCGTTTAGAGAATCTTGATCGTTTCCATTCAACCCATTATAAAACGTATTGATTTGTTGTAACTCCGTGAAATCATGATGCGGGCATTTTCTTAGGAGATCCTTGAATCGTTCCCATGCCTCTTCGAAGTTTTCATCGAAACTTTGACGAAATCCCGAAATTTCATTCTTTAGATTAGTCGTCTTTGACAGAGGAAAGAAATAATTGACAAATTTTTGTACGAGATCTTCCCAAGTTTCAATGGATCGAGGAGGTTCTTTTTCCAGCCAAATCCGGGCAGCCCCTTTGAGTGAAAACGGAAATAGCATCAATTTGACAACTTTTTGCGGTACATCCTTGTAATTGATGGTCGAGGTCAACTTGTTGAACCAACGGATGTGTGCATACGGATCTTCTCGTTCAAACCCGTGGAATTGATTTGTAGACACGAGTTGAATCAAATGCGTTTTTAATTCAAAATTATCGGAATCGATTGGTGGTAAAACGATGGCATCTCCGTAACCCTCGGTGGGTGCTTGGAGCATTTCGGCCATTGTTCGATTGTCTGCCATTTTATCAGTGAGAATAGTACGAATCTCGGGTTCGACTATTCGGGCAGCACGCCTACGATTACGTCTTCTCGGAATATCTACGAGTTCACGTAAAGGACTTGTCGACGTAGAAGAACGAGTGCGCATGCACTAAATAAAACAATTCAATTAAAACAAGATATAAGCAAAACACAAGGAACTTAAACCTTAAATCAACAGGCGTACGGTAGCTCTTTGAAAGAAAAACGCACAGAGTGGCGGAGGAGCAAAGGTGGGCAATAAATGCTCCTTAAAAACCCGCTCCTTTCGGTTTGTCAATTTAATTCCAAACCTCCTGAAACCTCCGTTAGAGTATGTTTATCAATCAAATGTGAGCCGAATTCGCAAGCGACACAAAGGCAAGTTTTAAATCTTTTGTTTGGGAACTTATTATGATAATATTCAAGTTGAGGAATATTATATTGAGATTGCTTTTATCTTTTATTTTAACAAAAGAAAACGAGAAATGTTTTTGTATTTTTGATTTTATATGATAATATATATACAAAAGAAAAGAAAAATATTTTTGTTTTTTATATTTTTATGAAAGTGAAAACTTCTTGATGAAGGATCTCAAGTCCCCGGCAGCGGCACCAAAATTTGATCCGTGCTAAAGAATATATATAATATCAGACGGATATGCGTGATACGCGGGAAATGACAAATCAACTTTTTAGGAAAAAGGTTAACTTACAAAACCCGTGAATACGATATGTGTGATACCGGGCAAGTGTTACCCGGGTCGTGTCCCAGCGAGGTTGGAATCGAGGATCGTGTAAGGTTTGGAATTAGAGTGACTGATGATTGTAATATGGAATTTTGTATTTTTTTTTAATTCTAAAAAAGAAAGGAGAAACAAATTCTCAAGGAAAATTTAGATTAAATAAAATTAAACTAAAAACGTGATACGGAAATTCTAAAAACGGGTTTAAAACTAAGATATATGGAAATCTAATCCTACAAGTGTAATTTTATTTTTCCTAAGTTATAAATGACAAAAGAAAATTTAAAAAAAAAAGATTTATATTTTTCTGACTTTTATATTTTTTATTATGAATTAAAAACTGTTTTAAAAAGAAAAATGCATAAAAAATATTAAAACTATTCTAAAAATTCTGAATTTTTTTTTGTGAAATAACTTAATGTTAAAACAAGCCTAGGAAAAATACAAACAAGGTGCCAGCTTATTGGGATAAGCTGGTAATAAGCAAAATGGTTCGGATAGCTTAAAATGGAAAAGTGGTATAAGAATTAATGGGTGCAAGGTTTAACTGGAAAAGACCCAAGGGCAGTTGGTGAGGTGTGTGGTGTGTGAGTCAAGAGACCAGGGTTCGAATCCCTTGGCTCTCTTTTTGCTTTTTTATTTTCTTTTTTGGTTTTTCTGATTGAAACTCAACAAGCACAAGGTAATAAGCAACTTTTACAACTAACACCTTTTTTGAAAACCTCAAATAAGCCCAGAAATAAGCCAAGGTTTGCTGATCAGTGGACTATAAAGGGGATAAGCCCAAGGTTTTGATCTAAAAGGCTGATAAGCTATTTAATAAGCTAAAGGAAACTTGAAATAAGCTAAACAACTGATAATGAGCTAAATTGAAAACTGAATAAGCTACAAATACTCAGAAATAAGCACTGAGCAAAGCAAATAAGCACAAGAGTGGACTGATGCACAGGGCAAATTTTGGATTCTAGGCAACTTTAAGCTTAATTATAAGCACTTAGATGACTGCTAAAGACTACACAAGCTTAACAAACTTAAAGTTCACCTACTGAGGGTCTCAGAAACCAAAAATCAAACAAAGAGAAGCTTATTTAAGGCTTGTGAATAAGCTGAGAAGTTGGCTCAGTCCACTCACTTAAACTCTGATGACTCAGGTTTAAGTTGAGTTGATCAGTCAACTTAATAGCTTAGATTTAAGCTTAAATAAGCCAAGAAAAGGTCTGGATTATGGAATAAGCAAAGATCAACTAGCAATCTACTTGATTACTGAAAACCAGACATTAAATAGAACAAATAAGCACTTATATGGGGTCTAGAAAAATTATGCAGACTGCATATATGGACCTGATGTGCAGACTTGGGTTTTGGTCAAATCACTTCAATTCCAACTGAAATGAGTCCAACTCTTGAATATGAACTTTAACCACTAAATAGAACCCAAAGTTACCAGAAATGAGGACCAAATAAGCTCAAGCTTGTGAGAAGCTTATATGAGCAGTCCAAGTTCTATGATCTCCACAATCAATTCAAAACTTCAAAATGGCTCAAAACAGCTTAAAGGCTTCTACTAACAACTGAAACATACTTAGTTAATCATGATCAAACTTAAGGAAAGTGCAAATGAACAGTGATTAACCCAAATGACCCATTTTGCCTTTTTATGCCAAACAGTCCTTTAGAAGGGCTGATTTGGATTTAAAACTAGAACTAACCAATTTAACTGATGATTCTGACTTGTTAAGGATTAAATAACTTAATTAAGCTGATATAAGGAGTTTTCAATATGTAAATAAGCACTAGTTAAGCTAAGGTCAATACTAAGCTAAGTTGACTGATTTTATCTTTAAAAGTGAAAATGAGATTTAAACTTATACTGACTTATCAAACTAACTTAAATTAACTCAAATAGCATAAGTAAGTACTGAAAACACCAAGAAGAACACAAATAAGCAGTTGTACAGTAAAACATGAAATTTGGAATTATGCTTACAAATTGCTTTTGCTCAAATCAAGACTGAACTATTAACCACACAAACCCCAGCTTGTTAACACAAGCTAATAAACCCCATAAGCTCTTCCATGAGTAGGTTATCATCCAAAACTACTTATCTTGACCTCCAGTTGACTTTCTTTGACTTTTCTTGGATTTTTAAGATTAGAACTGAATTAAACTAACATAAGCTTATCAAAAGCTATAGTGAGCTTATGTAAGCTCATAGGAACATCAAAGAAGCTATTTTCAATAACACTAAACTTGATTCGAATTCTCAGTACACATAGAAACTTGAAACTTGGAATTTGCATTAACTTTTGGAAATTGTACAAAGATAAACATCAAACAGACTTAAAGTAACTTGGAATAATAACTGGAAACTAAATTTGATAAAGCTTAAATAATTAAAATACGATACGATTAAGGAAAATTAACTACTTGGCAATTAAGGCTTACAATGAATCCTATTTATACTACACTGAGGTGGGTTCTTCTTCTTATCTTCCTCTGAACCTTTTCCAGCCCTTGGATAGCCTTGAATCAATCTCAGTCATTAAAACCAATTTTGGCGCCAAAAATGTGATAGTGGGAAAAACCACTTGACTGGTTTCTTGTGATGATAACGAAGCAATTAATGCTTCTTGGTTTGTTAGGAAGAGTGTTGAGGAAGCTTGGAGGGGGTGGATTGTGTCAGGGATAAGGTGGCTATAGTGGTATGGTTTTGGGCGGGTAATGGTTTTGGAAGATGAGTTTGACCGAGTCAAACTGGTTTTGGCTAACTCAAAGAAAGAAATAAGGCCGGGTTTATTTTATTGGATTGGGCTTGGATTATTTAATTTGATTGGGCTGGGTTTATTAGAAATGGGTTAAGGCTGGGTTTTATTTTAGTTTGTGGATTTAAATGCAATTGGATTTAACTTTGAGGGACCATAATTGTAAAATCTGAAAATCCAAGGACCAAGGCTGCCAAAAGTAGAAATTATTTCCAAGGATCATTTGTGTCATTTTGGTATTTTTGGGGGTTGACTTTGACTTTGTCTTTGACTTTTGTCTTCACTTGGTTAAATGTATAATTGTTGTCGAGTCGATCCAAAAATGCTCGTTTTCGCTCCGTTTTCAATCCTTTAGTACCTGAAACACATAAAACACAAACCAAGGATATCTGCAATATATATTGGGTGTTTTTTGTCATTTTAGTGTCTTTTATGAGTATAAAATGATGAGTATTTACACACTCATCACCAACATATGGTCTTGTATACATACATATGTCTAATGATTGACAATAAAGTGGAATAGAGACGGGTTAAGGGTAAGCAAGGTATGAGAAATCTAAGTATGGATGTGAATGTGTACAAAGATGAATGATATGATGGTACGTAAATGATAAAAATGAACAATATTGCTTAAATACATAAATAACTAAAATAACATAAGTTAAGGTATAAGAATAAGAATGCGATGAGTTAAGAATGTAAGAGAGAATAAGATGAGTATGTATGAGGTAAAGGTGTTGCCCTGAAATCATTATATTACGGCTAAGGCGATTAGCGGTAATTATTATAATGAATGCATGTGTTGCAGTTGATGAGGTGTGTAAAGTCTAGAAGTAAATGAGTTGGGTAGACTAAAAGGGTAATAGTAACGATGCGGAATTAGTTAACGAGGGTTAAATAATGTAAGTTGTGATAAGACGTGTAAACACATAATGAAATGTGTACTTATAATAAGCAGGTTCATATGCGCTATGAGCTTGCATTCACTAAATAAAATGGATGAGATAATGAGTGTATGTTAAAATGTTAATAGCTTGGATCCAATGCTATAATGTGAAAGTGATAAAGTGAGAATGATATGAGTAGGTATGAAGTTAAGGTATCGACCTGAAATTATCATTATCACGGCTAATGTGCCTCATTAGCGGTGCTTATTAAAACAAAAGTATTGGTAAATAAAACATGATGAGAATGTGTAAATGACCAAAATGTGTAGGAAGAAGGGATGATGCTAACGAATGTAGTTAAATCTATGCAAGGTTTAAACGCGGAAAAAGGGCGGATAGGTTAAAGGTAAAGTAAAGATGTGAAAATAACTAGCGCGGATTAAGAATGTAGGATGGTAAAACACATAGAATTGTGTAATTACAATAAGCAGGCTCATATGCTCTATGCGCTTGCATTTCACTAAAATAAGTGGATATAATAATGTATGAAAGGTGCTTATGACTTGGATCCATTGCTAAAGTGATAAAGTGTGAATGTTAATGATCCTTCGGGATGAATGATAATGATCCTTCGGGGTGAACGTTAAAAGTGGTATCCTTCGGGATGACCAAGTCAATGAATGTTAAGGAATCCTTCGGGATGTGTTAAAGATCCTTCGGGATAAAACGTATTGCCTTCATCGGCAAATGGGGTTGCCTACATCCTTGGAAATAAAAATATCCCCATAATGAATGTGTTAATGATATGGATCCAAGTCTAAAAAGGAAATATGAAGTATAAACAGGATGAAATAATAAAAGTTAAATTGGGAAATAGGAGTAGTAGTGTTATGTCGGGAGTACATAACCATGAGTTTATATTTCTTGATTTACATCGATTGGGACGCCTCTCCATGTAAATGAGGAAGTATAAATGAGTGGGCTTATGTGTTGCCGACACGGCAAGAGTAGGGTTAGAGAAGTAGAAAGTGGAAGTTTAGAATTAGTTAGAAATTATAAGGACTAAGATAGGAGGATTAGGATTAGACCATGGCTTTTAGTTGAGACTTAGGAGAAACCTTGATGGGATGGAGGAATTGTAATGATGATATAACGTGCCCTGCGGCGTGGTACAAAATATGATGAATGAAAATAATAGAATGTGCACGTATTAGTCGAGTGTAATTATGTAAAGTCAAATAGCACGAGTTTCTTAAGTATCAAGTAGTCAAAGAATGAGAGTAGAGGATAAAGCAAGTGAGATTGTGATGTAACGGTAATAGAGCGGATTAGAATGATGACTAGTGGTAATAAGTATGTCTTGTATTATGTAAAATCTAAGCAAGAGTTGTATGGTATAGAAGTAAGCGGGAAGTAATGTGGATCAAGGCATGTGATATGTTATAGTATGCATAGAGTTGCAAGATCACTTACATCGTTGCACTAAATAAACTAGGAATTAAGGTGCTAGGAATGAAATGAGTTATGTGACTAAGTGTAGGTTAGTAATGAATGATAGATTTCGGGGAGGAAATCTAAATAAGGGGGTAGAATTGTTAGACCCGTATCCCGGTTACGAGTAGGCCCCACCCTAGATGGAATATGCTAAGGACTTTATGTGATTGGTTGGTCAACAAAGTTACGTGGAAAGTCAAACCCGATAGTTAAGTGGTAGTCAAAATATGTGTTATAAAGTTATGAAAAGTGTTAGGTGCCACAAATGGATAGGGAATGGACTTCAAGGGCTTAAGTTGTCATATGCCATTTGTGTTATAAGTTACTTGTGGCTAAAATAGGAGGAAAAAGACTTGAGGGGCCATTCTTGCCATTAGCCCAAAGTTG
Organism: Artemisia tridentata subsp. tridentata; assembly: GCA_021014915.2. Lineage (NCBI taxonomy): Eukaryota > Viridiplantae > Streptophyta > Magnoliopsida > Asterales > Asteraceae > Artemisia > Artemisia tridentata. The sequence continues at coordinate 270,184,143 of CP139503.1, forward strand.
CTACCTAACTAGTATTATCCAGGGAATTCTAGACCATTCCCTCACTATTCTAGATAAGGTTGAGGTCCGGCTTTATGGAGGAGAAAAAGAGAGGGAAAAGTTGGTGGTGACTTAAGAAGAAGAAGAAAATGAAGTCCTTATGGTTATGACTATCCCTAGTGAAGATCCCCACAAGTAAGTAACCTATAATTAGTGTTTAATTGGTTAATTGAAGAGTTAGGGTTTATGTACCCAATTTAGGGAAAATGGGTAAATGGTGTTTTAAATATAATTAAGAGGTAATGATGATTATGTGATGTGTTGATAATGGGATTAAGTTAGTAAATGATGGGATTGATGATCATGTAATCAATACATGATTATATGATGATTAGAGAGGGTTAGAAGTATGTTAATACAAATAGCGTCCCAAAAACGTTATTTATATTCTTTGATCTTTCATTAGTTTTGTTAATGACAAATATAAGGAATATCTTTTAGCAAATAATAAATACTAGCTTAGTCTCTTAAGTACACATTTTACACTTCACATATTAACTAAGAATTACAAGTTTAGTAACTTGTTTCCTTAAAAGGAAACTTTAATTCATAAAACATTCCATGACGTCATTGTATGCATCACATACAATATCTTAGTTAGATATGCAAGCAACATAGTTGACATTTGAAGATCTTGGATGATATGGTAAGATACAACTAAGATATGGTAAGAGACAACTATTACATAGCTGTCACATCCCACGGATCCAAGTCCTATAAAGGACGGATCCCTTTTGAGGGATCCGCCGGATCCGTGAGCTGAAGATCAGCTTGCCTATAAATAGGAAGCTGATCATTTGGCTCTCTCATCACTCATATAGCTTAAACACATATATTCATTCAGTACATATCTTACTAACATCATTCATAGTTGCTTTTCACTTTGATCATCCATTTTGTAGAAAGGAGATCAAGCATTCAAGGATCTACAGAACCGTAATCCTTTAGTTGCATTACTGTGTGATCTTGTAGTTTGTTTCACACATCATATCTATCATTTGTAATCAGTGAGTGTGGTTAGTACTTTAGTCCTTAAAGTACAAAGAGTGTAGGGAGTGGTTGTACCCTTGTAAAGAACTCGACATCTAGCTTAGTGTCGGTAAAGTAATTAGGCGACGTCAGGTTGGTTCTACCTTGTGAAAGAACCCGGTGTTTAGCTTAGTACCGGAAAAGGAAGTAAGCGACGTGTAAAGGTTTTCTCCGCCTAGGAAAGGAGTTTGTTTCTTAGTGAAAGATAAACTCTCGAGTAGGAAACTCGGGGAGTGGAGTAGGGCAAGGAATAGAGTTCTTGTAGCCGAACCACTATAAACAACTGTGTCGTGTGGTTTGATCTTTCCTCTCTTTATCTTTTGTTTACATTGTGTGATTATTTATTTGTGATTGTTTCCTTTGAATTAACATATAGTAACAAAGCAAATAAAACTTTAAAAACGGTAAAAACTATTCAACCCCCCTTCTAGTTTTCCACAAAGTAGTTTGATGGGTTTTATAACCTTTGTTCATGATGTATTGTGTTATGTGTTAAGTGCTTGTATGATGTTATGGTTATGGTTAGGAAGTAATGATGATGATGATGATGATGACTAGTAAGGATGATGATGATGGGATGATGATGATGACTAGTAAGGATGAATGATAGAATAGCTTGGATATGAGGTAAGTAACTCTCACTAAAACATGTATTATATGTGTATTATCATATATGTATTATGGTTGTATAAGAGTATAGGATTGAGTTTAGAAGTGTTGTGGGTTAAGGATGGATGGCTAGTGGTTTCGACTAAGGGTATGTTAGCTCGTTGGATATGGACTAATTAAGGTATGTTGTTGATTATGGTTGTGATGAATAGATGTAGTTATGATGTGAAGTTAGTATGATACGAGATGAATAGTGTAGTTTGGAAGCTTTATTGTGATTATGATGCTTATGTGGAAATATGTGTATAAGATATGTTTTATGTCGGGTTACTTACTAAGCGTAAGCTTACCCTTTTAGTTGTTAATATTTTTGTAGGTTTATGTGCGACAAGGAGTAAATACTTGGATTATAGCTTAAAGAGTTGGAAGCGGGTTGGAAGATAATGAGCGTTAGGAGCTAGGTAGAATACCGAGCTCGAGACAAGGTTGTACCCCTGAGAGTCTTTCTTATGATTTGGATAGTGTGTGTCAAGTCGTCATAAAGTTTGGGTGGTCAAGGGTGTGTTCAAGTGTGTTAAATGGTTTACGGTCAATGTTTAAGGGGGCGTTTGGATTAAGGGTGTTTTTACCCATTTTGGGTTGTAAACGGGTCAAGTGTCATTGGAACATGTCATATATGTTAAAGTAATGATGTTGGTCTAGTTTGGTGGGCAAATGAAGTGTTATAGATGATTTGTTATGTAAATGGGTCAAAATGGGTTTAATGCATAACCCGTCATATTGTTCATCTTGGTTCTGAGTTTGTTTGTTCATCTTGGTTCTGAGTTTGTTCATCTTGGTTATGAATTGTGCATCAGAGTTTGTTCATATTGGTTCTGAGTTTGTTCATCTTGGTTATGAATTGTGCATCTGAGTTTGTTCATCTTGGTTCTGAGATTGTTCATCTTGGTTCTGAAATTGTTCATCTTGGTTATGAGTGTGGGTTTTGGCAGATTTTCGATAAACTTTGGAAAATCATATCTTTTGAACCGTAAGTCGTTACGGGTCGCGCCACCCGTTGTTTTAAAGGTATTTGAGTCTAGTTTCATTTAAAAATTGTCTCAAAGTCTAAATATGTATAGATTTTTGTCAGCTTGTAAAAGAGTAACAGTGTGTCAGTAAAAGTCAAGCGTTTCCGCACAAAAAGTTTTAAATTTTGGTGTAAGCGGGCACGGGGTGTAACAATTCTGATTTGGGGGTGTTACAGATTGGTACCTAGGTACACATAAAACCAAGACTATAACTACTTTTTACAAAAAACTCAACCTATGACCGCCATATGCCAGCCTGCCTTACTTGCCACTTTACTTGCTACTCTACTTATTGTTTCAGCAAGCTTAGCATATACTTACGTGCTACTTTGATGACACATGCTTTCATATTAATTGTATACATATACATATGTACTTATTTTATGGCTTATACTTTCTAGCCTTGTGTTTATACACACGTATACCATCATTGTCATAGACTATGCATTCCCTTATGAAATCTTATTATTCAACTCCGAGTTTAAACACTCGCCACATTCTACATGGACTATCATTCGACTCTGAGTTTGAACACTCGTCTTATTCCTTTGAAACACTTATACTACCATCGTATGGGAAACCACCCATTTATCTAGACGCGACTTTAACCTATCACTCTATAACATGTCTCCTCGAAACATTTACTCTTGGAACCTATATTCACTATGACACACTCTCCTTTATTTATTTTGAAGAAACATGTCACCTGAGAGGCAAGACCTAAACTTAGCAGCCATGGAATAGCTCATAGCCCAGCGAGTCGCAGAGGCTATTGCTGCCTACGAGGCGGGAATCTGCATGGCTTACGATTTGATGGGCCGGGAAATACATCAGGAAACTAAGAGCATTAACAACAAAAGGAAGTTTGAGGACGGCTCAAAGTCCAACCACCTGCCAAACAAGCGACAAGAGGTCGCCAAGGTTTACTCTGCTGGACCCAGTGACCATAAGGTCTATGCTGGCAAATCACCACTGTGCAATCGTTGTTAGCTTCATCACAACGGGCCATGCACCGTGAAATGCCAACATTGTCGAAAGGTCAGACATATGACCAAGAACTGCAGAGCCCCCATTCTTGCTACTGCTCAGAGGGCACCATCGGCTAGTCAGAAAACTCCTACCACAAACAACAAAGCCTCCATTACCTGTTTCAGTTGTGGCGAGAAAGGGCACTACAAGAACGAGTGCCGAAAGAAGAGGAGCTCACCATAACGCGGACGTTAAGAGCGGAGGATAAGCATTACCTACTCTACAAAGTGAGACCTAAGTTTAGATTCTCTTAAGTTGTATCCCTATGAGGTTACATTATGTAACACCCCAACCCGACAAGGGTAAAGATGTCACAACGACGGTTCCATATCAGAACAAACACAAGCATTTGACATTAATAATACAATAGAATTCAATGGTTACAAAGGAAATATGAAACTACAAGGTTACAATACAAAAGTTTCTAAGTCTAACTATAAGTTCTTCTAATACTCTTCCATAGCTAGTCGGCCTTCTATATCCATGGTACTCTCCGCTCATACCCAGCTTCCAAATTAAAACCTGCCGCGGGAAAAAGAAACGCGGCTGAGCTACGAAAGCTCAGTGAACAGATATAACGATACAAAGCAGTAATAAGGGATGGTGAAATAATGAAATGGCACAAAGTGTAACAAGAGTAGAAAGGACAATGGAAAAGGTTATCAAGAAATGGTTACAATGGCTCAGTGTAAAGGAAACCATAACCCACCACCAGCCCAAGTCGAAACAGGTCAAGTCCAGTATCAAGTCATAGGGTAACATAAACAGTAATCCACCACGAGCCCATAAATAGTACATATCATATCAAATCACATATCAGGGTGTATGGAGGGGTGACCTCAGCATACCAGGTACAGGGTGAGGGGATAACTCCAAGGGTTGGAGTCGCGGGCTCCCAGGATTGTGAAAGACGTGTATCGCACACACTCGTCAGTCACCAGATAATACAAGTAATACAAACAAATCAGGTCAGGTCTAGGATGCATCCATACGCCCCAGTAGGCCACAGGGTCTTCCTCTACGTAACAAGTATAAATCAGGTCAGGGACGGGACATGTCATCACTCTCCTGCCCTAGAGTCATGCCACCGGTGCATCAATGACATGGACATGAAACCCTCATGCCTAGTGGGTGGCTCGTAGTCTCAAACTGTGGGTCAAGGTCAAAGTATCAAGTCTCAGGTGTCAAATATCAGGTATCAAGTGTCAGGTTTTATATCAAGTTTCATATCAGATTTCATATCAGGGTTCATATCAGGATTCAAGACAGGAGATCAATGCAGGGGTTCACTATCAGGAGGTCAATATCAGAAAGTCAAATACCAGAAGGTTCATGTCAATTTATTAAAAAGTAATCCTTTCAAAATGGTTTTAAAATAAAGTGTTCTTTAAATCAGTTTTCATAATGAAAGTCTTTAAAAGCAATTTTCAAAACCTCTTCATAAGTAATTTAGCAAAGTAGTTATAAAATCCTATGAACCTTTAAGTATCCCAGGGTCCTAAATATTCAGGTTACCAGGTTATGAACAGGTCATGTCAAGTATCAAGGAAACATAACAGGGTCCAAGGCAGGGTTCGAAACAAATGATCAAGACAAGAGTTCAAGGCAAAAGTTCAAGTCAAGGTTCACAATACAAGGGAACATAGCAATGGCTTGGGGAATCCTAAACGAATCAAAATCAGAGTTCAAGAGAACGAAGGCACCTTACAAGAAGGGCAGAATATCTGTACCTTATTAACCAAGTAAGCAGAATCACAAAACAAACACTGACAGGAAAATCAGTCACTCCCTCTTCGGACCTAGAGGAGTAAAAGACAGAATTACTAATGGTTCCAATTTACAGATTTCGTTATCTTTCCATTTTAAGTAACTTTCCCAATTTAGTAAGTTTCCATTTTTAGAAAGTTTCCCTATTTAGTAATACTAGTTATTAACATTCTAGTTTATCAACTTAAAGTATTTAGAATGACCATTTTAGTAGTTCAAGGTTCATAAGGTTATTTACACATGATTAAGGTTATTATGGTAGTTTTATACATTTGAGGGTTTATTAAGTAATTATGATAAGTTTAAGGACCAATTATGCAATTATCATAAAATTAGGGTATAAAGTGTAATTATTGTAAGGTTACAGGTTCTTACAAGTTAAGTCCTTTAGTATTAGCAAAATAACAATTTAGAACCTTTAGTATTAGAACATAAACAATTAACACCTTTTAAATGTCATATTACACTTTATCAGGTTTTAGGTATGATCTGGACCTGTTTCAAATAATTCATAAATCATAGTAAAACTTCGAAATAAAATCTACAAAAATTCACAGAGATACCTAAATGTCCCTAGTATTTTACCTAATTTTTCCAGATTTTATTAACTAGTATAGGTATGAATTAAAATTCCATTTTCCTAACCTGTTCCAGAATCGCATCTGAGGAAACACCCGAAAAGAAATTAATTCTTTACCCCATCTATAAAATTTATAAAAATCTAGAAAAATTCCAGTAACTAATAGACATATCAAATATTACCCAGTTCAAAGGACACCTACTAATTCGACATGGTTTGTAATTTAAAAATCATAAACTCGGACTAATTTTCCAGGTATACGAATTCGATTTGACACTTGTTTTTCCAAAAATCAAAAAGTGGTCTTCCAGGCCTCTAAAAATTACAAAGTAATTTTTTACAGAAATCTCTTTCATTGAATTTAATTCTAGACTCAAAAACCACTGAAAAACATGTTACCATTATTTTTATACAGTCGATGGAAGTTGAACAAAATTCCAGATCAGTAGCAGTTTTTATCAATACATGTAATCTTTTATGGTTTTGACATACAAGTGATCATATCTAGCCATCCAATGATTAGTATTGTGTTTATAACCCTTTTAAATCGATCTTTACATAACAATACATGGTCATAACAAGTTTATATTCAGATTTATATGTCCATTCGATTCATATTACATCTTGAGGTTATTATTTCATGTGACAATTGTTATTTCATGTGACAATATTTTAACAAGAACAACAATCATGAATTCGAGGATTAACCAAGGAAGAGAGATATGAATACCCTCGTAGAACACACGAAGAATCAAGGACACAACACAACAAATCACCCACGAGCCTCCTTCTTTCTTTTTGGTTAGATCGACAGAAAAAAAAAAGAAAAACAAGGCAGAATTTGATTAGGGTTTGCTCAAATTCGAATTAGATTTGATATATGTATAATTTGTTTACCTTATGATGTGAATGACAACAAGAATGAAACAAGATTAGGCTTTCTTTTTGGTGTTCTTGTGGATCGAATGGCAACAGCAGCAAGGAGCAAGGGAAGAGAGCCGAGAGTTTTAGTTTTTAGGGTTTGAGGATATATATATATATATATATATAATATATATATATATATATATATATATATATATATATATATATATATATATATATATATATATATATATATTTTTTTTTTTTTTTGTGATATTCGGTATAACAAGAAGAATGAAAACCGAGTTGCATTTTTAGGAGGGATTAATGGACCGAAATTTGGGTCCTAATTAGGAGAGATTTTGGGCTTTTAGTCAAGTTAACTTGTTACACAATGAATTTAGTCATAATCCTAGTTAGTGTTCATGGTTTAGGCCTTTTTTTTGTACAAGTGATAGGTTAGGACATTTTTAATTTTGATTAGCATATAAGTATTTAGTTAAGTAGTTAATTCATTAGGTATCTTAGTATATAACGTACATTAAGTTAAATACAATTTGTGTTACTTGCATGATGTTCTTAAGTTCTTAAAATTTTAAAATGAGGGCATTATTGTCAATTCATATTGTTTTAAATTTGGGGTTTTACACATTAGTACTTTCCTAAGAACCTTGTCGTATTGTATGAATCCAGTGTACGTTTATCTTGAGTTATAAGCTTATTTGACTCGCAACTATCTGAAAGCTCATATCAACTAGATGTATCAACCGTCGCTCATTGCACTCCATATTTTCCCACTTATTTTATAAACTATCATGATTTTCATTTTACAAACTATTTTATTACTATGTAATAAACCGAATTGATACCTTATCATTGTTTCATAAACCAACAAACGGTTCACTAGCATTTTGTAAAACTATATTTTGTTCCCTTGCGAACTACTTTAGCCACTGTTCTATAAAACAATAAATTCGACACTGCGTTGCTATCACCCTACAAACCATTTCGCGGTTTCTTTACAAACCATTTTACCGTCATCCTACGAATTGTTTTATCACAACCAGTTGTGACTTTACTACAATGAATTGTTTCCTATTGTCCTACAAACTGTTTTGCAAAATCATTTGACAAACTAATCTGCTATCACCCTGTGAACTATTTTTTACTCCTTTGCAAACAAATTTGGCTACTAACTCATAAACAAAAATACCGGTATGTCTTCAAACTAAACCCAGCATTGCATCGTTGGACCTTGATTATACAAAGCCTGATCACCTATGTATAATCCAGGTAGGACCATACTATGCTAGAAATGGTTACCTTAAATTTTTATCAGAGGTCAAGTTTTCTATTTTCACTTTCGAGAAATCAAAAACTCTCATGTGTGAGTACATAAAAGTAGTGCAACTTATGGGCATTCACACTAGTAAACACCGTAACCAAGTAGATTTCTACACAACCTTACCACATAAATTCAGCTTTACCCCACATCACATTCTAATCTGAGAAGACAAGCTACACCGCTAGCCATTGTAGGGAAACTTATCAACAAACGTAGCCACCAAAAACGATATCACTAACGAATACAACCTTAAGACTACCTACGAAAACCAACCTGTTAACATCACATTTTCCCTTATTTCTTGCGGCTCCGAAAAATCTTATCGTCAAATAGACAACCTCTAAATTCGATAGCTGCCCAATTGACTCATAACCTCATGTGTAACTGAAATATGCTCTCACTTTAAAGCATCTCTGTCAATTGTTACGACGATTACATCCAGTTTCTTAATCGAAATCATACCTTCTGCGTTGGATACTAAATGCACTACTGAGTCAACCAACTGATTGCTAGTAGCAATCAACACCATTCTTCAAGATCGTACTCTAAATCTGCTAAACTACCCATTCTATATCGACCTCATACCAATTTCATTTGGAAGCTTCAAGGACATCATTGATATGGATTGGTTATCCATATACCGTGCTAATATCATTTGCAACAAGAAGAAGGACGGATCCTTTCGGATGTATATCGACTATAGAGAGTTGAACAGGTTAGCAATGAAGAACCGATACCCACTTCTCAGAATTGATGATCTAATTGATCAACTTCAAGGTTCTAGTTTATATTCAAAAATCGACCTTCGATCCGGATACCATCAACTTCTAGTCCGAGAAGAAGACATCCCATAAACGGCATTTAGAACTCCTTATGGACATTACGAGTTCCAGATTATGCCATTTGGTTTGACAAACGTGCCAGCAGTATTCATGGACCTTATGAACCGTGTGTGCAAACCGTACTTGGATAAGTTTGTGATTGTGTTTATAGACGACATCTTGATTTACTCCAAGAACAAGTCAGAACATGAGAGACACCTCAAGATGATTCTGGAATTGCTCAAGAAGGAGGAATTGTATTCAAAATTCTCAAAATGTAACTTCTGGATTTCCACTGTACAATTTCTCGGTCACGTGATTGATAGCCAGTGTATTCATGTGGACCCTGAAAAGATTGAGTCAATTAAGGATTGGGCGACACCAACAACTCCAACTGAAATACGCCAATTCTTAGGACTTGCTGGTTATTATAGGAGATTCATCGAGGGATTCTCCAAAATAGCCAAACCCCTAACCACCCTAACTTAGAAAAATGTAAAGTACGTCTGGGGTGAAGACGAAGAAGAGGCATTCCAGACACTCAAAGAAAAGTTGTGTAGTGCACCCATATTGGCCTTACCTGAAGGAAGTGATGACTTTGTCGTATACTGTGACGCTTCGCACAAAGGTTTAGGTGGTGTCTTGATGTAGACACAGAAGATGATTGCTTATGCATTACGATAACTCAAGACACATGAAAAGAACTACAAAACCCATGATCTAGAACTGGGAACAGTCGTGTTTGCTCTTAGGATATGGAGACATTACCTGTACGGCACTAAGTGTATAGTGTATACGGACCACAAAAGCCTGCAACATATCCTAGAACAAAATGAGTTAAACATGAGGCAATGTAGATGGATAGAATTACTTAGTGATTATGACTGTGAGATTCATTATCACCCGGGAGAAGCCAACGTTGTGGCAGATGCTCTTAGCCGGAAAGAATGAGTCAAACCTTTGAGAGTCAGATCACTAGCAATGATGATCAGTTCACTTCTCCCATCAAAAAAAAAATCCTCGAGGCTCAGGTTGAGGCACTCAAGGAAGAAAGTCGACCAAGTGAAAAACTCTATGGTATGCCAGAGGATGCAAATGGCTTTGTAAAGAGATCAGACAGAGTATTATGCTTCAAGGATAGAAGCTAGGTACCACTCTATGGTGGGATACGAGAGTTAATTATGCACGAGTCGCATAAGTCCAAGTACTCTATTCATCCTGGAGCTGATAAGATGTACCTTGATCTTAAGAAACTATATTGGTGGCCTAACATGAAGGCGGATATTGCACTATATGTCAGTAAATGCTTAACTTGTTCTAAAGTTAAGGCTGGACATCAGAAACCGTCAGGATTACTAGTGCAACCTGAAATCCCTGTATGGAAATGGGAATGAATCACTATGGAATTCATAACCAAACTACCAAGAACACCCAGCAGTTATGATAAGATTTGGGTGATTGTAGACAGACTCACCAAATCTGCACATTTTCTTCCCATCAAAGAAACTGACAGAATGGATCAACTCGCTCGTTTATATCTGAAAGAAGTAGTCTCCAGATATGGAGTACCAATTTCAATCATCTCTGATCGTGACAGTCGCTTCACTTCAAACTTTTGGCAGTCACTCCAGAAAGCTTTGGGGACTCAACTCGACATGAGTACAGCTTATCATCCCCAAACAGACGGCCAAAGTGAAAGAACCATTCAAACTTTGGAGGACATGCTCCGAGCTTGTGTTATTGACTTCGGCAAGGGATGGGACAAACATTTGCCACTAGTCGAATTCTCGTACAACAACAGCTATCATACAAGTATAAAAGCTGCAACATTCGAGGCACTTTATGGACGTAAGTGTCGATCACCCATTTGTTGGACCGAAGTGGGTGACAGTCAACTCACAGGTCCCAAACTCGTCCATGAGACAACTGAAAAGATTGTGTAGATTCGCAACAGGATGCAAGCTGCACAAGACAGACAAAAGAGCTATGCTGACAAGAGACGTAAACCTCTTGAGTTCCAAGTAGGGGATGGAGTCATGCTAAAAGTTTCGCCATGGAAAGGCGTGATACGCTTTGGCAAACGTGGAAAGCTAAATCCTCGTTACATTGGACCTTTCGAAATTCTAGAAAGAATCAGACCGGTAGCTTACCGACTCGAGCTACCACAAGAACTAAACAATGTGCATGATGTCTTTCATATATGTAATCTAAAGAAATGCTTGTCCGAGGAAACTCTTGCTATTCCTCTAGAAGAAATCGAGATTGACAACCGACTACACTTTATCGAAGAACCTGTTGAAATCATGGACCGAGAGGTCAAGAGATTGAAACATAGTCGAATCCCGATTGTCAAAGTTCGTTGGAACTCCTGAAGAGGCCCTGAATTCACGTGGGAACGTGAAGACAAATTCAAGGCTAAATATCCTCATCTTGTCGCATCTTCATCTGGTAACACAAATTAAATGTCGGGACGACATTCAAATAAGGCTGGGAGGCTGTGACAAATGGTAATTTTCTGTACTATTATTTTAATAGTAAAAATATTTGTTTTTATCGGAAAATGCACATTATTTATTTTCTGACACTTATTGACAATTTAATTTAAAAAATGAGAAGCTATCTCGTTTTTCCTGGAAAACGACCCTACGCGCGTACCATCGCTCAATTAGTTATGGCAATAATTAATTTAACTCATGTTTGAGTCCATAAAAATGTTCTTATAATATTTATATAAAAACACTCCCGAAAATTTATTTATTACGTTTTACTTGTAAGTGTAAAAACGGGACACCGCGACTCACGTTTAAACTTAAACGGGATATGTAAAACATTATGGGAATTCACATTTTAAAATTCCCACTCTATTCTAACTTAGATGTGTCGCGCCTATATGCAATCTAACACAACTAAACCCGAATGTATACGTTTTTCTATTATGTATACGTATTGAACTTGGATCAAAAACACATTTTGTACGCGACCAAAACCAACACGTCGAGTTATAAACCTTGTTTAACCCCTCTCGAATTCTTGACATGTCGAGTGTCATTCTAGTATATGTTTATACTCATTACAATGTTACAAAAATTTTAGTATTATTTTACCCGGTGTTTTAAATTCATATATTCTTAAATATATATACTTATGACAACTAAAGTATTTGCGAAACGGTAATTATTTAAACACCCGATACTTATACAAAATACATTTTCATAATTTTTACAACTTTATTACACTCTATTTTGTTCCACTACAATTTATTTCTAGCTAACTTAATACCTAAATATATATTATACACTTTAAAACCTAAAATATCTAGATTTTATTAGAAAAAATCTTACTAAAGTCAAATCAACCCATACTTCCCCTCCTCCCCTTGACTTCAGCCATACCACCATCACCAACACCATACTACTTTGACAACTTTTTCTCCCTAGCAATGTTGCAAAAATCGTGAATCGGTAGTCGGGCGGTCGACCACCCTGCAGCGATTAATCGGTCAAGGCGGGATTAATCGGTGATTAATCGGATTGGCATTTCCTGCAAGTTTTGTGTATTTCTGGAGACCAAACTAAAGATCTTAAGTGATTCTAAGCCTACTATATTTTCAAACCTCAATAAAAGGCTCCAATTTTGATTATGAGACCCATTGTGCGTTATAAGTGAAATAAACGATCCCCAAATTAAGTAGAATGCCTAAATTATTATTTTTTTAAGTTGACCGATTTGGCCGATTTGGCTGATTTTTGACCGATTCGGCCGATTTTTAACTGATTAGTGGCCGATTTTTGCCTAGGCCTATTTTTTCCACCGATTTTCAAAAATCAACAAGGTATAAGGCCGATTATCAATTAATCAGCCGATTCGGCCAATTTTTGCAACATTGCTCTCTAGCATTAAATGCTGAATACTAACTTATAAATATTTACAAAAAGCCCTTATTCATTTCTATTATATAAAGGATGAGCTAGTAGTTCATTTTCACAAAGAAAAACACACATAAATCCCCACTTTTCACTCTATCATATTCGGCCAAGGGTGAAGAACAAGAAGAAAAATATGGGTTTGTGCTTAAAAGTGCGTATTTAGTGCTTATTCGGGTTTATAAACTAGTTACAAAAGGTTTTGGAGTTATATTCGGGTTATATTGTTCTAGTTCCTATCAGAAATCCATCATATTCAAGTAAGATTAAAAACCATTTTTATATTTTTACTTATGTATTTGTATACATTCTTTATGCTCATTTAAGCATTTACTAGGTTAAATATTTATTTAAACTCATTTCATCACCTATATCACCTATATACATGTTTGTGAGATTTTATCATGATTTTATTTTATTTTGGAACTATATAAATTGTTGAAGAATTGGTGGAAGATATTAGGATAGATTTGGAGTTGATTTGAAGGGATTTTAGTTTAGAAAATTGATTATTGAAAAATATACGCGGAAGCGCTGCCCAAATTTCTAATTCTTAGAAAATAAAGTTATTTTTACAAGGATTTAGTTTAAGAAATAGAAAATAGATTTTCTAACGAAAACTTGGTCGTTTGAATGGATAAAACGGATTTATAACAAATAAAATACGAGTTTTCTAAATATATTATCGATAACTATTCTTCAGAAAATTAAATAGTTTGCTGTCCAGATTTTATCATGGTAAAACTAAGCTTTAAAAGATAAACCGAGTCCCCGAGTCTTTAAAATGTGTTAGTACTTTTAAATACCTTCGTGGGGATAGGTAGAACCTTAAAAACCGAGCTATAACGAAGAAGTTATGACTTAACAAAGATACCAACGAAAAATATTATTTTGACAGCTTTCTATTAGTGAATAGTAAACTATTTTTATGTTTAGAAATGAACTTTGGACACTTTAGGTGCGGTTTTAGTTAAAATGTCATAAACGAAAGTTATGGTATTTTGGTTACATACTTTAGTCGAGTCGGAAATTTTTCCAAATATATATTACCGAAACATTCATATCGTAGTTACGATACATACTTGCTAAAAATCCCAAAATGTATTATTTTGACTATTTCTAAGGATTTTCAAAGTAACGTTATTTTATAACTAAACTTGCAAACAAACATGTTCGGGTGATATAACATTTTATAAATTGCATACACGACACACAAGCAACATCAAACACAACCACTTATAAACACTTAAACTTGTTTAAACACTTTGAGTCGTGAGTACACATAATTGTAAACTAATAATTGCCATACTAATTTAGGCCGCGTGTTGGTGCCATACACTGTTACTATTTGACTTTTCATTTCAGATGACTATTTTCTGAGGTGAGTTCGAAGCCCCACTTTTAACTCGTATTTGCTTTGCAAACTTGGGGTGAGAAACATGCTTACTTTTATGGACCATTTAAACAATGCTTTTGTTTGAAAAACTATTACGTGTTAGCCTAAGTACTGTATCCCAAATTCATGCCCATACCCATGTACCGTTAGTTCCCGCTGGGAAGCACGAGTGATATAAATAGATCTATTGAGGGTGACACCTCCATCCGTGTTGGAGAGCCAACTATCCAGATAAGACAAACGGATGTATACCATGTCGAAATACAAGTGTCACGGGATAGAACACTTGCCGTGCCTTATTATTATTACATGAACTCATATCATGCACACTGTCGTAGCTTCGGTAACATGGAACTTAGCGCAGCGTAGTAGACTTTCGTATAACATTATGCACATTATAATGTTAACTCGTAAACTTATTGGTCCAACTTTACTGTTTTATGTAAACCTATGAACTCACTAGCTTTTTGCTAACTTTTTAGCATGTTTTTCTCAGGTGTTTAATTGTTTGATGTAAGATGATGCAAGGCAGAGCTTGGCAGGGGCATAGGCACACTTTTGGAGTGTACACATAACACTCATGATCATTGTTTTGTAATATGGGACAACTTAAAACTATTATGGGGCCTGTTTTCCGCATTCATAACTATGTAAAACTTATGTTTTGATAAATGAAACTTTAAAACGGATTAGATAATCCGTTCTCTATTACTGGCGTTGTGTTTCCAATACGTAGCACCCCAGATATCACTTCCGATGCATTCTGATTTGGGGGTGTTACACGTACCTCTTAGAAAAAAGTGAAAAATTAGAAACTAAACTACTTATTGTAAAGCACTACTTATTACAAACTGGAACGTCAAACTCCCGAGAGAGCTCTTGGATCGAAAAGTTGTTTCTTCTTTATGTCTGCTGGTGTAGGTACTCGATCAATGATAGCCTTGCATACCTTGGGATCCTTAAAGAGTTCTTTATTTAAAAACCCAAGGTTTACAACACGAACTTCATCCCACTCTTCCTTTGTATTTGGGTGGATTACTTCTTGGACCTTCATCGTAAGGATATGACATGTAGTGGGACCAGGAGCGGTGTGAAGAATTTCCTTGTGAATTGTGTCTCTAGCGGCATCTCTTACTTCGGCATGATAATAAAACCCAGCATCCTCATTCTCATCCTTGTCGTTGAGATCATCTTCATCTGACCCAACACCATCAAGGTCTTCGTCGGTGTCATGCTGATGAAAGTTCTAATAACACAGTTCTAATATCAAAGTTATTCATTTAATAATATCTTGCATCATTTTGTAACTCGGGAATGATAGTTGCAACAGAATACCATACCACCCGTCAAAAAGTTTCAAATAGCTCAGCAAATGAGACATTATTTTTACCATATAGTAATAATAATACTTTGACAAAAAAAGGTGGGAAGGACCTCCGTTGGAGACCTCTATATGAAATAGGTACAAACAAGCATCTTCGGATGAGACACCTCCGGACGAGACACCACCGATTGAAAACTCTTCAAAGAATAAGAGTGGAATACCTCCGATGGAGACCACCTCCGGACGAGTCGCAAACACCGATCGAGACATTGGTGTGACCTCCGAAGGAAACTACCGGACGAGACAAGCTCTCCCCACCACCAATCGAAACCTTTATTCGAGACCCTCTGGGAACAACCAACTATCTCCGATCGAGCACTAAATACCTCCGATCGAGGTTAAAGAGTCGCCTCCAATCGAGCACTAAAGACCTCTGATCGAGGTTAAAGAGTCGCCTTCGAGACACCTCCGATCGAAACACTATTACCCTACCTCCGATCGGAACAGACTTGTCAAGACCTCCGATGGAGACTCTCTCACTATGAAATAATAAGAGTGGTTAAGTTTTTACAACCTCTATTGAAGATGTTCAACCAACGAAAAAGAATATATATATATATATATATATATATATATATATATATATATATATATATATATATATATATATATATATATATATATATATATATATATATATATATATATATATATATAATATAATATTGTATGAATAAAAAGTGATGGTGAAAGTACTACACAAGCCTTTGCCTTTTATAAGTAAAAAAGGTCTTCGTATGAAACTTTTTGAAGTGGGCTCCAAATGAAACTTTTTAAATGGCTCCATATGAAACTTTTTTAAATGGATCCATATGAAACTCTTTTAAATAGCTCCGTATGAAACTTTTTTAAGTGAGCTTCGAACGAAATTATTTCATTAGGCTCCAAATGAGATACTCAACTGGTGAGACACATTCTTAGAGTCTAGTATCAACTCTTTGGCATACATTAATACTAGACTGGGGGGCATGATGAGGTACATGGTCCAAAATTATTGATAGGTTCAAAAAATCTCTTAGCCTCTGAGTGAAACACTTGGACAGATGAGTAGCCTTTCTAATTAAACTAAGGAACTTCGGCATAGAGACACAATATCGCCAGAATCCAAGCGACTGACAACATAAGGAACATCACTTTTGGAAGTGGATTCGGCTCTAGTCTCGACTAAGGGTATATGGCGTACAATTCATAACCAAAATGCAGTGTGAATTACCAAGTGGGAATCGCCAACCGAATCAATATTCTTCCCGTCGCATCCCAAACACTTGTATAGTTGATGAGTGGCCTTTTACTCATCATTTTATACCCGAAAAACCCCACGAAAATGACCAAAAACACCCAAATGGACCATATAATATTACAAATATCCTTGGATTGTGTTTTGTGTGTTTCAGGTACAAAAGGATTGAAAACGGGGCAAATACGGACAAAACCGAGCTTGAGTTGGAAAAGAGCCGAAACCGGAGCCGGGAAAGACAATTTTCATATGGATTTTTATTCGAGCTCAAAAATTCCAAAATGGCCCTTGGATTATTCTTACTTGGCAACAATGGTCCCTTGAAGAACTTTGAAAATGTGGCAGATTGGGTCCCTTAGCTTTACATAAATTACAACTTTGGTCCTTGGTTTATTAGCCATATTATTCTACACTAAACTAAAAAAAAGAAACCCGGATCCAAAACACTACCCAGCCCACACTACAAATACAAATACCCAGCCCATCCCTCCTCACCAAACCCGACCCTTACTAATACTAAAAACACTGGGTCAAACCCCTCTTTTGTGGTCAACATTCTAATCACACAACCCTAACCACTATTCACCCTCTTCATCCTCCTTAATCACCTGATAATCGTCCATCTCATCACCTCACCACACCAGTCCAAAACACCCACATGGTGTTGTCTTTGGTCCCCTCCATCCACCTCAGCGATCCGTGGACAAAAAAAGGAGAATCAACGATCAAGATGTGAAGATGTGGTGAGCACGTTATGATCCAAGGGTCACAAAAGAAACACAAACGCAAGTGAGGGATACACTCACAAAAGAAGCACACGATGAAACTAGGGTTTTACATTTTTTTAGTATAAATAGCCGAGTAGTAGCGGTTGTTTTTTTTAGGTTTATTTTAGCATTTTTATTTTTTAAGGTACTTTGTAATTTCAGTTGTAATTTACTCTAATTTTAATTTTAATATCAGTTTTTTTTTCTTTCTTGAAAGTCGAATTAGTATAGCTTATTTTATCTGCTTATGATGTTTTTAATATCAGTTTATTTGCTTATTTGTTGATTTCTGTTTTGAGTTTATTTGTTGTCAGTTGCTTATTTGTTAATTTTAAAGAAAGAAAAAAAAAATAGCAGTATGCATTGTTCTTGAGTTTTTGCCTCTTAAGCCCCTTTTAGATCTCATATTTAGATAAGTTATAGTAGGATTTGGATTTTGAATTTTGTTTTTCAAGTTGCCTGCTAGTTAATCTTGATATGTTTGTGTTTATTTGTAGTTAAATTGCTTATTCCCTAGCTTTATTGTGGCCTGCAAGTTTTAGCCAGTGCTTATTCAGCCATTGTTGTGTTTAAGGCTCCATGTTAGTTTCTAAGTTGGTGATCAAGAAATGGTTTCACTGAGTTAATTTGTATCTGATTTCTTTTGAGTTAAGATTGGTTTATCATTTAAGATTGGTTTCACTGAGTTAAATTATAAATGATGCTTGATTTATATTTTGGTGACCTCTCAACAAAATAGCTGCCTATTTTTATCTCATTTGATCAGTGTTGACAGTTTTTTTTTTAGCTTAATTTTGATTCTCAGATTGTTTGTCTTTGTTAAAAATTGCTTGTTGTGTAAGTGCTTAATTAGTTTTTGAAGAAAATCAAGAAAAAAATAGATTGTAAAAATTGACAGTCCTGGGGTTCGAACTCAGGACAGTCAGCCCACAAACAAGCAACCTTACCACTGCACTCTTCACTCTTTTTAGTTAAACCTTACAAAATTTAATTTAAAACCCTTTTACTTTTTCTTTTTTTTTTCCTTTATAAGCTTATTTGAATCGTTTAGCTTATTTTTCAGCTTGTTTCCAAAAGCTTTTTCGTTTTTTACATTTTTCTCAACTTTCCAATAGTATTAAGTATTTTAGAAAAAAATTTTCAGAATTTTCTTTTTCCATTTAGTATTTTTAATCAATTATTTTCTTTTAAATAGTTTTTAATTTATAAAAAATTATTAAAAAGTCAAAAAAAATTTTTTTTTCTTTTTTCCAAAATTTTCTTTTTATATTTAAGTCGTAGGAAAATTAGTTTGGTACTCGTAGGGTTAATTTTTAATAGATTTGACGTTTTACTCGTTCGTAGTTTTTCGGTTACGTTATTTAATATTCGTTTTTAGTAGATTTTAGAAACACAAGAAACCCTCGTCTTTTCAAGCATTTTAATTACGAACCTTAAACGATATTCTCAATTTCACGCCTCGTTGGGACCTCGACCCGGGTATACGCTTATCCGGTTATTAAATCGATTGTCGCGTTTAAACCGTCGCGGGTTGACTTTTCATCGTGAGAGGTTTAGCTTGTGATATATTTTAAACGCTAATCAATTTTTGGCGCCGCTGCCGGGGAGGTGTGTTGCGACAATATCGTCACGGTTTGACGATTAGTGACTTGAAGATCCTTCCTCGTGAAGTTTCGTAAATATCTTGTGAATATTTTTTATCCAAAATCCAAAAAAATTAAAAAATCCAAAAAAACCCAAAAATATTCTTCTTTCTTAATGTTCTTGGTGCATGCGCACACGTTCTTCTTCGTCATCGAGTCCCTTACTTGAACTCGTCGCAATTCCGCGAAGACGTAATCGTAGACGTGCTGCCTCATTAGTCGAACCCGAGATTCGTACTAATCCCGATCCTCCCATTGACATAATGGCGGAGAATCGCACCATGCTTGAGCTTCTCCAAGCACCCACCGAGGGTTATGGAGATGCTATTGTTGTTCCCCCGATCGTTGCCGATAATTTCGAACTTAAACAGGCATTACTATCCTTAGTAACGTCGAACAAATTTTACGGTGTCGAGAGGGATGACCCTCATTCCCACATTCGATGGTTTAACAAAATTTCATCTACCGTCAAATGTAGGAATGTTCCTCAAGAAGCAATTAAATTGCTTCTCTTTCCTTTCTCTCTTGAGGGGGCAGCCCGGACTTGGCTTGAAAAACAACCCCCTCGTTCTATCTTCACATGGGAAGATTTGGTGTCGAAATTTGTGAACGAATTCTTTCCCCCTTCCAGAACCACAAGTCTTAAGAATGAAATTACCAAATTTACTCAAAAATTTGATGAATCATTTAGTGAAGCGTGGGATCGTTTTAAAGAATTGCTTCGCAAATGTCCTCACCACGGATTTTCTGAGTTGCATCAAATTGATACGTTTTACAATGGATTGAACCAAACTGACCAAGATTCTCTAAACGCCGCCTCCGGTGGTTATATATTGAATCGAACTACGCGTGATGCTTTGTCCATCATCGAGAACAAGTCAAAGGTTCGCACTTCACGAAGCAAGCCGGTTGTTTCTCAAGTGAGTGTTTCACCTTCTACTTCACATTCGATGAATACTTCTAGCACGGATGCTAAAATTGACAAGCTCACGGATGCAATTCAAGCTTTGGTTTTCTCTAATCAGAAAAATCCTTCTTCTTCTACCATTTCTTCTACCCCACAAGCTTCTCCACCCGCTCAAGTCAAAGCGGTGGAAGAAAGTTGTGTTACTTGTGGTGGTCCTCATGCTTATTACAATTGTACCGCCACCGATTGCTGTCCTTTTGAAATCAATGCCGTAGCCGGGTCTTACAACCAAGGAGGTACTCAATACCGTCCTCAAGGTGACTCGAGCTATCGAGCTAGCTATCAAGCAGGACCACCCGGTTTTCCTCAAAACAATCAAACCAGATTTAATCAAAACCAAAGTAGGGGGCAAAATGTTCCATATCAAGACCCTACTAACCAATACCCGACCCAAGGGGTCAATTACAATCAAGGGTATCAAGCTCAAAATTACCCAACCCCGATTGCTCCCTCTAATGATCTTTCAAATTACATTAAAACAAATGATGTAAAAATGAGGGCTATGCAAAATCAAATCACAAATTTGAAAAATGAATTTGAAAATTCAATGATTAAGCAGGGTAATGAGCTCAAAAGCAAAATTGATCAATCTCAAACGAAGATTGAAAGTATGTTTGATACCCTTATCAACCAATTTCACCAAGCTTCATCCTCGGGAACTCTTCCAGGAAATACCATTCCCAACCCGAAGGGTGAGTTGAAAGCTATTACCACCCGAAGTGGTAAAGCTTATGAGGGACCCACGGTTCCAACTACTACTTCTTCTTCTTCTACAAAAGTAGTTGACCGTGAGACCGAGGTGACAAAGGACAAGGTGCACTCTACAAGCCCACAAAGTACCGCACACGTCCAACCTTCGGTAGTCCCAACCCAAATTCCGGAACCCGATGTTCCGAAGTCTCAACCTAAACCTTCTATCCCATACCCATCTAGACTTAATGACCAAAAGCTCCGCGAAAAAGCTAGTATCCAAATTGAGAAGTTTTTACAAATCTTTCAAGATTTACACTTCGATATTAGCTTCGCGGATGCTCTTCTTCTCATGCCAAAGTTTGCTTTGACAATCAAAAATTTGCTCAGTAACAAAGAGAAATTATTTGAGCTAGCAAAAACTCCTCTAAATGAGAATTGCTCGGCAGCTCTCCTTAAAAAGCTTCCGGAAAAGCTTGGAGATCCCGGAAAATTTCTCATTCCTTGTGATTTTCCGGGCATGGTTCAATGCTACGCCTTGGCCGATCTTGGTGCAAGCATTAACCTTATGCCGCTTTCCATTTGGAACAAGCTTTCTCTACCCCCACTTACTCCCACATGTATGACTCTTGAGCTAGCCGATAAGACTCTTACTAGTCCTAAAGGTGTAGCCGAATATGTTTTTGTGAAAGTGGGGAAGTTCCATTTCCCGGCTAATTTCGTCATGGTAGATTTTGATGCCGACCCCCGAGTTCCTCTTATACTTGGAAGATCTTTCTTGAGGACGGGTCGGGCATTGATTGATGTTTATGGTGAGGAACTCACCTTACGTGTTGATGATCAAGCTGTGACATTTAAGCTTGATCAAACTATGAGATACTCCTCCACTCACGATGATACATCGGTTAATCGTATTGATGTGATTGATGTTGCTTCTGAGGAGTATGCTCAGGAAGTTTTAGGATTTATAAACAAATCCTTGAGTGGCAATCCCACTCCTCCTTCTTCTCAACCTATTCTTTCCGACTCTTCCCCTTCCCTCACTCCTTTTGAGGGAAGTGATTTCATTTTGGAAGAAATCGAGGCCTATCTTAAGGATGATTCAATTTCGCCGGAAATTGATTATGCTGACATTGATCTGGAGGGAGATATTCTCTTGCTTGAGAAAATGCTTAATGATGATCCATCACCTTCTCTCCCTCCGGAGAAAATTCAAATTGAAGAAATCAAAGAACTTGAGCCAACTAATCCTCCGGAGCCCGAGCTCAAGGATTTACCTCCTCATCTTGAATATGCTTTTCTAGAAGATGATAACAAATTTCTCGTCATTATTTCTAAAGAATTAAAAGATGAGGAGAAGGTTCAACTTCTTGATGTGCTTAAGAAGCACAAGAGTGCCATTGCTTGGCAACTCTCGGATATCAAGGGTATTGACCCTAGATTTTGTACTCACAAAATTTTAATGGAGGATGACTTCAAACCCACGGTTCAACAACAAAGAAGGGTGAATCCGAAAATTCATGAGGTAATCAAAAAGGAGGTTCTAAAACTCCTTGATGCCGGAATGATTTACCCCATTTCTGATAGCCCGTGGGTTAGTCCCATCCATTGTGTCCCCAAAAAGGGGGGCATGACCGTTGTTACCAACGAAGAAAATGAGTTGATTCCTACACGCCTCGTCACGGGATGGAGAGTGTGTATTGATTATCGAAAACTCAATGATGCTACCCGTAAGGATCATTTCCCGTTACCTTTTATGGATCAAATGCTTGAGCGTTTAGCGGGAAATGAATTCTATTGTTTTCTTGATGGCTTTTCCGGGTATTTTCAAATACCAATTGATCCCCAAGATCAGGAAAAGACCACCTTTACGTGCCCCTACGGAACATTTGCTTATCGACGTATGCCTTTCGGCTTATGCAATGCTCCGGGCACGTTTCAAAGGTGCATGATGGCCATATTCCATGATATGATCGAGAAAACAATGGAGGTCTTTATGGATGATTTTTCGGTGTATGGAAATTCTTTCTCTTCTTGCCTCTCCCATTTAGACAAAATGCTTAAACGGTGCGAAGACACCAATCTTGTTCTAAATTGGGAGAAGTGCCACTTTATGGTCAAAGAGGGCATTGTCCTCGGCCATAAAATTTCTAATGCCGGGATTGAGGTCGATCAAGCTAAAGTCGATGTTATCGCTAAGCTACCTCATCCCACCACTGTAAAAGGAATCCGAAGTTTCCTTGGTCATGCCGGTTTCTACAGACGATTTATTCAAGACTTCTCTAAAATCGCCCGGCCTCTAACCCGTCTTCTTGAAAAAGATGCTCCATTCTTCTTCTCTCCCGAATGCATCGAAGCATTCGGGATTCTTAAAAAGAAATTAACTGAAGCACCAATTTTAGTTGCCCCCGATTGGGACTTGCCATTTGAGCTCATGTGCGATGCTAGTGATTATGCTATTGGGGCAGTCCTGGGGCAACGGAAATCTAAGCACTTTCAGCCGATACACTATGCTAGCAAGACAATGACCGAGGCTCAATCTCATTATACTACTACCGAGAAAGAGTTATTGGCCGTTGTCTATGCTTTTGAGAAATTTAGACCATATCTCGTCTTATCTAAGACCATAGTGTATACGGATCACTCGGCTCTTAAGTATCTTCTTGCTAAGCAAGATGCTAAGCCGAGATTGCTCCGGTGGATTCTCCTCCTACAAGAATTTGATGTCACTATTCGTGATAAAAAAGGAGCGGAGAATCTCGCCGCCGATCATTTGTCTAGACTTGAAAATCCCCATCAAAGTGATCTTGAGAAAAAGGAAATTACCGAAACATTTCCTCTCGAGACACTTGGGATGATATCTTTGAAAGATGATCCGAGTACCCCATGGTTTGCCGACTGATGAGTGTCTAAATACTCATCATTTCTGTCACATTTAGACTACAAAAACATTTAAAAACATGCAGATATGCTTCAAAATACAGAAAATATCATTTGATTGTGTTTTTATGTGTTTCATGTGCAAAAGGATAAAAAACAGTTAAAAAAAATATTTTGCATAATTGTCAATTTCAGTCCCAGAACTTTCAGAAATTGGCAGAAATAGTCCCTGGTGTTAAAAATTTGGAAAATTATCATTCAAGGTCCCTAAATTATTTAACTTTTACATGAATTTCTTATCATGAATTCTCCTTCTGATAATGATGAGTTAGTCATGATTTTTATCATGACTTTCTTTCTTTTCTTCACCTACACGGTGACTTCTCCTGTTCTTCACTCCTTCGGGAATGAAGACACTATCTTTGATCCCGGCATTTTCATTTATCATTTGTGAGCCGGATCTGTATATATCTCATCGGTGTGGAACTTTCACGTACTTCAATATTTATCCAAATATCTTAAATGAAAGTCCGATGGAGATGGTTTCTTCCACGTGCTTCCCCAAGAACCAATGAATGCGGGGTCGAGTCAAGCTAGTGACTCGGTGAACAAAAACATTAGCCCACAACATGGGTTTTCACCCATGTCTCTGACTTCTTTCTCTTTTCTAACACCTAAGTGTGGGGGAGATGCCCCACATGTTGTATATATGTAAATTTCAAGTTTCATAATAAAAAAAATAAAAAAATAAAATAAAATGTGTGTGTGTATATATAAAATAATGGCTATTAGTATTTCCCTTTCATGTTCTAAGTGTTGGTTTAACAGCCGGTACTTTGAATATTGAGGGCAATATTCAGTTCTAAGTGTGGGGGGGAATTCTGGCGAATTTTGTCACATTGTACCTTCTAGTGCCCTATTCCCCATTTTGGCCAAAATTTTAAAATTTTTTCTCACTTAGAACGCAATAAATGGTTATCAGTCCGCCATGTCTAACCCACATAAGGATTGGCTAATCCAGGAGCAAACGGTTCTTGGTAAAGATATATCAAATCCGTTTATGGCTTGCAATTTTCCAAAAATTGTATGGTATTCGACTCACCATATCTTTATAAGTGAAGAGTTGGCTAGCCCGCAAGGTTATGGCTTATGGTAAAGGCAGTGGAAAAACCATGATTGGTAATCAGCTCACCAAAGATAATAGTTGTAATTTATCTAAGAGTTGGCTAGTCCAGAAGCAAACGGCTTCTGGTAAAGACAAATCAAACCCGTTGACAGCTGATGATTTGCTCAAAATCATTTGGTTATCAGTGTACCAAAGTATCACATACTAAAACATTGGCTACTCCAGAAGTAATGGCTTTTGGTAAAGAGATAAAATCCATTAAATTTTCATAAAAGATTGCTAGGGACTAGCAATAGTTTAGTGTGGGGGATTGATGAGTGTCTAAATACTCATCATTTCTGTCACATTTAGACTACAAAAACATTTAAAAACATGCAGATATGCTTCAAAATACAGAAAATATCATTTGATTGTGTTTTTATGTGTTTCATGTGCAAAAGGATAAAAAACAGTTAAAAACAAACATATTTTGCATAATTGTCAATTTCAGTCCCTGAACTTTCAGAAATTGGCAGAAATAGTCCCTGGTGTTAAAAATTTGGAAAATTATCATTCAAGGTCCCTAAATTATTTAACTTTTACAAATTTGGTCCTTGGATAAAAGTTTTAAAGAAATGGCAGTTTTGGTCCTTCAAGTTTTAAAAATGACACAAAAGGTCCCTGAAGTTTCAGAAAATGGCAATTTTGGTCCCTAAAGTTTAAACAATTCAAAATTCCATTTTTATAAATCCCTTAACCCATTTCTTTCCCTAAAATCCAAAACAAACCCTAGTTTGACCAATCAAAGTCAAAGTCAGTTTTATTAAGCCATGGTCAAACTTGTACAGTACACAGAAAAGTCAAACAAACCAAAAACCGCCATACTGCTCTTTCTTCCACCTCACCAAGCCAGCTGCTACAATCTCTTCCACCTCACCCCCAGCTCACTACCCACTCCCCTCCACCTTTACAATCCTCCAAACTTCCTTAATTGCTAAAACCTGCTCAATCAACCTTTAAGACTTTTGGCGCCAAAGTGCCAAGTGCACGATTGGGATTAATTGAGGAGAATGAAGAGCTGGGATTCACTCAGAGGGTCCCAAGGAAGATATTTGAAGTATAAGAGTACTCCAAGACACAGAGAAGAAAGAGTAGATTTTAATTTAAATTAGGAGTAGTGTAATTTTAATTTCAAGTCATATTCATAGTTTTTATGTTAAAACCTTACTGGGTTTTGTAATTTCTAAGTTATATAAGCAATTTAAGTTGTAATTCAAGTATTTAATTAAAGTAATTCCAAGTTTCCAGGTTAACTAATTTTCCCGCCAAAAACTGTGTTCATCAATTTTCATGTTATAAGCTGTAATTTCTGTTCCATTAAGCTCAATTGAGCTTATTAGAGCTTATACAAGCATATTACAAGTAATCTCTGTTGGTAGTTCAAGAATTGAAGAAAAGTCAATGAAAGTCAAAGTTCAATCAAAATAAGCAGTTGGAAGGAATAAGCTGTTCTTGACAAGCTCAGTTGTTTTCTAGCTTATTTTTGACAAGCTCAGTGTACTTTTGATCCATTTCCTCTATTTCATAATTCAATTAAGTTGTAAGTTTTTTTTAGATATTTGCATTATTTTATCTTTTACTGTTACATAGCTTATTTTTAGCTTATTTTAGTAATTATCTGCTTATTGGTAGTTTAGAAGTGTTTCTTGTCTGATTTATCACTTTAAATTAGTCCTTTGCTTTATTTTGCTTAAATACTCTAAAAAAAGCCAAATATAGCTTACTAGTATAATAGCTTATTCTAGTTCTTATTTGCTGTTGAAATTAGCTTTTTAGATCTTAATATAAGTCAATTTATGGTTTTCCTTCAATTTAATAGCTCAGCTTAGCTTGTTTCAGTTAAAAACCAAAACAGTCACCTATATTAAGTAGTGTTTGGAATAGTGCTTAAAACGGGTCAAAACGGGTAAAATGATAGTGTATTGTTCCTCTGCACTTAGGTGAATTTCAATTAGCCTTAATTCAGCTTAGTTGTGTTGTTTATAGGGATATTAGAGCTAATTTTGATAGTTAGACATGTTTCATTTGATTTTGAAGATTATAGGGTGATCACTGTTCTTTGGAGCTTATTATAGAATAAGCTCTTCTTGGCCCTTGTTTCTGGCATCATTAGGTCTTATTTAGTCCCTAGTTAATAGTTGATAGGTACCCTTAAGGCCTTGGTTTAGAAATAGCTCAATTCAGCCCAAGTTAGTAAATAGCAGCCTAAAATTCGTATTTTTGCATTTTCAGCCGATTTTTTTTATTTTTCATTTCTTCATCTTAAGGAGTTAGAAGCTGAAATTTGACACGCATATAGTTCCCTAGCTTGTGTACTTTTCCATATTTTTAGTTTATTTTTAGGATTTTTTTTTATCAATGCTTTTCAACAGCTCAAAGTGGGCTATTTTTGCCCTGCACCACAGAAAAATCAGCAGACCCTAGTGAAACCCTCTTTTTATCAGCTTATTTAGTAGCTTATATTAAGTTATAAAGCCCTGAAACTTGGTTTATGAGAAGTTCGTAGTTCAAACTCAATCTGTTTTCACTTTTTAGACCCTAGCTTAAAGCTTTTCATAGCTTATTCCTAGCTTAAAAACCACCCAGTCACCTCAGTATATACTAACTCAGTGTACACTAAGTCCCACATGCCTATTTTCACAAGCTCTTTCTGAGCTTCTCAGTGGGTCCCACTCTAAGTTCATTGGCTTTTTGGATAGCCCACCTAGCTTACTTGTTGGATCCAGGCCTTAATTGGACTTATTAGCTTATTTGATAAGCTAGAAGTAGCCTTCAAGTTCCTTGCAGGCCTGCTTGTTCCACAGGTGGATTTGGATTTGCTTATTTGCTTACATTGGCTTATTCAGCTTGAGTTTCTTGTTGTTTTAACTTTACTTCAGTTCCTTTAAGTTGCTCATAGCTTATTTTCAAGCTTGTGTTCACTGAGTAGCTTGTTCCAAGCTTATTCAAGCTAAAAATTTCCTTTTCAAGCCATAAAGCCAACTGTTGGGCTTTTTAGCTTGTTACCTGCTTATT
Source organism: Artemisia tridentata subsp. tridentata (assembly GCA_021014915.2). Taxonomy (NCBI): domain Eukaryota; kingdom Viridiplantae; phylum Streptophyta; class Magnoliopsida; order Asterales; family Asteraceae; genus Artemisia; species Artemisia tridentata. Next base: position 270,212,363 of record CP139503.1, read on the forward strand.
TTTAAGTTTCATCAAGTTTGTTTTTACAAAAGTTGTTTAATTTCAGTAGTTAAATAGTTCCATAAAAGAAAAATCAGAAAAACATCAATTTTAAAATAGTGATAGCTTCTATTTAAGCCACTTGGCTTATTTTTCAGCTTTTTCAAAAAGCACTTTTCATTTTTATATTTTTTTTAGGTTCCTGTACTTATTTAATATTTATAGAAAAAGTTTCAGATTTTTCTTTGTTTATTTAGTATTTATTAAAAATCAAAATAGTTTAAATAATAATTAATTAGTAATTAATTAATAATAATTAGATAAAAAGTGTAATAAATATATTTTCAGTTTTAAAATAAGTTTTAGGTTATTTTAGATTTATCTAAGTTAAAATTTTAATTTTCTAGGATAATTTCCTATTTTCTTTTAATTTAGTGCATTTTAAATAATTAATAAATAGTTTTTAATTAATAAAAAATAAATAAAAAGTCTAAAAAATAATTTTCTTTTTCCAATAATTTTCTTTTATCTTTAGGTTTATAAAAAGTTATTTTCATATTTTTAGGATTAATATTTCTTCATTTTCACGTTTTATTTTGTACGTTTACGTAATTTTTATTTAAACGTACGCGTTTTTAGATTTTAGACGTTTCTAAGTATTTTGCTTTCACATACTTGTTCTTATAGCTTGTTTAAGCTATTTCCTTTTATATTTCCTTAGTTTAATCACTCACAACCTTTTCCGTTCAATCATCACCCGATCACACATTCGTTTTATTTCAGATTTCACACCTCGTTGGGACTTAACGACCCGGGGATACACTAACTCCTTGGATAATTGCATTGTGTTCTCAAGTGATTGACTCTTGTTGACCATTTACTTGGTCAATATTAGCAGACTGTTTGGGGCCGATCAAATTTTGGCGCCGCTGCCGGGGAGGTGTGCTGCGTAAAACGAATTTGAAGTATCAGTGATTGTTGAATATACACCCATTGTATATTTACCATCTTTTGTTCATATTTCCTTATTTTCATATAAAACCAAAATAATCGTGAAGTTAATTCGTTTGACTAAACGATTGCCAAAAACATTTTTTATTCAAGTTTTCAACGAACACAAAAAACCAAAAAATATTCATCTTTACCCTCTCACCCTTTTTGATTCTTCAATTCTTACCCTCTGTTACCCTTTAATTCTTTCTATGTCTTATCCTCACCTTCTTGGTTGTCAATGGTGTGGTGGCCCTCATAATGATGATAATTGTCTCAGTTTTAGCATGGTAGAGTCAGGAAATGGGTCTGTCTATAACCAAGATCCTTATTCTTACCATGACACGACTAATTTATTCCATCAGCTACCACATCATGAGATTCAGACATACTTGTGTGAATTTTGTGGAGGTCCTCACCAAGGATTTGAGTGTCAGACCAGAGACACGTTTGTCTATGAACAAATCTCTAATAACACTCTGAACTTTGGAAATAATCAATATCCATGTTATTCACCAAATCAGTCACAACAATCATTTTGTTGTGAGTACTGTGGAGGTCCACACTTTAGCTCTGATTGTCAAACAAGGAATCCATTTCCTTGTAACAATTATGACTCTTCGTATCATGACCAACCTCTACAGTACCAAATGAATCAGGCACCACCTCAGCCTCAGCCACTTCCTCAAAATCTTCTCCTTGATCTTTTGGATTTAGTGAAAGATTTGAAGGGATGTAAACATTCCCAAGATAATCCAAATCAAAAATCCATGGAAGAATTGTTAACTGAAGAGCAAGCTGCTAAATTAGATTCCCAGATTGCCAGTGAAAACTCTATTAGGGAATTAATTAAAATACAAAAAGCAGCCAGATCTAGCTCTCGATTCCGTTTCATTCCTGATGATAGTGATGATGAAGATATCGTTGATATTCTTCAAAAAGATTCATCAAGTTCATCAGTTGAGATTCCTTTCGTGGAAATACGGGGAGAAAAGTCTATGGAGGAATTACTAGCAAAAGAACAAATGAAAATGGTAAAATCCATGTGTGCTAGTCTTTTTTGACTCCCTCAGTCTGCTGTCATCACACCTGAGGTTCCCATTCACTCTCTAAGCATGGGGGATGAGCATCTTAGCACTGTTCCTGAAAAGGAATCGGACGAATTCATAAAGTCTAGTGTTGAGAACCTTGTCCCAATCCCAAGTGAGTCACAGGGAATTCTTGATCATGTGTGTGATATCCCTTCCCCTATTGAGTGTTCAAAAGATCATTTTGAGACTTTCTCTGATTCTAATGATGAATATACATCTTATGGAGAAGTTGAGTATGATGAGGCATCACTGCCCCATTCTGATGTTGACCCTCTTCTTGAGGAGTTTACTGATGAACTTACTCACATTGATCCACTTCCATCAGGAAGTGATGATGATCTCTTTGATTTCGAATCCAATCTGGAAGAAATCGAAAGTCTCTTATATCATGATCCATCACTCAATTCTTATCCCAACCCCGAGCTTAGTGATTCACATACTGATGAAAATTCTTTATCTTGTGGAGACATCAGTCATGTGGAGGAACTACCTTCTGAGCTCGTCAGTCCAAAAGAGAATATTGATCATCTTGTTCCCGAAGCATTCAAAACGTCTTTCACCAATCCTATGTTTGAATTCGAATCTGAATTCACTTTAATTTCTGATAATCCACTCTTTGATATTCAGAACGAGGTAGGTGATGATTCCATAATAGAACAAGGGTTCACAGATTTACATCACGTGAATGATTCTCTTTACGAGGAGTTCTCCTTTGAACTCACTTATATCATATCTCCTCCAGAGTATGATAACTTCCACTTTGATCTAGACAAAAATGATCTTTGTGTTCCGGAGGGAGATATTCTCAACACTGAGAATTTGATTAATATCAAAATTCCATCCCTCCCACCCAGAATATGTCTTGATCAAATGAGCTTAAATGATGAGATTCATGATCCAGAAATCATGAATTCTCCTTCTGATAATGATGAGTTAGTCATGATTTTTATCATGACTTTCTTTCTTTTCTTCACCTACACGGTGACTTCTCCTGTTCTTCACTCCTTCGGGAATGAAGACACTATCTTTGATCCCGACATTTTCATTTATCATTTGTGAGCCGGATCTGTGTATATCTCATCGGTGTGGAACTTTCACGTACTTCAATATTTATCCAAATATCTTAAATGAAAGTCCGATGGAGATGGTTTCTTCCACGTGCTTCCCCAAGAACCAATGAATGCGGGGTCGAGTCAAGCTAGTGACTCGGTGAACAAAAACATTAGCCCACAACATGGGTTTTCACCCATGTCTCTGACTTCTTTCTCTTTTCTAACACCTAAGTGTGGGGAAGATGCCCCACATGTTGTATATATGTAAATTTCAAGTTTCATAATAAAAAAAATAAAAAAATAAAAAAATAAAATAAAATGTGTGTGTGCATATATAAAATAATGGCTATTAGTATTTCCCTTTCACGTTCTAAGTGTTGGTTTAACAGCCGGTACTTTGAATATTGAGGGCAATATTCAGTTCTAAGTGTGGGGGGGAATTCTGGCGAATTTTGTCACATTGTACCTTCTAGTGCCCTATTCCCCCATTTTGGCCAAAATTTTAAAATTTTTTCTCACTTAGAACGCAATAAATGGTTATCAGTCCGCCATGTCTAACCCACATAAGGATTGGCTAATCCAGGAGCAAACGGTTCTTGGTAAAGATATATCAAATCCGTTTATGGCTAGCAATTTGCCAAAAATTGTATGCTATTCGACTCACCATATCTTTATAAGTGAAGAGTTGGCTAGCCCGCAAGGTTATGGCTTGTGGTAAAGGCAGTGGAAAAACCATGATTGGTAATCAGCTCACCAAAGATAATAGTTGTAATTTATCTAAGAGTTGGCTAGTCCAGAAGCAAACGGCTTTTGGAAAAGACAAATCAAACCCGTTGACAGCTGATAATTTGCTCAAAATCATTTGGTTATCAGTGTACCAAAGTATCACATACTAAAACATTGGCTACTCCAGAAGTAATGGCTTTTGGTAAAGAGATAAAATCCATTAAATTTTCATAAAAGATTGCTAGGGACTAGCAATAGTTTAGTGTGGGGGATTGATGAGTGTCTAAATACTCATCATTTCTGTCACATTTAGACTACAAAAACATTTAAAAACATGCAGATATGCTTCAAAATACAGAAAATATCATTTGATTGTGTTTTTATGTGTTTCATGTGCAAAAGGATAAAAAACAGTTAAAAACAAACATATTTTGCATAATTGTCAATTTCAGTCCCTGAACTTTCAGAAATTGGCAGAAATAGTCCCTGGTGTTAAAAATTTGGAAAATTATCATTCAAGGTCCCTAAATTATTTAACTTTTACAAGTTTGGTCCTTGGATAAAAGTTTTAAAGAAATGGCAGTTTTGGTCCTTCAAGTTTTAAAAATGACAAAAAAGGTCCCTGAAGTTTCAGAAAATGGCAATTTTGGTCCCTAAAGTTTAAACAATTCAAAATTCCATTTTTATAAATCCCTTAACCCATTTCTTTCCCTAAAATCCAAAACAAACCCTAGTTTGACCAATCAAAGTCAAAGTCAGTTTTATTAAGCCATGGTCAAACTTGTACAGTACACAGAAAAGTCAAACAAACCAAAAACCGCCATACTGCTCTTTCTTCCACCTCACCAAGCCAGCTGCTACAATCTCTTCCACCTCACCCCCCAGCTCACTACCCACTCCCCTCCACCTCTACAATCCTCCAAACTTCCTTAATTGCTAAAACCTGCTCAATCAACCTTTAAGACTTTTGGCGCCAAAGTGCCAAGTGCACGATTGGGATTAATTGAGGAGAATGAAGAGCTGGGATTCACTCAGAGGGTCCCAAGGAAGATATTTGAAGTATAAGAGTACTCCAAGACACAGAGAAGAAAGAGTAGATTTTAATTTAAATTAGGAGTAGTGTAATTTTAATTTCAAGTCATATTCATAGTTTTTATGTTAAAACCTTACTGGGTTTTGTAATTTCTAAGTTATATAAGCAATTTAAGTTGTAATTCAAGTATTTAATTAAAGTAATTCCAAGTTTCCAGGTTAACTAATTTTCCCGCCAAAAACTGTGTTCATCAATTTTCATGTTATAAGCTGTAATTTCTGTTCCATTAAGCTCAATTGAGCTTATTAGAGCTTATACAAGCATATTACAAGTAATCTCTGTTGGTAGTTCAAGAATTGAAGAAAAGTCAATGAAAGTCAAAGTTCAGTCAAAATAAGCAGTTGGAAGGAATAAGCTGTTCTTGACAAGCTCAGTTGTTTTCTAGCTTATTTTTGACAAGCTCAGTGTACTTTTGATCCATTTCCTCTATTTCATAATTCAATTAAGTTGTAAGTTTTTTTTTAGATATTTGCATTATTTTATCTTTTACTGTTACATAGCTTATTTTTAGCTTATTTTAGTAATTATCTGCTTATTGGTAGTTTAGAAGTGTTTCTTGTCTGATTTATCACTTTAAATTAGTCCTTTGCTTTATTTTGCTTAAATACTCTAAAAAAAGCCAAATATAGCTTACTAGTATAATAGCTTATTCTAGTTCTTATTTGCTGTTGAAATTAGCTTTTTAGATCTTAATATAAGTCAATTTATGGTTTTCCTTCAATTTAATAGCTCAGCTTAGCTTGTTTCAGTTAAAAACCAAAACAGTCACCTATATTAAGTAGTGTTTGGAATAGTGCTTAAAACGGGTCAAAACGGGTAAAATGATAGTGTACTGTTCCTCTGCACTTAGGTGAATTTCAATTAGCCTTAATTCAGCTTAGTTGTGTTGTTTATAGGGATATTAGAGCTAATTTTGATAGTTAGACATGTTTCATTTGATTTTGAAGATTATAGGGTGATCACTGTTCTTTGGAGCTTATTATAGAATAATCTCTTCTTGGCCCTTGTTTCTGGCATCATTAGGTCTTATTTAGTCCCTAGTTAATAGTTGATAGGTACCCTTAAGGCCTTGGTTTAGAAATAGCTCAATTCAGCCCAAGTTAGTAATAGCAGCCTAAAATTCGTATTTTTGCATTTTTAGCCGATTTTCTTTTATTTTTCATTTCTTCATCTTAAAGAGTTAGAAGCTGAAATTTGACACGCATATAGTTCCCTAGCTTGTGTACTTCGCCATATTTTTAGTTTATTTTTAGGATTTTTTTTTTATCAATGCTTTTCAACAGCTCAAAGAGGGCTGTTTTTGCCCTGCACCACAGAAAAATCAGCAGACCCTAGTGAAACCCTCTTTTTATCAGCTTATTTAGTAGCTTATATTAAGTTATAAAGCCCTGAAACTTGGTTTATGAGAAGTTCGTAGTTCAAACTCAATCTGTTTTCACTTTTTAGACCCTAGCTTAAAGCTTTTCATAGCTTATTCCTAGCTTAAAAACCACCCAGTCACCTCAGTATATACTAACTCAGTATACACTAAGTCCCACATGCCTATTTTCACAAGCTCTTTCTAAGCTTCTCAGTGGGTCCCACTCTAAGTTCATTGGCTTTTTGGATAGCCCACCTAGCTTACTTGTTGGATCTATGCCTTAATTGGACTTATTAGCTTATTTGATAAGCTAGAAGTAGCCTTCAAGTTCCTTGCAGGCCTGCTTGTTCCACTGGTGGATTTGGATTTGCTTATTTGCTTACATTGGCTTATTCAGCTTGAGTTTCTTGTTGTTTTAACTTTACTTCAGTTCCTTTAAGTTGCTCATAGCTTATTTTCAAGCTTGTGTTCACTGAGTAGCTTGTTCCAAGCTTATTCAAGCTAAAAATTTCCTTTTCAAGCCATAAAGCCAACTGTTGGGCTTTTTAGCTTGTTACCTGCTTATTTTTAAGTTTCATCAAGTTTGTTTTTACAAAAGTTGTTTAATTTCAGTAGTTAAATAGTTCCATAAAAGAAAAATCAGAAAAACATCAATTTTAAAATAGTGATAGCTTCTATTTAAGCCACTTGGCTTATTTTTCAGTGTTTTCAAAAAGCACTTTTCATTTTTATATTTTTCTTAGGTTCCTGTACTTATTTAATATTTATAGAAAAAGTTTCAGATTTTTCTTTGTTTATTTAGTATTTATTAAAAATCAAAATAGTTTAAATAATAATTAATTAGTAATTAATTAATAATAATTAGATAAAAAGTGTAATAAATATATTTTCAGTTTTAAAATAATTTTTAGGTTATTTTAGATTTATCTAAGTTAAAATTTTAATTTTCTAGGATAATTTCCTATTTTCTTTTAATTTAGTGCATTTTAAATAATTAATAAATAGTTTTTAATTAATAAAAAATAAATAAAAAGTCTAAAAAATAATTTTCTTTTTCCAATAATTTTCTTTTATCTTTAGGTTTATAAAAAGTTATTTTCATATTTTTAGGATTAATATTTCTTCATTTTCATGTTTTATTTTGTACGTTTACGTAATTTTTATTTAAACGTACGCGTTTTTAGATTTTAGACGTTTCTAAGTATTTCGCTTTCACATACTTGTTCTTATAGCTTGTTTAAGCTATTTCCTTTTATATTTCCTTAGTTTAATCACTCACAACCTTTTCCGTTCAATCATCACCCGATCACACATTCGTTTTATTTCAGATTTCACACCTCGTTGGGACTTAACGACCCGGGGATACACTAACTCCTTGGATAATTGCATTGTGTTCTCAAGTGATTGACTCTTGTTGACCATTTACTTGGTCAATATTAGCAGACTGTTTGGGGCCGATAACCGACTTTGCAAATTACCATGCGGGGAATTTTGTTGTGAAAGGGATGTCGTCCCAACAGAAAAAGAAATTCTTTAAAGATGTGAAACATTATTTTTGGGACGACCCCTACTTGTTTAAAGTTTGTGCCGATCAAGTGATTAGACGGTGTGTTCACGGCCAAGAAGCCGGTGACATTCTCATGGCTTGCCATAATGGACCCACAGGGGGACATCATGGTGCCAACTACATCGCTAAAAAAGTCTTTGATTCAGGTTTCTATTGGCCTACGATTTATCGTGATGCCCACGACTTGGTGAGGTCTTGTGACTCTTGCCAACATCAAGGAAAAATCTCACAAAAGGACGAAATGCCTCAAAATGCAATTCAAGTTTGTGAGATCTTTGACGTGTAGGGCATCGACTTTATGGGCCCGTTCCCGTCTTCACGAGGGAACAAGTATATACTCGTGGCGGTCGATTATTTGTCTAAATGGGTGGAAGCAAAAGCGCTCCCCACGAACGACGCCCGAGTAGTTGTGAAATTTCTAAAATCTCTCTTTGCTCGGTTTGGAGCTCCTCGTGCTATCATTAGTGATCGCGGTACACACTTTTGCAATGACCAATTCGCAAAAGTCATGCTTAAGTACGGTGTTACTCACCGTCTTGCTACCGCGTATCACCCACAAACAAGTGGGCAAGTGGAAGTCTCAAACCGAGGTTTAAAAAGAATTCTTGAAAGGACCGTAGGAGAAAACCGTGCCTCTTGGTCGGACAAACTAGATGATGCACTATGGGCTTTTCGTACAGCTTACAAAACACCCATCGGGTGTACTCCTTATAAGCTTGTGTACGGAAAGGCGTGTCATCTACCGATTGAGCTTGAGCACAAAGACTATTGGGCCTTGAAGCATGCAAATTTTGACCTAAAGACAGCGGGTGATCACCGAAAGCTTCAATTGAATGAATTAAATGAGCTTCGGGATCAAGCCTACGAGAACTCTTTAATCTACAAAGAGAAAACAAAGAGAATTCATGACTCTAAAATCAAAAACCGCATCTTCAATGTTGGTGATCGAGTCCTCCTCTTCAATTCTCGATTAAAGATTTTCTCGGACAAATTAAAAACCCGTTGGTCTGGGCCGTTCACCGTTGCTCAAGTTTTTCCATATGGAACCGTCGAGTTATCTCAAACCGACGGTCCCAACTTCAAAGTGAACGGTCATAGGTTGAAACATTATTTTGGAGGGGACATACCATCCATGGTTGTCCCGGATCTCCAAACTTTCCCCATGGACAATTAAATTCGGGGACAAGTCAGGCTCGTGACTCAGTCAACAAAACAAGCGCTTCGTGGGTGGCAACGCATGCTTATCATTCTATCTTCTTTCTTATTTCTAACACTAAGTGTGGGGGAGTTCCTCTACTTGTGCTTTGTGGTTGTATGTTTGCCTCTGTTTTCAGGATTCCCGTAGATCGTGATGATTGACGCGCCTGTTTTCAATCCAGCCGCCCAATATCCGATCTTTATATTTATGTTTATCCAGGGATATCTTCTTAAAATCCTTTTTGTGAAAACAAGATTTCGTTTCCACACTTAGCTAGTAGTCTTACCCTTTTACGTTCTATAGTTTCGGCTCAGGCCGGTACTTTGAATATTGAGGGCAATATTCAATTCTAAGTGTGGGGGGGGGGGGGGGAAATTCTTGCTTATTTGACCAAATTTTAAAAAATTTCACAATATTGTACCTACTAGTTCCCTAGCACTCCCGTTTTGACCAAAAATTTTAAAATTTTTATCGTATTTTTCGTCTAAAAGAAGTGTTTTGCACATAAAAATAATTTGCTAAACATTAATACTTCGGTATTAGTGAAAGTTTAGACTTGATTAGGCTAGAGCAAGGGGAATCCCGACTCTGCTAGAGTGTTGATCTAGCTGCTACCCTTAACGTTTAGGCTAATTTTTTACGAATTGTGCAAATGAAAATGCTAAGCGTAGAGTAGTTGGTTCTCTTTAGAGCTTATATAAGTAATCTATGGCTTTTCCTCCCAGGAGCTCCTAATCTGACTAAAATAAGTGCTATTTTCAAACTTTTGAACGCAAAAAAACCGTTTTTGTTAAGCAAATAAATTTTTATGCAATCTTGATTTAGAATACTAGTTCAAAGTTTTATTTAAATTTCGGAACAAGCATACTTTCTTAAAAACATAATAAGAATGCAAAATGAAAGTGAGACGTTGCTTGAAAGTTGCAAAAGTTAAAGTTTTAAGTATGAGTAAATAAGTGCTCTAAGCTACGGATTCGAGATCGGGCCTTGGATCCTTATTTCCGGAAGGCGTTTAGGTCTTGGCTACCCTCTTGCACCGGCCCTTGGACCTCTAGTTCAGGAATGTGTAAGGTCTTGGTCTAACCACCTTGGATCCTCATTTCAGGAACGTCTAGAGTCTTGGAACACTCCGTTGTAACGGCCCTTGGATCCTTTATTCCGGAAGGTGTAAGGTCTTGGAACTAAACCGTGAAGCTCCGTCGTTTAGGGTACGCAAGTAAAAAGTTAGTAAAAAAAAAAAAAAAAAAGTGAAAAAGTGATGAAAAATGAAAAAAAAATGTTTATGTTTGTTTATGAACAAGTGTGAGAAACTTGCTTCTTCTTAAATTTAAATCGAAAGTTGAACTAGTATTCGTCAATGTTGTCTAAAAGTTGGACGGTGATTTAGAAATTGTTGACTTCAAAGATCCCGTGAGCTCCGATACTATTCTCGAGGGTGTAAAAACCTAGCCTCCTAAGTTTACTAAGGATAAGCTGAGAAGAAAGTCGCTACATGGAGTGATCTCACCTTTGAATCTCTAATTTCTAAATCATTGTCGGTTTTTAACCCTAATAAATGTCGATTTTTACGGTCAAAACTTTGAAAACAAGCACACACACCTAACTTATGAATAATTGTGGGAGTGAAAAGTTAAGTCTCGGCTTACATAGGTTGCTAATATAAGTAGTGTTAGCATTTTACAAAAACGTTTGCACAAGGGTTTTAGACTTAGTTGGGAAGTATAAAAAGAGGATGACGATTACAATTCCCCGGAGTCACCCATTTTGTGTGATTCCCGTTCCATGATGCCACTTTTGAAAATCAAGCATTATATTTACGTTTGTTCTCGTTTTAGTTACTTGCATTTTATAAAGTCAAAACGGGGTGGTATATTTTTGGTAATCTTGATATTTTTGATCCTTTCATTACTTCATATGATCGGATTGCTAGGGACTAGCAATTGCTTAGTGTGGGGGATTGATGAGTGGCCTTTTACTCATCATTTTGTACCCGAAAAACCCCACGAAAACGACCAAAAACACCCAAATGGACCATATAATATTACAAATATCCTTGGATTGTGTTTTGTGTGTTTCAGGTACAAAAGGATTGAAAACGGGGCAAATACGGACAAAACCGAGCTTGAGTTGGAAAAGAGCCGAAACCGGAGCCGGGAAAGACAATTTTCATATGGATTTTTATTCGAGCTCAAAAATTCCAAAATGGCCCTTGGATTATTCTTACTTGGCAACAATGGTCCCTTGAAGAACTTTGAAAATGTGGCAGATTGGGTCCCTCAGCTTTACATAAATTACAACTTTGGTCCTTGGTTTATTAGCCATATTATTCTACACTAAACTAAAAAAAAGAAACCCGGATCCAAAACACTACCCAGCCCACACTACAAATACAAATACCCAGCCCATCCCTCCTCACCAAACCCGACCCTTACTAATACTAAAAACACTGGGTCAAACCCCTCTTTTGTGGTCAACATTCTAATCACACAACCCTAACCACTATTCACCCTCTTCATCCTCCTTAATCACCTGATAATCGTCCATCTCATCACCTCACCACACCAGTCCAAAACACCCACATGGTGTTGTCTTTGGTCCCCTCCATCCACCTCAGCGATCCGTGGACAAAAAAAGGAGAATCAACGATCAAGATGTGAAGATGTGGTGAGCACGTTATGATCCAAGGGTCACAAAAGAAACACAAACGCAAGTGAGGGATACACTCACAAAAGAAGCACACGATGAAACTAGGGTTTTACATTTTTTTAGTATAAATAGCCGAGTAGTAGCGGTTGTTTTTTTTAGGTTTATTTTAGCATTTTTATTTTTTAAGGTACTTTGTAATTTCAGTTGTAATTTACTCTAATTTTAATTTTAATATCAGTTTTTTTTTCTTTCTTGAAAGTCGAATTAGTATAGCTTATTTTATCTGCTTATGATGTTTTTAATATCAGTTTATTTGCTTATTTGTTGATTTCTGTTTTGAGTTTATTTGTTGTCAGTTGCTTATTTGTTAATTTTAAAGAAAGAAAAAAAAAATAGCAGTATGCATTGTTCTTGAGTTTTTGCCTCTTAAGCCCCTTTTAGATCTCATATTTAGATAAGTTATAGTAGGATTTGGATTTTGAATTTTGTTTTTCAAGTTGCCTGCTAGTTAATCTTGATATGTTTGTGTTTATTTGTAGTTAAATTGCTTATTCCCTAGCTTTATTGTGGCCTGCAAGTTTTAGCCAGTGCTTATTCAGCCATTGTTGTGTTTAAGGCTCCATGTTAGTTTCTAAGTTGGTGATCAAGAAATGGTTTCACTGAGTTAATTTGTATCTGATTTCTTTTGAGTTAAGATTGGTTTATCATTTAAGATTGGTTTCACTGAGTTAAATTATAAATGATGCTTGATTTATATTTTGGTGACCTCTCAACAAAATAGCTGCCTATTTTTATCTCATTTGATCAGTGTTGACAGTTTTTTTTTTTTTTTTTTTTTTTTTTTTTTTTTTTAGCTTAATTTTGATTCTCAGATTGTTTGTCTTTGTTAAAAATTGCTTGTTGTGTAAGTGCTTAATTAGTTTTTGAAGAAAATCAAGAAAAAAATAGATTGTAAAAATTGACAGTCCTGGGGTTCGAACTCAGGACAGTCAGCCCACAAACAAGCAACCTTACCACTGCACTCTTCACTCTTTTTAGTTAAACCTTACAAAATTTAATTTAAAACCCTTTTACTTTTTCTTTTTTTTCCTTTATAAGCTTATTTGAATCGTTTAGCTTATTTTTCAGCTTGTTTCCCAAAGCTTTTTCATTTTTTACATTTTTCTCAACTTTCCAATAGTATTAAGTATTTTAGAAAAAAAATTTCAGAATTTTCTTTTTCCATTTAGTATTTTTAATCAATTATTTTCTTTTAAATAGTTTTTAATTTATAAAAAATTATTAAAAAGTCAAAAATTATATTTTTCTTTTTTCCAAAATTTTCTTTTTATATTTAAGTCGTAGGAAAATTATTTTGGTACTCGTAGGGTTAATTTTTAAAAGATTTGACGTTTTACTCGTTCGTAGTTTTTGGTTTTCGTTATTCGATTTTCGTTTTTAGTAGATTTTAGAAACACAAGAAACCCTCGTCTTTTCAAGCATTTTAATTACGAACCTTAAACGATATTCTCAATTTCACGCCTCGTTGGGACCTCGACCCGGGTATACGCTTATCCGGTTATTAAATCGATTGTCGCGTTTAAACCGTCGCGGGTTGACTTTTCTTCGTGAGAGGTTTAGCTTGTGATATATTTTAAACGCTAATCAATAGTCAAGGGGAAAGTCTCTCATAAATCTCATCACCTCTTTCATTCGATGGCTTACTAGACCCTGCTTTGGAACTTCTCTTGGTCAATCTCCCCTTTTTTGGTGCATCGGAAGGCTCTTGCAGCTTAGTAGAGGTTTTTCGCTTGGCGGCTGCCTTAGCCTTTGCAACCACTTTGTGATCAAGTCAAGTGGCAATAATCTCCTCCAGAGTAGGTGCATGAATAGGCGAACCTTCTGGGACAGGTGAAGTAGTATGGTTAGTGACCCACTCTTGTATCGGACTTCGAAAATTAATGGTATTCTTGGAAACCCTGTCATCCCTGATCGAGACATTCAAACAGATGGACAAAATTCTTGAGATTATCAACTCTTTGGCAATTTTGGCCTCCGAACCAGACAAACCTTTTTCTTTTGATTCTAGTACCAACACTTTGACAATACATTGATACTAGACTGGGGACATGATGAGGTATGTCCTCCTCCGGATACTCTAGAGGAGATAATCACAATTAATTCCAAATGTTTCTAAGACAAAACCAATCCATGATGAGGCCTTGTCTGCTCAGGAGATCAATGTCTGCTCAAGAGAACATTGTCCACTTAGGAGATCAATGTTTGCTCAGGAGAGCATTGTCCGCTCAGGAGAGCTGTCTGCTCAGGAGATCAATGTTTGTTCAGGAGAGCTGTCTACTGAGGAGATCAATATCTGCTCAGGAGAGCTGTCTACTCAGGAGAGCAATTGTTAGCCTGCTCAGGAAGCATAATGATGGAGCAGTGCCTGTATCGGAGCTAGTACACTGGCAACTGACATATGTAGTACGATGACATACGAATAGCACAGACGCTTGGTCCACAAACTAACATGGAGACAACTTTGACCCCGAAGACCAAGCCTGGTGCTTATCAGCGCTTTATGTGCTGCACCTAGAAGACAACTTAGCTTCCACAAAGGGTTTTGTCATGGAGCTAATCACAGGTAGTATAAAAGGAACTGTTCACACACATGAACAGGGGGCTGTAGACACACACACACACTCCGATACAGACTTCTCTCTACCCTTACTCCTCTTTACTTATTACTTATCACTCACTTATACCAAGTACTTACTCTCACGCCGGAGCATGGTCTCGGACTAAAAACCCGGGGCGAGCTAACGCTGTTCTTTCTTATTTCAACCTGCAAGATGAGGGAGCTACCGCGGAGTCTCCTGAAGCATAGGGTTGAAGAGCATCTACGGAATTTTAGGTTTACAATACCATACAATCCATCTTTATTTTAGGTTTACAATATTCTCGTGTATTAAAATATACATAAACACATAAGTACATAACAATGAAAAAAAAATAACCAGCAACACTTCAGTTACCTTTCTTTTAACTCTAAGAGCACACGACGTCCTGTGCCATAGGTCTCGTGTTATCCTATGGCACCATCCCCACACCCCCCACTTGAGTTATAACACTTGATGCCATCCCCACCAACCAAGCTATAAGCATTTCTTTTTTCTTTTTATGTTGTATTTGTGTTTTATTAGGTTGGGTGTCGTATAACATGAATGATGGAGTGAAAGTGTTTTTAAGTTAAGTTATAGGTTTTGATTTATATATAAAAAAATGAAGTGACATTATTTTTTGCAATCCCTATGGTTTTAACACGCCTTATGTTTAAAGAGAAAGAAAAAAAGGATTGAGATCCTCTAAAATTTAATATGAACATGATATGTCATGTTAGTGTTTTTGTGAGAAGGGAAAATATGTGGGCCTTTTAATGTGTTACTTTAATTTTATTTAAATTTAAAATTTCACTCAAAATAACTCTAATATAACCTATCATGTTCAAATAAAACTTGAGAGGAACGCAATAAAAAAAAAGAAAAAAAAAACAATCTTGTACGTTTGGATAACTTTCTATATTTGTTGGGCTTCTGAAAAGCAACAAGTCCAACGGGCCTTCTTAAAAATGATGTAACAATAAATAAATAACCGGGTCAAAATATATCAAAAAACGGGTCTCCAAAATATCCGGTCAGTTGATCATCTCCCACAGTCGAGTTACCGTGCGTTACGGGTGTCAATCAGGTTTGTTTATTTATTATTTTATTTTCATATATTAATGTTTATATTTTGTAAAGGAGTTGAATGTATTAGCTAGTTTTTAATATGCCTATTATATTTTGTTCATTTGAACTCATATGTTAGAGTTTTTATATTAAATTAAGCAGTTTGGTTTGCTTATGTTGAATAGAAATATCCAATCAGACCTAAAAAATAATGTTTTTGGTCTAGATAAAAAAGGTAATAGTTTCATCCAAATTAAGCAGTTTCAAATGAACTATTGTATCAAAAAATAAGCTGATAGGCTAGCAGCTTGTTTTATCCAAATACGCTGAACTGAAAAATACGCAATCCCCTGTTGTTTTATGAGTTGAGTGTTTGGAAAAATAGCATTGTTAAGATTAGGTACTTCCATGGTTGGAGTTTGACTTTGTATAATTGTAACAGTATTTTGCATTGTTGGGTGGTTACAGGCTTGATCAAGATGTTGAAGTCATTGGTTTCGAGGGCTAGTTCTACTCAGAAAATTCTTAATCATGCCCAATTCCAGCAACAGGTACTACTATGACATACTTATTCGTCCCAACGCAACAGCTGACATCCCACGGTGAATAGCAAAATTGTTTGACCATTGATATATTGTCCAATTTGTTATAGAGGTATCGATTAATGAAACTTGTTGATTAAAATCAAAGTTGTTTTGTGTATGCAATATTGGAAAATCCAATGTAGAAAGTGGTCCAATGTTGTTGGAATGGAGGAAATATCGTTTCTTCAGTGTAAAACTTTTTTTTTTTTTTTTTCTTTTCATTTTGTTTAATGGTTTGATTTTGATGTAGAGAGGATTGCACAGTAGAAATAAGATGGCAATGGAATACATTGCAAAAGGGTGGAATGCGTTGAAGGAGGTTGATAGAGTGATTGACTATTGCGAACCCAGAGATAAACGCCTTATCCCTCACCTTAAGGTATAATTATGCCTGAACTTTATTATGAAATAAAGCATTTATAGAAACGTCTCCTGAACAAATATGAAATCGTTTAGATTTATTATAACTCCTATTCTTTTCTACACCTTGGTGGCAAATTTGCTTGTTCACAGTTACGTTTTTCTGGTTTATGTAAGTTCTAAGGAGTATCTCATTTAGCGGATAATTGTCGCATATAAGAGGTGGCATTTCTTTATTAGATACTTCCAAATTGACTCCTAATATCTTATTTTAGGTTGAAGTTTGAAATATCATTTTTGGACTTCAAATTGAGCTATTTGAGTTACAACTTTCATATCTTATCTTTTTATCATACATAGATACAATGATGTATAAGTAGTGCTTTTCGGAAAACCTTATGTGAATTGATACTTCTTTCTCTGTATTTTTGTGTACATTAGACTGCCAAGGATAATTTTGAAATGGCTTTGGAAGTCGATAATACAAACACACATGCCAGATATTGGTTATCTAGACTGCACCTGAAATACCATGTGCCCGGGCAATGTAAAGCTATGTAAGAACTTGAATATCCCAAATGTGAACATTACTGTTCGTTCTTATTTCTTCTCTATTATTGATTCACCAAGTATCTGCTTCTGGATCTTGCGACAGAGGAGCTGCTTTGTTGGTGGAAGCTGCAGACATGGGTGATGCAGATGCTCAATATGAATTGGGTCGCAATTGAAGAATTGAGGTTAGGCTAGATTTTACATGTCACTCTTGTATTATATATTCCGGTATCTTACTACTTAATGAAGAGTTTCACTGCTTGAATAACCATAAAACCTAGGCTCTGATCTAAATTTTAGATATTCAGACTTTAGTCCATGAACATCATAAAACGTCTATTTTCATGGCTACCGTAATTTACAGATGTGCTTCTGTACTTCATCTTTTCTCTTCTCTGCCTTTTAACTGATTTGTGAGTATTATGTGAACCATAAAATTTAGTAATTTACACAAACTCATTCATGCACAGAATGAAGGTGTTCACACGGATCAACAAGCGTTTTATTATTTGGAAAAGGCAGCGGATCAGGTAAGTTATTACTAAAGACATAATTACTAGTGATGCTTTTCAGGTTTTTGCATAGAACTTATTTCTGCTTGCCATGTGTATGTTCATTATGTTATAGTTGCAACCGGATGCTCTCTACCTCCTGGGAGCAGTCTATTTGGCAGGCGATTGTGTGAAGAAGGATATTGCCTCAGCATTGTGGTGTTTTTATAGAGCTTCAGATAAGGTATAATACATTCATGATTTTGTTAAGGACACTATATTTTAAGGGTCTAGGTCAAACATCCGGTTCATTCATATTAAAAAGTAATTGTGTATTGTATGAACTCAACATAAACCATATGCTACAATGTTTTTTGTATGGCTTATAAATCTTGAGGTTGTATAATGTATTCAAATTACCTCAAAATACAAAATGTACATATTTGTACCAATCTATTCGTGTTGTGAGCATCCATTAGTTAACCCGTTACTAGTATTATTTTTTAAATTGTGCAAGTAATTCTATGATTATTAGTTAATACTTAATAGGACTTGATGTAGGTAAAGATCAGAGAACCTTTTTTTTTCATGAAAATTCCATCTTGAGCTGAGATGAAACTCGTCCTTTTTACATATGTGCAGGGTCATTCTGGGGCAGCAATAGCGTGTGGATCCCTTCTTATCAGAGGTATCACATTTAAATTGATTCAAGTTCGGCTAAAGATACTGCTTACTTTTCATTTTTCGCATCGAGCCACTGGTGAAGCATTCAAACTAAATATGCTAATCTTTTATAATCCCAGAAAAATGGACTTCATTTTGTATGTTTTTGAACGGCAAGCACACTACTACACACACTTGTCCCTATTGGGATTTGAACTCACAACGTATTAGTTGGCGGGCTACCATGATACTTTAGGCAAGCAAACATATTGGTAAATGGACCTAGTTTATGTATCTTCCCTTTTTTCTTCTGTCTAGGTCTTTACTGATTATGTTCTCATGATCTCATCTATACATGTTCTTTTTGTGTGTTTTAGCCACTTTAGTGGTAAATTTATGTCAGGATATATACAAATCACTTCTACTCATTAGACAGTATTATCTTTCTGGTCCCATAAATATCAAACTTAAGATGTAATACCAAGCCTCATTTACCCCTTCCTTTGGTTTGACCAGGCTATGAACTTCCCACATCTCTAACGAAATTCGACCTAAAGAACGGGGTTACAAGTAGGAAGGCCAGGAGGAAAACAGGAGAACCAAAGCCTAACCCGATAGAATTGGCAAGAGAACAATTTGAAAATGCTGCAAAGTTAGGAAATGATCTTGGATTCAGATGGCTAAAAAGACTCGATGAGGAAGAGAAAAGACTCCTGGCTGGATAATAGGATGGGTACCACACTTAAAGGTACCTCTTTCTTTATTATGAACATAGCTTCTTGTTATAAACATATGTCCCTTAAGCATTTAAACACTGCTACACCTGTCGATAATAAGTATATAACATTTTATATACTCTCTTAACTGTTTGTACGGACTCCTCATAATAATGTAGTAAATGAATTTGTCCAAAAGGAGAATTTACTTATCATTATTCATTTATTTTAAGATATGCGTATCACTTATAAAATATTGGATTATGATTGGTTAACAGATCAGAAAAACTCCTTTGAACAAGTCTAACATGACATTGACAAATACATGGTGAGACTGGAAGCGCAAGAATGCATTCTTTCGGGTGATATATTCCAGAATGTTTTTACGCAATCGTTCACCAGACATTTTGAGGTCTCTTTAGAGAGCAACTAGAATATTGCATAGCCCTTTCTGGCTGTTCCAAAACAAATATAATGTAATAAGTAATCAATGTATACAGTCAATAGTGTTGTCCAACTTCGTGTGAGGGTCTTTGTGAAACATTATACTGGGTTATATATTGCGCTCATCTTTTAAATCTGTTTTTTGATTTCCATATCATTTTCAGGTCTTTGTCTACTTATTGTCATTTTTTCTTTATGCACAAGCTGGTTCCACCATCTGAAGTGCAATAATGAATATATATACATTGGCATGATTTATTTAAAAAAAAAAAAAAAAAAAAAAAAAAAAAGAAAGAAAGAAGAAAAAAATCTATCCAATAGTGCAATCTGCAAAGTCATTTGTATCCTTTATACAATTACGAAAAATGGCCTGCAATTTTAGTAAAAGAGTTTGTTGTTTTTTACTTGCTGTTCATAACTGTGGAAATCTGCTAATATTTTGTATTTTCAAGTGATGCATCTGTGTGACAGTGTACACTATGTTTTGTAATAAGTTTTTTGATAACAGGTAATATAAAAACTCTAATCAGTTAAACTTGCTAAAATATTAGGGGACAATAATTTTAAGGTATGTTAGTTTGTCTAAGCAGATTATTTTAGAAAAAAACAATGAAATACTCGGAACAAACAATCAAGAAAAATACTGGCTGGGGGCCATCTAACAAACAACTATTACCCTGCAGGACTGCAGGCCCATCCCTAACAACTTTTCCAGAACCATGGACACTTAGATATTTTTGGTCTCAGTATAACACTTCAAATCTGTTTTTGAGCTTGCTCTGCAAGTAGAACTCAAGGTTAAAAGTAAAAGCCTCAAATCTTTATAAGTTTTGAATTTAAGCAAACCAAAAATTTAGTAATGTTACAAGTTCAAATTTTTAAGCATTAGCTAGCAAAATAATAATAAAAGAATCATAAGTTTGCTGTTTATTCACTTGAAAAAGATGGGCAAATGAGACCCAGTTTTGATTGGGGTGTGATGGTTCCCTTGAAGCTTATGCTCCTTGGGCCAGGAATGTCTGTGGAGGAACATATTAATCTTTTTGAATTTGAGTTGAATAACTTGCAAGGGAGGATGTCGTAGTAGTGGATCGGGGAAGTCGAACAGTAACAGCACCATATGGATTAGATAGATAGAATGGGATGACGAAGATACAGGGGAATAGTGGGGTGTGAAGGGGCTTTCATCGAACACATGCACACTTACCCTTGCACCTTGCTCTTTTCTTGTATCCTCATAGTATAATGCCAGCCACTCTATCCACTTCCAACTACACTGTTGTTGCTATCCTGCCTACATGATACATATCATTAGCATAATTTCTTGCTTTGCTACTACACCTCATTTTCATAAACATAAAATTTATTTGTTCATCTACTAGCCTTCTTTGTTCACTAAGCATAATGTTATTGATCCATGCACCAACTTCATGAACAACCATAAGTCCTTGGTATCATGAACCACCAAGTTTAGGATATCGTTCACAAATGTTAATCAAGATTCGAGAATAAGTCAGCGATACTAATCATACTTAGCTCTCTTTTGCCCATCAAGACTTCCCAGGCTTCAGAAATCTTTAGAAACACCTCTTCTGTTTTTGGAATTTTGTTTTTATTTGGGTGGAGGACTGAAGGTGAACCAACAGTTTACGATGATCTATTTCATCAATCAGGTTCTCCCGGCCACCCACCTGAGAAAAGAAGTGAGAGACATAGTCCTCTTTCTTTATAAAGTGAATGAAGTTATGAACACTAAACTTCTGATTATATTACTTTATATTAACATTGTTGAGCTCTTACTTGAAAAGCATGAAATTGCATGCTTTATCAAATTTAATGCTTGCTTAAATTCACAAGCTGTTAGAATTTCAATATCTTACCAAATCGTAGGTTGTATGGTTCCAAAGAGCTTATATTTTGATTAAAGCAACATACTAACTGTTTTAAATTTAAGTCTTGCTAGCATTGTTGAATTAGAGATTGAGTTTTGCATGTGTAACTAACTTTTTTTGTTTGATCTTGATTAATTTCATAGTTTATTCTTGAGAGTTTCTATAGCTTACAAAATAATGACCCCAAGTGGTTAGTTAAACACTCTGCTTTGTGGGTGTCTTTGGTGATGCTATGATTTTCTTTTTAGGCAAGTCGACACAACCCAAATGACATGCCTGCCTTGTAAATGGGATAAGAACGAATATCTAAAGGTTCTTTCGCTGTGTAAAACCTGCCAGGCCTCACAAACCAACACGAAATTTGTTGTTTTTTCCTTAGAAATTAACATGGATACTTAATTCTACTTTGAAAGCCCATAAAACTGTTTGTAGATATATTGTTGAACTTGTAATACTCCTTTAATAGAGAACCTTCAGATATTATATGTTGGATAGCAGGAGGTGAGATCCACACATTCTCTAAAGAACAAACCAGCCAATCGTGGCCCTCCATTTCACTTTCATCCCGTGGCTGTGATCAAATAAGCCAATCACACATAAAGGGTAAATTTGTCCTTTATAAAAGTCAAAAATACCATGGTTTACAGTACTTTAAACATATCATCGTCTTCATCCCGAAATCAAGAACAAATCTTGTTAGTTGGTCGCCACCCACATTGTAACATCTCTCGTGGACACCCTAGTATTAGCTGTTACCATCTTCGTAATCGTTCGAATCCCGATTCGCATTCCATCTCCGTTTTCGACTTATCTTCCGGTAAATTTCCAAATTCCTACACCTTTTTATTATCTTTTTTTTTTGTACAGTTTTTTTTATTGAAGGGTGTGATGTTTATGCGGTTAAAGATGGGGAAGAAGGGGCGAATCAGGTTAATACTTTGTTTACATTATTTTATATAATGTGTCTGCCAGGTGTTTGATGAAATGTTGGTTAATGTTTTTTTGTTTGTTTTGGGTGTGTTTAGGATTCGCCTTTCAAGAAAATGAATCTAATGAAGGCAATAAAAATGGTCAAATCTTTAGCACCATTTTGGATCAGCCTGAAATTGTTGTGATGATACTAACGTAGAACATTCGAGTCCATGTGGAAAAGGTGATGAAATTGCTCACATATTTGCCCCTGTTTTGGTTCAGTCACCCCTTGTTGTCTCATAAGGTATGTCTGAAACGGAGGTTTATATTTTTGTTGTGATTTACTTGCTCAAGTAGTAATGGCCAATATGCCATTTGTGTTTCATACAGGTTTAAAGTTTATAACTGAGTATGCAAGTATCATAAGTCCATGTTATTGAAACAATTTAAATCACAAGTGATTAGCACAACTGAATCTACGTAAATCACAAGTGATTTTGGGTAAATCACAAGTGAATTGCACAATTGATATCACAAGTGATTTTGGGTAAATCACAAGTGATTTTGCATAAAATGGACAACTAAAAATCTGCGCAAATCACAAGTGATTTTGGATAAAATCACAAGTGATTTGCACAAGTGCGGCTACAAATGCTAGAAAAAAAAAGGAAAAAATGCGGCTACAAATGCTAGAAAAGTCTGCGTCCATGCACTATATAAGGTAATTGCTTTGATGTGGTATTCTATTATATTAGTTAGATGTGATTTGCACGTCATTTAAATGCGTTTGTGTATATGCTTTATAAAAACTGATGACAAATACAAAATCACATGTGATTTTACATGTGATTCACATGTAAAATCACATGTGATTTACGTATAAAAATAATTATGAATTCAATTTCTTTCTTTCGTGTATTGGTTGTATTTAGGGCCTGGCGCGATATAGAAGATGGCTTCGTGGTAGGTACTTGTGGGCCTTTCCTTCGATTTGGTTTTCAATGTCAGCACATATAATGTGTTTTCAAGACTAGTGACAGCGAAGAGATTCAAGAAAAGTACATTTTGAGGAGTTCCATAACCAAAAACTATTGATTACGCACGATTTTCTTGAAACAAAGGTGGTGCTAGTTTGAAGCCAAAGAGGAAATGCGGAGAATGTGGAGTGAGTACTAATAAGCATACCAAAAAGACTTGCCCGCTAGGTCCAAAGGCAATAGCGACTGCAAAAGCGATGAATAACACTGATGCAAACTAAGTGATACTTTTTTTTTCTTTATAAATACTTTTTAAGTTGTGTTTCATTTTAAATATTTGTGGATTGTTACCTTAGTTGAAACTGAGATGTTGATTGTTACTTGAGATAAAACTTTGATCTGTCGATTAATACTTGAACAAAAGCATTAGTTGGATTTTAATTTTCACTTTTTATTAAGTTGTTTTGTTATTATTACAAGTTTGTTAAACTGATATTTATGCCAAATCACTTGTGATTTGTCATAAATCACGAGTGATCCATGTGCAAAACCACATGTGCTTTTCTCTAAAAAAACATGCATTTCAACTATGAAATTCATGGTTTTTCTTTAGCAAAACTATCTTCTCTTCGATGATTGTATAACTTTAAGATGTGAAGCAAACAACTTTTTCTGCAAAGAACAGTAAAGCATACATAAATTAAAAATAATTTGAGGTAAAATCACATGTAATTTGCATATCAACCTGCATAAAAATACAACAAACAAAGCAACAAAGAAGGCTTATGACTTGAACTTGTCTTTTTTTGCATTTATGATTTTTTTTTTTTTTTTTTTTTTTTTTTTTTTTTTTTTTTTTAACAGAATCACCTAAGATCAACACATTCATATCAATCAATAATCATCACTCGTACGTATATAAAGTACCTAAAACCAATAACATTCGGTAATAACGACTTCACAAGTTGAATAACCTACCACATAAAGTACCTAAAACCTAATCATCTTCCCCTTGAATTTCTTTAACACCTTCTTACGCTCATCACTTTCAGAATCTTCGTTGGATTCTAATAACTTCCTTTTTCTTTGAGCTTAGGCTCAACCTTCGACATAGGCTTTTCTTCAACTTTTTTAAGCAAGACCTGTAGTTAGTCACATACAAATATGTAGTTAGTAACATGTAATTTTAAATGATTACTCAAAGATATATGACAAAATCACATGTGATTCAGAACAAATCACATGTGATTCAAAACAAATTACATGTGATTTGTTCAAAAAGACATGAGACTGGTTACGAAAATCGCATGTGATTCTATTTTAAAAAACACATGAAACAAATTACATGTGATTTGTATTTTTTTTTCCAGTTCTTCTGGATTTCACATGGTTATAACAAATTTGCATGCAGCAGATTGTTTAGAGTAGACATTAGCATACATTGTCTTCAATTCAAAGTCTGAACCTAACATAGACTTGAATAATTGGGTTAAAAGAACCGAAGGCACTAAGGTGTTAAAAGCAGTAACTTGATAAACTAACCCGACCTTTCTTATTATTGACTTCAACACTAACCAAGTCTTTCATCTTCGACCCACTTATTGGGAAAATAAGAAAAGATAACCAATTAACTGATGCAAACTAAGGCATATAGCAGATTTGTATTTAAATGATGCAAACTAAGGCATGAAAGAATAAGATAACCAGTTAACTGACTTAATAAATATAAAAAATAATAATGTTGTAGAGAATGACTTACATAATCACTGTAACTATAATACAACACGCAAGAAGAGGGCTGCCCATCTCTACCCGCACGCCCACATTCCTACAACACATCATTTTATGAAAATCAGCTAATAAAAAATTCATTGTAAAGCAACAAGTGGCAATTCTTTATGCATACACCTTTAACAGTCATAGTGTTGAATGAAGGAAGGATTTAAAATCACAAGTATTTAAAATCACATGTGATTTATACATGAATCACATGTGATCTGTACATGAATCACAAGTATTTAACAGTCATAGCGTTGAATGAAGCTAGATACATAAAAAATTTAACATCGGACGTGTAGCCCAAGAACAACACACTAGAAAGTATCTATAGTTTGGTCTGCTTTTGAAGGTAGACCAACTCTGATCTTTAAACAAAAAGTTCTATATAGAAAACAAGCAGGCATAAAACATACCTCAATACATTCATCTATAAAGTAACTAAATGACAATACCAGAACTACCATTTACCAACTTTCACCAAGCATTTTTGTTTTGTGTTCTAATCAGCCATGACACAATGTCGAATAAACTATGGGGGTATCTGTTTGCACCATTTACCTACATTCTTCATATCTTAAGTTATATCTCAATTCTAACTTACAATCCAAACATACCCTTAACGCCGGCACAACTTATCATGAACTAAACACATTCTATTAAATAACATCAACATTCAAAAAACAAGCATCTAACTAACTGTAAATGCAGCAATAGCAGACGAAAGGGCAAGGAACCCATACTTAGCCATCCCTTTGGAAAACCCGATAAAAGTATTAGCAATACCAAACATAACCCTCCACAACAAAACAGAAACAAAAACAGCACCAGCACCAAGTAAAACCTATCTATTCCTCCTCCAAAAGGCCTCCATTTGCAACCCGACCGCTTGCCGATACCTCGAAAACGCCTTCTTAACCCCACCAACCGGATCCTTCAACTTATACTTAATACTATTAACATTCTTACTACTGCTACAACTCATCAAAAAAAAAAAAAACAATCATCATCAAAACATCCAATGGTTATATTTTAAATAAACTAACATGAACAAACAAAAATGAACAAAACAACTCACCAATATCGTCGTTTCGAGGCTTATTTTGATCAACGAGAGCCGATGAAGACGATTGGGGCAACGACTCACCTCTACATAGTGCTATTTCATCTCTTTGATCCATTGAATAGAAGTGATTAACATCAATTTTGAAGTTGGGGTTAGGGTTTGAAAATGGGGGAAACGGTTATTGAGAGAGAATTGGGGAGAGTGTGAAAATGAGGAGAGAGTAAAATTACAAAACTGCCCTTAATGTTAATTTAAAATGAAAGCACATGTATAATCTGCACCGTAGGATAAAACATAGATGAATGGCTGAGATAGGGCCGTTTGATCTTTGGATATTTTATGTTCTGTAATGAACCTTCAGATAGTCTATGTTGGATAGCAGCAGCACCACCCTCTCACATTGATAAACTGGAGACTGAGAAAGCAACTTGGCTTATGAAATGAAGTTGGAGATTAGAATGTTATTTGATCTCCAACAACTATTGATTTATGAGGAGCTGGAAGTGGAAGGGGTAGTGAACTAGTGAAGACAGCGTGCCGCTCTCTTGTCTTCTCTACCTCAGAATGATTCCAAGCTACAAGTATTTCATTAATTACAACCTATAGTTCAGAGGGAAAATTTGTTTAGCCCAAAGATGAGTTTCTGAATGTTAAAAAGTTATCTTTTAACATCAAGTTCTAACCAAAAAATTTACCCAAAATTTCGTTTTGGTGGAACATACTTAACTATGTGAACAGTTCATTAATGAAAATAAATTGTAACATGACCATATCTAAACCAAGTTGAAGAGGACTGGCTTGAATTTCTAGAGTCGAAAGTGGAGTATTTTTTATGGAATGTCAAAAAGTGTCATCATAAACTTGTAACCAAACGGATTGCCATGTTAGTGCCGGATCAGAAGTGGACTATTTCTTATTGTGTTTATTTTGTCTACCTTAGACTGTGAAGGATGATTTGTAACATGGCGACGCAAAATCGAAAAGTTGGAGACTAAAAGTTAGATTTCTAAGAATTTAGGACCAAATGCGAGAATCGAGTTTTTTTATATAGTAAATTACACCGTTAGTCCATGTGGTTTGGGCCAAATCTCTAATTGAGTCCCTAATCTTTTTTTTACCTAATTGATCCTTATAATTAGACTATGTAACACCGTTCGGCCTTATCGCCCAATTCAGTTATCTTCTCCGTTAGCTCCCAGTCGTCAAGTGGCAACGTTAGTCCATTAACCAAACGATCATTTGCAACGTTAGTCCTTTATACTAACGGCTGTTTCTAATTAACTCAAAATTTGATTTTCTTAACGTTTTCGTACGTTTTTATACGTTTTCGTCTGTTTTTATACGTTTTCATACGTTTTTGTCCGTTTTTATACATTTTTGTCCGTTTTTCTTACGTTTTCATACATTTTTATCCGTTTTATACGTTTTTATCCGCTTTATACATCTTTATACGTTTTCATACGTTTTTATCTGTTTTTATCCGTTTTATACGTTTTTCATATGTTTTTGTCCTTCTTTATACGTTTTCATACGTTTTTATCCATTTTTATCCGTTTTATATGTTTTTCATACGTTTTTATATGTTTCGTCCGTTTTTATACGTTTTTGTCCTCTTATAGACGTTTTCGTCCATTTTTCTTACGTTTTCATACGTTCTTGCCCGTTTTCTTACGTTATCATACGTTTTTGTCCATTTTTATACGTTTTCGCCCGTTTTCTTACGTTTTTATACGTTTTCGTCTGTTTTTCTTACGTTTTCATACGTTTTTATACGTTTTCGTCCGTTTTTCTTACGTTTTTATACGTTTTTATATGTTTTCGTCCGTTTTTATATACTGTCTTTATACGTTTTCATACGTTTTTATCCGTTTTATACGTTTTTATACGTTTTCGTCAGTTTTTATACGTTTTTATCAATTTTTATCCGTTTTTATACGTTTTGATCCACTTTTATCCGTTTCGTCCGTTTTTATACGTTTTCGTCGCTTTTAGATGTTTTTGTCCTTTTTCTTACGTTTTAGTTTGTTTTTATACGTTTTCGCCCGTTTTCTTACGTTTTCATACGTTTCTGTCTAATTTATACGTTTTTGTCCAATTTTCTTACGTTTTTATGCGTTTTTATCCGTCTTTATACGTAATAAATTGGACAAAAACGTATAAAAGCGGACAAAAACGTATAAAAACGGACGAAAACGTATAAAAACGGACGAAAACAGATAAAAAAGGATAAAAATATATAAAAAGGGACGAAAACGTGTAAGAACGTATGAAAAATGGATAAAACGGACGAAACCATATAAAAACGGATAAAACATAAGAAAATCGGACGAAAACGTTTAAAAACGAACGAAAACGTATAAAAATGGACAAAAACGTAAGAAAACGGGCGAAAACGTATAAAAACGGACGAAAACGTTAAGAAAACCAAATTTTGAGTTAATTAGAAACGACCGTTAGTATAAAGGACTAACGTTGCAAACGGTCATTTGGTTAATGGACTAACGTTGTCACTTGATGAGTGGGAGCTAACGGAGAAGATAACTGAATTGGGCGATAAGGACAGCGGTGTTACATAGTTTGATTATAAGGATCAATTAGGCAAAAATAAAGATAGGGACTTAATTAGAGATTTGGCCCAAACCGCAAAGACGAACGATGTAATCTACTCTTTTTAATATGATGTAAATCAAAACCACATGTAACCACCCGTGCTGACATATGAATCCAAGGGAGAGGCTAGGTTGCGTTTAGTAATGGAAAAATTTTCTTAGTTTTCATTTTTCAGTTTTTTTTAGAATAGGGAGCTATTCTTTTTCTAGAGAACACTTGAAAACATGTTTAGATAGGCTTTTCTAAAATGGGAAACTTATGGAGAACTCATAAAAGGAGTTTTCTAAAACTTAGTTATAAACTTAGAAAACAGGTTTTCCATCTTTCCAAGAAAACTTTTGAAAAAAACCCAATTTGAACGCGTTTTCTATTTTCTTAGGTTTTCTAAGAAAATCTTTCTGGAAAACAGAAAAGTTTTTCATTACTAAACACTCCCGTGGTCCTTTTTACCGCACTCTTTGCCTCTTGTGGTATAAATAAAAGTATGGTTGTTGTTTTGTGATGAAAGAAATCGGAGGGTTCGTTATGTGAACTATATCATATCATATGAGCCAATTTTGAGAATATGTTTTACAAAGCCAAGGGAATAACAATGCACCCCCTTTCCAAGACAGATTCATGGATTGATTTCAAGGTAACACTTTATTTATGATTCTATCTATTATACAGATATGTATGTGATTCATCTTAGTACAATAATAATTTACTAAAATCAAGCTTTTCATTTAACATCGATTTCATGGATCTGCCTTGGGTCGTCGGACCCAATCTATTACTACTAGTTTGATGATCCAGAAAACGTATAGTGTGTGTGTGTTTTTTTTTTTTTAAATCTTCAAAGGGACTGAAGAATATGAATCCGAAAATGATTTTGAAAGTGACGTAGTTAGTATTGCCGTATGTATGTATTACTGCAATAATACAGTCTAATTTTCTCTATTATACCTTCACATGTAGTAGTAGTAGTATATAATAGATTTTTTTTTTAAAGCAAAAGTAGCATATACTCGTAATAGTTAAAAATGGTGAATGATTCCAATTGCAGATATCTTGAACTGGATTTAGGATGAGAAGAACTAGACTGATCCCTGAACCACAATTAGACGCTGTTCCACTGATAGATAATATAAAGAAGTCCATTGTAGTCAGTGGCGGAGCCAGAAAATGCGATCACGGGGGCATTGAGCAATAAGAAGGTTTTTTGTGTAGCGCTAAACAAGTCGGGTCGGGTACTCAAGTTTGAATAAAGGCAACAAAACTGTTTTATTTCGATGCAATTATTATAGACTAAAAATTAAGGAAAAACTAAACATATCGAATATCATACAAATTATATTAAAGTGCTTGCCATTTAATGTGACTATTTTATTAAAACCAAAACATTTTTAAAAACCGGGCTATGATATGTAAATACAACATCACATTTGAATATTTATGAAGCGCATGTCACCTACTTAAACTAATGTACATGATACTGAACATATAAATACTTCCTATTATCACTAGCCCCACAACCAAATCATCATCTCTTCACCTTCCCTCTTCCCACTTAACCGCCTCTTCACCTCCATTGTTTCCGACGAGCAATACAGCCGCAAAAAACAGTTTCCACATTAAAGAGATCTGCTTTTTGAAAACCTTGAGAATGTAGAGGGCACTCTGACTATTTGCTTGAGGGCACTAGGCCTATTTGTTACCAATATCAATTTTTTTTCCTATGTATTTTGGGTATCTGTAAGAGCTTGATGTTGCCCCCACTACCTTACATATGGCTCCGCCCCTGCTTGTAGTACACCAATTCGAAGATGATGTTTCCGAGAAGAAAAGGAGGCTGATTCACACATCATGGCAATTAGATGAATACCCGGAGTTGATGCACCTTATACAATCATCTTTGCCTGCTAAAGAAGCAGCTCGTACCTGCGTCTTGCGCAAGTCATGGCTACACGCGTGGTCAACAATTCCTAATATCAGGTTTCCTTTTAAATTTATTTCGCCGCAAACCAAATACGATCTGTTTATGGACCGTAGTCTACTAAGGTATGAAAACAACAACGTGCCCATCGAAACTTTTAATTTTGGAATCACAATCATCAATCAGGGCTCAGCTTCTCTTGCTGAAAAGTGGATCCGCCACGTGTCTTCCAAAACTTGTCTTAAGGAGCTTTCCTTAAACATCTCGGTTTCGGTTGCATCCTTTACATTGCCATCTGAGATATTCTTTAGTGAAAGACTGAAAACATTAATTATAATAGCAGACGATGTCATGTTTTTCGATTCCCTTAGGATTTCTAGTAATTCTGTGATCAAGTGTGTTTCTCTACGTGTGCTGGACTTACAGTCTGTCTCGATAAGTGATGGGGTACTTCACAACTTACTGAATACTTGTACCCTGTTGAAAAAGTCAATATTTCTTGTTGCGATGGCTTGAAGACCGTTACAGTTAAAAGCCTTCGTAATCTTAAAGAACTGAAAATACATTCAGTAGACGAAAGCCCTGTTTTGGAGATCAGTGATGTCCCAAGTCTCCGCGAGCTTCGTTACCTCCCAATCCTCTTTCCAATGACGAAGCCTCTATCATTTGATATGGAATCATTAGGGAGCGTGACACAACTATATGTAGGTGGTATAATACTGGACGATGCATTTTTTGATATTATCAGATCAAAGTTACTTTTCCTCGAGAGTTTGACTCTTGGAATTGGTCATTGGGCGCAGAAAAGCTTGGTTATCACAAGTGGTTCACTCAAGAGGTTGACCGTGCGATTATGGATAGACAAGCAAATCGACATAGAAGTTTATGCTCCAAATTTACTTTTATGCATTTGTGAAGGTGGCAAGCCCATACCCCAACTCTCGTTCCCAATCACTCCTTCCGAGCAGTTTAAGGTTACTGTCATCTAAAGATGTTCAAGTAAGAAATCCTGCTAATGGGAAGCAAGGAGCTTATAAGAGCAGTCGGTGTCGTGTGCTATAGGGCGCGTTATAGCCCCATGGCGCCGACCGACACCCCCCTCGGCATTATAGCCCTCCGCGCCTTCTATTTACGTAACTTTGTTTTATCTACTTTTGTTGTAAATGTTATTCTCAGTGACTGTTAATATGTTCTTCTAAATTTCATATTTCTTAACAAAGCAGCTTTATTTCTGGAGACACTTGTTGTAGGAACTTTAGTTGGCCTCGGGACAATTTTTTTTTTAGTATTTTGTTTAACCATCTAATTCGACTTGATGTACTATTAATGGATTATTGAAGGCAGTGGAGAAAGTTAAGGTGTAATGTATTTAAACTTCTTTTTCTGCAAGTATTTTAATGGTTAGTTTGTTTAAGATTCTTACTTGGGTTGTTTTTGTTGGTGATAATTTTGTCTCGAAGCTCACCCATGATCTCGAATTACATTTTCGTTGATTAACTGCTGATGTTGCTTTACAAGTGACCAAATCAAACAGTAGTGTTAGTGTAGTTAGTTGTGACTTGCAAGTTGTAACATATCCTACCTTTAAACCTCACAGGAGTGTAAGCTTGGTACCAAATCATCCCAAGTTAGGGGTGTTTGGGATTGCTTATTGAAAATAGATTATTCGTTTTGAAAACGGATAATCAGATAATCAGCTGTTGCAAAACGTGGTTTTGAAATATAGTGTTTGGATTTGATTATTCTGTTTGATATTGCAATAATAAGATAATCAGTTTTTTGAGTGTTTGGCAAATCAAATTATTTATAAGGTTAATAGGTAAAATGACATAAATGGACATTCTTTTGTAAAAAATGAAAGAGGATAGTAGTTGGTAGGGGGTATTTTTGTTATTTTCATATGGAGATACAATCAATTCACTTCCACAATATGTAGGCCTCATTACAAATTAAAAATGCGTTTTGTGGCTGTAGGTAACTACATGCAGTTTCAAAATTGCGTTTTCAGTGGGTTGATCAAACGCAAATAATCACTTATCAAGATTCCTTTGCCAAACACTAAATTTTGATTATTCACGTTTTGATATCGTGATAAGTAAATAATCCACTTCCAAACGCAAACACAAACACCCGCTTAGTAATTTTCAACATGATGAGGTAGGAGAAAGCCCAAAAAAAGTCTTTTAATGACTTTTTCCCATTTGACCAATAGCTTTTTTGGATTTGAGGACCCTCAAGTCATTGGACCAATAGCTTTCTGGTTACTAACTTACGTCAGTCTTATTATATGATAAAAATAAAACACTAAAAGCTTATAAATTCATATTTTATATTTAAAAATGTATTTGTGTCATAGAAAAGTCTTTAAAAAAGAAGCGGGCCTTTAAATTTTACTAAAATAAAACATTTATCAATTTACATGATTTGTCAACATGACCAATTTTTGTCTCAACCAATTTTAGAGGATCCTAATCTATAAGCTTGCTAAAACTTTACACCAAAGAAGATGTGGCTTGCTCATGCGTTCACCTGTAGTTGTTTGTGATTAGTTGTTTATAAATTATCATTGTATATTTCGTCTTATGAAGGAACATATGTTCAAAGAGCTTTGCTACACCCTCCTACCATTTCATCTTACAAATCTTCCTACACACACAACAATATTATTTAGTTTTTTCCCTCTCATTTTCTCTCTGCATTAAAACCTTCAGTTCTGACAAGTGTAGCATCTTGTGAGTAAGCACATTTGTAGGCACATTTTGCAGGAATGTTTAGCATTTCTCATATTCAAAACTTATGCATTTTCGTGTGTCAACTACACCATCTAAACATTACACGATTAGTTTAGGCATTTTATGAGATGCTTTTTTGATTTGTCTGTGGTCACTCTTCAATTTTAGGTACACTTCTGCATATATATTTAAAAAAAAAAAAAAAAAAAAAAACTGTTAAATTACTAAACTTTTAACAACCGAATAAAAATCAAATCTGTGTGTCAAGTAACATTATTTCTACTCCTTTCGTTTCATATTAAGTGTCCACAATGCTATTTTGCATGTCTCATATTAAGTGTCCACTTTATATTTCAACCAATAAAAATAGATTTATTAAAACTTTATTCATTATGAAAGTGGACAATTAATATGAAGGTTTGTGAATTATGAAAGTAGACACTTAATATGGAGGTGAGGGAGTATTTGTTTACCCATGAGATACATGGGTCTAGATTGGCTATCAACATAAAGGGTAATGGTAAAAGAAGAATGCTCAACGAGGCTTGCTATTATTACAAGCTTAGTATATTGATATACAAATGCAACTTGAAAGTCTACTCTAGTAACTCAGTCTGGCTCGAGTTATACTCAACTTTTACCTAGCTGATTCAACTAGGTTCCTAGTCGATCTAAAATCTAGGTTCTATGGCAAACTGAAAAGAAAGGAGGAGGCATTTTATAAATAAAAGGCATTTTTGTCTAACAATATTACTATTTTTTAAGTTTTTAAGTTTAATTAAACGTGTTTTGAGTATAAACTAGCTCTCTAACGGTTTTTATCATTTGAATTCTTTTATGTATCTTTTTATGACATTCATATTTCAACTTTATTTACAATCGATTTTGTCAAGCACTACTATACAAAGTACAAACACAATCACAATTACTGTAATAAGTAACAACTCTATCTTACAACTCATTTTACGACTATAATTCACAAACCGCATCCACAACCAGATCTCACAAATACAATTAATCGTTGCAAAGATACCATTTTAGTGTCCAAACAAAAGGTAAGTGAAGGTAATAATAGTTGTTTTATTATTTGAACTACATTATCGTTATTTTATGAGTTTTATGACATAGTGTATGTAAACTTATGACCTGTTCAGTTTGTCTCTCAATCTCACACAACACCACCATAAAACACACAATGTCTTCTTGTATCAACCGTCATATTAACAAAAAAACAATATATTTCTAGTACAACTTTTAAGATGCCAACCTAAAAAATATGCGTTGCATTAACTTTTCTAAGGAGATAATGATGGGCCTGCAGGCTTTTACGTAAAATCCAATTAACAAATGCTGTGATTACAATCAAATTTAGGTCACATGCCCGATTATATCGAAGAGTTGAAGAAAACGATTATTTCGAAGATTGGAATTACTCCGTATACTAGACATTGTACGTGATTTATTGAAGCGTTGATAACATCTATAACTTTTTATCTCTAATTTGATATTTTTATTGTTTTGATTCTAAAGGATTTCGTATAAGGTACAGATTATTCTGTTAAAAGAATCAGTACAACTGAGTTATAATTTAGAAACATGAAGTTCATTTCTAAATGTTGTGTTTTTGGTAAAAAAATATGGGAATAAGATGTATGTAGTTAACTTTGTGTATCTAGGGTTTTTTATGATTATAAAAAATAAATTATTGTTTGCAGAAGTGAAGTCAATGGCAGATTTCAACAAGGATGAGGCGTATAAGGCCCTAGAAATCGCTACAGAAAATACAGAAAACAGAGGGATGCGCGTCCGAGTTTCTAAAATTGAAGATGCTATTGCTGAAATTGAAGCTAGTTATAGTAAAGATCTTGTTTTTGACCTTGGCGCTCGTGCCAGAGTAGCCAAAGATTTCCTTGGTTATCGTGAAGCTCTCGCCCATGCGGCTGCTGAATGTGATGCTCTCGCCCGGTCTCTTGATGGAATTATCCATTCTAGTGAACTTCAGGCTGACCTTCAAAATAAAAAGGCTGTCTTTCAAAATAAAAAGGCTGCCTTTGAAGCTCTACTTGGCAGAGATATTCTTGTTGACCATGAAGCTCCCGCCCAGGCAGTTGCTGAAATTAAAGCTGCATGGGAAGCTGTGGTTTGCATATATGCTGCCCCTGAATATACAGCTCCCGCCACTTTTGATGGAATGATCTCTTCTTTGAATACCGTAAGTTCTTGATCTTGGCTTTATATTAGATTCAATATTCTCATTGTTTTAGTGTTTTTGATGCTCATTTTTGAAGTTTAAGTGAACGATCTGTGTAGTTATTCTTTATGTTACTCGTTAAATTGATATTTCGTGCTCTTAATGTGTGTTTTCTGTTTGACGCATTATACTGGCTGTTACTTGAAGTCTTGATCAACACTAAGTAATTGAACTTCCATAATATTCGTTGTTGATTATGTTTATGTACGAAGTTAAGTGTTCGGTATTTTATATTCCAAGCATATTAAAAAATAACTCAAAAAGATGTTTCTTGTTAATGGTCTACTTGTTATCGCATTTTTAAAAATTTAAGGCCCGGGTATGTTACTCTAACAATTGATGCGGCACGATCATTAGAATCCGCTATAAGCATGTCATTCAGTAATTCCACAACTGCCTCACCATCATTCCTCCCACCTAATTTACCCTCGCCAATATTTAATATCAAGTATGCGAATTCGTGTAATTAGTTGGAGCCTTGGAGGCATCATGTATCCAAACCTCTTTCATGAAAGAAATTGCATCCAACTAATTACACGAATTCAACATACACGAATGAGGTTTGGATACATCACTTCCGTTTTAGGTGGTGTTTGTTTAAGCTTATATGTGGGCTTATGAGCTATTCATAAGCTCTAATTTTCCGGCTTATTTGGAGACTTGTGGGCTTATATAATTATAATAAACTTATATAAGCCCACAAGTCTCCAAATAAGCCGAAAAATTGAGGCTTATGATATATAAGGTGGAAAACAAATAAGCTCATAAGCCACATATAAGCTTAAACAAACACTCCCTTAAATGGGTTTAACCTATTTTCTTCTTAGAAAGTGTTCAAAATTTTCGACTTGAGGTGGCATTCTTGACGTGGCATTGATGACGTGGAAATGATGAGTTGTCATGCTCTCCTCCCATATATAGTGAGGAGATAGTTACCAAACCTGAACGGGCACAACAATAATGTGTTGCAATATTTTGTCTTAAGGCCATGGCATTATGGTTAACAAGTAGTTTATTTTGCAGGAAACACTGCTAGAAGTCAACAAGGATGACCCTCTTAGGGCTCAAGAAATCTCTATAACAAAAGCCAACCAAGGAGAGTATCATGACGCGTTAAAATTCGCTAGGAAGGCCCAACGGATGGATCCAGACTTACCTAAGATCAAAAAGCTAGTGGCTTCGATGGAAATTCTTTCTGCACCTTCTGACACAACACACTACAAACTCCTCGGCGTTGAGGAGACTGATGATGCAACAAAGATTCGTTCAGCATATCGCAAATTATCAGTTGATGTCCACCCAGATCAAAACACTTTTCCAAAAGCGTCAGAAGCATTTAAGAGGATTGCGCCAGCAGCAAGAGTCTTGTCTGATGAAGAATCTAGAGCTAAGTATGATCACGCTCTAGCTGCCGCTCGAAAATCTTCCACGCGTGAAGTTGCTGCTCGCGAAGATGCTGCTAGCTGTGACTTTTATGATGCTTTCTCTGGTGAAATTTTCTCCACTGACACTTCCTCCACAGACGCTTCCTCCACAGACACTTCCTACACTGACGCTTCCTCCACCGACGATTCATCCACTAATGCTTCCTCTACTGACGATGTTGGCCCAGGGTCCAAACGTGCTAGTGATGCTCAATCAACTTCAACCCTCCACACCCCAAAGAAAAGAAGGGAGGGACATGGTCCCCTTTTATTCAAGTGAATGAACGTTTGTACATACATTCATGATTATTGACTTGTTTTTTTAGGTATCAAATTATCAATTATGTATATCAGTTTTATTAATTAGTTGTTTGTAATACAGTAGTTATATTTAGAATCAAATAATCGGTAGGGACTTAGGAATTAGGATAGTATATATTTTTTGTGGATTTGTATAGCAATCACGACAGGGGCGGAGGCAGAACTTTATTATCGAGGGGGAAAAATATGATAATTTTTAGAAACTACACTAAAAATTGGTCCGTTGGGGGGGCAAATTACAAAAATAGCCGAAAATTTTCAATTTACACTACAATTTTTTTCGCCGGGGGGTCACGTGACCCCCCGGACCCCCCTTTATCTCCGCCCCTGTATAGCAATCACGACTTGTTGTTTTGGCTTTCATAAGTATAATTCTTGAAGATCATAATCACTTCAATTGGTAGTAAAGAAGAGGTACAAACATACAGGTACCATCTTTCTTCATTTGGAACATTAATGCTTGCTATAATTTCCTTTTTAGAATGACAATTTTTTTCACACCCTATACCAACTATCTCACAAATGCCTCCAGCGAAGCTTGAACCCACAATCTCCAAGTTGTTGGGAAACTCACATACCCCAAAATGCCGGTTTACATATATACTGGCTCTTTATTTATATTATGGATACATGCTTGTATCTTATTAAATACTCGTAATCAATTAGGTTTGGTTAACAAACTATTTTAAACATTAAATTAGTATCTGTAGATGACACATGATCTGGATTCCAGCCTGCAATATTAGACCACCAGGTATCATGAAGAGCAAAAACTCCTCATTCGGGCCCTACAGGGTGTCACGTCACCATGACATACCACAACTTACAACCCCCTTCCCATAACATACCACAACTTAGTCATTTGGGCCCCACCACTATCGATTTTTATTTCTTTTATTCAAATACACAAATTAACTAAATTCATTTCATAAAAATAAAAATACATTACAACATATTAAACTAAATTTATTTTTTCATTATTTTGATTTCTAAATAAAACAATATAATTTCTAACACAAATCTTACTTCTCATAAAACAATATACTTAAATTTTGATTTCTAATTAATGGGCCATTAATTTTTCCTGATCCAAGGCTTTTGAATGAGCTTTAAAAACTTTAAAGTATTAATAGGGTTTACTATATCATCACCCTCTTCAACATAGCAGCCCCAAGCCACCAACTCAACCACAAACAAAAACAGTTTTTTTTTTATTTATTTCTATTTGTTTTTTTATTTATTTTTTTATTTTTTATTATTTATTTTTTTTATTCTCACACAGCCAAAAACAAAATTGATGTTGATGAAATAGAAAAGCTCGAGCAAGGAGAAAATTAATGGGAAAGTGGGAGTAAACGTTCAAATTGTCAGAAAATAAGCCTCGTAGTGCAGACGAGTTTTGATTCCACGGCGAGAAACGGCGAGCCACCACGGTGTCATGGCAAGGGACGAGCAAAATGCCAGGTAAGCACGGCGAGAGATGAGCAAGTCCAAATCGGCTGCTCTTAGTGATAAGGGACAGGGAAAATACCACAAAAATGTAGTAAACTTACCATTTTTTGTAATTCTGTGTAGTCCTTTTTTTTAATTTTATTTATTTATTTATTTTTATTATTATTATTTTTTTCTAATTTACTAACAAACTTTCTAATTTCGACTATTCTGTGTACCTGGTGACTAACGACCGTTTATTATTTTCACCGTTAGTCTTTTATACTATCAGTATTTGCACCGTTAGTCCTTTATACTAACGACTGTTTGTAAATAACTCAAAATTTGGTTTTCTT
Organism: Artemisia tridentata subsp. tridentata; assembly: GCA_021014915.2. NCBI lineage: Eukaryota > Viridiplantae > Streptophyta > Magnoliopsida > Asterales > Asteraceae > Artemisia > Artemisia tridentata. The sequence continues at coordinate 270,251,245 of CP139503.1, forward strand.
AAAAAAATTTCTTTTATAATTATTTTTAAAATTTATACACGTTGTTATACACACATTTATAAAGTCCAATAGCCCTCTTGTGTTCCGTTTTTATCCCCAAAACACCTCATTTACACTTTTAATATCTTACTTTGTTACTAACTAAATTTAATAGCAACTAAACTTTACAAATCTAAAATTTAATAATGTTTATATTTCTTTATTTTATTTAGTCCAAGTCGGGTTAACATTAGTCAAAACACACGAGTCACTATTCCTTTTCGAGCCATGGTTAAATACTTATTTCCCTCGGGTCAACAAATTTAAACCCGGTCCCAAACAAACCAAATCCCTCAGTCACAAGTGTCGGGTCAACCAAGTCAACAAAACATTCAATGGTCTAAGTAAAATCAAATAAATCAAGTCCATATAGGCAATCCAAGGTCATACCGAGACCATGAGGTCTCCACTAACACTTGTCGTGGCCAAAACATCATTTGAACCCAACCATACGGTCCATCCATATTTCCAGATTCAACTTACCCAAACGGACTTACAATAAATTCCATACCAAACCACGCGGACCAAAATGTAACCAAATCCAAATCTATGCAATCGGACTACCAAAATAAATCCGAATCCGAGCTAAACTATTCGGACCAAACATAACCACAACTTGTAAAAATAAGGTAAAATAAGCAAATCTACACACCACCACCAAGACTATAAGGTCTCGGCTCAAACAAATACGACCAGAGATCGCCATACGAGTCCAAATCCAAATCAATGGACCTCGGCCCAAAGCCTTCGTGGCTGCCCAAACGTAACGAGACTATGACCAAAGAAGGAAGAGAAAATAAGATAAACCAATTGTTTACTTGAGTGTTTGCTACAAGTTTTCAATGCCAAAACGTTTTTAACCAAAAATTCACCACGACATGATGATACATATTTGTTTTTAAACGCGATTTGCCACCTCCAATAAAAACCGATTCACACAAGAATGTGTGGATCGTTATTTTGAGTAGGGGTGTAATCGAGCCGAGTCGAGTCGAGTATTGACATGCTCGAGCTCGGCTCGTTTAAAATCGAGTCGAGTCGAGTATTTTTCGAGTCGATCTCGAGTTGTTCGCGAGTTGTCTCGGCTCGATTACACCCCTATATATATATATATATATATATATATATATATATATATATATATATAATATATATATATATATATATATAGGGGTGTAAATGTGTAATCGAGTCGAGTCGAGTAGCTCGCGAGTTGTCTCGGCTCGTTTAAAATCGAGTCGAATCGAGTATTTTTCGAGTCGATCTCGAGTTGCTCGCGAGTTGTCTCGGCTCGTTTACACGAATGTGTGGACCCTAATTTTGAGTAATCTTAATAAATAAAACTCTTTTTATTTACTTACCAAGAGAGAAAAGAAAGAAGAGTGGCGGCTTGAGCATAAAACACATGAGAAAACCTTCGATCTACACCGATCCGTCTTCAACACGACACCAAATGATAGAGAGAGGAGGTGGTGTGCGGCGGCGTGAGGTTGCCGGAGATGGTCGGAGGTGGTGGCGGCTTGTGAAGGTGCCGGTTATAGAGAGAGAGGAAGGAGAGGCACCTTAAGGTTTGTCAAAAATGAAGTGAACCCTAACTCCTATTTCTTATATATTCAAACTCATAAATACAAAGTGTAAAGTTTCCGAAACATTGGGGGGGGGGGGGGGGGGGAAGTTATTTAAAAACGGTCGTTAGTATAAAGGACTAACGGTGCAAATACTGTTAGTATAAAGGACTAACGGTGAAAATAGTAAACGGTCGTTAGTCACCAGGTACACAGAATAATCGAAATTAGAAAGTTTTTTAGTAAATTAGAAAAAAAAAGATGACTACACAGAATTACGAAAAGGGGTAAGTTTACTACATTTTAGTGGTATTTTTCCTAAAGGATAATAGTCTAAAAATGTATAGCATCTAACTTGACACTTCTTTTTTTGCTGTGTATAGAAGCTATTTTTTTCTATTATATCTACAAATTAATCTTCTAATCGTGTTGTGGATATAGCACATGCACACCCGTCTAACAAACAAAGAAAACACAAACAACGACTTGCGAAAATTAAAGAGACACATGATATATTATTGATGTACGCACACACACAAGAAATACACATTTACAATTACAATGAGAGGGGTATTTTGTCTACCTTAGACTGTGAAGGATGATTTGTAACATGGCGAAGCAAAATCGAAAAGTTGGGGACTAAAAGTTAGATTTCTAAGAATTTAGGACCAAATGCGAGAACCGAGTTTTTTTAATAGAGTAAATTACACCGTTCGTCCATGTGGTTTGGGCCAAATCCCTAATTGAGTCCCTAATCTTTTTTTTACCTAATTGATCCTTATAATCAGACTATGTAACACTGTTCGGCCTTATCGCCCAATTCAGTTATCTTCTCCGTTAGCTCCCAGTCGTCAAGTGACAACGTTAGTAACACCTAAAATCCGAAAGCATGTAAAATTACCAAAATGCCCCTGCTAGTTTAAAATTTAATTAAAAGCTTATAATGTATCAAATAAATTCCAAAATTCTGGCAATGCACATGTTATGATCCCAAATAATTTTGACAATCTCATTTAACATTTATACAAGTGGCAAAAAGACTAAAATACCCCTATTTATACCGAATGAATAATATTTAGTTTTATTAGAATTTAAAATGTATTAAAATGTGTAATTAAGGAAGATAAGCAATCAAATATTTGCCTAACCAATTTAGCCGAAATTTCTGGTCAACCCTCCCTCCTATGACTCGGCATTCTCTATTAAACACTAATCCACATCTTGTTTATCTCAAACCCTAATTGCCGAGTAGAAAGAAAAACACAAAGAAATTTCCATAGCTTCCATTCGATCCACAAAAATTACCAAGGCATTTTTCTGAGTTCAAACACAATTCAAGGAGTCCTAGAAATATCGTGTTGAGTTCTTTTGTTGCCCGATTCATTTGTGGTGGATTTATTTCTATCGCTAACTCACTTTTAAGGTAATTTCGTTTAAAATTCAACAAAGCTTTGTAAAATTCGATTCTCATTTTTCCTGGAGTTCTTATATCATGTGTAATCTGCGAAAAATGTGTACAAGGTGATTTGATCCCATTTGGAGTCGTGGTGAATTCTTCCCTTGTCGATTATCCATCCGAGAAGAAATAAATCGTGTGGCCATATTCACTCGTTCTAAAAATCTTCTGGTATTTTTCCTAGCCTCTAATGATCGTATATATCCTAAGAAAAATAATAAAAATGATCCATGCATTGTATATAATTCGTATGGTAATTCATGTGTTATTAAACCCTAGAATCGAAATAAATCAAGATATCATGCATGCGATTTTTCCAGGCCTAGTGAATAATTTTAGTGGGCTCTATGATCATAATATGACACTAGAAAAATGCTTATTTGATTTATTGAGGCGTAAAACTATTTTTGGTGAATTATGTTATAATCGGCTAAAAGGGAAAATAAGAATAAAATACCTAACGAGAAAACTAGGGTTCAACCAGGATTAGATCTGATTAAAAGTGAATGAAAATGATGTTGAAATGATTGCATAATGATGGGATTCGATTAGGGTTTTATTTGGTTTAAAAATTGTATTTTACCGATTTGTAAATAAATATGAAAGGGGGTGTTTTGTCAATTATAAAATTCATGGGCTATTTTTGTTATGTTATATAAATCATGGGTGACCTGTAAAAATTATTAAATGAAGGGCCTATATGTAAAATTTATGAGATAATGAATTTAGTTGTAATTGTTAATTCGAATTGTAAATTTAATAAATACAAGGACTAAACATGTAATTTCTGAAAAGTTGAGGTCGAATTGTGTTATTAATGATATTCAGGGTCTAAGGTGAAAATTTGGATATTTATTGGGCTAATATGTAATTATTATTAATTAATGATTTAAATGTAAATTCTAAGGACTTAATATGTAACTTTACTAAATGGAGGGACCTAATGTGTAAATATGGAATAATTAAAGGTCTGATTGTATAACTCACTAAAATAAGTACTCATGAGGTAAATTTGATAAACCAAGGGTTTAATGAGTAATTATGCTTGTTTGAAGGTTTAAAATGTAATTTTGGAAGTTCAGGGGTATAAAATGTAAATCATGAGAACCTGAGGACCAAAGGTGTAAATATGATAAAGATACTTTATTTCCAGCAAATATTGACCTAATTAAGCTATGTGCTAAATATTGCTAAAAGTGGAAACCTTCTAATTATGGAAACTTTCTAAAAGTGGAAACTTACTAAAAAGGGAAAGTTACTTAAAATGGAAAGATGATTAATTAAGAATGATTTGTAATTCCCCTCTACTTCTTTAGGTGTGAAGAAGGAGAGATTCTGAGCTGTCTTCTTTTATTAGTGCTTTGTTTCTGTGTGTGCTACGTCATAAGGTACGGATACTCTACCCTTTTTAAGAAAGGGTGTCTTATCACCTATGCTTCGATGTTGAGCTATGAACCTTTGCTATGACCCTTTTCTATGAACCTTTTTGATATGAACCTTTTCATATGACTTTGAGATTCACTTTTGACATGACCTTGAGATATGCTTTGATATGACTTTGAGATGAACCCGTTTGCATGACATTGAGACCTGACTCTTAGTTTGATACCCGAGCCACCTTTTTGTTTCCTAGCCAGGAAGGTAACCTGGCCATGTCTGTGATGCACCACTGGCATGACTCCTGTGTGGGGGAGTGATTTCTCACGCCGTCCCCTTTTATATTTTGATATGGCCATTATGATTCTGAGATTATGATTTTGAGATGACTTTGAGTGGGGGCGTATGGATTGCAATCCTAGGCTTGTATGTTTAGTGGATTTAACTATGACTTTGAGTATGACTTTGAGGTGACTGGTGCATGTGTGCTATACACGCCTTTCACATTTATGGGAGCTGATCACTCCACCCCTTTTGATACATGAGGACACCCTCATATTATCTGGTTGCCTAAGAGGTATCCCCTCTGATTGTGAGATCTTGACTTTGAGTATTATGATGTTGAGATATGACTTTGAGTATGGGCTCGTGGTGGATGACTATCCTATATATCTTCTATTTCTTCTTGCATTGATTTTACCTTATGACATTCCCATTTGCTTCATTATATTTCTGTTTCGTTATCTTTGCTTGTTATTATGTATCTGTTCACTGAGCTTTGTAAGCTCAGCCGCACGTTTTCTTTTCCGTGTGCGGCAGGTATCTAGCTGGGAGATGGATTTATGCTTGGGATGAGAGTTAGAGGAGCTTTTGCCTTAGATGATGTCCTACCCTAGTCTTACCATTTTATTCAGCATATTGATATTGGATCTATTTTGTTATGTATTTCCTTGGGATTATTGCTTCCTTTCTTTTGGGACTTATGTATTGAATTCCAGTCGTGTTGACTTGGTTTATTTAATGATTATGTTTATTGGCTTCCGCTGTGAATATGTATGTATGCTTTGATTTGTCACCATAATGTGATGCTTCTACCCTTGCCGGGTTGGGGTGTTACACAACGTTAGTCCATTAACCAAACGATCATTTGCAATGTTAGTCCTTTATACTAACGGCCGTTTCTAATTAACTCAAAATTTGGGTTTCTTAACGTTTTCGTACATTTTTATACGTTTTCGTCCGTTTTTATACGTTTTCATACGTTTTTGTCGGTTTTTATACATTTTTGTCCGTTTTTCTTACGTTTTCATACATTTTTATCCGTTTTATACGTTTTTATCCGTTTTATGCATCTTTATATGTTTTCATACGTTTTTATTTATTTTTATTCGTTTTATACGTTTTTCATATGTTTTTGTCCTTCTTTATACGTTTTCATACGTTTTTATCCCTTTTTATCCGTTTTATACGTTTTTATATGTTTCGTCCGTTTTTATACGTTTTTGTCCGCTTTTAGACATTTTCGTCTATTTTTCTTACGTTTTCATACGTTCTTGCCCGTTTTCTTACGTAATCATACGTTTTTGTCCATTTTTAAACGTTTTCGCCCGTTTTCTTACGTTTTTATAGGTTTTCGTCTGTTTTTCTTACGTTTTCATACGTTTTTATACGTTTTCGTCCGTTTTTCTTACGTTTTTATACGTTTTCGTCCGTTTTTATATACTGTCTTTATACGTTTTCATACGTTTTTATCCATTTTATACGTTTTTATATGTTTTCATCCGTTTTTATATGTTTTTATCCATTTTTATACGTTTTGATCCACTTTTATCTGTTTCGTCCGTTTTTATACGTTTTCGTCGCTTTTAGATGTTTTTGTCCTTTTTCTTACGTTTTCGTTTGTTTTTATACGTTTTCGCCCGTTTTCTTACGTTTCTTTCTAATTTATACGTTTTTGTCCAATTTTCTTATATTTTTATGCGTTTTTATCCATCTTTATACGTAATAAATTGGATAAAAACGTATAAAAACGAACGAAAACGTATAAAAACGGACGAAAACAGATTAAAACGGATAAAAATATATAAAAAGGGACGAAAACGTGTAAGAACGTATGAAAAATGGATAAAACGGACGAAACCATATAAAAACGGATAAAACGCAAGAAAATCGGACGAAAACGTTTAAAAACGAACGAAAACGTATAAAAATGGACAAAAACGTAAGAAAACGGGCGAAAATGTATAATAACGAACGAAAACGTATAAAAACGGATGAAAACGTATAAAAACGGACGAAAACGTTAAGAAAACCAAATTTTGAGTTAATTAGAAACGACCGTTAGTATAAAGGACTAACGTTGCAAACGGTCATTTGGTTAATGGACTAACGTTGTCACTTGATGACTGGGAGCTAACGGAGAAGATAACTGAATTGGGCGATAAGGACAGTGGTGTTACATAGTTTGATTATAAGGATCAATTAGGCAAAAATAAAGATAGGGACTTAATTAGAGATTTGGCCCAAACCGCAAAGACGAACGATGTAATCTACTCTTTTTAATATGATGTAAATCAAAACCACATGTAACCACCCGTGCTGACATATGAATCCAAGGGAGAGGCTAGGTTGCGTTTAGTAATGGAAAAATTTTCTTAGTTTTCATTTTTCAGTTTTTTTTAGAATAGGGAGCTATTCTTTTTCTAGAGAACACTTGAAAACATGTTTAGATAGGTTTTTCTAAAATGGGAAACTTATGGAGAACTCATAAAAGGAGTTTTCTAAAACTTAGTTATAAACTTAGAAAACAGGTTTTCCATCTTTCCAAGAAAACTTTTGAAAAAAACTCAATTTGAACGCGTTTTCTATTTTCTTAGGTTTTCTAAGAAAATCTTTCTGGAAAACAGAGAAGTTTTTCATTACTAAACACTCCCGTGGTCCTTTTTACCGCACTCTTTGCCTCTTGTGGTATAAATAAAAGTATGGTTGTTGTTTTGTGATGAAAGAAATCGGAGGGTTCGTTATGTGAACTATATCATATCATATGAGCCAATTTTGAGAATATGTTTTACAAAGCCAAGGGAATAACAATGCACCCCCTTTCCAAGACAGATTCATGGATTGATTTCAAGGTAACACTTTATTTATGATTCTATCTATTATACAGATATGTATGTGATTCATCTTAGTACAATAATAATTTACTAAAATCAAGCTTTTCATTTAACATCGATTTCATGGATCTGCCTTGGGTCGTCGGACCCAATCTATTACTACTAGTTTGATGATCCAGAAAACGTATAGTGTGTGTGTGTGTTTTTTTTTTTAAATCTTCAAAGGGACTGAAGAATATGAATCCGAAAATGATTTTGGAAGTGACGTAGTTAGTATTGCCGTATGTATGTATTACTGCAATAATACAGTCTAATTTTCTCTATTATACCTTCACATGTAGTAGTAGTAGTATATAATAGATTTTTTTTTTTTTTTTTTTTTTTCTTCTTTTCTTTTAAAGCAAAAGTAGCATATAATAGTTAAAAATGGTGAATGATCCCAATTGCAGATATCTTTAACTGGATTTAGGATGAGAAGAACTAGACTGATCCCTGAACCACAATTAGACGCTGTTCCACAGATAGATAATATAAAGAAGTCTATTGTAGTCAGTGGCGGAGCCAGAAAATGCGATCACGGAGGGCATTGAGCAATAAGAAGGTTTTTTGTGTAGCGCTAAACAAGTCGGGTCGGGTACTCAAGTTTGAATAAAGGCAACAAAACTGTTTTATTTCGATGCAATTATTATAGACTAAAAATTAAGGAAAAACTAAACATATCGAATATCATACAAATTATATTAAAGTGCTTGCCATTTAATGTGACTATTTTATTAAAACCATAACATTTTTAAAAACCGGGCTATGATATGTAATACAACATCACATTTGAATATTTATGAAGCGCATGTCACCTACTTAAACTAATGTATATGTACTGAACTACGGATTAATAAGTTTTGAAAAAAAAAAAAACTCTTTCACAAAGTAGTATTACTGTAGTATATTAAATAAAAGTGAGATAAAAAGATATTATATTAAATTAACTTTATAAATACTTCCTATTATCACTAGCCCCACAACCAAATCATCATCTCTTCACCTTCCCTCTTCCCACTTAACCGGCCTCTTCACCTCCATTGTTTCCGACGAGCAATACAGCCGCAAAAAACAGTTTCCACATTAAAGAGCTCTGCTTTTTGAAAACCTTGAGAATGTAGAGGGCACTCTGACTATTTGCTTGAGGGCACTAGGCCTATTTGTTACCAATATCAATTTTTTTTCCTATGTATTTTGGGTATCTGTAAGAGCTTGATGTTGCCCCCCACTACCTTACATATGGCTCCGCCCCTGCTTGTAGTACACCAATTCGAAGATGATGTTTCCGAGAAGAAAAGGAGGCTGATTCACACATCATGGCAATTAGATGAATACCCGGAGTTGATGCACCTTATACAATCATCTTTGCCTGCTAAAGAAGCAGCTCGTACCTGCGTCTTGTGCAAGTCATGGCTACACGCGTGGTCAACAATTCCTAATATCAGGTTTCCTTTTAAATTTATTTCGCCGCAAACCAAATACGATCTGTTTATGGACCGTAGTCTACTAAGGTATGAAAACAACAACGTGCCCATCGAAACTTTTAATTTTGGAATCACAATCATCAATCAGGGCTCAGCTTCTCTTGCTGAAAAGTGGATCCGCCACGTGTCTTCCAAAACTTGTCTTAAGGAGCTTTCCTTAAACATCTCGGTTTCGGTTGCATCCTTTACATTGCCATCTGAGATATTCTTTAGTGAAAGACTGAAAACAGTAATTATAATAGCAGACGATGTCATGTTTTTCGATTCCCTTAGGATTTCTAGTAATTCTGTGATCAAGTGTGTTTCTCTACGTGTGCTGGACTTACAGTCTGTCTCGATAAGTGATGGGGTACTTCACAACTTACTGAATACTTGTACCCTGCTTGAAAAAGTCAATATTTCTTGTTGCGATGGCTTGAAGACCGTTACAGTTAAAAGCCTTCGTAATCTTAAAGAACTGAAAATACATTCAGTAGACGAAAGCCCTGTTTTGGAGATCAGTGATGTCCCAAGTCTCCGCGAGCTTCGTTACCTCCCAATCCTCTTTCCAATGAAGAAGCCTCTATCATTTGATATGGAATCATTAGGGAGCGTGACACAACTATATGTAGGTGGTATAATACTGGACGATGCATTTTTTGATATTATCAGATCAAAGTTACTTTTCCTCGAGAGTTTGACTCTTGGAATTGGTCATTGGGCGCAGAAAAGCTTGGTTATCACAAGTGGTTCACTCAAGAGGTTGACCGTGCGATTATGGATAGACAAGCAAATCGACATAGAAGTTTATGCTCCAAATTTACTTTTATGCATTTGTGAAGGTGGCAAGCCCATACCCCAACTCTCGTTCCCAATCACTCCTTCCGAGCAGTTTAAGGTTACTGTCATCTAAAGATGTTCAAGTAAGAAATCCTGCTAATGGGAAGCAAGGAGCTTATAAGAGCAGTCGGTGTCGTGTGCTATAGGGCGCGTTATAGCCCCATGGCGCCGACCGACACCCCCCTCGGCATTATAGCCCTCCGCGCCTTCTATTTACGTAACTTTGTTTTATCTACTTTTGTTGTAAATGTTATTCTCAGTGACTGTTAATATGTTCTTCTAAATTTCATATTTCTTAACAAAGCAGCTTTATTTCTGGAGACACTTGTTGTAGGAACTTTTGTTTAACCATCTAATTCGACTTGATGTACTATTAATGGATTATTGAAGGCAGTGGAGAAAGTTAAGGTGTAATGTATTTAAACTTCTTTTTCTGCAAGTATTTTAATGGTTAGTTTGTTTAAGATTCTTACTTGGGTTGTTTTTGTTGGTGATAATTTTGTCTCGAAGCTCACCCATGATCTCGAATTACATTTTCGTTGATTAACTGCTGATGTTGCTTTACAAGTGACCAAATCAAACAGTAGTGTTAGTGTAGTTAGTTGTGACTTGCAAGTTGTAACATATCCTACCTTTAAACCTCACAGGAGTGTAAGCTTGGTACCAAATCATCCCAAGTTAGGGGTGTTTGGGATTGCTTATTGAAAATAGATTATTCGTTTTGAAAACGGATAATCAGATAATCAGCTGTTGCAAAACGTGGTTTTGAAATATAGTGTTTGGATTTGATTATTCTGTTTGATATTGCAATAATAAGATAATCAGTTTTTTGAGTGTTTGGCAAATCAAATTATTTATAAGGTTAATAGGTAAAATGACATAAATGGACATTCTTTTGTAAAAAATGAAAGAGGATAGTAGTTGGTAGGGGGTATTTTTGTTATTTTCGTATGGAGATACAATCAATTCACTTCCACAATATGTAGGCCTCATTACAAATTAAAAATGCGTTTTGTGGCTGTAGGTAACTACATGCAATTTCAAAATTGCGTTTTCAGTGGGTTGATCAAACGCAAATAATCACTTATCAAGATTCCTTTGCCAAACACTAAATTTTGATTATTCACGTTTTGATATCGTGATAAGCAAATAATCCACTTCCAAACGCAAACACAAACACCCGCTTAGTAATTTTCAACATGATGAGGTAGGAGAAAGCCCAAAAAAAGTCTTTTAATGACTTTTTCCCATTTGACCAATAGCTTTTTTGGATTTGAGGACCCTCAAGTCATTGGACCAATAGCTTTCTGGTTACTAACTTACGTCAGTCTTATTATATGATAAAAATAAAACACTAAAAGCTTATAAATTCATATTTTATATTTAAAAATGTATTTGTGTCATAGAAAAGTCTTTAAAAAAGAAGCGGGCCTTTAAATTTTACTAAAATAAAACATTTATCAATTTACATGATTAGTCAACATGACCAATTTTTGTCTGAACCAATTTTAGAGGATCCTAATCTATAAGCTTGCTAAAACTTTACACCAAAGAAGATGTGGCTTGCTCATGCGTTCACCTGTAGTTGTTTGTGATTAGTTGTTTATAAATTATCATTGTATATTTCGTCTTATGAAGGAACATATGTTCAAAGAGCTTTGCTACACCCTCCTACCATTTCATCTTACAAATCTTCCTACACACACAACAATATTATATAGTTTTTTCCCACTCATTCTCTCTCTGCATTAAAACCTTCAGTTCTGACAAGTGTAGCATCTTGTGAGTAAGCACATTTGTAGGCACATTTTGCAGGAATGTTTAGCATTTCTCATATTCAAAACTTATGCATTTTCGTGTGTCATCTACACCATCTAAACATTACACGATTAGTTTAGGCATTTTATGAGATGCTTTTTTGATTTGTCTGTGGTCACTCTTCAATTTTAGGTACACTTCTGCATATATATTTAAAAAAAAAAAAAAAAAAAAAAAAACTATTAAATTACTAAACTTTTAACAGCTGAATAAAAATCAAATATGTGTGTCAAGTAACATTATTTCTACTCCTTTCGTTTCATATTAAGTGTCCACAATGCTATTTTGCATGTCTCATATTAAGTGTCCACTTTATATTTTAACCAATAAAAATAGATTTTAGTGGTATATATGATATTTGATTGGTTAGAAGTGTAGTTAATGAGATTTATTAAAACTTTATACATTATGAAAGTGGACAATTAATATGAAGGTTTTGTTGAAATGTGGTTAACAAATTAATATGCAAATGTCTAGTATCGAACCCGAGACCTCGGGATTGCACACATTACAAATGAGTATTAAGGAATAATAATAAATGTATTTTATATATTTATTATTAGCACGAGAACTTAACGACCGTTAGTGTTTTCCGTTAAATGACTAACGACCGTTAGACGCAAATAAGGAAAGAGTGTTTGTATGTAATTAGGAAACAAGAAAAAGATCTAGAACCCTCCCCTTTGGGTTGATCGGCCGAACTAATGGGTTAGGGCAACCCATTGCTTAACTTGTTCCCAAAGTTTCCTAAACACTATATAAACAAACCTTAGGTAATTGTTTTGGCTAATCTTTTGTGCACACAATTATCCCTAAAGTTTTTCTCTCCTTTTGGTTTGTCCTTGCCGATCGTATACCCTTCTCCAAGGGTCATAGGATCGAATTTTTGTGATCAAAAATTATTCTTGTGTTTTACTTGCATAACCTTAATACGGTTTAATTTGTGTGTACAAGAACGAGGTAATAACTCACTATAGTTATTATCAAGAGATCGAATAACAAAACGGTAAGGGGTTATTCATTGATCTAGTTTAAATCATATTCAAGATTTATTGAAGTGCATCGGGTACGTTTTCTATTTATGTTTAAGTTAATATTTATGTGTTATACTAATTGTTTACATGCTTCCGCTATTATGTACTTTGTGTTATGGAATTATATGATTGTCATGAGTGTCAAATTCCAACAGTGGCATCAAGAGCCATGTATAACATGTAATTGATTACTTAAACAATAAAAAACGTATCTTTTAAATTGTTTAGAATATACATGCTTTATTTTCTAGGGTTTTAATTATTAAAAATTTGTTTTTTTTTTTAATAAAAGTCGAACCCTAACCCTAATTTAGGGGGGTGTCGATTTAATGCATAAACCCTAATTAGGGTTTGTGTTTTTCATAATTAATTATAATTAATTAGAAACCCTAGGTCTTTAAACAATTGTTGTGTTATGAATCTTGTGACCTAACTGCTATATGATATGCATGAATTCGTGACTATTTATGCATAATTAGTCACGGATTAAATTATTTGAATTAAATTGTTTAGATGTTTGCTACATGTTAGATAAATCTAAAATTAGGGAAGACCTAATATATATTAAATTAATGAATCAGTTATGTGCAACGTGGTATATTATCATTAAAACTTACGTGGCCAATTGTTGGTGTCTGTGGTCCATTGGGTACAATGCGCTCGAAAACCAATGGGAGTTTTATTGATTCTATACATAATAATTCACATATAGATTATTAATAGGATTTGTTTAAAAAAGATTGCATGTGGCTAGATGTTTCAATTACAATTAATTGTTTTAATTGTTTTATTATTAGTTGATTATTTGTTTTCTTTTAATTACTTGTTTATTGTTTTTTTTTATGTGATATGTTAAAGTAAGCAATAAAAAGGGTAATTTTCAAAGAAAATTAAATTGGACTAATAATGGTGAAACATAAAGTAATGAAGTAAGGATCTTGCAAAGTCTTATGTGCCGACAGTGGTGCGCTTCGCACGGTAATTTGCTCCCAGGCGAGACTAGCAAGATCTAAACTTTGTCACTTATTTTTTAAGACTAAGATCATAAACTTTTGCTTGATTGATGCTTTTGTACAATAGTGTGTGAAAGGCGGACCAAAGTTGACAAACTGTGTGGTGGGTTTATCTGGAGAGGGGTTTTTTAAGAGATTCGCTCCTACCGGCTCTCCGGGCCCGCTTGTGCTTCGACTGCGACTTACCTATATCACTATTTACGTACACTGTCATCTTAAGGGTGATTTACCTCAATTCCACGCGCCACTTTTGTGGCAAATATCCGAATAACATGTAAGTAGTAGGATATGTGGGCGATAATTGTTGGTACTTCTTTAATTGGTGAACCCAATACCTCAAGTAATTTTTTTTGGTTTACTCTTAACTAATTGGTAAATAAAAATTGTTTTGAAAACTAATGATACAAAGATGAGTGCATGCATCTTTGTACATGTTTTTGTCACATCAAAAACTAAATACCCTAAAATTTAAGTTACGTGCCATCTAACTATAAGGAACACTTGAAGTTAATTTTGGGTATGCGTGAGACCTGGACCAAAATTAATGACAAGGTAAATTTCCGAGTGCGCGTGAGACCACACATGGATGAATTTGCAGTTTCTAAGTTAGACAACTTAATTAAGCTGATGCGTGAGACCTAGAGCTTAAGGCATGAGATGGGATAAAACATGCTTACGTGACATATTGATGAATCAATATGTAGTAAATCCCATAAATTATCTAGGAATTGGAAAATTTGTTTGCCAATTATTGTACGACAGATTACCATCTTTTGTACTTCCACTACTAGCAGATCAACTGATGTAGTGGAACTATGTAAAGTTGGATCCTAGATTTTCAAGGAAATTAAGTTGGTTATATGAATATATCCATGGGTATTATATTTTCTTGAGAATAAGTATTATCGAAAATACTAATGTTTGAACTTTTCTATTTTCTGTAGAATGGCTCAACCCGATAACTCCGTGTATGCTGCTTTCAAGAGTCATCTTGAAAGAGCCAAATTGACTGGGAAAAATTTCATGATTGGCACAGATCGCTCAGAATTGTTTTGAGGGCGACTGGTAAGCTCAATTACTTGAATACTCCTTGCCCTGATGAGCCTGCTGCGGACGCTTCTGAAGAGGTCAAAGCAGCATGGAGAGCTGAGTATGCTAAGTACACTGAAGTTGGGTGCTTAATGCTACAAAGTATGGATCCAATGATGCAAAAGAAGTTTGAGTATTATTTTCCATACAACATGCTCGAGCAGCTTAAGAAGTCTTATGAAAAGACTCCTGAAATTGAAATGTATGAGTCTCTTGACAAACTACACAGCTGCAAACATGGTGATGGTAAACCAGTTGAAGACTATGTGAATGAGATGAGAGATTTCTTTGATCAACTTCATAGAGTCGGATTTGGTTATCCCGAGAATGTTCAAGTTAACCTAATCAACAGATCCCTTAACAAGGATTTTGCTGGTTTTGTACAGAACTTCAACATGCATTGCTCGGGGAAGACAGTTTCTGAGTTACTCGCATTGCTTGTTGACTATGAGAAACACTTACCACCCAAGGGCAAGGCTCCTACTCCGCAAGTGTTGGCAATTCAAGGAGCTAGGATCCAGAAAAAATCGCGTGTGAACAAGGGTAAGGGTAAAGGTGATAAAGGCAAGCAGGTCATGGCCTATCAACCAAATCCTAAGGTGAATCAACACTAGCCCAAGAAGAACAAGGTGAGTCCTCCAGGAAAGAAGGATCAGGCTTGTCACCACTGTCATGAAGTAGGGCACTGGAAGAGGAACTGTCCACTCTACATCAATGACTTGCGACAGAAGAAGCAAAAGAGTGAAGCTGGTAATCCCAGCTCTTCAGGTGCGTTCTTTATGATCGAATTATTTACTTTAACTCGTAAGTTAAATTCCTGGGTATATGATACGGGATGTGGTATTCATATTTGCAATACTATGCAGGGGTTTAGAGTTGAGAGAAAGTTGGCCTATGGACAACAATTTTTGCACGTGGGTAATGGAGCACATGCAGCAGTTGAAGCTATAGGCGTATTTGATTTAGTGTTGCCTTCGGGCCTAGTACTATCTTTAAATAATTGTCATTATGCACCGTCAATTGTTAGAGGTGTTATTTCATTTTCATGTTTGTTGAATCTTGGTTTTGAACATACTATTAATAGCAATGGAATTTCTGTTTCTTTAAATGGTGTATTTTATTTTAAAGCTATTGCTGTGAATGGTATTTTTGAACTTGATATGAATGATAATGATAATGCTAGTGTTAAAAATAATTCGATGTATAGCATCAACAACAAGAGAATCAAGAAAAGTCTGGATTCGTCTTATCTTTGGCATTGTCGTCTTGCACACATAAGCAAGGATCGCATGAAAAAGCTGCAACATGATGGGCTTTTAGAAAAGATCAATGATGAATCATTTGATAAATGCGAGTCTTGTATTAGTGGGAAGATGACAAAGAAACCCTTTAATAATAGGATTGAAAGGGCTACTGATCTACTTGGTCTTATTCATACAGATGTGTGTGGACCACTTAGACATGTGTCAAGGAGAGGTGCTAGCTACTTCTTAACATTTACGGATGATTTCAGCCGTTATGGTTATGTTTATTTACTTAAACATAAACATGAGGTGTTTGAAATATTCAAAGTGTTTAAAGCTGAAGTAGAGTTGCAACTTGGAAAGAAGATTAAAGCTCTTCGATCCGATAGAGGTGGTGAATACCTGAGTCAAGAGTTTGTGGATTATCTAGCTAAGGAAGGAATTGTCCAGCACCTTACTTCTCCATATACACCACAACAAAATGGTGTATCTGAGAGAAGAAATCGTACATTGCAAGATATGATACGATCTATGTTTAATCTAACAACTCTTCCCTTCTCATTCTGGGATTATGCCTTGGAGTCTGCTGTTCGCATTCTTAACATGGTTCCCACAAAGAAGGTAGATAAGACACCATATGAATTATGGACTGGAAATGCTCCTAACTTGTCTTATCTTAAGGTCTGGGGTTGCGAGGCGTACGTTAAACGTGACTCGGGCGACAAGCTCCAACAAAGATCTGTAAAATGTATCTTCGTAGGATACCCAAAGGAAACAATGGGTTACTACTTTTATTATCCTCCTGAGAACAAAGTATTCGTTGCTAGGTATGGAGATTTCCTGGAGAAGGATCTCATATCTCAAGAATTAAGTGGGAGGATATATGATCTTGAAGAAGATCAAGATGATGCATTACCTTCTGAAAACACTAACCAACTTCCTGAAGAACCAGAAAGTCTGGGTCCTCCACCAGAAGTTGAAGTGGTTCCCATTCGCAGATCCGTAAGGACTGTAAAAGCTCCTGAACGTCTATGTCTTAACGTAGAATGTGAGGAATATATACAAGGGGATCTTGATGAACCGCCTAGTTATAAAGCTGCCATTAATAGTCCTGAAAAGGAAAAATGGTTGGTTGCTATGAATGGGGAAATGCAATCCATGAGAGACAAGGAAGTCTGGATTGAAGTAGACCTTCCTCCTAATGCCAAGGTAGTTGGGAGTAAGTGGCTCTTCAAGAAGAAAACTGACATGGATGGTAATGTACACACCTATAAAGCCCGTTTGGTAGCTAAAGGCTTTACTCAAACGTATGGTGTTGACTACGAGGAGACCTTTTCTCCTGTAGCTGACATTAGGGCTATTAGGATTCTCATAGCTATAGCTGCATACTATGATTATGAGATTGGGCAGATGGATGTCAAAACCGCCTTCTTAAATGGTCGCCTAGATGAGGATATCTATATGGCGCAGCCTGAGGGGTTTGTGAATCCAAAGTTTCCAAATCGTGTATGCAAACTTCAAAGATCCATTTATGGATTGAAGCAAGCATCACGACAATGGAACAAAAGGTTTGATAGTGAAATTAAGAAGTTTGGTTTTACTCAAAATCTTGATGAGCCATGTGTATACCACAAAGTTAGTGGGAGTGAAGTAATTTTCCTTATATTATATGTCGATGACATATTGATCATGGGGAAAGACATTCCAAGTTTGCATGAAGTCAAGGCATATCTTGGAAAGTGTTTCTCTATGAAAGATTTAGGGGAAGCTGCTTTCATTCTGGGAATTAAGATATATAGAGATAGATCTAAGCGATTAATTGGATTAAGTGTAGGATCGAGTACTTCGAGCTTGATTGAGCTTGGTATAAACAAGAACCTCTGCAATACAAGTGTTTATGCGGAAACTAAACAGCAAGTATTATAAAGAAGAAAACTCTAAAAGAACAATGATCCTCTATGGATCAAACTATTGAACTAAGAATCGTTTATTGAATATTAAAAGATGTTCAAGGCGTGTATAAACTCATAGACGGGTTTATCTTTTATACTAACAAGATCACCTAACCCTAACCCGTTCTACAAGAAAACGTGTAAAGAGATTAACAACAATCTCTTCTAAAAATAAATCATAACAAACATTCTAAATATACGGATAAACAAATAATACTATCCGCAGCAACAACACTATCGGCAGGAACAAGATAACACTGTCGGCAGCAATGAGCTTTCAGCAGGAACCAAGCTATCGGCAGGAACCAACTTTACACTATCGGCAGCAACAATGAACTCTTATTTCCCAGAGATCCTAACAATCCTCCCCTAATCTTGAGGTTGACTAGGTTAACCTGCAAGATTCCAATGTGATAGAGCTTTCATAAACTCAGGCTTGAGGACTGCGACTTAGCAGCAACAATAAGAAGTAACCAGCAGCAACTGCAATAACTCCAAGATTCCAACTTCTATAGCATCCAGCAGCAACTTCAATAGAGCAGCAGGAACATGAAATCTTCTTCAAAATAGATTTACTGGTCACCATAACATCACTTGAACTTGGCTGCTACTAATGACAAAATGTACATCAAATCTCTTTAAGTTTCATACTATTCTCATCACATCCAGGTGTGTTAACTCCGGTGAGAGGTGAATCATTGAAAATTAATGGATTTGATGTCTCTTTACCAATAGCCATCACTACTGGAGTAGCCAATGTTTAGGTGTGTTAGACCATGGTACATTGATAACCATCTGATTTATTAGCAAATCAGCAACTATAAACGGATTTGACTTGTCTTTACCTGTAGCCGTTTGCTCAGGACTAGCCAATGCTTTGGTTTCAACTGAACCTTGGTGAATTGAATACCAAATATGGATACCAAATGTCTTTACCACAAACCATACTTTTGTGGACTAGCCAATCCTTTGGATCCCATAAGGGTTACATCCATGGTGAATTGAGAACCATTTTCAACTCTCAGAAATGAATCATGGGTGAGTTGAAGTACCCTATAGCTTTGAGCAAGCTATTACAGCTATCAACGGATTTGATAATCACACCAGAGCCGTACCCTCATGGTGAGTCAACTCTTTCTTGTCTGCAAGACATGGTGAGTTGAGCACCATTTATTGTGCAGGTGTAAACACCAACACTGTACCTGCAAGGTGTTTCTCAAAACCAACTTATTAGCACACAAATATACAAGAAGAATTTTTTTTTTTTTTTTTTTTTTTTTTTTTTTTTTTTTGTTTTTTTTTTTTTTTTTTTTTTTAAACTAAGAAAAACAAACAAAAACACTCCAAAAGAAAATAAGAAAAGAAAATAGAAAGAAAGATAGAAACTTTACAACAACAACAAGAATAATCCTCCCCTTGAGCTTTATTCCTCCCCTTAATCTGATGATCCCTTAGCTGCAACCTGATCCTTGATGAATTTAACCAATTGTTCAGCTGTGGTTAGATCATTTCCTATAATATGCTTAGGAACTTTGACCTTCTGTGATAGCATTCTCTTTAACACTCCTTCAGTTAAAGGATAAGCAATATCCACAAACATAGTGAGGAACTTGCCAGAGGTGAGTTCCACAACATGAACATTGGAATAAGGATATAACTTCCAAGAGAAGACTCTCCATGATGATTGATTACCCCACACTAGTTTAGTCTTGTCACCATCCAATTTATTCATCAAGACTTGTAAATCTCCCCATAACAATAGACCAATCTCAGTAGGAGTATTAGATTGATAATGATTATCTACAATCTCATAAAGACGCTCCAAATCTTGTCTTTCAACCCTATCCAAGATCTCCCTTAGAAATGTAAAGAACTTGATTGTGCCATCAAGAGAAAACCAAACATTTACATCACCATCTGAAGTAGATCTAATCTCCCAATGAGCAATATGACCCCAAGACTGAATGGAGTCATCTTCTGAATCACTTTCAGAACCAACCTCAATCAAATCATGATCATCCACTTCAAGAATATCCACAGAAGTGGAGTGGAAAGAATGACTCTTCTGCCTTGATCTTAGACCATATCGAATAATAGGAACAGACACAGAAGGCTCAGCAGAGATAGAAGCATTAGCAGTAGGAAGATCAGCAGGAACAAGATCTTCCTTTGGTACCTCAGATGCATCATCAGTAGAACTTGGAGCAATGAATGAATCATCCTTAGAGCCTTCTCCAGACTTCATTCTCTTTGCAACATCAGACTCCAAAGATGAAGATGCTCTTTTTCTGCTTTGTGGAATATCAGTTTCTACTAAAGAGTTGAGCTTTGCATAAGTATCAAGGAACAATTTTTGAATGGCACCTTCAGGCCAACCTTTGAAATCACTGATCTTGTAGTTAGCTTCATTCCTTAGATACACCTTCATAAAATTGATATTGTCTCTGTTTGTGGGCATCTTATATCCTAACCTTTGTCTTTCCTTGATCCTGTCCATCAATTCATTCCAAGTGGTTGCTCTTTGTTTCTTTAAGATGAATGCCTTGAGCAGATCAGACCTTGTATCTGAATCCAATTCAGACATTTGAAGAACCATAAATCCATGAGCTCTAATAATCATGTCAGTGTTCAACAAATATTCAACTTGTGCACTAAACACTTCTGAAGAAGGATCATCTGAACTTGGGTTATTTATAATCTCAGCAACATTCTTCTCATCAACAGACAATTGTCTTGCAAGCTCTTCATCTTGAGCAAGCTGTGCTAATCTAGCTTCTTCAGCAGCAATTTCCTGTTCATGCACCTTTGCAGCTATCTCTTCATCATGTTCAGTTGCTTCAGAAGGAATGATGTTACTTTCAGCAGCAACAGATGAACTTCCAACAGTAGTAACAGGATCCTTAGATGCAGAAGAAATATTTTCAACATTAGCAGTAGCAGCAGACACATCAGCAGCAATGGCAACATCAGTAGCAATGGAGACATCGGTAGCAATGGAGACATCGGTAGCAATGGAGACATCGGCAGCAATGGTCCTTGGTTCAGTGGAGACCTGTGCTTGAGGAGTGATGTTGTGCTCAGAAGTTGTAGGAGCTTCAGTATTTGCACCATCAAGAGAAACAGATGCTAGAACATTAAGTCCATCAAATATCATATCATCCTGATCTTCCTCAGACTCAGAAAGAATAACCTTTCTTTTCTTTTGCATTTGACTACCCTCCAATATGCTGATCTTATCATTGAGTTCTTGGATAGTTCTACTAAATGCTTCATTAGAATCCCTGAGCTCCTTTTCCAAGCTCTCCACTTTCTCACCAAAAATCCTTTTTGTCTCATTAAGTTCTGACTCCAATGCCTCAATTTTCTTCACAGATCTTTCAAGTAGCTGAGACATAGAGGTGAGATCAACAGCATCATCAGTTCCACCAGCAGGAACACTTGAAGTATTAGGAGCTTCACTGACTCTGGGTGGAGAAACATTAAATCCCTCCCCTGCATTGATGTCAGAACTAACTGTATCAGCTGAGATGGGCTGCTCATTGAATTCAACATTGTCATTAGTCTCAGGTGTAGGTGTCACTGGTCTGGGTGAAGGTGGTAATGGATCATCAGCAGCAATAGATGCAGATGCAGCAGCATCAACTGAAGTCTCTTGCTCAGGTGCATTAGGTGATGGTGGGATATTATCAGCAGGATCAGCATTGTCGGCAGGATCAGGGATATCAGCAGGATCAGGGTGGTGTAACATATGAGGCAACAAAGGCAAATGTTGGCCAGTAAAGTTCATCTTCATCAGGGCAAACATTTTGGCAGTCAACCTATTTATAATCTTAGGGGATGTATTAATGGTCTGTACACCTAAGATGATTTGAAGAAATCTAGGGTACATCAAAAAGCTGTTTTTACCATTACTTAGATTCTCAACCATTCCCTCAAAAATATATTTTGCCCAATTAAAAATTCTACCCTGGGATAAACAAACTAGACCAGATGCAACAGGGCTTGGACACTGATCCCATCCACCTGACTTAACACTAAGACACTGAAGTAAAGTATGAATCAGAAATCTCCATTGAGGAGACAACCTACTTTTCAAGAAGGTGCAACTTCCAGCAACAGGATACCCTATAGCTGCCATACCATCAAGAATGTCTTGCCTTGGAAGATCATATTCTCCTTGTTCCTCAGGAAATTGAAGCTGAACTCGAATCAACTCCTCAGTAATAACCACTTCTTGATTATCGATGGTAGCAACAATATCATTTTCCCTTCCCACAACATGTCTTACTTTAGCTGTCCTCCAAAACTGTTTGACCAAAGAATCGTACACCGTCCCTGGGCAATAAGTGAGGGCATAACGAATAGATGACCCACGAAGGAATTCCAGCACTTCATCATAACCAGCACTTTTTGAAGATGATTCCAAATAAGCAACCTTGTTATGATCATCTTTGTAACGAAGAGTTGTCATTGTATTGAAGGAATGATTTAGGGTTTGAAATGAGAATATTAGGGTTTGATAGGTTTCTAAGAAATAGAGATGAGAGATGTGCAATTATATGTTGAGTTTCCAAAAATATCACTTTAAATTGCTGCTATTTATTGCACGTATCATTGATCAATAAACTTAAGAAAGTTTGACCTTTCGGCAGTAACACTTGGTCAATCGGCAGCAATAAAATCTTTGACCATTCAGCAGGAATGAAGTGGTTTGACCAAAGTCAACCTTCCGAACTTTGTCATTAAGAATAACTTACCCGAATTAACTCTCAATACCAACCATCAATAAATTTTGCACTAATCTCCATATCGTTATATAACCCTCAGATCACATAACTGTATCATCACAAAACCCTTTATTACCACAAATCAAACTCAATCTTCCAAAAGAAAACAAGTCACATTATGAGTTCATCCAAACATCCAATGATCGAAATCTCATCGGATTCTTCCTCCTCGAGTGACTCAGGATGGAACAACTACTTTCCCAAAACAGCATCATCCTCTAAAGTCAAAGGTAAGGCCAAGGTTGAGGAGGATTCATCTGATCCTCTTCCATCTACCCCTTCTCTTTTGAGTACTTTAGCTCTGATGATGAAGATACATCAGAGTTGAAGTCTTTGGTGTATTACCAGGGCGAATGGGAGACTTTCCCTCCCAATTTTCCTTTAACAGATGAGGACAGAAGACAGATGAAGGAAACTGAAGCTCTGCTTGCTGAAGAGATGGAGAGAGCAACTGCAGCTTTTTATAAAGTACCGGTACCAAAAGGCAAGGCTAAACATCAAGAAGGTTCAAGCCAGAGAAAAACCAAACCCTAGAAGTCGACACAATCAACAACGTGAAGGCAAAGATCCAAGACAAAGGGAGAATCTCACCAGAACCACTCCCAAGTCAACCCAGCCAGCTACACAATCAAACAAGCCAAAACCACAACCAACCCAACCAACTCCACAAGCAGGTATCCCTACTTCACAACCAATCCATCCATCTTCAAGGACACGATCCAGAACTCATCAGAGGTCAACTACCTCAAGCTCTTCAAAGCCATCCCCTGAACAAAGACAACCACGGCCAGTCATCTTGGCACTTGCAGTCCCCCATGTTTATGAAGAGATCATTCGCCAGAGAGGAAAGAGGTACATGCCTGAAAACATGGGTAAGGGTAAAGAGAAGATGGAATTAGGTGGTAAGGTTTAGGTAGATTTATGATGGATGATTGGAATCTTTTGTAGCTTTTGTATGATGTGGAATGATGTTGATAAGTATCTTTTGTAACTCGAACTTTTTTGAAACCAGCAACTGAATGTACTGATCTTTCTTATGATGAATGAAAATTGCTGTATTTAGCTTTAATACCAAGCACTAAGAAGCTGCAAAATAAAGTTAACTAACAAAAGACACCGAAAATCCTGCAAGATAAGATTAGAGAAACACAAATAAAACTTAAAAGAATGAAAAACAAGACAAAATTACAAGCATTAGCCTCCCCTTAGGCTAAAGCTATCCATTAAACCAGCAAACACAATTACAACAACATTAAAAACCAAACAAATCAACTACCAAGGATACCATGGAGAATAAGCCATTCCCCCTCCAAAGACTTGATTTGAATAGACAGGCCAAAAATCCCTGTGATAATATGAAGATGTACCAGCAGGAATGGTTCCCTGAAAATCAGCAGGAACAGAGGAACCAGCAGGAATAGGTCTATCAGCAGGAAAAGGACTCCTATAAAAATTCATTCCTGCTGCTTGTGGAACATATGGTGGGATTTGTTTAACATTTTTCCACAATGATCTGTTCTGATGTTTCCCACCATTCAACCTTTTCTCATGATAATCACAATCTTTTATAAGATGATATTGACTACCACACACAAAACATGTCTTCTTCCTAACAGCCTTGTTTTTACTACAGCTTTTCTTAATATGGACACCATTATCACTAGTGGAACTAGAGACACAGTTGTTTTTAAAAGAATTCAATGAGCTGTTATCTGAAAAGACTGATTTGGGTGTAGATATACCATTTGTTGAACTTGAGGACCTGTGAAATTTGGGTGTGGTTGACTTTTCACTTGAGTCACATGAAACAAAGTCTTTAGACTCTGCTTCAGAGGATTTGTCACTTGTGTGACAAGAAACACAATCATTAGATTCAGGTAAGTCTTTGGACTTTTTACCATAAACCATTTGTGACTCATCTAAGTCAATATCAGAGAGAGAGTGCACAGGAGAAGGCATAAAAACTCCTCTTATAGGTGGAGAAACAGCATTCATTCCACCTTCTTTCACATATTTAACAGGTTTTTGATAGTCTACAGGTTCAGGGTTAAAAACACTGTACTCATTAGGGTCATATAATTGATTTGGGCCTATCAAGTTACCATACCCTAAACCCCTTTTTGTTTTCGTAGACATAGAACTATCAACTAACTTGTTTAGGTTTTTAGATGAATCTTTCCATTTATTAAACCTACCCAAGGCATTGTCTAGTTTAGTCTGCACATCCTGTTTTTCTAACACCATCTTAGCCTTTTGAGACTCAGAATGTTTAAGCTCATTAGTGGTGTTTTTCAAGTCCCTTTCTAAAACCTTTATCTTTTCCTCATATGCTAACTGATTCTTTTGAAACCAAACCTTTTGCTTTTCTAATGTTTTAACTGCTTTGTCATAAGCCTGTACCTTAATAAAATATTCATTATACTTGGATTTCATGTCATCATATTCAATATTAAGAGTTGAGTACAATTCTTGACATGCTGAGTTACATCTTTGTACCTGAGATGGGAATCCTAACAAAGCATATTCTTCCAAATTTTCTTTTTCTTCATAGGACTTATTGTGGAACAAGTTCCTGATCCTCCTTGCGCATAATTCAAAATTATCTCCTGATAGTGACATTGTGAAGAGATTCAAGAGAGACACACTTCACCACTGTTTCCTTCTTTATCAGAGATCCTTACCAGGCTCTGATACCACTTTTAGGATCGAGTACTTCGAGCTTGATTGAGCTTGGTATAAACAAGAACCTCTGTAATACAAGTGTTTATGCGGAAACTAAACAGCAAGTATTATAAAGAAGAAAACTCTAAAAGAACAATGATCCTCTATGGATCAAACTATTGAACTAAGAATCGTTTATTGAATATTAAAAGATGTTCAAGGCGTGTATAAACTCATAGACGGGTTTATCTTTTATACTAACAAGATCACCTAACCCTAACCCGTTCTACAAGAAAACGTGTAAAGAGATTAACAACAATCTCTTCTAAAAATAAATCATAACAAACTTTCTAAATATACGGATAAACAAATAATACTATCCGCAGCAACAACACTATCGGCAGGAACAAGATAACACTGTCGGCAGCAATGAGCTTTCAGCAGGAACCAAGCTATCGGCAGGAACCAACTTTACACTATCGGCAGCAACAATGAACTCTTATTTCCCAGAGATCCTAAGCGATTAATTGCATTAAGCCAAAGTGCTTACATCGATAAAATATTGAAGAGATTCAATATGCAAGATTCCAAGAAGGGATATTTGCCGATGCAAGAACAACATGGCTTGAGCAAGAGAGTTTGTGCTTCAACACCTGAAGAAGTGAAACGCATGGCAAAAGTTCCTTATGCTTCGGCTGTAGGATCTATTATGTATGCGGTTAAAAGCACAAGGCCAGATGTGGCGTTTGCTCAAAACTTAACCAGTCGATATCAGCAGGATACCGGTGAAGCTCACTGGACTGCTGTTAAGAATATTCTTAAGTACCTTAGGGCTACTAAAGATTTGTTCTTAGTTTATGGGGGTGATCCACAAGCAGAACTTGATGTTACAGGTTACTGCGATGCTTCATGGAAAAGTGATAAGGATGATATGAAGTCTCAGACTGGATACGTCTTTGTCATTAATGGAGGAGCTGTGGATTGGAGGAGCAAGAAGCAGAGTACATTAGCGATGTCTGCAGCAGAAAGTGAGTACATAGCTGCATCAGATGCTGCAATGGAAGCCGTCTGGATTAGGAAGTTTGTATCAAGGCTTGGAGTTATGCCTTCGATTCAACGACCTATAAAAATGTATTGTGACAATTCAGCTGCAATTACATTTGCCAATGAACCTGGAATCATGAAGGGCACCAGACATTATCTGATCAAATATCACTATGTGCGAGAGCAAATAGAGATTGGGCAGATCGAAGTACTCAAAGTTCACACAGATGATAACTTGGCAGATCAATTGACGAAAGCACTTCCTGGCACTAAGCTTTATAAGTTAGCTGAAGGAATAGGTCTTCGTAAGGCTGAAAGTTTCATGCCCATTTGTGATTAGTATTTGGATAAAGGATGTAATAGACAATTATTAATTTTATGAAATAAAGTATTGTTTATGTTTTATTGTCTTGTTGAAATATACATATATCCTGTTTTTGCATGTTTATATCCTTGAATAATTTTATTATTCTAAATTTGTCCATTGTCGGTTAATGATATGGGAATATCATTAAATTAAGACAAATGTGGATGTTGGTGAGAATATACTTGAAAGTATATTGATGCGTAGTCATACCAAATTCACATGATATTCTAAGAGTAGAGTATAGGACTTATCCCAACTAAGCATGAGATTGCTTATGGATCTTGTCATCAAGTAATTCATGAAATAGTTATCCTCAGACTTGAGATACCAGATAAGAGTCATGAATGTAGTGCATTTTTGTAAAGCAATCTACCGCTTACCGTAACTGGAAGTTATAAGGATTGTTTTCAGAAGTGTTGCAAAGTTCATGGGTTATTCTTGTAGTCAAGAAAGAATTTGTTCCTTCAAATTTTGTTTGAAGTATAATACTGTTGGGCCCCTCGTAGGGTTGACAAAATGTTTGCGTGGCCATGCCCAAAGTCTATCTGGAATACGTTCAGATGTTTTGGTAATTTTGTTCAATCAATAACAACGAGAAACAGAAACATTAATAAAGAGTGACTTAGATCCATTTCTTTATTAATAGAGTATTAGTAACAAAAGGATAATAATAATGATGAATCATTAAAGATTTTCCAGGAAATCTAGCTCGGGTCGGACTAGGGGCATTGGAGTGTTGCAAGACGCCAACCAATGTCATTTTGCTATTAATTAATTAACCAAGTGGGAGTTGTTGAAATGTGGTTAACAAATTAATATGCAAATGTCTAGTATCGAACCCGAGACCTCGGGATTGCACACATTACAAATGAGTATTAAGGAATAATAATAAATGTATTATATATATTTATTATTAGCACGAGAACTTAACGACCGTTAGTGTTTTCCGTTAAATGACTAACGACCGTTAGACGCAAATAAGGAAAGAGTGTTTGTATGTATTTAGGAAACAAGAAAAAGATCTAGAACCCTCCCCTTTGGGTTGATCGGCCGAACTAATGGGTTAGGGCAACCCATTGCTTAACTTGTTCCCAAAGTTTCCTAAACACTATATAAACAAACCTTAGGTAATTGTTTTGGCTAATCTTTTGTGCACACAATTATCCCTAAAGTTTTTCTCTCCTTTTGGTTTGCCCTTGCCGATCGTATACCCTTCTCCAAGGGTCATAGGATCGAATTTTTGTGATCAAAAATTATTCTTGCGTTTTACTTGCATAACCTTAATACGGTTTAATTTGTGTGTACAAGAACGAGGTAATAACTCACTATAGTTATTATCAAGAGATCGAATAACAAAACGGTAAGGGGTTATTCATTGATCTAGTTTAAATCATATTCAAGATTTATTGAAGTGCATCGGTTACGTTTTCTATTTATGTTTAAGTTAATATTTATGTGTTATACTAATTGTTTACATGCTTCCCCTATTATGTACTTTGTGTTATGGAATTATATGATTGTCATGAGTGTCAAATTCCAACAGGTTTGTGAATTATAAAAGTAGACACTTAATATGGAGGTGAGGGAGTATTTGTTTACCCATGAGATACATGGGTCTAGATTGGCTATCAACATAAAGGGTAATGGTAAAAGAAGAATGCTCAACGAGGCTTGCTATTATTACAAGCTTAGTATATTGATATACAAATGCAACTTGAAAGTCTACTCTAGTAACTCAGTCTGGCTCGAGTTATACTCAACTTTTACCTAGCTGATTCAACTAGGTTCCTAGTCGATCTAAAATCTAGGTTCTATGGCAAACTGAAAAGAAAGGAGGAGGCATTTTATAAATAAAAGGCATTTTTGTCTAACAATATTACTATTTTTTAAGTTTTTAAGTTTAATTAAACGTGTTTTGAGTATAAACTAGCTCTCTAACGGTTTTTATCATTTGAATTCTTTTATGTATCTTTTTATGACATTCATATTTCAACTTTATCTACAATCGATTTTGTCAAGCACTACTATACAAAGTACAAACACAATCACAATTACTGTAATAAGTAACAACTCTATCTTACAACTCATTTTACGACTATAATTCACAAACGGCATCCACAACCAGATCTCACAAATACAATTAATCGTTGCAAAGATACCATTTTAGTGTCCAAACAAAAGGTAAGTGAAGGTAATAATAGTTGTTTTATTATTTGAACTACATTATCGTTATTTTATGAGTTTTATGACATAGTGTATGTAAACTTATGACCTGTTCAGTTTGTCTCTCAATCTCACACAACAACACCATAAAACACACAATGTCTTCTTGTATCAACCGTCATATTAACAAAAAAACAATATATTTCTAGTACAACTTTTAAGATGCCAACCTAAAAAATATGCGTTGCATTAACTTTTCTAAGGAGATAATGATGGGCCTGCAGGCTTTTACGTAAAATCCAATTAACAAATGCTGTGATTACAATCAAATTTAGGTCACACGCCCGATAAGAAAATGATTATTTCGAAGATTGGAATTACTAGACATTGTACGCGCGTGATTTATTGAAGCTTTGATAACATCTATAACCTTTTATCTCTAAATTGATATTTTTATTGTTTTGATTCTAAAGGATTTCGTATAAGGTACAGATTATTCTGTTAAAAGAATCAGTACTACTGAGTTATAATTTAGAAAAATGAAGTTCATTTCTAAATGTTGTGTTTTTGGTAAAAAAATATGGGAATAAGATGTATGTAGTTAACTTTGTGTATCTAGGGTTTTTTATGATTATAAAAAATAAATTATTGTTTGCAGAAGTGAAGTCAATGGCAGATTTCAACAAGGATGAGGCGTATAAGGCCCTAGAAATCGCTACAGAAAATACAGAAAACAGATGGGTTGAGGTAGTTTGGAGAGGGGTGCGCGTCCGAGTTTCTAAAATTGAAGATGATATTGCTGAAATTGAAGCTAGTTATAGTAAAGATCTTGTTTTTGACCTTGGCGCTCGTGCCAGAGTAGCCAAAGATTTCCTTGGTTATCGTGAAGCTCTCGCCCATGCAGCTGCTGAATGTGATGCTCTCGCCCGGTCTCTTGATGGAATTATCCATTCTAGTGAACTTCAGGCTGACCTTCAAAATAAAAAGGCTGTCTTTCAAAATAAAAAGGCTGCCTTTGAAGCTCTACTTGGCAGAGATATTCTTGTTGACCATGAAGCTCCCGCCCAGGCAGTTGCTGAAATTAAAGCTGCATGGGAAGCTGTGGTTTGCATATATGCTGCCCCTGAATATACAGCTCCCGCCACTTTTGATGGAATGATCTCTTCTTTGAATACCGTAAGTTCTTGATCTTGGCTTAATATTAGATTCAATATTCTCATTGCATGTTTTAGTGTTTTTGATGCTCATTTTTGAAGTTTAAGTGAATGATCTGCGTAGTTATTCTTTATGTTACTCGTTAAATTGATATTTCGTGCTCTTAATGTGTGTTTTCTGTTTGACGCATTATACTGGCTGTTACTTGAAGTCTTGATCAACACTAAGTAATTGAACTTCCATAATATTCGTTGTTGATTATGTTTATGTACGAAGTTAAGTGTTCGGTATTTTATATTCCAAGCATATTAAAAAATAACTCAAAAAGATGTTTCTTGTTAATGGTCTACTTGTTATCGCATTTTTAAAAATTTAAGGTCCGGGTATGTTACTCCAACAATTGATGCGGCACGATCATTAGAATCCGCTATAAGCATGTCATTCGGTAATTCCACAACCGCCTCACCATCATTCCTCCCACCTAATTTACCCTCGCCAATATTTAATATCAAGTATGCGAATTCGTGTAATTAGTTGGAGCCTTGGAGGCATCATGTATCCAAACCTCTTTCATGAAAGAAATTGCATCCAACTAATTACACGAATTCAACATACACGAATGAGGTTTGGATACATCACTTCCGTTTTAGGAGGTGTTTGTTTAAGCTTATATGTGGGCTTATGAGCTATTCATAAGCTCTAATTTTCCGGCTTATTTGGAGACTTGTGGGCTTATATAATCATAATAAACTTATATAAGCCCACAAGTCTCCAAATAAGCCGGAAAATTGAGGCTTATGATATATAAGGTGGAAAACAAATAAGCTCATAAGCCACATATAAGCTTAAACAAACACCCCCTTTAATGGGTTTAACCTATTTTCTTCTTAGAAAGCGTTCAAAATTTTCGACTTTTGGAATACATCACTTCCGTTTTAAAGGTCGCAAAGTGTCTGTGAATGCAACATCGGGTTAAACTGAAGTGATGGTGATATAGGAGGCGAAAGAGCAAGGTTCGTGCCTAAATTTTGTTCAATTTTGGCTTTTTGTATGAGGTTTTGGATCAAATTATCCGGACCAAAAGCCAGGCGGGTCATTTCACGGTCAGCATGGTCTAATAAGTAAATGTAACCGATTATTTTGTGGGTAATAGTTTCTGATTCTGATTCTAGTATTCTGTCGTACACAACTTTTTCAGCCTCAAAAGCTTCCATCTTGACATCTGTTTATAAAAGCCGGAATCATAAATTGTTCAGAACGTAATCAAACTCACGAATAGCATATGATCAGTTTAAAGAAGAGATCCCAAATATCCCTGGACTAATTCAAATTTGAGTGCCATGTCAATATGTCATCATTGAGGTGGCATTCTTGACGTGGCATTGATGACGTGGAAATGATGAGTTGTCATGCTCTCCTCCCATATATAGTGAGGAGATAGTTACCAAACCAGAACGGGCACAACAATAATGTGTTGCAATATTTTGTCTTAAGGCCATGGCATTATGGTTAACAAGTAGTTTATTTTGCAGGAAACACTGCTAGAAGCCAACAAGGATGACGCCCTTAGGGCTCAAGAAATCTCTATAACAAAAGCCAACCAAGGAGAGTATCATGACGCGTTAAAGTTCGCTAGGAAGGCCCAACGGATGGATCCAGACTTACCTAAGATCAAAAAGCTAGTGGCTTCGATGGAAATTCTTTCTGCACCTTCTGACACAACACACTACAAACTCCTCGGCGTTGAGGAGACTGACAATGCAACAAAGATTCGCTCAGCATATCGCAAATTATCAATTGATGTCCACCCAGATCAAAACACTTTTCCAAAAGCGTCAGAAGCATTTAAGAGGATTGCGTTAGCAGCAAGAGTCTTGTCTGATGAAGAATCTAGAGCTAAGTATGATCACGTTCTAGCTGCCGCTCGACAATCTTCCCCGCGTGAAGTTGCTGCTCGCGAAGATGCTGCTAGCTGTGACTTTTATGACGCTTTCTCTGGTGAAAGTTTCTCCACCGACACTTCCTCCACAGACGCTTCCTCCACAGACACTTCCTACACTGACGCTTCCTCCACCGACGATTCATCCACTAATGCTTCCTTTACTGACGATGTTGGCCCAGGGTCCAAACATGCTAATGATGCTCAATCAACTTCAACCCTCCACACCCCAAAGAAAAGAAGGGAGGGACATGGTCCCCTTTTATTCAAGTGAATGAACGTTTGTACATACATTCATGATTATTGACTTGTTTTTTTAGGTATCAAATTATCAATTATGTATATCAGTTTTATTAATTAGTTGTTTCTAATACAGTAGTTATATTTAGAATCAAATAATCGGTAGGGACTTAGGAATTAGGATAGTGTATATTTTTTGTGGATTTGTATAACATGTTAGAGTTTGTGGATATAAATTAATATTAGTATGTCCGGTTTCGAACCCGAGACTCGGGATTGCACACAATACGTAAGAGTTTCAATGGTTTGAATAAATTAAATATATTTTATATTTTATTTATTCATTTCACAAACAATACTTAACGGTTGTTAGTATTTAACGGAGTTAGTGATAACGGTCGTTAAATAAAGGACTAAATATGAAAGAAGGAAAGAAGGATCTAGAACCCTTCTATGGGTCTAGAATGGCCGGCCCTCTCCTTAGGGTTATGGGTCGGTTTGCCTTGGAGTGGGGAACAAGAAATTGGGTGCCTATAAATACAATCCCATTGTATTCATTAATCCCTAATCTTGTTCCAAGCAAAAACCCTATTCTTTTCTTCTTCCTCTTCTTGTGGCCGATTGAACATCACCTCCCAAACACCTTGGGATTTTCAATCATGCTTCAATACAAGTTAGGGTTTTGTTTGGGAATCTTGAACCTAGCTTTTTCTATTGAAATGCTAGTATTACGTGTGTACAAGAACGAGTAACAAGCTTACTTTAGCTTGTGGTGATTTCCCCATTCGACCCTTATTGTGATCGATTCATCCTAAACCCAAATTAGGGTTTATATTGTTCTTGGAGCACGTGATTCCTTGTTCTTGCTAGGAATCAAATAAGGTACGCGTCTATTTAGTTTTTATGTTAATTAATTATATGTTATTGTAGATCCAATCCGCTGTGCATGCTTTGATGTTATGTTGATCATGATTATGTGTTTATAGTGTTTTTATGATTCACATATTCCAACAGTGGCATCATGAGCCCGTTTTTAACATGTAATTAATTACTAAAAACCTTAAAATTGAATCTTGTTGTATAGATACATGCAATTTTTGTTCTAGGGTTTTTGTTTTATAAACCCTAATTTTTTTAATTTGGGTCGACACCCATATTTAATTTTTAGGGTTTTAGTTTTTGTAGAAAACTTGTAGAAACCCTAGGATTGCATGAAATTTTAAGGATGAATTAATGAGTACCCATGTGATGTCATTAATTAGATGCGTATGTTATTGGCTTTGAATATGTGTTACATGATTTTAAGTGCCAATATGGGGATCCATGACAAAATCTTGCATGTTTTGTCATGGAATGTTTTGTGTTTTAATTGCTACATGTTTTTAAAGATAAATCTAAAATTAGGGAAGACCCTAAT
The DNA here is from genome assembly GCA_021014915.2 of Artemisia tridentata subsp. tridentata. Classification (NCBI taxonomy): domain Eukaryota; kingdom Viridiplantae; phylum Streptophyta; class Magnoliopsida; order Asterales; family Asteraceae; genus Artemisia; species Artemisia tridentata. The sequence continues at coordinate 270,285,060 of CP139503.1, forward strand.
TAATATATTAATTAATTGGTTATGTGCAATGTGGTATCTAATTATTCAAAACTTACGCGGCCAAAATTTATTTGGCGTCTGTGGTCCATTGGGTACAATGAGCTAGAAAACCAATGGGAGTTTTATTGATTAGATACATTAAAATTCACATAGAATTATTAATAGGATTTATCAAAAAGGTTTATATGTGGCTATATGATATTGTTAATGATCATATACGTGTTATTGAGTGTTTATTTATTTTTTCAATTACTTGTTCTTTGTGTTTAATTATGATGGATTGTAACATCAAAGAGGGTAATTTTTTTGAATAAAAAAAAATAAATGAACCTAATAACTATGAAACCTTTGTAGTAAAATATTTAATTTCCAAGTCTTATGTGCCGATAGTGGTTCGCTTTGCACGGTAATTTACTCCCAGGCGAGACTAACAATTAATAATTTACTACATAAATTGTTTTAAGCTTTAAATCTTAAAGTTTTAATTGATTGATGCGACTGTACAAAAGTGGTCGAAGCGGCGGACCTATTATTGACAAACTATAAAGTGGGTATAAGGAGGCTTGACATTAAATTGTCATCCGAAAGAGGCGCGTTTTTAACTAGCCTTAGGGTAGACGTTTGCCTCTCCGCTCGCCTGTGCGTCAATAATAGACTTACCAAGTACACCATGAAAAAGTACGAAGCATCTTAAGGCAATGTTGTAAGTTTCTCAACGCCATCAATTAAAATTTTGTTGATTTTAAGCTGCGAATTGGTAAATGGTTTTTGTAGAAAACATATGATACAAAGATGAATGCATGACATCTTTGTACATATATATTTTGATTACACACATCAAAATTTAATACCCTTAAATTTAAGTAATATGCCAACCAATTAATACGGAAACACCTAAGATGACATTCTATCGTTGCTAGCAGCCTCAGCTGAATGTAATGATTCAAAGAATGGGAATCAAAGGGTAAATTGAGCACTTTCATTGCTAGCAGCCTCAGCTGATGTGATGAAACGGCGTCAAGTTTACATGTTTCTAAATTGGTTAACTTAATTGAGCACTTTCATCACTAGCAGCCTCAGCTGATGTGATGGGACGACGTCAAGGCATAAAGATTTGGGGATGAAACATGCTTACATTTGCAACTGAGGTTGGCATAATATGTAAGTCCCATGATTATAGGAATTGCAATTGTATATTGGCAATTGAGTGTAGCTCTATGTTACACCTCGATCTTCACTTGGAGAAGATGAACCGAGAGCTTTCCTCTTTATCACACAACACACTAGAACACAATGATGACTCACATATACATATTAAGAACAAGAAAGAGTAGTATGGATCATAGGCTAATTTCAGTCAAAGGTTTATTAGCTTTAGTGAAAAGGAAATAAACAATGACAAGGTTACACACACACACTCTCTTTCATACAAATGAGACACACATAGCAGAGTGTGTGTGTGCGTGGTTTTGTTGTGTTCACAGCCAACCAAAGGCTTGGTGGGCTTTTACATATTGGACAACATGTGGGCTTAGTCTAAGTATTACACTTGTGCACTTGGACAATAACAAAACTAATACAACTAGCCCACTTCTTTAACTACATATTACATGACACACTTAAGTCTTACAAACTAATGACCATCACTTTTGCAATTAAGAAAAGTAATTGCTAACAATCTCCCCCTAAGGGATGGTCATTCAAATGATGATCCCGTGATTGTTCTTTTGTCTTCAATGACTTAAACTTTGTGTGTCAATGCAAAATAGTCTTCATTCAATGTTCCTCTATGCGCTGTGATCTTCAAAGAATCGTCTCTTGGTCGTTCTTGCCTTGATCTACTCCTTCATTCCAGATGCTTCGTCATTAGTAGATGATGATGGTGGATGGACTTCCGTCGGTACCTGCATAAGACAGTTAGCAATAAAACATCCAGCGGCCATCATGTCGTGAGGCAAGATCCTTAGATCTCATTAAGACTCATACAACTTGTATCCTTTTGATGAACACAAGTGTATTGCATAGGAAGTGTTCCTAAGAGGTCTTTTGATGAATCTCATGTCTCTAGACTCAATAATGTGCGTTTTGGTTTTAGTCGTCGGAGGCATGGAGCAGAGTGCCACCTTTTCAATATCAACACATCTCGGAGTGAGAGGTCGATAGATTATGTAGTGTTCTCCGTGAGAAATGAAACAAATATCTTTTGAGAGATATCTGAGTGGATAGGAGGGGTGGTGCATTGCGTCACTGGGTCCATGACGTCTTGTCTTCAATACCAGTATCACCTTGGTGAGTACCGATAGCAGATGTATTGACCCGGTTTCTGACATAAGTTTTCATGGAGGGCTATTTCTTTTCACCCTTACAAAAACTTTTCTTTTTCATTCTTCAACCCCTTCTTTCTCCTTTCTCATTATACTCCTTTTTTCAATCATACCTAAGGACTTCTAATGCTAAGCTATTGGAATTGTCCTTGGGTAGATCCCTCCGGTTCTGGCGGATCATTGGACATAACCTAACCATAATCACCTTATTACTCCATGATTATCCTAGATTATTTGTCACATGCCATTAAACCTTGTGAAAATCTCTCAACGTGTTTATGAGAAAAACACATTTTATTAACACATCGAGAGTTTTACATTTTTGAAACACTCCCCCTTCACATGTGCTCATGCATTTTTGAAATAAATTGCACATGTTGGGTAGAGTTCGCACATTTCAAATGATTGATTTTCGATGAACATGACCTTCGCGAGACACGCTTACATCACTAGTTTGACTAGCTTGAAATTATTACCCGTCCCGGTCATATTCAAAGATCATCTCTCGAATTGGTACATTCTACTCAGACAAGTCCTTTGCGAGACACGTTTACATCAATGGATAACCATCTTGAAATTATTACCCGTCCCGGACTAGTCTTTTCGATAACGGACAGTTAGTTTCGTCAATTCGAGGGTTGTTCTGAGTCTTTTTGAAGCACTTATTTTGAGATTCAAACGACAAAAACTTCTTTTAGATCACATTTTAATCACGTCCTCTCCCCCATATATTTAAACACCTAATCTCCCCCTCAAAAATAGCATGAAGTGGTATTTTTGAAAACAGTTGATTAAAATGAAACTTTTTGTGGAGAGACGGACTTATTTTAGCATGAAACATGGAACATTTTTTCTTTTTATACTCCCCCTTAACCAAAGCATTTTATTTAAACAATTGAGTTTAAAAGCAGTTAAGGGTGGTAGAGGGAGTCATCTTGAGCACAAAATTCATTTAAAGACTTTGAAAAAAAATCTTCCTGAAAACATTTTGATTAAGTGCTCAAGGTTTTTGCTTTTCGCCATTAACATTGCGAGTCCTGATCGGAAATAATCAGAAGTCATTCAATGTAGCGTTTATTTGAAACCTTTTCCGGCATACCCGAGCTACATTTAAAAGATTTCACGTTTAAGAACGGGTTCCGTACTGAAATGCACGAAAGCCTTATTGAAGAAAAATTTGAGAAACGACATGTTTTAGAAAAACATAAAAAATAACTCTCGCTCAAGCATCTGTAAATACCCGTATCATTGTTGAATGACATTTCTAAGTACGTACAGAATATTGATTAGACGAGAGACATGTCGTGAGAAGAATATTTTTGGTTTTTGATGTTTTATATTTTGATTTTTTTTTTTTTTTTTTTTTTTTTTTTTTTTTTTTTTTTTTTTTTTTTTTTAAAGGTATGTATATATTTACCAAAAATATATACATAAATATTTACAAAAATTGTTTACCAAAATATTTACAGAAGTATTTACATGCGAAGCTTTATGAAGTAAATCATTGAGATTCGAGAAGACTTTCTAACTCTACGGGAGTTAGGCTTCGCATTCCAATTCGACGAACTAAGTTTTCAAACCGCTCTTTTGGGAGGGCCTTAGTAAATAGATCGGCGAGCTGGTATTCTGTCTTCACGAAAAACAATTCAACAGTACCCTCTTCAACGTGCTCTTTTATGAAGTGATAGCGGACTCTAATATGCTTGGTCTTCGAGTGTTGCACTGGGTTGCACGAGATGGCTATGGCACTTTTTGAATCGCAATACAAAGGAATGCGGTTGAAAGAGAAACCATAATCTGTGAGTTGTGTTCTCATCCAAAGAACTTGAGCACAACACGCAGATAGAGACACATACTCGGCCTCTGCAGTTGATAAAGCAGTGCAATCTTGTTTTCTTGACGACCAGCCTACTAGCTTTTCTCCCAGAAATTGCGCTCCGCCTGATGTACTTTTCGCTGTTACTTGGCATCCAGCATGATCTGCATCTGAAAAGGCAATTAGTGTAAACTCCGAATCCTTCGGATACCAAAGTCCCATGTGAATGGTTCTTCTAAGGTATCGAAAGATCCGTTTAACCTCTTGGAGGTGAAGTTCGGTAGGCCTTGCCTGAAACCGTGCTAATAAACACACAGCAAAATGTATATCTGGTCGGCTTGCAGTTAGGTACATGAGAGAACCAATCATGCTCCGATATTTCTTCGGATCCATGGGTTTCCCATATAGGTCAGCGCCAATCTTGGGTGAAGTGACCATTGGGGTTCCAACAGAGTCACAATTTTCCATACCATGTTTTTTTAAAATCTCAATTGTGTATTTAGCCTGATTAAGAAAAATTCCACGTGGGGATTGATGAATTTGTAAACCTAAAAAGAATTTTAATTCACCCATCATGGACATTTCGAATTTGCTTCTCATGAGATTTTCAAAATGTTTTGAATGTGTCGGATTAGTGGACCCAAAAATTATGTCGTCCACATAAATCTGAACAATCAAAATATCATTTTTGTATTTTCTTGTAAACAAGGTCGGATCAATTGTTCCTTTGGTGAAATTATTTGACAATAAGAAAGATGATAACTCGTCATACCACGCCCGTGGGGCTTGTTTCAAACCATAGATTGCCTTCTTTAGCTTGTAGACGTATTCCAGATGATCTTTGTCAACGAAACCGTCTGGTTGACTCACATACACTTCTTCTTTCAGAGTTCCATTCAAGAACGCCGTCTTGATGTCCATCTGATAAACCTTGATGTTCTTGTGAGCGACATAAGCTAAGAAAATCCTGACAGCTTCAAGCCTTGCAACCGGTGCGAATGACTCTTCAAAATCTATCCCTTCTTCTTGTCTGAATCCCTTTGCCACCAGACGAGCTTTGTTGCGAATCACAGTCATTTCTTCATCCTTTTTGTTTTTCCATAACCACTTAAGATCAATGACTAGTTTGTCAATTGGTCTTGGAACTAAATCCCAGGTGTCATGGATTTGAAATTGAAGAAGTTCTTCCTGCATCGCTTCAATCCAGGCATTATCTGCCATTGCTTCCCGAATGTTCTTAGGTTCTATGAGACTGACTGAGCAGACATAGATGCACATGTCGCAATCGGTATGAAGTTGTTTTCTCGTCTGAATTGGTCTTGAGGGTTCACCAATAACCTGTTCAATCGGATGGTCTTTTGTCCACTGTAGAGTTGAAGGGTACCTTGGACTGAATAACTGCGTGTTAGTCGGTTCATGTAATCTGGAAGATGATTCACCAGATTCCGTTCCAAACGGGTTTTCAACGACTTCATCGTCTAACACAGCATTATTTGGTTCTTGCTCATCAATTCTTGGTAGAACAATTTCAATGAATGGAGTTGCTGGAGTAGATGTAGATGATGTGGATGTCGAGGGAGTTGGTGCGCCAGCTTCGAATGTTGTGGATGCATCTGGAATTGGTGGAATTGGTGGTGGTTGTTGATGTTGAGTGGATGCAGCGGAATGTTGGTTAGATGCATTTTTCGAAGCGCCACCATAGTATTCATCGTACATGAACTCGAAGAAATTATCCATTTCTTGAGTTGTGGGTTGTTCGACATGAATTGATTGAGCTCCTTGAGGTGCGAGTCCCGAACTGATATGTCCGGAAGTCATCGGGTTAAGCGCGGGTTCTAGAGCGAGTCTCTCAGAAGCCATTTGTGAAATTTCATCAAACTTCACATTCATCGTCTCCATTATCTTTTTCGTTCTCCTGTTGTACACCCTGAATGCCCTCGAGTTTTCAGAATACCCAATAAAGATTCCAATATCACCCTTAGCCTTCAACTTTCCCAGATCTTCCCTGTCATTTGTTGGATAGCATAAAGCGCCAAATACATGAAGATAAGAAATATCTGGTTTTCGGTTGTTGACAAGTTCGTATGGGGTTTTATTGAATCTTGGATGGATTAGGGATCGGTTTTGAGTAAAACAAGCAGTAGAAACAGCATCAGCCCATAGGAATAACGGTGCACTGGAATAGATCAGCATAGTGCGAGCAGCTTCTACAAGGGTTCGATTCCTTCTTTCAACTACCCCATTCTACTGTGGAGTTCTAACAGCTGATGTCTGGTGTGTAATACTAGTTTCTTCAAAGAATGTTCTTAACTCCTGATTCACAAATTCCGAGCCATTATCCGTTCTTACTATCCTAACTGGAGCTTGAAGTAGAACTTGAATTCGCTTCAGAAAGGTGATGATGGTGCTTGTTGCTTCATCTTTTGATCTTAAAAACTTTACCCATGTATATCTTGAATAGTCGTCAACAATTACAAGAATATACTTCTTCCCATTTATGCTTTGTACTCTCATCGGGCCACATAAGTCCATATGCAACAAATGCAACCTATCAACCGAACTAGGTACGGGTTTAGGTTTGAATGTTGCTCTTTTGCTCTTTCCCTGCTCACATGATGGACATAGGTGTTCTTTGGTGTATTTGAATTTAGGAAGACCGGAGACGATGTTGTCTTTGGAAAGCTTGTTGATCGTGTCAAAGTTCAGATGGAACAAACGTCTGTGCCATAACTAGGATTTTGTTTCACCTGCCCTGGTCATGAGACAAATCGGTGATGAAGAGGCCATTTGGTTTATGTCAATTGCATAGAGATTGGTGCCACGATTCCCAATTAAGAGATCATTCCCCACCAAATTCCTAACAAAGCAAGTGTTTCTCCTAAAAGCAACCTCTAAATCTGCATCACAAAACTGTCCAACTGAGAACAGATTGTGTCCCAATCCTTCGACATAGTAGACCCGTGTGATCAAGTAATTCCCAAACTGAAGATCACCATAACCCAGAATAGTTGCAACGTGATCATTCCCAAACCATACAGTCCCCATGAACTGCCATACAAAGTTGATCAACAGCTTCAGATTCCCGGTCATGTGCTTGGAGCAACCCGAGTCTACGATCCAAAGACATATTTCGATAACCTGCCATGAACAGAAAACAATTGCATTTGGAAACCGTATTTCATTTGGTTCCATGGGTTAGGGGTAACACATGAACCACATACACAAAGATGGTTTAATTTTGTTCTAAGGGAACAACTTTTTGTTTGCCATTCTTACGTGTAAACTTTCTACCAGTTGGTTTCCATGCACACAGCTTAAGATAGTCCCTGGGAAATAGAGTACTAGATATGGTCCTAGATACAGCGATGAGACTGTTAAGGTATCTAGTCTTAGCACTAATTCGAGTAGGAACATCTTTCTGTTCAGGCTTATCATTCACATTATCAGAAACAATATCATCACAAGCATTTTCAGACAAAGATTTTTCTTGCATTAAACAAACAGATTCATTAGATGCATTCAAAACACTGGTCTTTACATTACATCCAGATGATATTTGTTCCTTATTTGAAAGCTTTAAATTCCTAGGGTGTTCTTCTACTTCCTTGCATTCACTTTCAGAGACAGGCGATACTCTAGATTTCTTGATAGTGCTCCTAGACTTTCGCTTGCTCCTAGTGGTGCTTTCTAATCCTGTAGAAGGTAAGGCACACTCATTAGAATTTATGATGTTGTCCTGAGATATTGTAGCATTCCTAGATTCATTTGGATTATCGTTCTTACTTTTGTCTAACGCCCTAGATGTTTTAGGTTTAGAGGTAGACGCAGTAGTGGGACTAATCCTATAAAGGCCAGGTGCTATTACATTAGTGTTCTTGACAACAACTTTCTCTTTTTGTTTCTCATTAGGCAAAGGGGTTAATGGTGCAATACCCGTAGTTTCCTCACCCTGCCTTTTTTGACTTGCAAGCTGAGACTTCAAAAGATTGATTTGATCTTGCATATTTTTGTAAGAGCGCTCATACGACAATTTGTCATACTTGCATTCTTCCTTTTTTGTATCAAGTTGTTTAAAGTATGTGCAATTTTATTTTTCAAGTTTCAAAAGCACCTTTTCATATTTTTCAACAATTTGAGAAGTCTCAGCTCGAAGTGTTTCATCATCCTCAACAGAATATGTTTGGAAAATAATAGACATGATATCGGTCGATAGAGCTTCGAAAGAGAGAGAGTCATTTTGATGTTCCAAAACTTTTATGTGTTCCAAGTATTCATTTGCTTCCTTCACTAAGGATTTATGGTCCTTAACAAATTCTGCTGACTCTTTCAAAAGATTATTTTCCACATTTTGAACAACCGCATAGATTGCAGCAACATGTGGATTAATTTCCTCTTCAAAAATCTTTTTCAGTTCATCCTGAACACCCGGAAAACCATTCAAACTTGTTATTGTTAATTTTGGAAGCCACAATACGTTGAAGTTTCTCAATTCTCTGTTTAAGATCGACCAAATATAGTCTAGCTGCACTTGAATCATAAGTGTTTTTTGATGCCATTTGTTCGATGTTAGGCAGATGTTTTGAAACAGCCTTTTGTTTTGTGAAGACCACTGGTCTTTGAAAAAATAATTGCGACTCTTTTTTAACAAGATGAACACCAGAATCTTTATTAAGCTTGTTATAATCAATTGGTTTAATTTCCCTGTTCATTTGTCTCATTTTGACTCGTCTCTTTTCAGTACGCTCAATCGTTTCATCCGAATCATAAATTTCAATCGGATCATGTTTATCATTTAGCACACTACCATTATATAACACATTCTGTACACTCTGAGCTTTCTTGAGATAATAAGGGTTTTCACAGCCGATAGCCGTTTTCTTTAGTGTATGTAAAATCGGGTTTTTGTCATTTATTAACAAATTAATCGTTTGTGTAGAATGACCCGTTTTTACAAGTAAATCTTCCAACTTTCCAATGGTTTCCTTTTTGTCATTGATCTCTTTAAGAAGATCCTTTTCACGTTTTGAAAACCTTTCATTCAACTCCTTCTTTTCTTTTTCAAGATTGGAATAAGTTGATTTTTGTTTTGAAAGCTGGTTGGTTAGTTCAGAAATTTCCTTGTTAAGAGATTTAATTTGCTTATTCAAATTAACATCTAGAGTGTTAAATTTGATTTGTAAACGTTTTTCTCTTAACTCAGAATCTTTTAAGCTAACCTCAAGTTCTGACTGTTTTTTGTTATGAAAATCATAAGCTCTTGCATTCACCTTATACCTCTCAAGCTCAGTGGTCAATTTCTCATTCGCGGCCTTAACATCGCGATTGACCTTTTTGACCTTTTCTATTTCTACACTACAATTTTGCAATAATGATTCAAACATAGCACGTGTTTCCTCATCATTATCAGTATGCTGTGACTCGAATTCTTCATTAGGATCCATATCTGGAGTTTCCAAATTAGTATTACTACAACTTGGTTCGTCCATGTATGTATCATAAATGAGATTAGGAGTCTCAGGATGCTGTTCATTTTGAGGTGACATATCAAAAATTTCATTATTGTGACATGTAGCATATGGTTGTACCTCATAAACCGCATTAGTATCAAAAGCAGGAGGTGCTTCTGAGTCTGTGTCATACTTTGCCTCCTGGAGATTTGCCATAAAGATGCAGTTTGCATCGATGTCCTCTTGATCTTCTGAAGCATCCATAATAGCCATGAAGTCATTCTCTTCTTCACTCAACTGAAGCCCAGCCGTTTCCTTGTTTGCCAACATTAATGCTTTCTGCAAATACGCTGGATCCCTCTTATTCGGCTTGTCTGGACAGTTCCTAGCCATGTGACCAACACCCTGACAGTTGAAGCACTTCATCACATTTCCCTGATTTCTATTCCCAGCTCCCTGAGCAACATTCCCAAACTGATTCCCAGCATTCTGTACCCTTTGATTACCAACAGCATTACCCATCTGATTCCCTGCAAACTGACCCATCTGATTACCAACATACTGCCCTACATTCTGATTACCCATCTGAAATCTTGGAGCATATCCCTGTTGATTCCCATATCCTCCAACCATTTGTCCTTGCTGTCCCATGTTGAAACTCGGCTGTGCAATCTGCTTGTTGCGAGTATTCGATGAGATTCGTTGATTGTTGTTGGTGGGTGTAGAGTAACGTCCTTGGAATGCTTTTGATAGGTAAGCAAAAGCTTGAGACAAGGTATCAGTTGACTCATCCTGATCATGTTGATCTGGGTGTTGCGAGTATTGTTGTTGTGGGATTACCTGTTGTCGTTGTGGGTAGAATGGTGATTATGGAATATACTGTTGTTGCATGAATTGCTGAGTGGATGATGATGATGATGGTTGTGCACTGACTATTGCGGGTGTAGGTGATTGGACTATGAGTGCAAGAGGATCTTGTTGTTTTGCTTGCTTCTCTTTTCTGACTTCATTTGCCTCTGCTTGGTTTTGTTTGAGAAAATCATAAAGCTGATCATAGTTCACCTTGTGAAGGTCTTGAGTTTGGTTGACAATAGTAACATATCGTCCCCATTCTTCTGGAAGGTTGTTGATGAACTTGATGTTTTGAACAATTTGTTTAAGCGACAAATTGTTTCTGATCAACTCATTCATGAGAGTACAAAACCGTGTGTAGTAAGATTCAATCTGTTCAGCTGGTGTTGCTGTGAACTTCTCCCATTCAGTCAGAAGCTTGTTTTCCATGTCTTGAATGCCAATTTCTGTACCATGACAAAGACGTCTAACTCGATCCCACATTTCTTTGGCAGTTTGATAGCTATCTACAGCACATAATATTTCTTGTGGTAAACCGAGTTGGATTAGATGCATTGCTAGGTGATCAGCTTCAATTTGCTTCCAATCTGCTTCAGTGTAATCCGATTCCTCTTTGGTTCTGTACGTTGGATCAACGGGAGGTTCTGCAGTATGGTTTCCAGCTGTTTCTTCAATCTTACCAGGCTTGAATGGACCTTCTTTTACGGAGTTAACCAAGAGTATACCTTGTCCATTAGGTTTGGATCTCATATATCGAAGCATACGACTCGTCCATGGAAGGTAACCACCTTTTTCTAACATTGGAGGACGGTTTTCTGAACCTGCGGCATGTATGTCCTGTTGTGTAGTCATCTTTAAAATATTGTGTATGATAAAGTGGATTTAGGATGTTTGCAACAAAGTAGGAGACGTTGTTGTTGAAGGTTGAACTTGGTTGTTGTTGTTGTGAAGCTTTGTTACGGTGGAATTTTGGTCTGAAAACTTAGAAACTCAATAACTTCCTTCTGGAGCGTTTTTAGGCCTCGAAACTTGGGTTGAATGAATAAATTAATTCAACGTGTCATTCTCCTCGTTCTCACGGTCGTTTTGACAGGTGTTTCGCTGAAAACGGAGTTACGGTTCAAAAGTTATGACCTTTTGAAGTTTCACAGAAGTACGAGGGCCAAAACTGCCAATTCTGGAAGTTCCCAAAGGCTGCTAGAAAGTACAGGGACTGAAGTTGACAATTCTGAAAAGTTAGTTTTGTCCGATATCGCAATTGGTGTTTTTTCCGATATCGCAGTTGGGTCAGATATCGGACAGAACTGCGTTGCTATCTCGGATCAAACTGCGATAACAATGTCTGAGGTCAACTGCGATAGGTCTGATTAGCGACAATTGCGATAGACCCAAATGCGATAGCCAAATGCGATAAGCCAAATGCGATGGACAACTGCGATAATGGCCAAATGCGATAAGGCAAATTGCGATACCTATCGCAATTCTAATACAAGAAATGCGTTGCGATAACCTCGACTGATCTTCTTCAATTGCGATAAAACGCAACTTTTGACCAAATCTCACCCACTTTTTGACTTTTAGCTTCTAGACCATGCAACTCCCATACTTGTTAGTCATGTTTCTGCCACTTTTTCACTAACTATCACTGACTTTCCCACCTCAATAATTCACCTTAATAAACAATTCATAAACAAATCTTATACAAGATTTGCTACCTTTGTTCGATCAAAGAAGTGAAGAACAAACCAAAAAACCAAACTTTCACAACTGTAAACAAGTGAAACACTAAAAATATCACAGAAACCAATTCGTATAACCTCAAAACAAACACAACTTACTTTAAATTTTGTTTAGATCGATTAGAAGAAAAAACATAAGTTGTAATTTTTCTAGTGAAAGAAAAAATAACAAAGGATGTTTTTAATCTTTAGGATCAAACAAAACTAAAGATAATCCTACCTTGAAACCTTGCTCTACCACTTGTAACACCTCGATCTTCACTTGGAGAAGATGAACCGAGAGCTTTCCTCTTTATCACACAACACACTAGAACACAATGATGACTCACATATACATATTAAGAACAAGAAAGAGTAGTATGGATCATAGGCTAATTTCAGTCAAAGGTTTATTAGCTTTAGTGAAAAGGAAATAAACAATGACAAGGTTACACACACACACACTCTCTTTCATACAAATGAGACACACATAGCAGAGTGTGTGTGTGCGTGGTTTTGTTGTGTTCACAGCCAACCAAAGGCTTGGTGGGCTTTTACATATTGGACAACATGTGGGCTTAGTCTAAGTATTACACTTGTGCACTTGGACAATAACAAAACTAATACAACTAGCCCACTTCTTTAACTACATATTACATGACACACTTAAGTCTTACAAACTAATGACCATCACTTTTGCAATTAAGAAAAGTAATTGCTAACACTCTACCTTATTGAGTACTTTCATTGCTAGCAGCCTCAGCTGATGTGATGAAACGACGTCAATTTGGATCCTAATTTTCAATGAAAATTAAATGGTTAAATTTTATTTACCTTGGGTGTTTAATTTTCTTGAAAAGTTATTATCAAAAATACTAAAATTGAATTTTGAAAATTCTTTTAATGTATTTAATGCAACGTTAAAACCGTAAACATAGGGTTTTCTTTTAGTGGAAAGTTGATCTGCACCCGTAGGGGTTGTTGGATAGAGTCAACTTGACTGAAAAGAATAAACCTAGTCTACTTTCCGTGTGAAGAGTAAGACTTAATCCTATTCCTTTTCATTAGTGAGAAAGGTATAATAGGAAAATTAGAATTGTCTATATTCTAAGAAATAACTCTTGGCGAATTTCTTAAGAAATTGCATTGTTAGGAGTTATTAAATTATAAGCTAGACTAATTACCGCAAAAGTGGTAAAAGGCAAACTAGAATGTTTAATCTAGTTATTATGCTTTAACCATTTAAAAGTGCTACATACCATGATGGGGATGGTAGACCTAACTAAGGAAGAAATTGCATACCCAATTCTTTCAAGTTAATTGCATTGATGGATATTCCATCATTCACAAAGTAGAATACATTCTTTGAAGTACCTTAGTAACGTTACGTAAGAGATTCATCAAAGGTGTAGGAAAGTAAACAGCAAGCTATTTGCTTTTACTGGTTATGCAACACTTACAATGTTGTCAAACCCAGTGGGAGCATTGTGTTGTAATTACTGAATAATGAGTTCATGTAGTGATCTTAAATTCAGTGGGAGCTACAAGTCTTGGTAGTAACCCAGATTATCTCTAGAATCTCTTGGGATAAATACTTTCCAATTATAGACACTTGTGGTATTAAGGATAGTCGTGTACGTTTCCTTACTAGACGAGGTGATTCTATATCTACTTATATCTATGACACAATCATATTAATCAAATAAGCCACCCCTACCATCAGCTTGGCCTTTGAGTTTACTAGCTTGAACGTTCCACTCCCTTTCGTAGCGTTAATCCTTAACTGCTTGGCTTCATCAACCGACACGAAACTATGAGTGGCACCAGAATCAACTAGAACACGTACCTTGATCCTGTTGATGGTTGCTTCCACGTATTGTAGGCCCTTCCCTACAACTCTTGGCACCTCCGTCTTGGCCTTGATTGCATTTAAGATCCTCATCGAGCTCATGCATCCACCATTGCTCGTTCCTTCATCTTCATGAGCTATCATTCCGTTGAGGCTTGCTTTCTTGGGGCAATCTCAAGCTCTATGAGGTCCATCACATATGAAGCATCCACCCGTCTTATAATTCGTCTTTAAGTCCTTGCCCTTTCCGGTTGGTGGTTTACGTGCATTATCATTCTTTGCTTGAGCGACTTTCTCTCCCCCACCTTTGTCTTGGTTCACCCTTTGATCCTTCGGCTTAGACAATTCCCTCCTAGTACCAAAGTTAATCAAGGCCTCGACATGGGCGATAGCCGTAGCAAGGTCTTGAACTCCACGTCTTTCTAACTCCGTCTTAGCCCATCCTTGTAAACCATCAAGAAAATAGAATAGAGAGTCTTGGTCGGAAAGATCCGGAATCTCCAAGACAAGTGTAGTGAATTCCTTGACATACTCCCGGATCGTTCCGGAATGCTTAAGTTTACGAAGCCGACTCTTTGCTTCGTTCTTAGCATTCTCCGGATAGAATTGCTTCTTAAGTTCCGCAACAAAATCAACCCAAATATTGATAGTACACGTACCTCGCTTGATATCTCCATATTGACGTCTCCACCATAACGCCGCGGTATCCTTCAAGCATCAGGTCACCATCTTGATCTTGGAGTCATCATCCGTAACGTTGACACCTTCTAAGTATTGCTCCATCTCCCACAAGAAATCATCAACCGCCCTAGCTTCTCGCTTTCCCACGAACAGTGATGGCTTAGGAACATCTATCTTCAGAGCATGATGACTAGCTTCGCCACCCCCATTAGCCATAGACCGCTTGCATAGCACCACATCGGCTTGCAAGTCTTCGATGGTCTTATGAATATTGGAGATCTCTTCTCCAAACTCTTTTCGCAACTTCGTGACCTCGCCCATGAACATCTCCTTTAAGTCATGGATTTCACGCTTCAAGACACCGCTAAGAGTATTTAGGATGACCCTAAAGTCATCCCACATGCTCGTAAACTCGGAGTTTAGACCTTCTAAGCCCTCAGCTTGGTCCTTCAACTCCGTCACGGATGTCTCAACACCCGTCAATCTCTTATCCAAACTTGACACAACGTCCTTAGACGTACCTCTCTTCTTAGGGTCTTGACGCTTATCATCTCGACCTTGCCTCTCGTCAACAATCATACTTCCACTAGCACCAGTCTTCTCGGTTTCGTTTGCCATCGACTAGAATCAACCTGGCTCTGATACCACTTGTCACGGACTTGTCTCTACAAGGTCTTCCGTGCGGCACTTAGTCTCGACTAAGCTAAGCCTTGCTCGAATACTCAACGATGTATGCAACTAAAGAAGCTTCAAAGAAAGGAACAAGTGCAATATGGAAAATGCTTCATATTACTTAGAGAACTTTACAAGAGAGCTTTACAAGTAAACTTTGTTGGATGATCTCTACAAATGAGGCTTACATCTATTTATACTACTATGAACATTATTCTACAAGGTTCATGGAAGCTTCTAGGATTTCCATAAGCTTCTAGAGCTTCCAGCTTATTCCAACATCTTCTAACATATTCCAAAGGCTTCCAAGCTTATCCATGATCTTCCAAGAGAAGTGTAGAATAATCCGGAATCCCGAACAACCTTGAAAATAATCGCATCGAGTAGGCGGGACGTGACATTTAGCTTATGCTCCTTGGGCCAGGAACGTTTGTCGAGGAACATATAAATCTTTTTGCATTTTAGCTGAATTAGCTTCAACCGGCCACCACCTGAGAAAAGAAGTGAGAGACAGTCCTCTTTATTTATAAAGTGAATGAAGTTATGCACATTAAACTTCTGATTATTTTACTTTATTAACATTGTTGAGCTCTTACTTGAAAAGCATGAAATTGCATGCTTTATCAAATTTAATGCTTGCTTAAATTAACAAGTTGTTAGAATTTCAATATCTTACAAAATCGTTGGTTGTATGGTTCCTAAGTAAAGTTAAGTCTTGCTAGCATTGTTGAATTAGAGATTTATTTTTGCATGCATAACTAACTTTCTTTTTTGTTTGATCTTGATTAATTTCATAATTTGTTTTTGAGAGTTTCTATTACAAAATAATGACCCCAGGTGGTTAGTTAAACACTTTGCTTTGTGGATGTCTTTGGTGATGCTAAGATTTCCTTTTTAGGAAAGTTTACACAATCCAAATGACAAGCCTGCCTTGTAAATGAGATAAGAATGAATATCTTTAGGTTCTTTCGCTGTGAAGAACTTGCATTCTAACATCCTCCGCAAGGCCTCACAAACCAATACGAAATTTGTTTATGTTTTTTCCTTAGAAATTAACATAGATACTTAATTCTACTCTGAAATCCCATAAAACAGTTTGTAGATAATTATTGAACTTGTAATACTCCTCGGCCCTCGCGTAGGGGACCTTTGGATATTTTATATTAGATAGCAGCACCACCACCCTCTCACATTGATAAATTGGAGAATGAGAAAACAATTTGGCTTATGAAATGAAGTTGGAGATTAGAATGTTATTTGATCTCCAACAACTATTGATTTATGAGGAGCTGGGAGTGGAAGGGGCAGTGAACTAGTGAAGACAGCGTGTCGCTCTCTGGTCTTTTCTACCTCAGAATGATTCCAAGCTACAAGTATTTCATTAATTACAACCTGTAGTTCAGAGGGAATATTTGATTAGCCCAAAAAATTAGCGTCTGAATGTCAAAAAGTTGTCTTTTAACATCAAGTGGTAACCAAAAAAATTTACCCAAAATTTCGTTTTGATGGCTATACTTAACTATGTGAACAGCTCAATTATAGCTCAATAATGTAAATAAAGTGTAACATGATCAAAGCTAAACCAAGTTGAGAATTGTTATTTAGGAATTCATGTGTATATAAGTTTGAAGAGCACTGGTTTGAATCTCTAGAATCGAAAGTGGACTCTTTTTTATGGAATGTCAAAAAGAGTCATCATAAAGTTGTAACCAAACGGATCACCGTGTTAGTGCCGGATCAGAAGTGGACTATTTCTTATTGTGTTTATTTTGTCTACATTAGACTGAAGGATGATTTGTAATTGTTTGGAAGTTAATAATACAAACACGCATTACAGATATTGGTTATCCAGACTACAACTGAAGTACCATGTCCCTGGTCAATGTAAAGCTAGGTAAGAACTTGAAAATCTCAAATGTGAATATTTGGCATAGAATGCTCTGCTTATTCTGCAACAATGCCTCTAAATTTCAGTAGTGGGGTTTCTCTGGAGCTTCAGATAAGGTATAAGGTATAATAACTCATAGTTTTGTTTATCAAGGGGCCGGTGCATTTCGAATATCCATGTCAAACCTCATTATTTGTATTGAAAAAAAAAATATATGCATGTTCTGCACGAACTCAACATCAACTGTATGATATAAATTTAATACGGCCTCCAATTTTCAGGCTTCAGAAATGCTATCTGTTAATGTTTTTTCTCAGAAGTTAAACGTAGAATCTTGTTTCAAAATCGTAAGAATTGCTATAAGGGCAAGTAATTCTGCATTTATAAGCTCTGCATATGAGCAGGGTCATGCTGGCACGACTAGCCTGTGGATCCCCTTTTTTTGAGGTATCTATTTAAATCTGGTTTTTTTTTACGTTATTAGTATCAAACTAGTGGTGAATCATACAAACTAGAGTAAATTACATGGATGGTCCCTGTGGTTTATCAAAAGTAACAACTTTCGTCCCTCGAAGTTTGAAGTTGCACTGGTAGTCCCTAAGTTGGTAAACAAATAACACCACCGGTCCTTTAGTTTAACTGGTGTTATGTGAGTTTCGTTATCATTTATAAGTTAGCCCCTTTGGTTAAATATCGTTGCATCGTCTATCCTTAATGATAACGGTTCTTTATAACTTAAAGTTTCCACATGTTTTTATCCGTTTTTACACGTTTTCATCTGTTTTTATACGTTTTCTTACGATTTTATCCGTTTTCTTCCGTTTTTATACGTTTTTTACCCTTTTTATATGTTTTCTTCCGTTTTTCTTATGTTTTTATACGTTTTCATCCGTTTTTATACGTTTCCATATATTTTTATACGTTTTCGCCCGTTTTCTTATACTTTCATACGTTTTATCCGTTTTCGTTCGTTTTTCTTACGTTTTTATCCGTTTTCGTCCGTTTTTCTTACGTTTTTATATGTTTTCGTCCGTTTTTATATGTGTTCATCCGTTTTCTTAAGTTTTCATACGTTTTATCCCTTTTTATACATTTTCTTCCGTTTTTCTTAAGTTGTCATACATTTTTATACGTTGTCGTCCATTTTTATACGTTTTCGTCCGTTTTTATACGTTTTCGTCCGTCTTTCTTAGGTTTTTATACATCTTCATCCGTTTTTACACGTTTCCGTTCGTTTATATACGTTTTTGCCCGTTTTCCTAAATTTTAATACGTTTTTGTACGTTTTCATACATTTTTATCCGTTTTCTTACGTTTTATCTGTTTTTATACGTCTTCATACGTTTTCGCCCATTTTCTTACATTTTCATACGTTTTTGTACGTTTTCATAAGTTTTTATCCGTTTTTCTTAACGGACGAAAACGTATAATAACGGAAGAAAATGTATAAAAATGGATAAAAATGTAAGAAAACGTATAAAAACGGACTTAAACGTATAAAAACATATGAAAACGTATAAAAACAGATGAAGACGTATAAAAACGTAAGAAAAATGGATGAAAACGTATAAAAACAGACGAAAACATATAAAAACGGACGAAAACGGATAAAAACGTAAGAAAACGGATAAAAACGTAATAAAAACCGATGAAAATGTATTAAAACGGATGAAAACGTATAAAAACGCATGTCAACTTAAGAAAAACAGAATAAAACGTACGAAAATGTATTAAAACGGATAAAAACGTATGACAACTTAAGAAAAAGGGACGAAAACGTATAAAAACGGATAAGAGTATGAAAACGGACGAAAACATATAAAAACGGACGAAAACGTAACTAAAACGGATAAAAACGTACAAAAACGTATGAAAATGTTGGAAAACGGGCGAAAACGTTTAAAAACGGATGAAAACGTATAAAAACGGATGAAAACATATAAAAATGTTAGAAAAACGGACGAAAACATATAAAACGGTCGAAAACGGATGAAAGTGTAAGAAAAGGTATAAAAACGGACAAAAACGCATAAAAACGGATAAAAACATATGGAAACTTTAAATTATAAACAACCGTTATTATTAAGGATAGACGATGCAACGATCTTTAACCAAAGGGGCTAACGTGTAAATGATAACGGAACTCACTTAACACCAGTTAAACTAAAGGACCGGTGGTGTTATTTGTTTACCAACTTAGGAACTACCAGTGCAACTTCAAACTTCGAGGGACGAAGGTTGTCTGTTTTGACAAACCACAGGGACCATCCAAAGGCTTCCAAGGTCATCCATGATCTTCCAAGAGAAGCGTAGAATAATCCGGAATCCCGAACAACCTTGAAAATAATCGCATCGAGTAGGCGGGACGTGACATTTAGCTTATGCTCCTTGGGCCAGGAACGTCTGTCGAGGAACATATAAATCTTTTTGCATTTGAGTTGAATCAGCTTCAACCGGCCACCACCTGAGAAAAGAAGTGAGAGACAGTCCTCTTTCTTTATAAAGTGAATGAAATTATGAACACTAAACTTCTGATTATTTTACTTTATTAACATTGTTGAGCTCTTACTTGAAAAGCATGAAATTGCATGCTTTATCAAATTTAATGCTTGCTTAAATTAACAAGCTGTTAGAATTTCAATATCTTACAAAATCGTAAGTTGTATGGTTCCAAAGAGCTTAAATTTTGATTAAAGTAAAGTTAAGTCTAGCTAGCATTGTTGAATTAGAGATTTAGTTTTGCATGCATAACTAACTTTCTTTTTTGTTTGATCTTGATTAATTTCATAATTTGTTCTTGAGAGTTTCTATTACAAAATAATGGGAAACTTATGGAGAGCTATTCTTTCTCTAGAATAAGAGAGTTATTCTTTCTCTAGAGAACACTTGAAAACATGTTTAGATAGGTTTTTCTAAAATGGGAAACTTATGGAGAACTCATAAAAGGAGTTTTCTAAAACTTAGTTATAAACTTAGAAAACAGGTTTTCCATCTTTCCAAGAAAACTTTTGAAAAAAACCCAATTTGAACGCGTTTTCTATTTTCTTAGGTTTTCTAGAAAAATCTTTCTGGAAAACAGAGGAGTTTTCCATTACTAAACACGCCCGTGGTCCTTTTTACCGCACTCTTAGCCTCTTGTGGTATAAATAAAAGTATGGTTATTGTTTTGTGATGAAAGAAACCGGAGGGGTCGTTATGTGAACTATATCATATCATATGAGCCAATTTTGAGAATATGTTTTACAAAGCCAAGGGAATAACAATGCACCCCCTTTCCAAGACAGATTCATGGATTGATTTCAAGGTAACACTTTATTTATGATTCTATCTATTATACAGATATGTATGTGATTCATCTTAGTACAATAATAATTTACTAAAATCAAGCTTTTCATTTAACATCGATTTCATGGATCTGCCTTGGGTCGTCGGACCCAATCTATTACTACTAGTTTGATGATCCAGAAAACGTATAGTGTGTGTGTGTTTTTTTTTTTTTTAAATCTTCAAAGGGACTGAAGAATATGAATCCGAAAATGATTTTGAAAGTGACGTAGTTAGTATTGCCGTATGTATGTATTACTGCAATAATACAGTCTAATTTTCTCTATTATACCTTCACATGTAGTAGTAGTAGTATATAATAGATTTTTTTTTTTTTTTTTAAAGCAAAAGTAGCATATAATAGTTAAAAATGGTGAATGATTCCAATTGCAGATATCTTGAACTGGATTTAGGATGAGAAGAACTAGACTGATCCCTGAACCACAATTAGACGCTGTTCCACAGATAGATAATATAAAGAAGTCCATTGTAGTCAGTGGCGGAGCCAGAAAATGCGATCACGGGGGGCATTGAGCAATAAGAAGGTTTTTCGTGTAGCACTAAACAAGTCGGGTCGGGTACTCGAGTTTGAATAAAGGCAACAAAACTGTTTTATTTCGATGCAATTATTATAGACTAAAAATTAAGGAAAAACTAAACATATCGAATATCATACAAATTATATTAAAGTGCTTGCCATTTAATGTGACTATTTTATTAAAACTATAACATTTTTAAAAACCGGGCTATGATACGTAATACAACATCACATTTGAATATTTATGAAGCGCATGTCACCTACTTAAACTAATGTATATGATACTGAACTACGGATTAATAAGTTTTGAAAAAAAAAAAAAACTCTTTCACAAAGTAGTATTACTGTAGTATATTAAATAAAAGTGAGATAAAAAAAGATATTATATTAAATTAACTTTATAAATACTTCCTATTATCACTAGCCCCACAACAAAATCATCATCTCTTCACCTTCCCTCTTCCCACTTAACCGGCCTCTTCACCTCCATTGTTTCCGACGAGCAATACAGCCGCAAAAAACAGTTTCCACATTAAAGAGCTCTGCTTTTTGAAAACCTTGAGAATGTAGAGGGCACTCTGACTATTTGCTTGAGGGCACTAGGCCTATTTGTTACCAATATCAATTTTTTTTCCTATGTATTTTGGGTATCTGTAAGAGCTTGATGTTGCCCCCCACTACCTTACATATGGCTCCGCCCCTGCTTGTAGTACACCAATTCGAAGATGATGTTTCCGAGAAGAAAAGGAGGCTGATTCACACATCATGGCAATTAGATGAATACCCGGAGTTGATGCACCTTATACAATCATCTTTGCCTGCTAAAGAAGCAGCTCGTACCTGCGTCTTGTGCAAGTCATGGCTACACGCGTGGTCAACAATTCCTAATATCAGGTTTCCTTTTAAATTTATTTCGCCGCAAACCAAATACGATCTGTTTATGGACCGTAGTCTACTAAGGTATGAAAACAACAACGTGCCCATCGAAACTTTTAATTTTGGAATCACAATCATCAATCAGGGCTCAGCTTCTCTTGCTGAAAAGTGGATCCGCCACGTGTCTTCCAAAACTTGTCTTAAGGAGCTTTCCTTAAACATCTCGGTTTCGGTTGCATCCTTTACATTGCCATCTGAGATATTCTTTAGTGAAAGACTGAAAACAGTAATTATAATAGCAGACGATGTCATGTTTTTCGATTCCCTTAGGATTTCTAGTAATTCTGTGATCAAGTGTGTTTCTCTACGTGTGCTGGACTTACAGTCTGTCTCGATAAGTGATGGGGTACTTCACAACTTACTGAATACTTGTACCCTGCTTGAAAAAGTCAATATTTCTTGTTGCGATGGCTTGAAGACCGTTACAGTTAAAAGCCTTCGTAATCTTAAAGAACTGAAAATACATTCAGTAGACGAAAGCCCTGTTTTGGAGATCAGTGATGTCCCAAGTCTCCGCGAGCTTCGTTACCTCCCAATCCTCTTTCCAATGACGAAGCCTCTATCATTTGATATGGAATCGTTAGGGAGCGTGACACAACTATATGTAGGTGGTATAATACTGGACGATGCATTTTTTGATATTATCAGATCAAAGTTACTTTTCCTCGAGAGTTTGACTCTTGGAATTGGTCATTGGGCGCAGAAAAGCTTGGTTATCACAAGTGGTTCACTCAAGAGGTTGACCGTGCGATTATGGATAGACAAGCAAATCGACATAGAAGTTTATGCTCCAAATTTACTTTTATGCATTTGTGAAGGTGGCAAGCCCATACCCCAACTCTCGTTCCCAATCACTCCTTCCGAGCAGTTTAAGGTTACTGTCATCTAAAGATGTTCAAGTAAGAAATCCTGCTAATGGGAAGCAAGGAGCTTATAAGAGCAGTCGGTGTCGTGTGCTATAGGGCGCGTTATAGCCCCATGGCGCCGACCGACACCCCCCTCGGCATTATAGCCCTCCGCGCCTTCTATTTACGTAACTTTGTTTTATCTACTTTTGTTGTAAATGTTATTCTCAGTGACTGTTAATATGTTCTTCTAAATTTCATATTTCTTAACAAAGCAGCTTTATTTCTGGAGACACTTGTTGTAGGAACTTTTGTTTAACCATCTAATTCGACTTGATGTACTATTAATGGATTATTGAAGGCAGTGGAGAAAGTTAAGGTGTAATGTATTTAAACTTCTTTTTCTGCAAGTATTTTAATGGTTAGTTTGTTTAAGATTCTTACTTGGGTTGTTTCTGTTGGTGATAATTTTGTCTCGAAGCTCACCCATGATCTCGAATTACATTTTCGTTGATTAACTGCTGATGTTGCTTTACAAGTGACCAAATCAAACAGTAGTGTTAGTGTAGTTAGTTGTGACTTGCAAGTTGTAACATATCCTACCTTTAAACCTCACAGGAGTGTAAGCTTGGTACCAAATTATCCCAAGTGAGGGGTGTTTGGGATTGCTTATTGAAAATAGATTATTCGTTTTGAAAACGGATAATAAACGTGGTTTTGAAATATAGTGTTTGGATTTGATTATGCTGTTTGATATCGCAATAATAAGATAATAAGTTTTTTGAGTGTTTGACAAATCAAATTATTTATTAGATTAATAGGTAAAATGACATAAATGGACATTCTTGTGTAAAAAATGAAAGAGGATAGTAGTTGGTAGGGGGTATTTATGTTATTTTCATATGGAGATACAATCAATTCACTTCCACAATATGTAGGCCTCATTACAAATTAAAAATGCGTTTTGTGGCTGCAGGTAACTACATGCAGTTTCAAAATTGCGTTTTCAGTGGGTTGATCAAACGCAAATAATCACTTATCAAGATTCCTTTGCCAAACACTAAATTTTGATTATTCACTTTTTGATATCATGATAAGCAAATAATCCACTTCCAAACGCAAACACAAACACCCGCTTAGTAATTTTCAACATGATGAGGTAGGAGAAAGCCCAAAAAAAAGTCTTTTAATGACTTTTTCCCATTTGATCAATAGCTTTTTTGGATTTGAGGACCTCAAGTCATTGGACCAATAGCTTTCTTGTTACTAACTTACGTCAGTCTTATTATATGATAAAAATAAAACACTAAAAGCTTATAAATTCATATTTTATATTTAAAAATGTATTTGTGTCATAGAAAAGTCTTTAAAAAAGAAGCGTGCCTTTAAATTTTACTAAAATAAAACATTTATCAATTTACATGATTAGTCTAACATGACCAATTTTTGTCTAAACCAACTTTAGAGGATCCTAATCTATAAGCTTGCTAAAACTTTACACCAAAGAAGATGTGGCTTGCTCATGCGTTCACCTGTAGTTGTTTGTGATTAGTTGTTTATAAATTATCATTGTATATTTCGTCTTCAGAAGGAACATATGTTCAAAGAGCTTTGCTACACCCTCCTACCATTTCATCCTACAAATCTTTCTACACACACAACAATATTATATAGTTTTTTACCACTCATTTTCTCTCTGCATTCAAACCGTCAGTTCTGACAAGTGTCAGCATCCTATGAGTAAGCATATTTGTAGGCATATTTTGTAGGAATGTTTAGCATTTCTTATGTTCAAAACTTATGCATTTTTGTGTGTCAACTACACCATCTAAACATTACACGATTAGTTTAGGCATTTTATGAGATGCATTTTTGATTTGTCTCGTCACTCTTCAATTTTAGGTACACTTCTGCATATATATTTAAAAAAAAAAATGTTAAATTACTAAACTTTTAACAACCGAATAAAAATCAAATCTGTGTGTCAAGTAACATTATTTCTACTCCTTTCGTTTCATATTAAGTGTCTACAATGCTATTTTGCGATGTCTCATATTAAGTGTTCACTTTATATTTCAACCAATAAAAATATATTTTAGTGGTATATATGATATTTGATTGGTTAGAAGTGTAGTTAGTGAGATTTATTAAAACTTTATGCATTGTGAAAGTGGATAATTAATATGAAGGTTTGTAAATTATGAAAGTGGCCACTTAATATGGAGTTCATGGAGTATTTGTTTACCCAGGAGATACATAGGTCTAGATTGGCTATCAACATAAAGGGTAATGGTAAAAGAAGAATGCTCAACGAGGCTTGCTATTATTACAAGCTTAGTATATTGATATACAAATGCAACTTGAAAGTCTACTCTAGTAACTCAGTCTGGCTCGAGTTATACTCACTTTTACCTAGCTGATTCAACTAGGTTCCTAGTCGATCTAAAATCTAGGTTCTATGGCAAACTGAAAAGAAAGGAGGAGGCATTTTATAAATAAAAGGCATTTTTGTCTAACAATATTACTATTTTTTAAGTTTTTAAGTTTAATTAAACGTGTTTTGAGTATAAACTAGCTCTCTAACGGTTTTTATCATTTGAATTCTTTTATGTATCTTTTTATGACATTCATATTTCAACTTTATCTACAATCGATTTTGTCAAGCACTACTATACAAAGTACAAACACAATCACAATTACTGTAATAAGTAACAACTCTATCTTACAACTCATTTTACGACTATAATTCACAAACGGCATCCACAACCAGATCTCACAAATACAATTAATCGTTGCAAAGATACCATTTTAGTGTCCAAACAAAAGGTAAGTAAAGGTAATAATAGTTGTTTTATTATTTGAACTACATTATCGTTATTTTATGAGTTTTATGACATAGTGTATGTAAACTTATGACCTGTTCAGTTTGTCTCTCAATCTCACACAACAACACCATAAAACACACAATGTCTTCTTGTATCAACCGTCATATTAACAAAAAAACAATATATTTCTAGTACAACTTTTAAGATGCCAACCTAAAAAATATGCGTTGCATTAACTTTTCTAAGGAGATAATGATGGGCCTGCAGGCTTTTACGTAAAATCCAATTAACAAATGCTGTGATTACAATCAAATTTAGGTCACACGCCCGATAAGAAAATGATTATTTCGAAGATTGGAATTACTAGACATTGTACGCGCGTGATTTATTGAAGCTTTGATAACATCTATAACCTTTTATCTCTAAATTGATATTTTTATTGTTTTGATTCTAAAGGATTTCGTATAAGGTACAGATTATTCTGTTAAAAGAATCAGTACTACTGAGTTATAATTTAGAAAAATGAAGTTCATTTCTAAATGTTGTGTTTTTGGTAAAAAAATATGGGAATAAGATGTATGTAGTTAACTTTGTGTATCTAGGGTTTTTTATGATTATAAAAAATAAATTATTGTTTGCAGAAGTGAAGTCAATGGCAGATTTCAACAAGGATGAGGCGTATAAGGCCCTAGAAATCGCTACAGAAAATACAGAAAACTGATGGGTTGAGGTTGTTTGGAGAGGGGTGCGCGTCCGAGTTTCTAAAATTGAAGATGATATTGCTGAAATTGAAGCTAGTTATAGTAAAGATCTTGTTTTTGACCTTGGCGCTCGTGCCAGAGTAGCCAAAGATTTCCTTGGTTATCGTGAAGCTCTCGCCCATGCAGCTGCTGAATGTGATGCTCTCGCCCGGTCTCTTGATGGAATTATCCATTCTAGTGAACTTCAGGCTGACCTTCAAAATAAAAAGGCTGTCTTTCAAAATAAAAAGGCTGCCTTTGAAGCTCTACTTGGCAGAGATATTCTTGTTGACCATGAAGCTCCCGCCCAGGCAGTTGCTGAAATTAAAGCTGCATGGGAAGCTGTGGTTGGCATATATGCTGCCCCTGAATATACAGCTCCCGCCACTTTTGATGGAATGATCTCTTCTTTGAATACCGTAAGTTCTTGATCTTGGCTTAATATTAGATTCAATATTCTCATTGCATGTTTTAGTGTTTTTGATGCTCATTTTTGAAGTTTAAGTGAATGATCTGCGTAGTTATTCTTTATGTTACTCGTTAAATTGATATTTCGTGCTCTTAATGTGTGTTTTCTGTTTGACGCATTATACTGGCTGTTACTTGAAGTCTTGATCAACACTAAGTAATTGAACTTCCATAATATTCGTTGTTGATTATGTTTATGTACGAAGTTAAGTGTTCGGTATTTTATATTCCAAGCATATTAAAAAATAACTCAAAAAGATGTTTCTTGTTAATGGTCTACTTGTTATCGCATTTTTAAAAATTTAAGGTCCGGGTATGTTACTCCAACAATTGATGCGGAATATGTGAATCATAATAATACTATAAACACATAAACACAAAGATCACGCAGCGGAATGGATCTACAATAACATATAATTAATTAACTAAATTTAAATAGATGCGTACCTTTTCAATTCCTAGCAAGAACAAGGAATCGGATCTACAAGAACAAGATAAACCCTAATTAGGGTTTAATGGAGATCGACTACTATGTAGTTGAATAGGGCAATTCACCAACAAGCTAAAGTAAGCTTGTCCTTCGTTCTTGTACACACGTATTACTAGCGTCTCAAAGTGAAAAGCTAGATTCATGCATCACAAATAAAACATCACAACACCTAGGGTTTGATGTTCTAAATATTACATGATCGAATCCCATCACTGTTCGTCAAGAACATAGAATAAAAGAATAAATAAGTTAACATGCATCTACACATGCATATGAATTATACGAATATAATAATATGTAGACATGTGCATGTTCCTTTTACTATATGTATAGTTGTCAGTGATTGGAAGGAAAAAGTGAACCGATTAAAAAATTGGTTTAGGGATATATTGTGTTGATCGATTCATAAAACAAGAGGCAAGGGTTGCTTTTATAGCAATAAAACTTGTCCTTCAAGTTTTATTCTCCACCTCCTCATGTTTCATAAAACGACACTAAACCCCCTCCATTTTCTTTGTTCGATCATATAAATATTTGTGATTTAATAATTAATTATATATTAATTATTAATTCATTGAGACTCATACGTAATGTGTGCAATCCCGAAGTTTCGGGTTCGAAACTGGACATACAAATATTAATAAATAATCCATAAACTCTAACAGCTCCCACTTGGATATTCATTAATATAGTAATGACATGGGTCAGTCTAGCTTAACCTTCCCAATGCCCCCAGCTTGATCCGAGTATGGTTTTTCTGGAAAAACCACGTGATGAATTTAATCATCATACTTATCCTTTTGTTTCTAATACCGCGTTAATATGGATATGGATCTTGGTCATTCCATAATTAACAATAGTTTCTCGTTTATAGTTAATTGATCAAGATTACCAAAACATCTGAACGTCTTCCAGATAGACTTTGGGTGCGGCCGCACAAACATCTTGTTAACCCTACGAGGGGCCCAGCAGTATTATACTTCAAAACAAATTTGAAGGAACAAATCCTTTATTGACTACGAGCGTGACCCTTGAACTTTGCATCACCTCCGAAAATAGCCCTTATAACCACCTTTTACGGATAGCGTTAGACTACCTTACAGAAAATGAGCTACATCCTCGGCAATCACCTGGTATCTCAAGTCTGAGGATAAATATTCATGATTTACTTAATGACGACGATCCATAAAGTATAATCATGTAGTTGGGATAAGTCCTATATTCAATTTATTCAATATTGAATATCATGTGACATTGGTGTCTCAACCTTACAGTGCATTCTACCAATCCTCACATTTGTCTTTATTTAATGATATTCCCATATCATTAATCGACAATGGACAATTTAGAATAACATAAGTTATTCACGGATTTAAACATGCAAATACAGGATACAATATTATAAATGATAATAAACGTTATCCGCACTTTATTTCATTAAAATAATATTGCTTTAATATCCCTTATCCAAATACTAACTAGATCAATGCATGATAATTCTCATTAATGAATTATGCCACAAGTCTGTTCCACATACTTGTTGACAAGGCATAAATCAACTAATGTTGATCTATTGGAATTTTGAGAATACTTATTTCAATAATGAAATACTTGTATGTGTGCATTCATCTATCTAGATATTGCCACATACTTCATAAAATGCGTGACATCCTCATGCACGAATTTATGACAATTAAACTACCAAACCTTTGTAGTTAAAGTATTCTAATTCTTTATGTATAATGCAACTATGCTCATATTGAGCACAACTAGTATACATGGTCTCCTAATAAGGATGAGCTCCCACCATGACTAGTATTGAGTGTCATCTCAATCTTACTAGCATCATTGTATCAAACAACAATATGCTCTTTTAAAGTTCCGTAAACTTTTAACATTCATCGTGTAATGTTTGATATCTTCAAATCCTTCAAGATTTGACCACAATATCAATCAGGCAACAATATGCCATATGGTTCTTATTTAGAATTTTGGAACAAATCCAGGCTAAGGATGTAAATTCTAAAATATATCCATTACACTTAGTTATCTAATAATTTATAATTAGATACTAATGTTGTCAATCATCTTGCATCCAAGCATGATACAACAAGCAACATGATGTACATGAATAATCCTTTCGTCAACCTTAGATTTATTCATGTCATATCTTTTCAAAGATATGTTTCTATCTAGATCTTCTAATAGAATATCATGTTCTTTTAGAATCAGTTATTTTTACCGCTTATGTTTATGATAATAAACATATATTCCAAGGTCTTATTTTCTAAATTTCTACGTGAAGTTTAATTCCAAACTAAGACTTAACATTTAATATCAACGTCAATGGAATGTTACTTCCCATATGTTATACAACATATATGAAATAAGAAAATAAATACATTACTCCCACTAGCTTTCAGGAATATCAAGAAATATCTTAATTTTAATTATAAATCAAACTAGATTTAATAACTAAAAATAAGTATATCTTCTAGATGCATGCATTAATCCATTCACAAATGATTTGCATTTTGTATACTACTAAAGATTATTTCGAATTCAAACACTCCTTTCAATTACTTTTCGTCCTCGCTCAAGTAATTATTAAAGAAAAAGTTTTGATATTCCATTATTAACTTCATATAAATGAAACTAATAATGACAATCATAATCTTTATATATTTAATGTGCTTCGAAAGAATCTCAATCACATTTAATTGCTTAATTGCGATTGATAATCTTTTCACATATTAAATATGTATACAAATTTTGTCCATATGATTTCTACACAAGAATTTTAAATCACTAGGATTTTCATTTCCTTTGTAGAAATTCATTTTCATTCTATAGTGTAACTATAGAGTTTAAGATCAACTACGTTTCCAAACTAGTTATCTTCTTGGACTGCATCTAATTATTCATAGTATGAGTAATTTGCCAAATAACATTTGCAATTTATTAACAGGCATATCACTATCCTGTAACTCATAACCCTCAACATATTCTACAAATATTTGAGATACCCTTACGGATCTATGAATAAGAATTCCATCATCTTTGAGATTTAACACTAACATGTTAAATCCTCATTACGATTTTGCTAGCGTATTTAGAAGATTATGTATCTTGTAATTTTTTATCTTTTGAAGATAAAACTCCCACTCGCCTTTTGCAATTTATAGATTACCTATAAATGCTTAGCAAATAGAGCAACACAAACTTGTTCTCTTTTGGGACTTTACATATACAAATTGACAGTTCTTAATATTAATTTGTTAATAACCTACCCAACAAGTAGTTTAACAAATTCTGAACTTCAATTTTAAGACTTAATGTGATTGATCACATTCCATATTAAATGGTGTCTTATTGATCTTCTAGGTTGGAGTCTTAATTGAGTATATTCAATTCATACTCAATTTTCTAACCTTGATATCTTTAGGAAGATTAGAAGATATAGTTATCTTTAATCAAACAATATAAACAAAAAGTTTGATTCTCCTAACTGAACATACCATAAACACTATGTATTTCATTAGGATTAATATTGTAAGTCATTCTTACAATATATAAGATAAATATATATCGTTTTGGCTTACCTATTTACCAACTAAATCAACTTAATGGTAAAATAGATTTTTCTAGCCAGTTGCATGCTTTATAACTTAAGTGCCCTTTTGATCAAGTCACTTAATTTCTATGTCTTACCAAAAAGACATAAACTGTTATAATCCCAATCTATGTTATAAGTCATTAATTAACTTCATGACTTCTTGTATATGTCTAAACATAACAAGTTAACGTCTTACTTCAGTATAAGTCTTATAGCAATAAAAGACTTCATGTTTATATCTACAATATAAACATGTATAACTAAAGTAATTATAAAACCCACAACTTGGTTTCAATAGTATTTCAAGTTAATTTATTACTTCATATATTTATGTCATTCCAAGAATACATAAACATCTAAATATGAAGTAGTATAAGATTACTTCATTTATTTATGTCATTACAACAATACATAAATATTCTCATTAGAAGTAGTCTTATTATCATATTGACACTTGTTCTAATAATTATCTAATTTTAGAAACTTGTAAATTAACATAGTTTCATTTCATCAGTCGAGGCTGATAATGATGAAAGTATGTAATTTACCTTGTCATTAATATCTAGTAATGAAAGTAGATATTAACTTCAAGTGTTCCATAAATTAGAATGTGTATAAAACACATTAGAACATTGATCTCTTACTTTACAGTCAAGAGATCCCTTTAAATCATATTCCTTTATGTTGTTGCTTGCACATAATAAGATCTCTCCCACTTGTGCATGGAACAACATCACGTATCGAATAAACAACACGTCAATAGTTTTCTTATTTGATCAATATGATTGTGTCATAGATATAAGTAGATATAGAATCACCTCGTCTAGTAAGAAAACGTACACGACTATCCTTAATACCACAAGTGTCTATAATTGGAAAGTAATCACCTCAAGAAATTCTAGAGATAATCCGGGTAACTACCAAGACTTGTAGCTCCCACTGAATTTAAGATCACTGCATGAACTCATTATTCAGTAATTTCAGCACTATGCTCCCACTGGCTTTGACAACATTGTAAGTGTTGCATTACTAGTAAAAGCAAATAGCGTGCTGTTTACTTTCCTACACCCTTGATGAATTCCTTACGTAATACTACTAAGGTACTCAAGGAATGTATTCTACTTTGTAAATGATGGAATATCCATCAATGCAATTAACTTGAAAGAATTGGGTATGCAATTTCTTCCTTAGTTAGGTCTACCATCCACATCATGGTATGTAGCACCTTTAAATGGCTAAGGCATAATAACTAGATCAAACATTCTAGTTTGCCTTTTACCAATTTTGCGGTAATTAGTCTAGTTTCTAATTTAATAACTCCTAACCATGCAATTTCTTAAGAAATTCGCCATGAGTTATTTCTTAGAATTTAGACGATTCCAATTTTCCTATTATACCTTTCTCACTCATGAAAAGGAATAGGATTAAGTCTCACTCTTCACACGGAAAGTGGACTCGGTCTATTCTTTTCAGCAAAAATTGACTCTATCCAAAACCCCTACGGGTGTAGATCAATTTACTACTAAAAGAATATCCCATGTTTACGGTTTTAACGTTGCATTAAATACTTTAAAAGAATTTTCAAAATTCAATTTAGTATTATTGATAATAACTTTTCAAGAAAATTAAACACCCATGGTAAATAAAATTTCACCATTTAATTTTCATTGAAAATTAGGATCCAAATTGACGCCGTTTCATCACATCAGCTTTGGCTGCTAGCAATGAAAGTGCTCAATAAGGTACGGGATCACCCAATTGCCAATATCCAATTGCAATTCCTAGAAATCTTGGGACTTACATTATATTGCCAACCTCGGTTGCAAAATGTAAGCATGTTTCATCCCCAAATCTTTATGCCTTGGCGCCGTTCCATTACATCAGCTTTGGCTGCTAGTAATGAAAGTGCCCAATTAAGTTTAACCAACTTAAGAAACAGTAAATTGACGTCGGTTTATTGCATTCAGCTTTGGCTGCTAGCAATAAAGTACTCAATTTACCCTTAGATGACCACCCTTTGAACATCAACATTCAGCTTTGGCTGCTAGTGATGTAGGATGAAACCTTAGGTGTTTCTTTTTATAGTTGGGTGGCATATTACTTAAATTTATCAGGGTAATAAATTTTGATGTGTTAAATCAAAAAATATGTACAAAGATGTCATGCATTCATCTTTGTATCATATATGTTTTCAAAAACAAAACCGTTTACTCATTCGTAAGCTCAAATCATCAAAGTTTTTAATTGAGGCATTGAGCAAATTACAACATTGCCTTAAGATGCTTCGTAGTTTTTCATGGTGTACTTGGTAAGTCTATTATTGACGCACAGGCGAGCGGAGGGACGACAGCCGCCGAAGCTGGTTAAAACCGTGCCCCTCTAAGGTCACAATTTAATGTGAACCAACCTTAAACCCACTTTATAGTTTGTCAATAATATGTCCGCCGCTTATATGGTCGAACAAGGAAATATGAGGGGGTTAAGTGTCATATATTGGAACTTGAGGAGGTGTTGGACTCAAACTTGGAGAGCAAGTTTGAAGTGCATATAAACACCTCAAAGCTTCATATGATCGAAAGACTTAAAATATCCCTAACCGATTTACATCAGTTCTTTAGCTTCTTCCACCCACTGACATTTATTATCACGTACAGTAAAGGAGTAATATAATTATATCTTGCATGTGCATGTGTACTTTGTATGCATGCGAATATGCATGGTTATTAATTCACTCTTTTATCTTTGATATGCATACGTACAGTTGGGGTATCGATTTGACCGTGTATTATTTAGAACATCAAACCCTAGGTGTTGTGATGTTTTATTTGTGATACATGAACCTAGCTTTTCACATTGAAACGCTACTAATACGTGTGTACAAGAACGGAGTACAAGCTTACTTTAGCTTGTGGTGACTTGCCCTATTCGACCTTTATAAAGTCGATCCATCCTTAAACCCAATTGGGGTTTATCTTGTTCTTGTAGATCCGATTCCTTGTTCTTGCTAGGAATCGAAAAAGGTACGCATCTATTTAGTTTTTATGCTAATTAATTATATGTTATGTAGATCTATCCGCTGCGCACACTTGTGATGTTTATGTGTTTATAGACTTGTGTGATTCACATATTCCAACAGTGGCATCATGAGCCGCGTTTTTAACATGTAATTGATTACATAAAACCTTAAAAATTGAATCTTTAATTAGATACATGCAATTAATGATCTAGGGTTTTTTTTTGTTGAAAACCCTAATTAGGGTCGACACCCTATAATTAAAATTTAGGGTTTTAGTTTTTGTAGAAAACTTGTAGAAAACCCTAGGATTGCATGCAATTTTTAGGGATTAATTAATGAGTACCTTATGTGACGTCGTTAATTAATTAATCAGATTGCGTACAGGATATATTGACATGATAATATGTGTTAACATGATTATATGTGCAATATGAGATCCATGACAAAATCTTGCATATTTTGTCATGGAATGGTTTGTTTGATTTTGTATTGAATTATTTGCTACATGATTTAAATAAATCTTAAATTGGGGAAGACCTCAATATATATTAATTAATAAGTTATGTGCAATGTGGTATCTAACTAACCAAAACTTACGCGGCCAAGTTATTTGGTGTCTGTGAACCATTGGGCACAATGAGCTCGAAAACCAATGGGAGTTTTGTTAGTTACATACATTTAAAATTTCACATAGAATTAATATTAGGATTTATTGAAAAAGGTTTGCATGTGGCTATATGATATCGTGGATGATCATATATTTGTTATTATGTGTTTATTTTTTATTTTTTTTGTAATTACTTGATCTTTTGTGTTTATATATTATGATAGATTGCAACACATAAGAGGGTAATTTTCATAATAAAAATAAATAAGACTAATAACTATGAAACCTTTGTGGTAAATCCTTTTATTGCAAAGTCTTATGTGCCGACAGTGGTTCGCTTCGCACGGTAATTTGCTCCCAGGCGAGACTAGCAATAATAAATTTACCACATAAAATTGTTTTAGCAAGAAAATCATATGCTTTTTTAGTTGATTGATTGCGACTGTACTAAGTGGTCGAAGCGGCGGACCTAAAATTGGCAAACTAAAAAGTGGGTTCTAGGTTGGTTCGCATTAAATTGTGACCTTAGAGGGGCACGGTTTTAACCAGCTTCGGCGGCTGTCGTCCCTACGCCCGCCTGTGCGTCAATTTTAGACTTACCAAGTACACCACGATAAATACGAAGCATCTTAAGGCAAAGCTGTAAGTTTTTCAGCGCCTCAATTAAAAACTTTGATGGTTTGAGCTACGAATGAGTAAACGGTTTTGTTTTTGAAAACATATATGATACAAAGATGAATGCATGACATCTTTGTACATATTTTTTAACTACAAAAAGAAACACCTAAGGTTTCATCCTACATCACTAGCAGCCAAAGCTGAATGTTGATGTTCAAAGGGTGGTCATCTAAGGGTAAATTGAGTACTTTATTGCTAGCAGCCAAAGCTGAATGCAATAAACCGACGTCAATTTACTGTTTCTTAAGTTGGTTAAACTTAATTGGGCACTTTCATTACTAGCAGCCAAAGCTGATGTAATGGAACGGCGCCAAGGCATAAAGATTTGGGGATGAAACATGTTTACATTTTGCAACTGATGTTGGCAATATAATGTAAGTCCCAAGATTTCTAGGAATTGCAATTGGATATTGGCAATTGGGTGATCCCGTACCTTATTGAGCACTTTCATTGCTAGCAGCCAAAGCTGATGTGATGAAACGGCGTCAATTAGGATCCTAATTTTCAATGAAAATTAAATGGTGAAATTTTTATTTTACCGTGGGTGTTTAATTTTCTTGAAAAGTTATTATCAATAATACTAAATTGAATTTTGAAAATTCTTTTAAAGTATTTAATGCAACGTTAAAACCGTAAACATGGGATATTCTTTTAGTAGTAAATTGATCTACACCCGTAGGGGTTTTGGATAGAGTCAATTTTTGCTGAAAAGAATAAACCGAGTCCACTTTCCGTGTGAAGAGTGAGACCTAAACCTATTCCTTTTCATGGATGAGAAAGGCATAATAGGAAAATTAGAATTGTCTAAATTCTAAGAAATAACTCATGGCGAATTCTTAAGAAATTGCATGGTTAGGAGTTATTAAATTAGAAACTAGACTAATTACCACAAAATTGGTAAAAGGCAAACTAGAATGTTTGATCTAGTTATTATGCTTTAACCATTTAAAGGTGCTACATACCATGATGGGGATGGTAGACCTAACTAAGGAAGAAATTGCATACCCAATTCTTTCAAGTTAATTGCATTGATGGATATTCCATCATTCACAAAGAAGAATACATTCTTTGAAGTACCTTAGTATGTATTACGTAAGGGATTCATCAAAGGTGTAGGAAAGTAAACAGCACGCTATTTGCTTTTACTGGTAATGCAACACTTACAATGTTGTCAAACCCAATGGGAGCATTGTGTTGTAATTACTGAATAATGAGTTCATGCAGTGATCTTAAATTCAGTGGGAGCTACAAGTCTTGGTATCCTAATATCCTGACAGTAACTCAGATTATCTCTAGAATTTCTTGAGATGATTACTTTCCAATTATAGACACTTGTGGTATTAAGGATAGTCGTGTACGTTTCCTTACTAGACGAGGTGATTCTATATCTACTTATACCTATGACACAAATCATATTGGTCACATAAGCAAAGTATTGACGTATTGTTTATTCGATACGTGATGTTGTTCCATGCACAAGTGGGAGGGATCTTATTGTGTGCAAGCAACAACATAAAGGAATATGATTTAAAGGGATCTCTTGACTGTAAGGTAAGAGATCAATGTTCTAATGTGTTTTATACACATTCTAATTTATGGAACACTTGAAGTTAATATCTACTTTCATTACTAGATATTAATGACAAGGTAAATTACATACTTTCATCATTATCAGCCTCGACTGATGAAATGAAACTATGTTAATTTACAAGTTTCTAAAATTAGATAATTATTAGAACAAGTGTCAATATGATAATAAGACTACTTCTAATGAGAATATTTATGTATTGTTGTAATGACATAAATAAATGAAGTAATCTTATACTACTTCATATTTAGATGTTTATGTATTCTTGGAATGACATAAATATATGAAGTAATAAATTAACTTGAAATACTATTGAAACCAAGTTGTGGGTTTTATAATTACTTTAGTTATACATGCTTATATTGTAGATATAAATATGAAGTCTTTTATTGATATAAGAGTTATAACAAAGTAAGACGTTATCTTGTTATGTTTTTTTTAATTAAGACATATACAATGAGTCATTGAGTTGATCAATGATTTGTAACGTAAATTGGGATTATAACAGCTTATGTCTTTTTGGTAAGACATAGAAATTAAGTGACTTGATCAAAAGGGCACTTAAGTTATAAAGCATGCAACTGGCTAGAAAAATCTATTTTACCATTAAGTTGATTTAGTTGGTAAATAGGTAAGCCAAAACGATATATATTTATCTTATATATTGTAAGAATGACTTACAATATTAATCCTAATGAAATACATAGTGTTTATGGTATGTTCAGTTGGGAGAATCAAACTCTTGTTATATTGTTTGATTTAAGATAACTATATCTTCTTCTCTTCCTAAAGATATCAAGGTTAGAAAATTGAGTATGGATTAGATATACTCAATTAAGACTCCAACCTAGAAGATTAATAAGACACCATTTAATATGGAATGTGATCAATCACATTAAGTCTTAAAATTGAAGTTCAGAATTTGTTAAACTACTTGTTGAGTAGGTTATTAACAAATTAAGGTTATAAACTGTCAATATGTATTTGTAAAGTCCCAAAAGAGAACAAGTTTAGTGTTGCTCTATTTGCTAAGCATTTATAGGTAATCTATAAATTGCAAAAGGCGAGTGGGAGTTTTATCTTCAAAAGATAAAAATTACATGATACATAATCTTCTAAATATGCTAGCAAAATCATAATGAGGATTTAACATGTTAGTGTTAAATCTCAAGATGATGGAATTCTTATTCATAGATCCGCAAGGATATCTCAAATATTTGTAGAATACGTTGAGGGTTATGAGTTACAGGATCGTGATATGCCTGTTAATAAATTACAAATGTTATTTGGTAAATTACTCATACTATGAATAACAAGATGCAGTCCAAAAGATAACTAGTTTGGAAACGTAGTTAATCTTGAACTCTATAATTACACTATAGAATGGAAATGAATTTCTGCAAAGGAAATGAAAATCCTAGAGATTTAAATTCTTGTGTAGAAATCATAATGGACAAATTTGTATACATATTTAATATGTGAAAAGATTATCAATCACAATTAAGCAATTAAATGTGATTGATATTCTTTCTAAGCACATTAAATATATAAAGATTATGATTGTCATTATTAGTTTCATTTATATGAAATTAATAATGGAATATCAAAACTCTTTCTTGGATAATTACTTGAGCGAGGACGAAAAGTAATTGAAAGGAGTGTTTGAATTCGAAATAATCTTTAGTAGTATACAAAATGCAAATCATTTGTAAATGGATTAATGCATGCATCTAGAAGATATACTTATTTTAGTTATTAAATCTAGGTTGATTTATAATTAAAATTAAGATATTTCTTAATATTCCTGAAAGCTAGTGGGAGTGATGTATTTATTTTCTTATTTCATATATGTGGTATAACATATGGGAAGTAACATTCCATTGACGATAACATTAAATGTTAAGTCTTAGTTGGGAATGAAACTTCACATAGAAAATAAAACCTTGAAGTATATGTTTATTTGATCATAAACATAAGCGGTAAATAATTGATTCTAAAAGAACATGATATTCTATTTAGAAGGTAAAAATAGAAACATATCTTTGGAAAGATATGACATGAACAAAATCTAAGTTTGAAACAAGGATTTTTCATGTACATCATGTTGCCTGTTGTATCATGCTTGGATGCAAGATGATTGACAACATTAGTATCTAATTATAAATTATTAGATAACTAAGTGTAATGGATATGTTTTAGAATTTACATCCTTAGCCTGGATTTGCTCCAAAATTCTAAATATGAACCATA
Organism: Artemisia tridentata subsp. tridentata; assembly: GCA_021014915.2. Taxonomy (NCBI): domain Eukaryota; kingdom Viridiplantae; phylum Streptophyta; class Magnoliopsida; order Asterales; family Asteraceae; genus Artemisia; species Artemisia tridentata. Next base: position 270,324,228 of record CP139503.1, read on the forward strand.
TGGCAAGTTATTGCTTGATTGATATTATGGTCAAATCTTGAAGGATTTGAAGATATCAAACATTACACGATGGATATTAAAGTTTACAGAACTTTAAAAGAGCATATTGTTGTTTGGATACAATGATGCTAGTAAGATTGAGATGACACTCAATACTAGTCATGGTGGGAGCTCATTCTTATTAGGAGACCATGTATACTAGTTGTGCTCAATATGAGCATAGTTGCATTATACACAAAGAATTAGAATGCTTTAACTACAAGGTTTGGTAGTTTAATTGTCATAAATTTGTGCATGAGGATGTCACGCATTTTATGAAGTATGTGGCAATATCTAGATAGATGAATGCACACATACAAGAATTTCATTATGAAATAAGTATTCTCAAAATTCCGATAGATCAACATTAGTTGATTTATGCCTTGTCAACAAGTATGTGGAACATGACTTGTGGCATAATTCGCTAATAAGAATTGTCATGCATTGATCTAGTTAGTAATTGGATAAGGGATGTTAAGCAATATTATCTTAATGAAATAAAGTGTGGATAACGTTTATTCTCATTAATAATATTGTATCCTATATTTGCATGTTTAAATCCGTGAATAACTTATGTTATTCTAAATAGTCCGTTGTCAATTAATAATATGGGAATATTATTAAACTAAGACAAATGTGAGGATTGGTAGAATGGACTGTAGGTTGAGACACCAATATCACATGATATTCAATATTGGATAAATTGAATATAGGACTTATCCCAACCACATGATTATACTTTATGGATCGTCGTCATTAAGTAAATCATGAATATTTATCCTCAGACTTGAGATACCAGGTGACTGCCGAGGATGTAGCTCATTTTCTGTAAGGTAGTCTAACGCTATCCGTAACAGGTAGTTATAAGGGCTATTTTCGGAGGTGATGCAAAGTTCGAGGGTCACGCTCGTAGTCAATAAAGGATTTGTTCCTTCAAATTTGTTTTGAAGTATAATACTGCTGGGCCCCTCGTAGGGTTGACAAGATGTTTGTGTGGCCACACCCAAAGTCTATCTGGAAGACGTTCAGATGATTTGGTAATCTTGATCAATTAATAATAACGAGAAACAGAATAGTTAATTATGGAATGACCTTGATCCATATCCATATTAATGCGGTATTAGAAACAAAATGATAAGTATGATGATAATATCATCACGTGGTTTTTCCAGGAAAACCATACTCGGTTCAGGCTGGGGGCATTGGGATCTGTTAAGCTAGACTAGCCCATGTCATTACAATATTAATCGTTATCCAAGTGGGAGCTGTTAGAGTTTGTGTTTAACGGATTAATATATGTATGTCCGGTTTCGAACACGAGACTTCGGGATTGCACACATTACGTATGAGTCTCAATGTATTAATAATTAATATAATGATTTATGATTAATTATTAAATCACAAATATTTATATGGTCAAACAAGGAAATATGAGGGGGTTAAGTGTCATATATTGGAACTTGAGGAGGTGTTGGACTCAAACTTGGAGAGCAAGTTTGAAGTGCATATAAACACCTCAAAGCTTCATATGATCGACAGACTTAAAATATCCCTAACCGATTTACATCAGTTCTTTAGCTTCTTCCACCCACAGACATTTATTATCACGTACAGTAAAGGAGTAATATAATTATATCTTGCATGTGCATGTGTACTTTGTATGCATGCGAATATGCATGGTTATTAATTCACTCTTTTATCTTTGATATGCATACGTACAGTTGGGGTATCGATTCGACCGTGTATTATTTAGAACATCAAACCCTAGGTGTTGTGATGTTTTATTTGTGATACATGAACCTAGCTTTTCACATTGAAATGCTACTAATACGTGTGTACAAGAACGGAGTACAAGCTTACTTTAGCTTGTGGTGACTTGCCCTATTCGACCTTAATAAAGTCGATCCATCCTTAAACCCAATTAGGGTTTATCTTGTTCTTGGAGATCCGATTCCTTGTTCTTGCTAGGAATCGAAAAAGGTACGCATCTATTTAGTTTTTATGTTAATTAATTATATGTTATGTAGATCTATCCGCTGCGCATACTTGTGATGTTTATGTGTTTATAGACTTGTGTGATTCACATATTCCAACAGTGGCATCATGAGCCGCGTTTTTAACATGTAATTGATTACATAAAACCTTAAAAATTGAATCTTTAATTAGATACATGCAATTAATGATCTAGGGTTTTTTTTTGTTGAAAACCCTAATTAGGGTCGACACCCTATAATTAAAATTTAGGGTTTTAGTTTTTGTAGAAAACTTGTAGAAAACCCTAGGATTGCATGCAATTTTTAGGGATTAATTAATGAGTACCTTATGTGACGTCGTTAATTAATTAATTAGATTGCGTACAGGATATATTGACATGATAATATGTGTTAACATGATTATATGTGCAATATGGGATCCATGACAAAATCTTGCATATTTTGTCATGGAATGGTTTGTTTGATTTTGTATTGAATTATTTGCTACATGATTTAAATAAATCTTAAATTGTGGAAGACCTCAATATATATTAATTAATAAGTTATGTGCAATGTGGTATCTAACTAACCAAAACTTACGCGGCCAAGTTATTTGGTGTCTGTGGACCATTGGGCACAATGAGCTCGAAAACCAATGGGAGTTTTGTTAGTTACATACATTTAAAATTTCACATAGAATTAATATTAGGATTTATTGAAAAAGGTTTGTATGTGGCTATATGATATCATGGATGATCATATATTTGTTATTATGTGTTTATTTTTTATTTTTTTTGTAATTACTTGATCTTTTGTGTTTATATATTATGATGGATTGCAACACATAAGAGGGTAATTTTCATAATAAAAATAAATAAGACTAATAACTATGAAACCTTTGTGGTAAATCCTTTTATTGCAAAGTCTTATGTGCCGACAGTGGTTCGCTTCGCACGGTAATTTACTCCCAGGCGAGACTAGCAATAATAAATTTACCACATAAAATTGTTTTAGCAAGAAAATCATATGCTTTTTTAGTTGATTGATTGCGACTGTACTAAGTGGTCGAAGCGGCGGACCTAAAATTGGCAAACTAAAAAGTGGGTTCTAGGTTGGTTCGCATTAAATTGTGACCTTAGAGGGGCACGGTTTTAACCAGCTTCGGCGGCTGTCGTCCCTACGCCCGCCTGTGCGTCAATTTTAGACTTACCAAGTACACCACGATAAATACGAAGCATCTTAAGGCAATGTTGTAATTTGTTCAACGCCTCAATTAAAAAATTTGATGATTTGAGCTACGAATGAGTAAACGGTTTTGTTTTTGAAAACATATATGATACAAAGATGAATGCATGACATCTTTGTACATATTTTTTAACTACAAAAAGAAACACCTAAGGTTTCATCCTACATCACTAGCAGCCAAAGCTGAATGTTGATGTTCAAAGGGTGGTCATCTAAGGGTAAATTGAGTACTTTATTGCTAGCAGCCAAAGCTGAATGCAATAAACCGACGTCAATTTACTGTTTCTTAAGTTGGTTAAACTTAATTGGGCACTTTCATTACTAGCAGCCAAAGCTGATGTAATGGAACGGCGCCAAGGCATAAAGATTTGGGGATGAAACATGTTTACATTTTGCAACTGATGTTGGCAATATAATGTAAGTCCCATGATTTCTAGGAATTGCAATTGGATATTGGCAATTGGGTGATCCCGTACCTTATTGAGCACTTTCATTGCTAGCAGCCAAAGCTGATGTGATGAAACGGCGTCAATTAGGATCCTAATTTTCAATGAAAATTAAATGGTGAAATTTTTATTTTACCGTGGGTGTTTAATTTTCTTGAAAAGTTATTATCAATAATACTAAATTGAATTTTGAAAATTCTTTTAAAGTATTTAATGCAACGTTAAAACCGTAAACATGGGATATTCTTTTAGTAGTAAATTGATCTACACCCGTAGGGGTTTTGGATAGAGTCAATTTTTGCTGAAAAGAATAAACCGAGTCCACTTTCCGTGTGAAGAGTGAGACCTAAACCTATTCCTTTTCATGGATGAGAAAGGCATAATAGGAAAACTAGAATTGTCTAAATTCTAAGAAATAACTCATGGCGAATTCTTAAGAAATTGCATGGTTAGGAGTTATTAAATTAGAAACTAGACTAATTACCGCAAAATTGGTAAAAGGCAAACTAGAATGTTTGATCTAGTTATTATGCTTTAACCATTTAAAGGTGCTACATACCATGATGGGGATGGTAGACCTAACTAAGGAAGAAATTGCATTCCCAATTCTTTCAAGTTAATTGCATTGATGGATATTCCATCATTCACAAAGAAGAATACATTCTTTGAAGTACCTTAGTATGTATTACGTAAGGGATTCATCAAAGGTGTAGGAAAGTAAACAGCACGCTATTTGCTTTTACTAGTAATGCAACACTTACAATGTTGTCAAACCCAGTGGGAGCATTGTGTTGTAATTACTGAATAATGAGTTCATGCAGTGATCTTAAATTCAGTGGGAGCTACAAGTCTTGGTATCCTAATATCCTAACAGTAACTCAGATTATCTCTAGAATTTCTTGAGATGATTACTTTCCAATTATAGACACTTGTGGTATTAAGGATAGTCGTGTACGTTTCCTTACTAGACGAGGTGATTCTATATCTACTTATACCTATGACACAAATCATATTGGTCACATAAGCAAAGTATTGACGTGTTGTTTATTCGATACGTGATGTTGTTCCATGCACAAGTGGGAGGGATCTTATTGTGTGCAAGCAACAACATAAAGGAATATGATTTAAAGGGATCTCTTGACTGTAAGGTAAGAGATCAATGTTCTAATGTGTTTTATACACATTCTAATTTATGAAACACTTGAAGTTAATATCTACTTTCATTACTAGATATTAATGACAAGGTAAATTACATACTTTCATCATTATCAGCCTCGACTGATGAAATGAAACTATGTTAATTTACAAGTTTCTAAAATTAGATAATTATTAGAACAAGTGTCAATATGATAATAAGACTACTTCTAATGAGAATATTTATGTATTGTTGTAATGACATAAATAAATGAAGTAATCTTATACTACTTCATATTTAGATGTTTATGTATTCTTGGAATGACATAAATATATGAAGTAATAAATTAACTTGAAATACTATTGAAACCAAGTTGTGGGTTTCATAATTACTTTAGTTATACATGCTTATATTGTAGATATAAATATGAAGTCTTTTATTGATATAAGACTTATAACAAAGTAAGACGTTATCTTGTTATGTTTTTTTTAATTAAGACATATACAATGAGTCATTGAGTTGATCAATGATTTGTAACGTAAATTGGGATTATAACAGCTTATGTCTTTTTGGTAAGACATAGAAATTAAGTGACTTGATCAAAAGGGCACTAAAGTTATAAAGCATGCAACTGGCTAGAAAAATCTATTTTACCATCAAGTTGATTTAGTTGGTAAATAGGTAAGCCAAAACGATATATATTTATCTTATATATTGTAAGAATGACTTACAATATTAATCCTAATGAAATACATAGTGTTTATGGTATGTTCAGTTGGGAGAATCAAACACTTGTTATATTGTTTGATTTAAGATAACTATATCTTCTTCTCTTCTTAAAGATATCAAGGTTAGAAAATTGAGTATGGATTAGATATACTCAATTAAGACTCCAACCTAGAAGATTAATAAGACACCATTTAATATGGAATGTGATCAATCACATTAAGTCTTAAAATTGAAGTTCAGAATTTGTTAAACTACTTGTTGAGTAGGTTACTAACAAATTAAGGTTAGAAACTGTCAATATGTATTTTTAAAGTCCCAAAAGAGAACAAGTTTAGTGTTGCTCTATTTGCTAAGCATTTATAGGTAATCTATAAATTGCAAAAGGCGAGTGGGAGTTTTATCTTCAAAAGATAAAATTTACAAGATACATAATCTTCTAAATACGCTAGCAAAATCATAATGAGGATTTAACATGTTAGTGTTAAATCTCAAGATGATGGAATTCTTATTCATAGATCCGCAAGGATATCTCAAATATTTGTAGAATATGTTGAGGGTTATGAGTTACAGGATCGTGATATGCCTGTTAATAAATTACAAATGTTATTTGGTAAATTACTCATACTATGAATAACAAGATGCAGTCCAAAAGATAACTAGTTTGGAAACGTAGTTAATCTTAAACTCTATAGTTACACTATAGAATGGAAATGAATTTCTGCAAAGGAAATGAAAATCCTAGAGATTTAAATTCTTGTGTAGAAATCATAATGGACAAATTTGTATACATATTTAATATGTAAAAAGATTATCAATCACAATTAAGCAATTAAATGTGATTGAAATTCTTTCTAAGCACATTAAATATATAAAGATTATGATTGTCATTATTAGTTTCATTTATATGAAATTAATAATGGAATATCAAAACTCTTTCTTGGATAATTACTTAAGCGAGGACGAAAAGTAATTGAAAGGAGTGTTTGAATTCGAAATAATCTTTAGTAGTATACAAAATGCAAATCATTTGTGAATGGATTAATGCATGCATCTAGAAGATATACTTATTTTAGTTATTAAATCTAGTTTGATTTATAATTAAAATTAAGATATTTCTTAATATTCCTGAAAGCTAGTGGGAGTGATGTATTTATTTTCTTATTTCATATATGTGGTATAACATATGGGAAGTAACATTCCATTGACGATAACATTAAATGTTAAGTCTTAGTTGGGAATGAAACTTCACATAGAAAATAAAACCTTGAAGTATATGTTTATTTGATCATAAACATAAGCGGTAAATAATTGATTCTAAAAGAACATGATATTCTATTTAGAAGGTATAAATAGAAACATATCTTTGGAAAGATATGACATGAACAAAATCTAAGTTTGAAACAAGGATTTTTCATGTACATCATGTTGCTTGTTGTATCATGCTTGGATGCAAGATGATTGACAACATTAGTATCTAATTATAAATTATTAGATAACTAAGTGTAATGGATATGTTTTAGAATCTACATCCTTAGCCTGGATTTGCTCCAAAATTCTAAATATGAACCATATGGCAAGTTATTGCTTGATTGATATTATGGTCAAATCTTGAAGGATTTGAAGATATCAAACATTACACGATGGATATTAAAGTTTACAGAACTTTAAAAGAGCATATTGTTGTTTGGATACAATGATGCTAGTAAGATTGAGATGACACTCAATACTAGTCATGGTGGGAGCTCATTCTTATTAGGAGACCATGTATACTAGTTGTGCTCAATATGAGCATAGTTGCATTATACATAAAGAATTAGAATGCTTTAACTACAAGGTTTGGTAGTTTAATTGTCATAAATTCGTGCATAAGGATGTCACGCATTTTATGAAGTATGTGGCAATATCTAGATAGACGAATGCACACATACAAGTATTTCATTATGAAATAAGTATTCTCAAAATTCCGATAGATCAACATTAGTTGATTTATGCCTTGTCAACAAGTATGTGGAACATGACTTGTGGCATAATTCACTAATAAGAATTGTCATGCATTGATCTAGTTAGTAATTGGATAAGGGATGTTAAGCAATATTATCTTAATGAAATAAAGTGTGGATAACGTTTATTCTCATTAATAATATTGTATCCTATATTTGCATGTTTAAATCCGTGAATAACTTATGTTATTCTAAATAGTCCGTTGTCAATTAATAATATGGGAATATTATTAAACTAAGACAAATGTGAGGATTGGTAGAATGGACTGTAGGTTGAGACACCAATATCACATGATATTCAATATTGGATAAATTGAATATAGGACTTATCCCAACCACATGATTATACTTTATGGATCGTCGTCATTAAGTAAATCATGAATATTTATCCTCAGACTTGAGATACCAGGTGACTGCCGAGGATGTAGCTCATTTTCTGTAAGGTAGTCTAACGCTATCCGTAACAGGTAGTTATAAGGGCTATTTTCGGAGGTGATGCAAAGTTCGAGGGTCACGCTCGTAGTCAATAAAGGATTTGTTCCTTCAAATTTGTTTTGAAGTATAATACTGCTGGGCCCCTCATAGGGTTGACAAGATGTTTGTGTGGCCACACCCAAAGTCTATCTGGAAGACGTTCAGATGATTTGGTAATCTTGATCAATTAATAATAACGAGAAACAGAATAGTTAATTATGGAATGACCTTGATCCATATCCATATTAATGCGGTATTAGAAACAAAAGGATAAGTATGATGATAATATCATCACGTGGTTTTTCCAGGAAAACCATACTCGGTTCAGGCTAGGGGCATTGGGATCTGTTAAGCTAGACTTGCCCATGTCATTACAATATTAATCGTTATCCAAGTGGGAGCTGTTAGAGTTTGTGTTTAACGGATTAATATATGTATGTCCGGTTTCGAACACGAGACTTCGGGATTGCACACATTACGTATGAGTCTCAATGTATTAATAATTAATATAATGATTTATGATTAATTATTAAATCACAAATATTTATATGGTCGAACAAGGAAATATGAGGGGGTTAAGTGTCATATATTGGAACTTGAGGAGGTATTGGACTCAAACTTTTAGAGCAAGTTTGAAGTGCATATAAACACCTCAAAGCTTCATATGATCGACAGACTTAAAATATCCCTAACCGATTTACATCAGTTCTTTAGCTTCTTCCACCCACTGACATTTATTGTCACGTACAGTAAAGGAGTAATATAATTATATCTTGCATGTGCATGTGTACTTTGCATTCATGCGAATATGCATGGTTATTAATTCACTCTTTTATCTTTGATATGCATACGTACAGTTGGGGTATCGATTCGACCGTGTATTATTTAGAACATCAAACCCTAGGTGTTGTGATGTTTTATTTGTGATACATGAACCTAGCTTTTCACATTGAAACGCTACTAATACGTGTGTACAAGAACGGAGTACAAGCTTACTTTAGCTTGTGGTGACTTGCCCTATTCGACCTTTATAAAGTCGATCCATCCTTAAACCCAATTAGGGTTTATCTTGTTCTTGTAGATCCGATTCCTTGTTCTTGCTAGGAATCGAAAAAGGTACGCATCTATTTAGTTTTTATGTTAATTAATTATATGTTATGTAGATCTATCCGCTGCGCACACTTGTGATGTTTATGTGTTTATAGACTTGTGTGATTCACATATTCCAACAGCACGATCATTAGAATCCGCTATAAGCATGTCATTCGGTAATTCCACAATCGCCTCACCATCATTCCTCCCACCTAATTTACCCTCGCCAATATTTAATATCATGTATGCGAATTCGTGTAATTAGTTGGAGCCTTGGAGGCATCATGTATCCAAACCTCTTTCATGAAAGAAATTGCATCCAACTAACTACACGAATTCAACATACACGAATGAGGTTTGGATGCATCACTTCCGTTTTAGGAGGTGTTTGTTTAAGCTTATATGTGGGCTTATGAGCTATTCGTAAGTCTAATTTTCCGGCTTATTTGGAGACTTGTGGGCTTATATAATCATAATAAACTTATATAAGCCCACAATTCTCCAAATAAGCCGGAAAATTGAGGCTTATGATATATAAGGTGGAAAACAAATAAGCTCATAAGCCACATATAAGCTTAAACAAACACCCCCTTAAATGGGTTTAACCTATTTTCTTCTTAGAAAGCGTTCAAAATTTTCGACTTTTGGAATACATCACTTCCGTTTTAAAGGTCGCAAAGTGTCTGTGAATGCAACATCAGGTTAAACTGAAGTGATGGTGATATAGGAGGCGAAAGAGCAAGGTTCGTGCCTAAATTTTGTTCAATTTTGGCTTTTTGTATGAGGTTTTGGATCAAATTATCCGGACCAAAAGCCAGGCGGGTCATTTCACGGTCAGCATGGTCTAATAAGTAAATGTAACCGATTATTTTGTGGGTAATAGTTTCTGATTCTGATTCTAGTATTCTGTCGTACACAACTTTTTCAGCCTCAAAAGCTTCCATCTTGACATCTGTTTATAAAAGCCGGAATCATAAATTGTTCAGAACGTAATCAAACTCACGAATAGCATATGATCAGTTTAAAGAAGAGATCCCAAATATCCCTGGACTAATTCAAATTTGAGTGCCATGTCAATATGTCATCATTGAGGTGGCATTCTTGACGTGGCATTGATGACGTGGAAATGATGAGTTGTCATGCTCTCCTCCCATATATAGTGAGGAGATAGTTACCAAACCAGAACGGGCACAACAATAATGTGTTGCAATATTTTGTCTTAAGGCCATGGCATTATGGTTAACAAGTAGTTTATTTTGTAGGAAACACTGCTAGAAGCCAACAAGGATGACGCCCTTAGGGCTCAAGAAATCTCTATAACAAAAGCCAACCAAGGAGAGTATCATGACGCGTTAAAGTTCGCTAGGAAGGACCAACGGATGGATCCAGACTTACCTAAGATCAAAAAGCTAGTGGCTTCAATGGAAATTCTTTCTGCACCTTCTGACACAACACACTACAAACTCCTCGGCGTTGAGGAGACTGACGATGCAACAAAGATTCGCTCAGCATATCGCAAATTATCAATTGATGTCCACCCAGATCAAAACACTTTTCCAAAAGCGTCAGAAGCATTTAAGAGGATTGCGTTAGCAGCAAGAGTCTTGTCTGATGAAGAATCTAGAGCTAAGTATGATCACGCTCTAGCTGCCGCTCGAAAATCTTCCCCGCGTGAAGTTGCTGCTCGCGAAGATGCTGCTAGCTGTGACTTTTATGACGCTTTCTCCGGTGAAAGTTTCTCCACCGACACTTCCTCCACAGACGCTTCCTCCACAGACACTTCCTACACTGACGCTTCCTCCACCGACGATTCATCCACTAATGCTTCCTCTACTGACGATGTTGGCCCAGGGTCCAAACATGCTAATGATGCTCAATCAACTTCAACCCTCCACACCCCAAAGAAAAGAAGGGAGGGACATGGTCCCCTTTTATTCAAGTGAATGAACGTTTGTACATACATTCATGATTATTGACTTGTTTTTTTAGGTATCAAATTATCAATTATGTATATCAGTTTTATTAATTAGTTGTTTGTAATACAGTAGTTATATTTAGAATCAAATAATCGGTAGGGACTTAGGAATTAGGATAGTGTATATTTTTTGTGGATTTGTATAACATGTTAGAGTTTGTGGATATAAATTAATATTAGTATGTCCGGTTTCGAACCCGAGACTCGGGATTGCACACAATACGTAAGAGTTTCAATGGTTTGAATAAATTAAATATATTTTATATTTTATTTATTCATTTCACAAACAATACTTAACGGTTGTTAGTATTTAACGGAGTTAGTGATAACGGTCATTAAATAAAGGACTAAATATGAAAGAAGGAAAGAAGGATCTAGAACCCTTCTATGGGTCTAGAATGGCCGGCCCTCTCCTTAGGGTTATGGGTCGGTTTGCCTTGGAGTGGGGAACAAGAAATTGGGTGCCTATAAATACAATCCCATTGTATTCATTAATCCCTAATCTTGTTCCAAGCAAAAACCCTATTCTTTTCTTCTTCCTCTTCTTGTGGCCGATTGAACATCACCTCCCAAACACCTTGGGATTTTCAATCATGCTTCAATACAAGTTAGGGTTTTGTTTGTGAATCTTGAACCTAGCTTTTCCTATTGAAATGCTAGTATTACGTGTGTACAAGAACGAGTAACAAGCTTACTTTAGCTTGTGGTGATTTCCCCATTCGACCCTTATTGTGATCGATTCATCCTAAACCCAAATTAGGGTTTATATTGTTCTTGGAGCACGTGATTCCTTGTTCTTGCTAGGAATCAAATAAGGTACGCGTCTATTTAGTTTTTATGTTAATTAATTATATGTTATTGTAGATCCAATCCGCTGTGCATGCTTTGATGTTATGTTGATCATGATTATGTGTTTATAGTGTTTTTATGATTCACATATTCCAACAGTGGCATCATGAGCCCGTTTTTAACATGTAATTAATTACTAAAAACCTTAAAATTGAATCTTGTTGTATAGATACATGCAATTTTTGTTCTAGGGTTTTTGTTTTATAAACCCTAATTTTTTTAATTTGGGTCGACACCCATATTTAATTTTTAGGGTTTTAGTTTTTGTAGAAAACTTGTAGAAACCCTAGGATTGCATGAAATTTTAAGGATGAATTAATGAGTACCCATGTGATGTCATTAATTAGATGCGTATGTTATTGGCTTTGAATATGTGTTACATGATTTTAAGTGCCAATATGTGGATCCATGACAAAATCTTGCATGTTTTGTCATGGAATGTTTTGTGTTTTAATTGCTACATGTTTTTAAAGATAAATCTAAAATTAGAGAAGACCCTAATTAATATATTAATTAATTGGTTATGTGCAATGTGGTATCTAATTATTCAAAACTTACGCGGCCAAAATTTATTTGGCGTCTGTGGTCCATTGGGTACAATGAGCTAGAAAACCAATGGGAGTTTTATTGATTAGATACATTAAAATTCACATAGAATTATTAATATGATTTATCAAAAAGGTTTGCATGTGGCTATATGATATTGTTAATGATCATATACGTGTTATTGAGTGTTTATTTATTTTTTCAATTACTTGTTCTTTCTGTTTAATTATGATGGATTGTAACATCAAAGAGGGTAATTTTTTTGAATAAAAAAAATAAATGAACCTAATAACTATGAAACCTTTGTAGTAAAATATTTAATTGCCAAGTCTTATGTGCCGATAGTGGTTCGCTTCGCACGGTAATTTACTCCCAGGCGAGACTAGCAATTAATAATTTACTACATAAATTGTTTTAAGCTTTAAATCTTAAAGTTTTAATTGATTGATGCGACTGTACAAAAGTGGTCGAAGCGGCGGACCTATTATTGACAAACTATAAAGTGGGTATAAGGAGGCTTGACATTAAATTGTCATCCGAAAGAGGCGCGTTTTTAACTAGCCTTAGGGTAGACGTTTGCCTCTCCGCTCGCCTGTGAGTCAATAATAGACTTACCAAGTACACCATGAAAAAGTACGAAGCATCTTAAGGCAATGTTGTAAGTTTCTCAACGCCATCAATTAAAATTTTGTTGATTTTAAGCTGCGAATTGGTAAATGGTTTTTGTAAAAAATATATGATACAAAGATGAATGCATGACATCTTTGTACATATATATTTTGATTACACACATCAAAATTTAATACCCTTAAATTTAAGTAATATGCCAACCAATTAATACGGAAACACCTAAGATGACATTCTATCGTTGCTAGCAGCCTCAGCTGAATGTAATGATTCAAAGAATGGGAATCAAAGGGTAAATTGAGCACTTTCATTGCTAGCAGCCTCAGCTGATGTGATGAAACGGCGTCAAGTTTACATGTTTCTAAATTGGTTAACTTAATTGAGCACTTTCATCACTAGCAGCCTCAGCTGATGTGATGGAACGGCGTCAAGGCATAAAGATTTGGGGATGAAACATGCTTACATTTGCAACTGAGGTTGGCATAATATGTAAGTCCCATGATTATAGGAATTGCAATTGTATATTGGCAATTGAGTGTAGCTCTACCTTATTGAGTACTTTCATTGCTAGCAGCCTCAGCTGATGTGATGAAACGACGTCAATTTGGATCCTAATTTTCAATGAAAATTAAATGGTTAAATTTTATTTACCTTGGGTGTTTAATTTTCTTGAAAAGTTATTATCAAAAATACTAAAATTGAATTTTGAAAATTCTTTTAATGTATTTAATGCAACGTTAAAACCGTAAACATAGGGTTTTCTTTTAGTGGAAAGTTGATCTGCACCCGTAGGGGTCGTTGGATAGAGTCAACTTGACTGAAAAGAATAAACCTAGTCTACTTTCCGTGTGAAGAGTAAGACTTAATCCTATTCCTTTTCATGAGTGAGAAAGGTATAATAGGAAAATTAGAATTGTCTATATTCTAAGAAATAACTCATGGCGAATTTCTTAAGAAATTGCATGGTTAGGAGTTATTAAATTATAAGCTAGACTAATTACCGCAAAAGTGGTAAAAGGCAAACTAGAATGTTTAATCTAATTATTATGCTTTAACCATTTAAAGGTGCTACATACCATGATGGGGATGGTAGACCTAACTAAGGAAGAAATTGCATACCCAATTCTTTCAAGTTAATTGCATTGATGGATACTCCATCATTCACAAAGTAGAATACATTCTTTGAAGTACCTTAGTAACGTTACGTAAGAGATTCATCAAAGGTGTAGGAAAGTAAACAGCAAGCTATTTGCTTTTACTGGTTATGCAACACTTACAATGTTGTCAAACCCAGTGGGAGCATTGTGTTGTAATTACTGAATAATGAGTTCATGTAGTGATCTTAAATTCAGTGGGAGCTACAAGTCTTGGTAGTAACCCAGATTATCTCTAGAATCTCTTGGGATAAATACTTTCCAATTATAGACACTTGTGGTATTAAGGATAGTCGTGTACGTTTCCTTACTAGACGAGGTGATTCTATATCTACTTATATCTATGACACAATCATATTAATCAAATAAGTCAATCGTCCCCTCCCATTCTCCAATCTTCGCCCGAACATCTTTAGCCACCCCTACCATCAGCTTGGCCTTTGAGTTTACTGGCTTGAACGTTCCACTCCCTTTCGTAGCGTTAATCCTTAACCGCTTGGCTTCATCAACCGACACGAAACTATGAGTGGCACCGGAATCAACTAGAGCACGTACCTTGATCCCGTTGATGGTTGCTTCCACGTATTGTAGGCCCTTCCCTACAACTCTTGGCACCTCCGTCTTGGCCTTGATTGCATTTAAGATCCTCATCGAGCTCATGCATCCACCATCGCTCGTTCCTTCGTCTTCATGAGCTATCATTCTGTTGAGGCTTGCTTTCTTGGGGCAATCTCAAGCTCTATGAGGTCCATCACATATGAAGCATCCACCCGTCTTATAATTCGTCTTCAAGTCCTTGCCCTTTCCGGTTGGTGGTTTACGTGCATTATCATTCTTTGCTTGAGCGACTTTCTCTCCCCCACCTTTGTCTTGGTTCACCTTTTGATCCTTCGGCTTAGACGATTCCCTCCTCGTACCAAAGTTAATCAAGGCCTCGACATGGGCGATAGCCATAGCAAGGTCTTGAACTCCACATCTTTCTAACTCCGTCTTAGCCCATCCTTGTAAACCATCAAGAAAATAGAATAGAGAGTCTTGGTCGGAAATATCCAGAATCTCCAAGACAAGTGTAGTGAATTCCTTGACATACTCCCAGATCGTTCCGGAATGCTTAAGTTTACGAAGCCGACTCTTTGCTTCGTTCTTAGCATTATCCGGATAGAATTGCTTCTTTAGTTCCGCAACAAAATCAACCCAAATATTGATAGTACACGTACCTCGCTTGATATCTCCATATTGACGTCTCCACCATAACGCCGCGGTATCCTTCAAGCATCAGGTCACCATCTTGATCTTGGAGTCATCATCTGTAACGTTGACACCTTCTAAGTATTGCTCCATCTCCCACAAGAAATCATCAACCGCCCTAGCTTCTCGCTTTCCCACGAACAGTGATGGCTTAGGAACATCTATCTTCAGAGCATGATGACTAGCTTCGCCACCCCCATTAGCCATAGACCGCTTGCATAGCACCACATCGGCTTGCAAGTCTTCGATGGTCTTATGAATATTGGAGATCTCTTCTCCAAACTCTTTTCGCAACTTCGTGACCTCGCCCATGAACATCTCCTTTAAGTCATGGATTTCACGCTTCAAGACACCGCTAAGAGTATTTAGGATGACCCTAAAGTCATCCCACATGCTCGTAAACTCGGAGTTTAGACCTTCTATGCCCTCAGCTTGGTCCTTCAACTCCGTCACGGATGTCTCAACACCCGTCAATCTCTTATCCAAACTTGACACAACGTCCTTAGACGTACCTCTCTTCTTAGGGTCTTGACGCTTATCATCTCGACCTTGCCTTTCGTCAACAATCATACTTCCACTAGCACCAGTCTTCTCGGTTTCGTTTGCCATCGACTAGAATCAACCTGGCTCTGATACCACTTGTCACGGACTTGTCTCTACAAGGTCTTCCGTGCGGCACTTAGTCTCGACTAAGCTAAGCCTTGCTCGAATACTCAACGATGTATGCAACTAAAGAAGCTTCAAAGAAAGGAACAAGTGCAATATGGAAAATGCTTTATATTACTTAGAGAACTTTACAAGAGAGCTTTACAAGTAAACTTTGTTGGATGATCTCTAAAAATGAGGCTTACATCTATTTATACTACTATGAACATTATTCTACAAGGTTCATGGAAGCTTCTAGGATTTCCATAAGATTCTAGAGCTTCCAGCTTATTCCAACATCTTCTAACATATTCCAAAGGCTTCCAAGCTTATCCATGATCTTCCAAGAGAAGTGTAGAATAATCCGGAATCCCGAACAACCTTGAAAATAATCGCATCGAGTAGGCGGGACGTGACATTTAGCTTATGCTCCTTGGGCCAGGAACGTCTGTCGAGGAACATATAAATCTTTTTGCATTTGAGTTGAATTAGCTTCAACCGGCCACCACCTGAGAAAAGAAGTGAGAGACAGTCCTCTTTCTTTATAAAGTGAATGAAGTTATGAACACTAAACTTCTGATTATTTTACTTTATTAACATTGTTGAGCTCTTACTTGAAAAGCATGAAATTGCATGCTTTATCAAATTTAATGCTTGCTTAAATTAACAAGTTGTTAGAATTTCAATATCTTACAAAATCGTAGGTTGTATGGTTCCTAAGTAAAGTTAAGTCTTGCTAGCATTGTTGAATTAGAGATTTAGTTTTGCATGCATAACTAACTTTCTTTTTTGTTTGATCTTGATTAATTTCATAATTTGTTCTTGAGAGTTTCTATTACAAAATAATGACCCCAAGTGGTTAGTTAAACACTTTGCTTTGTGGGTGTCTTTGGTGATGCTAAGATTTCCTTTTTAGGAAAGTTTACACAATCCAAATGACAAGCCTGCCTTGTAAATGGGATAAGAATGAATATCTTTAGGTTCTTTCGCTGTGAAGAACCTGCATTCTAACATCCTCCGCAAGGCCTCACAAACCAATACGAAATTTGTTTATGTTTTTTCCTTAGAAATTAACATAGATACTTAATTCTACTCTGAAATCCCATAAAACAGTTTGTAGATAATTATTGAACTTGTAATACTCCTCGGCCCTCGCATAGGGGACCTTTGGATATTTTATATTAGATAGCAGCACCACCACCCTCTCACATTGATAAATTGGAGACTGAGAAAACAATTTGGCTTATGAAATGAAGTTGGAGATTAGAATGTTATTTGATCTCCAACAACTATTGATTTATGAGGAGCTGGGAGTGGAAGGGGCAGTGAACTAGTGAAGACAGCGTGCCGCTCTCTGGTCTTTTCTACCTCAGAATGATTCCAAGCTACAAGTATTTCATTAATTACAACCTGTAGTTCAGAGGGAATATTTGATTAGCCCAAAAAATTAGCGTCTGAATGTCAAAAAGTTGTCTTTTAACATCAAGTGGTAACCAAAAAAATTTACCCAAAATTTCGTTTTGATGGCTATACTTAACTATGTGAACAGCTCAATTATAGCTCAATAATGTAAATAAAGTGTAACATGATCAAAGCTAAACCAAGTTGAGAATTGTTATTTAGGAATTCATGTGTATATAAGTTTGAAGAGCACTGGTTTGAATCTCTAGAATCGAAAGTGGACTCTTTTTATGGAATGTCAAAAAGAGTCATCATAAAGTTGTAACCAAACGGATCACCGTGTTAGTGCCGGATCAGAAGTGGACTATTTCTTATTGTGTTTATTTTGTCTACATTAGACTGAAGGATGATTTGTAATTGTTTGGAAGTTAATAATACAAACACGCATTACAGATATTGGTTATCCAGACTACAACTGAAGTACCATGTCCCTGGTCAATGTAAAGCTAGGTAAGAACTTGAAAATCTCAAATGTGAATATTTGGCATAGAATGCTCTGCTTATTCTGCAACAATGCCTTTAAATTTCAGTAGTGGGGTTTCTCTGGAGCTTCAGATAAAGTATAAGGTATAATAACTCATAGTTTTGTTTATCAAGGGGCCGGTGCATTTCGAATATCCATGTCAAACCTCATTATTTGTATTGAAAAAAAATATATATGCATGTTCTGCACGAACTCAACATCAACTGTATGATATAAATTTAATACGGCCTCCAATTTTCAGGCTTCAGAAATGCTATATGTTAATGTTTTTTCTCAGAAGTTAAACGTAGAATCTTGTTTCAAAATCGTAAGAATTGCTATAAGGGCAATTAATTCTGCATTTATAAGCTCTGCATATGAGCAGGGTCATGCTGGCACGACTAGCCCGCGGATCCCCTTTTTTTGAGGTATCTATTTAAATCTGGTTTTTTTTTACGCTATTAGTATCAAACTAGTGGTGAATCATACAAACTAGAGTAAATTACATGGATGGTCCCTGTGGTTTATCAAAAGTAACAACTTTCGTCCCTCGAAGTTTGAAGTTGCACTGGTAGTCCCTAAGTTGGTAAACAAATAACACCACCGGTCCTTTAGTTTAACTGGTGTTATGTGAGTTTCGTTATCATTTACAAGTTAGCCCCTTTGGTTAAATATCATTGCATCGTCTATCCTTAATAATAACGGTTGTTTATAACTTAAAGTTTCCACTTGTTTTTATCCGTTTTTACACGTTTTCATCTGTTTTTATACGTTTTCTTACGATTTTATCCGTTTTCTTCTGTTTTTAAACGTTTTTTACCGTTTTTATATGTTTTCTTCCGTTTTTCTTTTGTTTTTATACGTTTTCATCCGTTTTTATACGTTTCCATATATTTTTATACGTTTTCGCCCGTTTTCTTATACTTTCATACGTTTTATCCGTTTTCGTCCGTTTTTCTTACGTTTTTATCCGTTTTCGTCCGTTTTTCTTACGTTTTTATATGTTTTTGTCCGTTTTTATATGTGTTCATCCGTTTTCTTAAGTTTTCATACATTTTATCCCTTTTTATACGTTTTCTTCCGTTTTTCTTAAGTTGTCATACATTTTTATACGTTTTCGTCCATTTTTATACGTTTTCGTCCGTTTTTATACGTTTTCGTCCGTCTTTCTTAGGTTTTTATACATTTTCATCCGTTTTTACACGTTTCCATACGTTTATATACATTTTTGCCCGTTTTCTTACATTTTAATACGTTTTTGTACGTTTTCATACATTTTTATCCGTTTTCTTACGTTTTATCTGTTTTTTATACGTCTTCATACGTTTTCACCCATTTTCTTACATTTTCATACGTTTTTGTACGTTTTCATAAGTTTTTATCCGTTTTTCTTAACGGACGAAAACATATAATAACGGAAGAAAAGGTATAAAAACGGATAAAAATGTAAGAAAACGTATAAAAACGGACTTAAACGTATAAAAACGTATGAAAACGTATAAAAACAGATGAAGACGTATAAAAACGTAAGAAAAATGGACGAAAACGTATAAAAACAGACGAAAACATATAAAAACGGACGAAAACGGATAAAAACGTAAGAAAACGGATAAAAACGTAAGAAAAACCGATGAAAATGTATTAAAACGGATGAAAACGTATAAAAACGCATGTCAACTTAAGAAAAACAGAATAAAACGTACGAAAACGTATTAAAACGGATAAAAACGTATGACAACTTAAGAAAAAGGGACGAAAACGTATAAAAACGGATAAGAGTATGAAAACGGACGAAAACATATAAAAACGAACGAAAACGTAACTAAAACGGATAAAAACGTACAAAAACGTATGAAAATGTTGGAAAACGGGCGAAAACGTATAAAAACGGATGAAAACGTATAAAAACGGATGAAAACATATAAAAACGTAAGAAAAACGGACGAAAACGTATAAAACGGTCGAAAACGGATAAAAGTGTAAGAAAACGTATAAAAACGGACAAAAACGCATAAAAACGGATAAAAACGTATGGAAACTTTAAATTATAAACAACCGTTATTATTAAGGATAGACGATGCAACGATCTATAACAAAAGGGGCTAACGTGTAAATGATAACGGAACTCACTTAACACCAGTTAAACTAAAGGACCGGTGGTGTTATTTGTTTACCAACTTAGGGACTACCAGTGCAACTTCAAACTTCGAGGGACGAAGGTTGTTAGTTTTGACAAACCACAAGGACCATCCAAAGGCTTCCAAGGTTATCCATGATCTTTCAAGAGAAATGTAGAATAATCCGGAATCCCGAACAACCTTGAAAATAATCGCATCGAGTAGGCGGGATGTGACATTTAGCTTATGCTCCTTGGGCCAGGAACGTCTGTCGAGGAACATATAAATCTTTTTGCATTTGAGTTGAATCATCTTCAACCGGCCACCACCTGAGAAAAGAAGTGAGAGACAGTCCTCTTTCTTTATAAAGTGAATGAAGTTATGAACACTAAACTTCTGATTATTTTACTTTATTAACATTGTTGAGCTCTTACTTGAAAAGCATGAAATTGCATGCTTTATCAAATTTAATGCTTGCTTAAATTAACAAGCTGTTAGAATTTCAATATCTTACAAAATCGTAGGTTGTATGGTTCCAAAGAGCTTAAATTTTGATTAAAGTAAAGTTAAGTCTTGCTAGCATTGTTGAATTAGAGATTTAGTTTTGCATGCATAACTAACTTTCTTTTTTGTTTGATCTTGATTAATTTCATAATTTGTTCTTGAGAGTTTCTATTACAAAATAATGACCCCAAGTGGTTAGTTAAACACTTTGCTTTGTGGGTGTCTTTGGTGATGCTAAGATTTCCTTTTTAGGCAAGTTTACACAATCCAAATGACATGTCTGCCTTGTAAATGGGATAAGAATGAATATCTTTAGGTTCTTTAGCTGTGAAGAACCTGCATTCCAACATCCTCCGCAAGGCCTCACAAACCAATACGAAATTTGTTTATGTTTTTTCCTTAGAAATTAACATAGATACTTAATTCTACTCTGAAAGCCCATAAAACTGTTTGTAGATATATTATTGAACTTGTAATACTCCTCGGCCCTCGCATAGGGGACCTTTGGATATTTTATATTGGATAGCAGCACCACCACCCTCTCACATTGATAAATTGGAGACTGAGAAAACAATTTGGCTTATGAAATGAAGTTGGAGATTAGAATGTTATTTGATCTCCAACAGCTATTGATTTATGAGGAGCTGGGAGTGGAAGGGGCAGTGAACTAGTGAAGACAGCGTGCCGCTCTCTGGTCTTTTCTACCTCAGAATGATTCCAAGCTACAAGTATTTCATTAATTACAACCTGTAGTTCAGAGGGAATATTTGATTAGCCCAAAAAATGAGTGTCTGAATGTCAAAAAGTTGTCTTTTAACATCAAGTGGTGACCAAAAAATTTTACCCAAAATTTCGTTTTGATGGCTATACTTAACTATGTGAACAGCTCAATTATAGCTCAATAATGTAAATAAAGTGTAACATGATCAAAGCTAAACCAAGTTGAGAATTGTTATTTAGGAATTCATGTGTATATAAGTTTGAAGAGCACTGGTTTGAATCTCTAGAATAGAAAGTGGACTCTTTTTCATGGAATGTCAAAAACGGGTCATCATAAAGTTGTAACCAAACGGATCACCGTGTTAGTGATGGATCAGAAGTGGACTATTTCTTATTGTGTTTATTTTGTCAACATTAGACTGAAGGATGATTTGTAATTGTTTGGAAGTTAATAATACAAACACGCATTACAGATATTGGTTATCGAGACTACAACTGAAGTACCATGTCCCTGGTCAATGTAAAGCTAGGTAAGAACTTGAAAATCTCAAATGTGAATATTTGGCATAGAATGCTCTGCTTATTCTGCAACAATGCCTCTAAATTTCAGCAGTGGGGTTTCTCTGGAGCTTCAGATAAGGTATAAGGTATAATAACTCACAGTTTTGTTTATCAAGGGGCCGGTGCATTTCGAATATCCATGTCAAACCTCATTATTTGTATTGAAAAAAAAAATATGCATGTTCTGCACGAACTCAACATCAACTGTATGATATAAATTTAATACGGCCTCCAATTTTCAGGCTCCAGAAATGCTATCTGTTAATGTTTTATCACAGAAGTTAAACGTAGAATCTTGTTTCAAAATCGCAAGTATTGCTATAAGGGCAAGTAATTATGCGTTTATAAGCTCTACATATGAGCAGGGTCATGCTGGCACGACTAGCATGTGGATCCTCTTTTTTTCAGGTATCTATTTAAATCTGGTTTTTTTACGCTATTAGTATCAAACTTGAGGTGAATCATACAAACTAAATTACTAATCTTTTATTATCCCAAAAAAGAACTTTAATAATCTAATCCCTAGTTTCTTTTGTCAAAATCTTTACTTACAACCAACAATCTACTCGATCTTTATCCGTTCTCACCTATGTTAGAAAATATCCGTTATTGCCATCTAATGTTATCATCTTTTATGTCCAATTCTCTTGTTTTGGTTTCACAAGGCTATGAACTTCCCACATCACCAACGTACAGAGCCAATGAAGGAAGATGATGAAGCGAAGCCTAATCCGGTTAACATGGAAAAAGAACAGTTAGAGAATGCTGCATAATTTTGAAATGATCTTGGACTTAGATGGCCAAAAAAACTTGATGACAAAGAGAAAGTTCTCTCGGCTGCATTAAAGAATGGGTACAAGTGTACAACTATTAAGGTCACCATCTTTCTTTATTGTGAACACAGCTTCTTGCTAAAAACAAATGCACCTTATGCATGCATTTAAAAACTACTCACTTGTGACCTGCCTGTAATTAAGTATTTGACATTTCGTAAATATCAGTCGTTTGTACAAACTGCTATTAATGTAGTGCATGAATTTGTCCAAAAGGCCAGTTTACTTGGCCTAACTGGATCTTCATTTATATAAAACTTGTAACATATGTTTGTCTCTTATAAAATATTGTATTATGATTGGTTAAACAGATTAGAAAAACATTAGGATCTGTAGATGACACATGATCATGATTCCAGCCTGCGGTACTTGGGATAGAATTTAAAAGTCTCTTTCTAAGCTTACTTTGTTGCTTTTCTTTTGCTATAGATTTTCTTTTTTAATTAACAAATTGTCTGCGAACAACTTCCTGGAAGCAACACTAATAATGCATTTGCTTGTTTTTAATAACTTTGACTAAAGCAACACTTCATTATTTAACTATCAAGACTCTTTTGTGTTTCCTGCATAGTTTTAGAAACCTTCAGGGGTGTATGCTTAAACATCCTGACCAGATCAAACCGACTTTAGCAGCTTTGGACGAGGCTTGATTTATAACAAAGAAACAATGTTTAAACGTCGTTTGACTTTAAGTTACGTCTTTCCTGACTTTGATAGCTACCCCGTGGTTAACGCAAATCGCTCTAACATACACACCCTCGTTGTTACCATGAAAATAAATATATTGATGACATGAGATGTCATATAGGAATTCATTACTGCATTATCACATCTTTGTATAAAGTTTAAGATGCATGCACTACAAAAATAGAAGCCCTTTGGGATGATAATATCGTCCCAAATCTCCAAACGTAGTCGACCCAAACGCAGAATGGGACAACACCTCGTCCCTAGTACCTATTTTCTTGTCCCAAATAAATTTGGGACGACATTTTTAGAGCAAAATGGGTCGACATTTTTGTTGGGGCCCACCACACATTCAACTCTTAAAACACAGAATGGGTCGACATCTTTTTTGCATATTTGGGACGAGATTCTCGTCCCAAATGTTTTTCCCTTTTATTTTACTTTCTTCACAGCTTTCAATTAAATACAAAAATGTTTTTAAAATACAAAATGGGACGACATTAAAAAACAAAATGGGACGAGATTCTCGTCCCAAATGGTTTATATTATTTAATATTAGATCCAGTAAGACGGGTGATGTGGCGATGTTTTTTTTTTGCGAAATTTAATTTAAAAAGCTTTAAAAAATGTCAAAAATCAAATATATATAGATTTGGGACGACATTGTCGTCCCATTTTGTTCAAGTTGAAAGGCTCTTTTGTTCGTCTTGTCGACCAACAACCCTGATTGCTAGAGCGGAATAATCCCGATCGTGAAGTCGAACACAACACAGCTAGTTATGATATCGACAGAAAAGTAAAGAGCGTTCCAGCTTACAACACATCAATGTACTAAAAACGCGTAACCTGTGATCGACCTACCTTTATCCGGATCCTTTGCGTAGTCTGAATCAACAAAACCTGTTACGTCCACATGGTTGCCATGATTTGTCCCAAACACCAAACCCACGTTTGCAGTACCCCGCAAATATTTCAAAATCCACTTCACTGCTTCCCAATGATTTTTACCTGGATTCGCCAAATATCTGCTAACAACACTTACTGCATACGCTATGTCTGGCCTCGTGCACACCATCAAGTACATTAAGCTCCCAACCGCATTTGAATACGGCACCTTACTCATCCTTTCAACATCACAATCCCTAACCGGACAATCCTTCAACGACAGCTTGAAGTGCCCACCCAATGGCATCTGAACCGATTTCCCATTGTCTATTCTAAAATTATTTAAAATCTTAGAAACATACCCGGATTGTGACACCCTCAGAATCTTGCGACTCCGATCCCTGATGATCTCCATACCAAGAATCTTCTTTGCTTCCCCGAGTTCTTTCATGTCAAACTCCTTATTAAGCAAAGACTTGATAGACCCAATCTCAGCCTTGCTTTTACAAGCAATCAGCATATCGTCTACATATAACAGTAGATAGATATACTCACCTGGTGCATAACTCCTGTAATATACGCAGTTGTCGTAACTGCTACGCTTAAACTCGTTGCTCAGCATGTACTCATCAAACCTCCTATACCATTGCCTAGGTGACTGCTTCAAACCATAAAGGGATTTCTTTAACAAACATACCTTGTTACCTTGTTCATATCCCGGTGGCTGCCTCATGTAGATCACTTCTTCAAGATTCCCATGTAAAAATGCCGTCTTTACATCAAGCTGCTCCAGCTCATAATCTCTACACGCAGTTAATGCAAGTATAACCCGAATAGATGTGTGTCGAACTACAGGTGAAAATACTTCATTATAGTCAATACCTGCTCTCTGTGTGAATCCACGAGCCACCAACCTTGCCTTGTACCTAGGCTTTTGAACACCTTTAATCCCTTCCTTTATCTTGAACAGCCATTTGCAGCTCACCAGCTTTTGCCCAGCTGGATGATCTACTAACTCATAGGTCTTATTCTTCCTCAGAGAATCCATCTCTTCATCCATAGCAGCTTTCCACTTAGAACTATCTTCACAAGCAACTGCCTCCTGGTATGTCAATGGTTCATGAGTATCTTCTTCCTCTGCTGCAGCAAACGCGTAAGCAGCCATATTACTCTCATCTCGAAACCTCAAAGGTTTCGTTCTTGTCCTTGGCTCTCTATCCCGAACCAACTGATAATCTGTGAGATCCGGTGTTTGATCATGATCCTGATCCCCTGCATCTTCATCATCGCCATCTTCCTGATCATCTGTCTGATCTTCCTCAAGCGAATGATTATTTAACCTTTGCAGTTCCACC
The DNA here is from genome assembly GCA_021014915.2 of Artemisia tridentata subsp. tridentata. Classification (NCBI taxonomy): domain Eukaryota; kingdom Viridiplantae; phylum Streptophyta; class Magnoliopsida; order Asterales; family Asteraceae; genus Artemisia; species Artemisia tridentata. Next base: position 270,349,991 of record CP139503.1, read on the forward strand.
TCAACCTGTAATTCCTCAACAGACTTATCAGTACCTGCACCAGAATCCTTCAATGTGTCTTTGTACATGACACTTTCATTGAAGACCACGTTCCTGCTAGTGACTATTTTAGGTGATTCATTATCAAGCCTATATAGCCTGTACCCCTTCACACCTTCAGGATACCCCAAAAGAACGCATTTTACCGCTCTCGGCTCGAGCTTACCTTGTTTAACGTGTGAATATGCGACACAGCCGAAAATCCTCAACATCCCATAATCACTTGGATGTCCTGACCACATCTCCATAGGTGTCTTTTTCTCAATCGCTGTCGATGGTGACCTATTGATAAGATATGCGGCCGTACATGTCGCTTCCGCCCAGAAGGTCTTGGGCAATCCAGACTGAATTAATAAACAGCGTACCTTATCCATGAGAGTTCTATTCATCCGTTCTGCTAATCCATTCTGCTGCGGCGTCCCGGCAACTGTCAAATGTCTAGCAATCCCACTCTCTGTGCACAACTGTTCAAACTCCCGGTTACAGAACTCAAGACCATTATCTGTCCTAAGCTTCTTAACCGTCCTCCCAGTCTGATTTTCTACTAACTGCTTCCACTCTTTGAACTTTCCAAATGCTTCGTGTTTGAACCTGAGAATATAAACCCATACCCTCCTGGAATAATCATCAACAATAGATAAGAAATACCTCTTACCTCCTAATGATTCCACCTGAGACGGACCCCATAAGTCTGAATGAACATAGTCTATCACTCCCTGAGTAGTGTGCCTTCCTACACCGAAACTGACTCGATGTGACTTTCCCAGAACACAATTCTCACAAAAATCGAGCTTACCTAGACTTTTCTTTCCAAACAGCTCCTGCTTTTCTAGCACCTGAAGTCCCGCCTCACTGATATGTCCCAGTCTTTTGTGCCAAACCTGCGCAAGACTGTCTTTTTCTTCAACACTAGCATTAAGCTCACCCGCCACTGCATGGCCATCCAAAGAGTATACGCAATTATCCCTTCGGGTTCCAGATAAAATAACCCTGGAACCATTAATCACCTTGATTTTGCCCGACTGTATTCTTACGGTATATCCCTCTTTTTCAAGAGTTCCCAGCGATATCAAGTTTCTTTTCAATTCAGGAATATACCTGACATTGTGTAACACAAAACTTGACCCATCTTTCAGTTGTACCCTTACCTTGCCAATACCTCTTATCTTGCACTCCCTGTTGTCACCCAACAGTACCCTGCCCCCATCGCATTCCAGAAAATCAAAAAATAAATCTAACCTGGGTGTCATGTGGTATGAACCTCCTGAATCCATGATCCAATCTAGCAGAGCCTCTGCACTCATAACCATCATCACCTCAGAACCGTCATAAATCGAACCACTGGAGCTTGGCTGATCATCTTTCTTGACGAAACCATTTGACTTCTTGCGATTATTCTTTGGACAGTTTCTCTTCAAGTGCTCCTCAGACTAGCAAATATAGCACTTGAGTCTTCCACCTCGAGACTTTGATCTTGACTTTCCCCTAGACTGATGCGAATTCCTGCGATCAGTTCTTCCCCTCACATATAACCCTTCACCATCATCCCCCTTCGCCTTAGACCTTTCTTTGATTTCCTTTGAATTCAGTGTGGCCATCACATCCTCCAAAGTCAAAGCTTCCCGTCCATAAAGCAAGGTATCCACAAAGTGTTCGTATGATGCTGGTAAAGAAGTGAGTAATAATAAAGCAAGATCTTCATCCTAGAATTTTACCTCAATATTTGCTAAATCAAGAACGATTTTGTTGAACTCATCTATATGCTCGGAAATCGTACGTCCAGCCGGCATGTAGAATGTATACAACTTCTTCTTCAGGAACAACTTGTTGGCCAAGGACTTTGTCATGTACAAAGTCTCGAGCTTGGACCAAACCCCCGCTGCAGTCGTCTCCCCGGTAACCTCTCTCAGTACCTTGTTACCTAAACACAAAATCATGGCACTGTGAGCTTTCTTGTTTAGCTCAGCTTTCGCTGTAGCATCCATAGTCGCGGGTAAAACCTCCAGAGCTGCTTCACATCCATGTTGGATTAATAAAGCACGCATCTTGACTCTCCATAACCCGAAATCACCAGTTCCATCGAATTTCTCGATCTCAAACTTGGCTCCCGTCATTCTTTAATCCCTTTATTAATTTGCTAAACCTTGTGAAAAAACCTCACAATCACAAACTAACAAAGTCCCTTGTGCAATACCCTTCAAAGTAACACTATTTTGTTTAAAAATAAAAGAATCTTTAATAATCCTAGCCTTTTTGTCGCCAAGATCTAATTAAAGAATACCTTTGAAGTAATAGTTGACTTTTAAACAAAAGCCAACCACCTGATGTTCACCTTCTTCGTCTATAACCTGACAAAACCAGTAGACACCAAACCTTTGTCGATCTTCAGTTAACCGAAAACCAACAAAACCTTGAGCTTTCTTTTACCCGTATCGATGACCTCAACAACTCGAAAAACCCAAGAACCCTTTTAATGTCGATACCCTTGCTGCAACCTTGAACACCAAAACCTTTGTTGTCGATAAACTGGTAGCCCAAACAGGATATAACCTCCTGCTCCTTCCAGAGAACCGAACACCAAAGAACCCTTCTTGATCGATCCTAGACAACCAGCGAAACCCGCGAACCGAGCTCTTGATACCACTTGTTCGTCTTGTCGACCAACAACCCTGATTGCTAGAGCGGAATAATCCCGATCGTGAAGTCGAACACAACACAGCTAGTTATGATATCGACAGAAAAGTAAAGAGCGATCAATGCACAAGTAAGTAACCCTAATCGTTTCTTGATTAGTATTGAAAGAATGATGTACCTCGTCCCCTCCCCCCACCTCCTTTTATAGAGATGGGGGGAGGTAAAACCGACTCTAACAAGGAGTCCTAATGTCGGCTGTGATAACGGCAAAAAAAAAAAGAAAAACGGGTTGGGCTTGGGACACAAGCCAACCCAACGACCCTTAACACTATTCGACTAATAACGACCCTAGACTCTTGCTAATATAATGACTAATACATAACAAGGCTCTTTTGACTGTCTTTTTTATTGAAAAAAGTGTGGGCCATAGCCAAAATTTGGGACGAGAATGTCGACCCAAATTTTTGGCTGGTCAGAACCTTTGTTTTGGTGTAGTGATGTGAGATATTTCCTGATTTGGTTTTGGCTGACCCAAGTATACAATACAAAGTCAAAAGAACCATCAGGGTCAGAAGTTGATTAGGTCATTAGCTACTTGAAATTGAAATATGAGTTAGAATATGACAATATATCTATAGTTGACTTGCATATCGCTTAGGGCATGGATCTATATTATTTATTATCATAAGTCGGCCATAAGATTGAGATGGTTCACAAGATCTGTATACACGTATATGATTTGCTAACATGGCATCGAATTTACTCTACGCTTTTCTTTACTTATGCATGATGTCGACATACAATGCCTTTTAAGATATTGGATTGTTGAGACTAGACACATAATAAGTTAAGAACAGATGGGATAGCTAGGAATGAAAACATTATGTGCTAGATTCCATCTGGTAGTTGCACCAACAAATATACATCATCATAAATACATAATATGGTGAGTTAAGGGTGACCTAAAATGGTGAAACCATGTTGCACATCACTGGAGCCATGTTAAACCCCTCGGCCAACCATGGGTTGGACCACAAAGGAACCCAATCACCACCCTTTGTGTCCAGTCACAAATATAAATTGATTAGAATACAAGAAGTAGTTGAGTTAACATTATGAAAGAACATGCTCTATGAACCAGACCATCCATGGGTCCATGCTCATTTCATCTTATATCCACCTAAATAGTAGGCAGTTATGTTCAGATTCTTTATTTTGATGATTTATTTGATTTATACACTTTGTAGATAGTGGCAACACATTATTTTCTATTGTGTTAAGGTTCATAAAATTCTTTTTCTTGTATTCTATTATTAGGTAAGCACTTGTGCTATAATACTAAAACTATAGAAAACAACGAAAATTAACAATCAATTTCTCTTGTTTTGGCTCTTCTGAATTCAAAAGTATAACTTGACCATTTGTCATATAACTGCCAAACGTATTTTACAATAATAAAAGTGAATTTTCTTATCTAAAAAGATAAAGGTTTTGTTAAGCATATCCGTAATAGCTACGTTTAAGAAACAAAAACATGTATAACTGGTGGTATTAGAGTCGGCTGAAAGAAGTACATTCAAATATAGGCCGTTATTATTGAAAGTACAGACAATTTATGTGTGTTTTAATGCTTTAAACATAGCTTTTAGAGCTACGTTTAACAATTTCCAAAAGATAATAGTAACAAAATACGTTTTACGACCAATTAGCTTATCTACATAGTTCATCAACAAATATGTTTTGACATTAAGTCCCGGTATAGACGAATATGTGTATAGTTAAATGTACGCAATGGCCGTGGCGTAGCTATGTGGAGGCCCACCTACAAAACCTAATAATTTTACATATGTATCATGCAATAATGCCCAATATGGTAAAGTGTATTTAGTATTGATTTTTAGCCCACCTTAAAAACCGTTAGCTTATACTAATCCATGTATCTAGTATTGATTTTTGGCCCACTTTAAAAACTGATACTATAATTTTACATAAGTATCATACAATAAATAATTTAAACTCATTTTTAGATGATTTAATGATGCGGATGAACTTTTTTTTTAGAAACACTAGAAAATATACAGATGTCATTTTAAAGGTGGTTGATACATAAAAGAAGTAATGTTACATATAAAGTTCGAATACATAACTATGTTTGTGGACAGAAGCTTTACGTGCATGTGCAGCTAAAAATGGTAATCTAAATAATGATTAGGGTGCAAAGCAATTGGTAATCATGTTACTTAGCTTTAACTTATCAAAAACATATTGTCCACTTAAAAAATTGAACAACTCTACATCCTTTATGTGGCTAAACACGAGTACAATGATCACGAATTCTCCAAGTGACAAATTTTATGGACCCTTTTCTAAAGCTACAAATGCAACATAATGATTATTCATGTGATGCTATTTTTATTTTACTAAAACTTGTGATAAAATATGGTGCATTAAACCAAATACTTATTATGGACAAAAAGAAGTTATGAAATACGGAGTAGGTAATTAAGATAGATAAAGAAGGTAAAAAATAAAAATAAAAAAAAAGTAAAGTGTACAAAGTTCACATTATTCCTCTGCTTTTAATCATAGGTGGAGTTGGTGGGTCAACAGTTTCGTTTTAATTTTCTTGGGACCAACTTTCATTTTCATACAATGAAACATCACATATTTAAAAAAATAATAAAACAATTGAAACTTATCTGAAAATAAAATGAAGTGGTTTCGGCCAAAGTTTGATAGATAAAATAGATTATAAGACTATAAATTACTTGATGATCAAATAGTGCAACCGTGTTACTTTTTCAACAATTTGACCATGTTCTTCAAATTCATCTAAAGACAATGTTACCACTCACACAACTTTTTTTCTTTTTCAAAAGATAAGTTTGAAAAAATTGTAACATCTATTGCTCTAGTAATTTCATACTGTATTTTATTAGGACTCAACTGAATAAAGTGACACACTAAAAAGAATATATTATTCGGTGTTGTGGAAAATGATATGAGTAAGTTAAGTTCAACTTTTTTTTTTTCTTTCGCATATGTAATGCATTGTTACATTTGGAAAAAACATTGCCCATATACGTAAGTGCAGGTTATATGTAACTTGTTGGTACCAAGTACTAACTCTTCTCAATTATTGATTATTGTCATCATCATTGTCCTTTATATGTCGATTTCTTCACCTTTTACCTTAAAACGATGAAACTTTGTACCATTTCATTAATGTAGCTGTCCTAATTATCGTTATTACCGGAGTACTCTTTACAATGATCTCCAAATAACAATAAATTCTTTGTATACGTTCATTTTTAAATAACATAGCGATCTTTCCTTTACATCTTCTAACCAACAGAACCGGAACATAAAAACATAATAACAACACATAAATGAAGATCCCAATACCAAAAACTTGTCGTTATTATCCTATAAATAATTATAATCCAAATTAAGAATCTTACTTGCTTTATTATATTAAATAAAAAATCTCACTTAAACCGGCAAACATAATTTTTTTATAAAAAGAAAAAACTAAACATTTCAAGAAAAAGACATTTCCTTTTCTTTTTATTATATATAAATTTAACTTGTACTAAAGTTTCATAAAGAATCATATTCATATTTATATTAAACATCCACTCTCCTTCCTATGAATTTCCCACTTCAACAAATCCTTAAACTTAAACCAATCTCTAACACACACACAAACAAAAACACCTTACAAAACACACACAAAAAAACACAAACACCAAAAATGATGGATTTAATCTCATGTTACAGTCAATACTCAACACAAATCACAGAATCAACATCATCCCCAATATCATCAACATCATGTTCAAATTACAAACCATCATCTTCATGCATAATATCACCAAACAACATAATCCCATCAACACAAACAGCAGTAGCATGTTTGTATAAAACAACCTTAACTAATAATAACCACCACTATATAACCATCACATGGTATCGTAACACCACAACACAAGGCTTACAAATCACCACAACAACTGATCACAACACCGTAACCACCATCTTTAGGTTAAACACACATACACATACACATGCTAGACTTTTTCGTAAGAAAAAAGGTAGCAAGACGTTGGAAATAAATGATGCTAGGTTTGAAATATATTATGACCTTTCAAATGCAGTGTACGGAGCTGGAGCTGAGCCTGTGGAAGGATATTATATCTTGGTTATTATTGATTCTGAGATAGCTTTGTTTATAGGAGACATGTACGAGGAACATGTTGTTAAGAAAGTGAAAGTGAATAAAATGGAAGCAAAATATGGTCTAGTTTGTCGAAAAGAACATTTTTCGGGCAATACGGTTTATGCTACAAAAGCGCGGTTTTCAGATGGTGGGAATTGGCATGATATTATGATCCGGTGTATAGGAGATCACGACGGGTTAAAGTACCCGGTTTTATTGGTTTATATTGATAAACGGGTCGTGATTCGGGTTAAAAGGTTGCAGTGGAATTTTAGAGGAAATCAAACTATTTTTCTAGATGGACTATTGGTGGATTTGATGTGGGATGTTCATGATTGGTTTTTTCACTCGGATACGGATCCTGGGTTAGGTCGAGAGCCTGACTCGGGATCTGGATCCGAGTCGGGTCATGCTGTATTTATGTTTAGGACAAGAAGTGGGTTGGATAGTAGGTTGTGGTTGGAAGAAAAGATTGTGAAAAGTGATGATCAGAAAAATGGATTTTCTTTGTTAATTTATGCCACCAAAAGCTAAGTTCATAATAACCCTCATTGTACATTTTTAATTACCTCATTTTTATGTGAATTTTTATCAAATTACCTTTATATTATATCATTTATATAGATACATTTTTTTTCTAGAGAAATAATGCTAGTGATAAAGATCTGGATCACGCAATAAATGTTGTACATTGTAATCCATTGGTTTCATTAGAGACAGTTGACCTTGTGTTTTTAGCTCATATATTCGTTTTAGCCTGTGTTATCCTACCGCCGTATGGGGTTATGCAATGATTGAGTGTTGTCGCCGTCTGTACTATTTGCTTCGCGGGTTGTACATTCCTTTAGTAGGGGGTTCCTATAACATAACCCGTTCGTTTTGGGTTTGACATGTTTTTAACCAATCTTCAGAGTTATTGACATTTTTTTTTTCATTTCATAAGCTAAAATGGTTGAAAGGGAAAGGGTTAATAAAGCAAGAGAGTTTACTTTGTTTAATATTGACATATTATGCTGATTTAATTTAAGACCATTTTGTTTACTTGTCATTTTTGTTGAATGATAGAAAATCCGTGATTCTATTATCTTACTAGACAAAGTATATATAGAGTACATATGCATAATGAAACCCTAATTAACTCAAACTCATAATCGTGCTTGGGCCATATCTATCGTCTAATAATTTTGAGTTAAAGACTTCTATATCATTATATATTAATTAGAATTAACACTCACAAACTATTTCCCTAAAGATTGGTACTGTATCCGTTTAAGGAAATATAAAGTAATAAAACTGATGTGCATTACAAGACATTTTCATTTGTCGAATTTCTTCGCTTTTCTTGAATTCCATCTACATTCTTTGATTCTTATTAAATCATCAATATCACCATCAACTGAAGAAAGATTGGAAAATTCATCAAATGGGGAATTTCGAATCTTTGAAAGGGGACAAGTTTCTTTTACTTTAGAAGATTTTCTTGCGTTTTTGTTTTTCAAAAAGATTTATTTGGTGGTTAGAGCGAGAACAAGAAGTAAAAAGGGATGTGGAGAATCTCCTTCAAGAAAAATTGGCCTCAATTACAATTTACAAGTCTATCCAAACACCATTTTCGTAATTGCAATACGGTCTCTAACTTTCATTGATTTTGTTTTCTCTTCACCGCTTTGTACTCATGTAACTTTTTGGTTCATGGAAAAAACTACACTAAATAGTAAATAGGACCGATCTTTTATGGGTAATACGATTGAGTTGCAAGGTTGTCGTAACAAGTTGGTTTGAACCTTTCGGATAGTAATGGCAATGCTACAACGTTGTTAATTAGTTCGTGGCTGTCAAACAAACAATGTATGTATATTACACTAAATATCATACGATATGAAAACAAAACTCGTGACCACACGTATAAGGAAGTAATTTGCAATAAAGAAGTGCTTAGCCAATCCATCTACAGAAAATTAATGCGCCAACATAAGATAGGTTCATGTCTAAATCTTGAAGATGTACTTTTTTACCAAGACACTAAAACAGGCTGAGAATGTGATTTCATAATTCATATATAGGACCATTGGATCCATCATTGGCAAGCAAAATTCCATTAAAGGTTTATACGTGTCTGTAGGTACCCTATGCCACACTAGCAATGGGCACTTGTATCTTCACTTCTTTATGATCATGTAGCATTCATGAGACTCATTACCATATGCTATTCGTGAGCTTGTGCCCTTTTTTCATGCCTATGTGCATGTAATACGCAATATGTTGTTACCTAGTGGTCCTTATCTCATTCATTCACATCTTTTGCACTCTTGAAAAGTGATCACATAATACATCAAATTTTCAACCATAAATTAAGCAAATGGAAAGATCTATATCGGTTGTTTGGATAAGTTGTGGTTTAAAGCCGTCGACATCAGTTTGGCAATGTAGGTCAAATGGGCCATCTGTGAGAATTAGAAGGCCCTCATCAAAACTAACAAACTATTCAAATTATTCACAAACTATTCAAAATTTTCTCTTCTTATTCTCTTATTGTATCCTTTGTTTATTTCTTTCGAAAAAACAAAAAACAATAAGACTATGTGATGACCACTTGAAATAAAACTATAAGAGAGCTAGGTGTAGCAAGCCCCTAACAACATTTATTGGTGTATCATTTCAACGCTATCTCAGCATCTCCACAGTAACATGTTAAAGTATCTAAAATTATTTGTTTTAAAATAATATTTAGAAGATATTTTGTTATCTTAGTCATGAAGGAAGCTTAACTAGTAAGCATCCTTATCTTTTAAGGAACCTTAGCTAAGAAGTATTTTTACTTGTCAAGAATACTTAAATATCTATAAGTCTTAGCTATTAAGTAATTGCTTACTAAGAATACTTAGAAGCAAAGAAAAGTCTGTGTACTAAGTTTTGTATGCCTATAAATACAAGCTTACGTAGTGCTGGTAATATATCAATCCAGTCTTTTCCAATTCTACATTCACTTATCAAATCTGCTTTCATTTTTAAACTTGTGTGTTTCTGTCAATTGACATCAGTTTCTTTTGACATCAGTTTCTTACCTAAGTGCAGAAACTATAAGCATTTACAGTGGTATCAGAGCTCTTTTCTTAAGGGGTTGTGCTATTACTCAAGTGAAATACCTTCGAGATTCAACAAAAATCCAGCCTAGACATGGCATCTAGTGCATCTATTGCTTCTGCAATTCCAGTATTTTCTGGAATGCATTATCACATTTGGGCAGTAAAAATGAAGACATACTTGAAATCTCAATATTTATGGAAGGTTGTTGAGACTAATGAAAGTCCTCCGGCACTCGGAGAAAACCCAATAGTTGCTCAGTTAAGAACTTTTGAGACTAAGTTGCTAAAGAAGGACAAAGGCACTAACCTATTTACATTCAGGTATCGCCTATCAAATTTTCACCTCTATAATTGACTTGGAGGCACCAAAAGCTGTGTGGGATAAACTCCAAGAAACATTTGAAGGTACTGATAGAGTAAAAGCTGTCAGATTATTAACTCTCAAAAGAGAGTTTGAATTATTAAGAATGAAAGATGGTGAACTGGTGAAAGATTACCCAGCAAGGATGATGGACGTGGTTAATCAAATGAGACTTCATGGAGAAGTTGTGAAAGACCAGAAAGTAGTGGAGAAGATGAGGGTTAGCGTTCCTCCAAAGTTTGAAGCAAAAATTTCCGCCATAGAAGAGTCTTGTGACCTCAATACGCTTACGGTTTCTGAACTAAGTAGTAAACTCCAAGCACAAGAGCAAAGAGTTTCTATTAGATCAGAGGAGAAAGTTGAAGGTGCTTTTAGAGTATCTTCTAGAAGTAACAAGGCTGGAAATTTAAAACAGAACACTTCCAGAAGAGGGAATTTCAGCAAAGGAAACAACAAAGGCTCTACCTCACAAAACTCTTCTTCAACATCCTAGAAAGGTACTTTCCCTCCATGTAATATTTGTCAAAACACAAATCATCAAGAAGTTGATTGTTGGTTCAAAGATAAACCAAACTTTAAGTGCAACTTTTGCAACAAGTTTGGACATTTCGAGAAGTATTGTAGAGCCAAGAAATCTCACAGCAACACACAAAGAATTCAGCAAGCAAATGTTTTTGAGGAAGATCAGGTTGATGATGAGCATTTGTTCATGGCTTCGCATCTTGATAAACATTCAGACAGCCTTGCGTGGCTTATGGATAGTGGATGCACAAGTCATATGACTCCAGAAAAAATTTTCTTTATTAGTCTCGACACCACAGACAACCCAAGTGAAGTTGGGAGATGGACATTATGCTCGAGTAAAAGGAAGAGGTATTATAGCTATCAACACAAAGAAAGGTACCAAATATATTTCTAGAGTCTTATATGTGCCTGAACTTGATCGAAATATGTTAAGTGTGCCACAAATGATATAGAATGGTTATGGTGTGAATTTTAAAAAGGACTCGCGTTGCGTTATCACTGATTCTCGCGATTCTAAAATAGCTAGCCTTGATATGGTAAATGATAGTTATTGTTTAAGGCTTGATGTTGCAAATGCTAGTGCTTTTAGTGTTACTAAAGATGATAGTAATAAACGGCACAAGAGATTGGCCACTTCAATTACAGAACACTTAAGCATATGTATACTACTAAATTGGTGGAAGATATGCCTTCCATTAGTGAAGTTGACTCTAAGTGTGAGGGTTGTGAATTAGGTAAAAGTCGCAGGTTGCCTTTCTCAAAAGCTGGTGTGACGAAAGCCACACACAAGTTAGAAATCGTGCATTCTGATATTTGCGGTCCTATGTCTACACCATCTTGGAGCGGTAATAAATATTTTGTTCTTTTCAATGACGATTATACAAGAAGGTGTTGGGTTTATTTCCTTAGCAGCAAATCTTTAGTATTTTCAATCTTTAAAAGTTTTAAGAAAGTTGTTGAAGTACAAAGCAGCGGTACTTTGCGTATTCTGAGGACTGATAATGGTGGAGAATACACATCAAACGAGTTTGAAGAATTCCTTCGACAACAAGGAGTAATTCATCAAGTTACAGTTCCATACTCGCCTCAACAAAACGGTGTTTCTGAAAGAAAGAACAGAACGGTCATGGAGATGGCGAGATCAATGTTGTTTGAGAAGAAACTACCGAAGACATTTTGGGCCGAGGCGGTAGCTACATCCGTATATTTGCTTAACAGATTAGCAACAAAAGCCGTGAGTGGTAAAACTCCAGTTGAAGCTTGGTCAGGAATCAAACCGTCAATTCAACAATTAAAAGTCTTCGGGTATATCTCTTATTATCCTATTCCAGACATCAAAAGATCAAAGCTTGATGCAAAATCCAGAAAAGGCATCTTTGACGGCTATGCAACAGAGTCAAAAGGATATAGAATTTATGATCTGACTGATTGTAAAATTGCAATCAGCAAAGATGTGAATTTTGATGAAGGGGCCTACTGGGACTAGAATGCAGAAGAAGTTAGAAGGCATGTAGATACGTTTTCAGATAAAGTACTTCATGATGAAGTTGATATTCCCGAATTTGATATTGAAGACACAACTGATACCGATGTGCTAAGAACAAGACCGCTTGTTGATGTTTACGAGTCTTGTAATTCTGTTACTGAACCTGAAAGCTATTTGGATGCCTCCAAACATTCTCAATGGATTGATGCAGTGAAAGCTCAACTTGAAATGATCAAGAAAAACAAGACATGGAAGCTTGTTGACTTGCCAGAAGGGAAAAATGCAATATGTGTGAAATGGGTCTACAAAACCAAATTTTAGCCCGACGGATCAATTTACAAGCATAAAGATAGATTGGTCGTGAAAGGTTATTCTCAGGTTGCCGGTGTAGACTTCGGAGACACTTTTGCTCCCTTTGCTCGTCATGATACAATCAAGTTATTATTAGCTATGGCCGCTCAACGAAATTGGAAAATTCACCATCTTGATGTCAAATCTGCATTTATTAATGGTGAACTTGAGGAGGAGATTTATGTAAGACAACCTGAAGGTTTTGAAGTAGTTGGCCAGGAAGAAAAAGTTTATCGGTTATACAAAGTACTTTATGGTCTTAAGCAAGCACCAAGGGTGTGCTATGCTAAGATCGATGCTCATTTGCTGAATCATAACTTCAGGAGGAGTTCAAGTGAGTCAACTCTTTATGTGAAGTAATTTAATTCTCAAGAGAGGCTGATTATCTCTCTTTATGTTGACGACTTACTTGTGATTGGAAGCAATGATGATATTGTTAATGAATTTAAGAATCAAATGGAATCTGAATTTGATATGTCAGATTTGGGACTAGTATCCTATTTTCTTGGCATGGAAATCAAGAAACTAGCTAATGGTGTTCATATTTCTCAAAGAAAGTAGACTAGTGATATGCTCAAGAAATTCAAGATGTTCTTATGCAACCCAGTTGCTTCGCCACTAGTCTACAAGTGCAAGTTTTCAAAAGATGATGGAAAGAAGCTTGTTAATCCAACTCGATATAGAAGCATTGTTGGGATCCTACTTTATTTAACAATCTCAAGACCAGATTTAGCCTTTGCAGCCAGTTTTCTATCAAGATTTATGAGTGAACCGTCTAGTTCTCATTTAGGAGTTGCAAAGAGAGTCTTAAGATATGTGAAAGGTTCTCTTGATCTTGGAATTATGTTCGAAAGAAACAAAGATGTGAAACTTGAAGGATATGCTGATAGTGATTGGGCCGGAAGCATTGATGATTCAAAAAGTACTTCTGGTTATATTTTTACTCTTGGTTCGGGTGTATTTTGTTGGAACTCCAAAAAGCAAAGTGTTGTCGCACAATATTCTACGAGGCAGAATATATAGCAGTTGCGGGTGCTGTAAATCATGCTTTTTGGATCCAAAAATTGTTGTCTGATTTGGATCTAACTAAAAAAGGTCCAACCGTGATCTTCTGCGATACCAAGTCTGCTATTGCTATAGCAGAAAATCCCGTTCAACAAAGCATATCAATGTCAAGTATCATGCCATTCGAGAAGCTGAGAAGAATGGAGAAGTCAAGCTGAAGTATTTTACATCTGAAACTCAACTCGCAGATATGCTTACAAAGTCAATTACCGGAAATAAGCTAAATTACTTCAAGGCTCATCTTATGACATCCAACAACAATCTTAAGGAGGAGTGTTAAAGTATCTAAGATTGTTTGTTTTAAAATAATATTTAGAATATATTTTGTTATCTTATTTATTACGAAAGCTTAACTAGTAAGCATCCTTATCTTCTAATGAACCTTAGCTAAGAAGTATTCTTACTTGTCAAGAATACTTAAATATCTATAAGTCTTAGCTATTAAGAAATTGCTTACTAAGAATACTTAGAAGCAAAGAAAAGTCTATGTACTAAGTTTTGTATGCCTATAAATACAAGCTTAAGTAGTGCTGGTAATATATCAATCCAGTCTTTTCCAATTCTATGTTCACTTATCAAATCTGCTTTCATTTTTAAACTTGTGTGTTTCTGTCAATTGACATCAGTAGCAAGTCTGCTACTTATTTCTTACCTAAGTGCAGAAATTATAAGCATTTACATAACACACCAATAAATAAAACACCCTCCCTATCAATAAAAATAATAACTATTATTGGTGCATGCAGGTCCCACAAAACACCCCACCAAAAATACCCCACCAACTCACAAAAAAGAACGAACGACACCAGTAGGTAGGGGTGGAAAAGATCCGAGCCGCTCGTGAAAAACTCGAGATTGGATTGGTAAGAAGCTCGAACGAGAGCCTAAACGAGCTCGAGCCCGAGCTCAAGCGTAAATTGGAGCTCATTTAATAATCGAGCCCGAGCCCGAGCTGTGACATATGGTAATTTTCCCACTAATATTTTAATAATAAATGTCGATTTGTTATTATTAAACTGTTAAAATGAGCATTTATGTGTTTACATAACCATTATGGGGGAAAAAAAAACCCGCACACTGTAACACACAGTAACTCACAAAAACTATTTAATCTCACCAGAAACAGTGAATTTCCCCCATTCTCACATTTACAGACTATAACGTAATAAAAGAGAGAGGTTATCTCACTTTACTGAAAAACGAAACAACACGCGTACCGACACCACATCAATGACGAATTAATCTCAGGATTTATTTTTGAGTCAACAAACTCTATTTTTATGTCAGTTTTATAAAAACGTCTCCAAAATTTATTTTTCCACATTTATATCGAATCCGGGAAAACCCGAATTCACCTCAGCTCAGCGGTACACGGGGTATACACTACACACTCTTTTAATAAAACAAACATTAAATAAAATTCTTTATCCCTTCGCTATACCACCGTCCCCTCCACTCACACGTTTCCCCACTTCTTCTTCTTTTTGTCTGAGTTCCCATCTACCCAGGAAAAACCAATCGATCCATCACCATCATTCTATAGCATCACATACTTTCTCTCCAACCCAAGAAATAACCGTCCCTCTCACGAAGCATTCCCCATGAGTCAACGGTATAGGAGGCCGAGAATAACGAGGATGGATAGGGAGTTAAGCCCTAAATGGGAACTTCTCAAACCCCAAATTCAAAAGAAGAATTAGAGCCATTCCAAGTTTTCCTCTTTTTAATGGCTAATCCAAACCTAGTCGATCCACACAAATCTACTCACTCATTCAAAGCTTTATCAAGATTCAAAGGAGTTCGAAGATTAACATATTCGATTGGAGGTGGATTGGCTGGGGTTCGAATTGGAATTGCTAGGGTTGGAATTGTGGTTGTTCGAATTGCTTCTGTGTTCTAAGTCTTCGGTTCATATTGCCGATTCGCTCTCACTCTAAGGGTATAAACCTTCTCCATTTCAAACTCCATATTTCCATTCATTGTTATTCAGTTAACATTAGATGGGTTTATGTTAATTTTTAACTCGCATGTATTGTAATTGTCATTGTGTCGAATTGGAATTGTGGATTGTCATGGTTGTTGTTGTTGTTGTTCTTAGTGGTTTAAAAGATTTAATAAAACATAAGTATTGGCTCACAAGTTTGAATCTATTGTTGTTAATCGTTGTTGTCAATCTATGATCGAGTCGAATGAGTTTTGTTGCCGTTAGTAGTTCTTAGGCTAAAAGGTCTTAAAATGGAACCTAGAATTGTTGTTATTGTTTGTAGTTCGTGTCAAAATCTCTCTCGAATTAGTATGATTAAGACCTAGGATCTTGGTCTAGGTTGAGATGAATTATGGTTATCATTGGTTCGAGCAAAAACCACACCCACAAGGGTGTGTAGTAGATGCTTTGGTCGAGTGGAACCACCCCCACAAGGGTGAGTTAGGCCATGATCTCAGCCCAGTTGAACCTCACCAAACAGCCACCCAAATAGGGTGTGCTATGTTCGTTCTTAGTCAAGGAAAAACCACCCCAAAAGTGGTGTGATGTGGTTGAAGTTTTAGTTAATATACTCCTTACTAGGCAGCCACCCATGAAGGGTGTGCTTACCTTGGTTTAAGTCTTGTTCTGCCTAGTGAAACAGCCTCACAACTCACCCGCTTGCAACATAAGTAATGGCCAAAAACTTGGTTTTGAGAAATGTTGGTCGATCCTCCTTAGTTCAAGGCAAATCCCTAAGGGACTGCCTTAGTTCAATCCCATTAGAACCCCAAGGGGTGTGTGTTATGCACAGTTCGAACTCAAACCCACAATGGGTTGTCGAGTTCAAGTCTAACACGAACCCAAAAGGGTGTGATTCGTTGTCCAGTTTGTGGTCGAAACTCAAAGGAGAGTTGAGTTGTTGTTTTCCTACCATTCCTAACATCAAAGTCTTGAATCAAGACTTTGGTTAAGTGTGTCGAAATTAGTGAAACTATGTTGTCGAACCAAATCCATCACCTCGTGTAAACTTGGATGGTCGTTTAGTCGAGTTGACGAGTGGTACTCGAGCTCGACCTAAACTTTCTGGTGTTAAAATCTTGCTTGATGTCGAACAAACCATCTCCATACATTTCTAGGATTTAACACAAGCCTTATTGGGCTTGTGTGTGAGTGTGCTCATGTACAAGAAATCTCAGCCCACTTAGTAGTTTGAGTCCAGTCAAGTAGCGTATAATCTTTGTGGCTAGCTACAGCCCACCAGGCCCAACATGGGGCCTTGGTGGTCAATACCACAGCCCAGTCCGTCTAATGCTCCCCCTCCTTTGATTTTAGTTGGGCCACAGCCCAACAAGGATAAGGGGCGCATAAAATTTGTAGCCTTGTATATATATAAATAGTCGATAAGGTAAAAATCAATATTGCGGCCGTTGTTTAAATATGTATCATCGTGACCTCGAAATCAATCTATTTCACAACTCACTCTCGACTTATATCTTGTCACGTAACCTCATCATAAACTCACGACAATTTGTAAAAATATTAAATTACGACACAAACATATGTGCATATATATATATATATATATATATATATATATATATATATATATATATATATATATATATATATATATATATATATATATATATATATATATATATATATATCACCTAATATGAACTTTTTATACAAATGGCAATTCACTTATATCGATTTTAGAAACATACATGTAAGGATTAACAATTATACCACCTATTATAAACATCATTTCGGATCTAAACTAATAAACATTTATCTTATTTATATCATTTATCAAACCTCGTACACGATTAACAATCATATCACTAAAACAGTATTTTAAAAAATGCACTTAAGTTTTTATAACGATTTTAGAACAACTATTTCGTAAACATATATAATTGTAACCAACCAAGAAATCAACATACACGTACGGGTCATGCCCGACTCCTATTAAATAGATGTACTTATTTTAAACGGGACAAACAAAACATTTTGGATCCAACCGTTATACGTTAATTTCCAAATCACAAAACATTTAAATGAAAATCATCACTTACACATAATTTTCCTTACATTTCAAAACATATATAACAATTTATATATTTTTATAACGACTATTTTACATATCCTTAGCAATAACATTTCATATCTCGACAACGTCTAATATTGTTCATAATCCCTTCCATTCATCGTCTTTCTATTATCATCAATCGAAATCTTATACATCTTCGATATCTTCATCGTCATACATTTACGCACTTCCAAGAGCCAATACCCACAAATACTTAGAAAACTATTTTTAAACTCATTTGCTGCCACACAAGCAACAACAACATAAACACTTTAAAACTTTTGAATTAAATTTCGTAGAGACTTAATTTAGTCTGTGAACTAAAACATGACTTATTAATCTAGGTCGCGTGTTGGTACAGTACACCCTCTGAATTCACTGCATTCACTGTTCAGTCTATTAAGGTGAGTTTATAGCCCCACTTACTTATACTAATTTTACAACTATGGGGTGAGAAATATGCAAATTATTTTATGGACCACATTACTGTTTATTTTCTCAAAACTATTTGCGTAGTTAGCCTAAGCCCTAGAACCCACTGTTATGCCCACTTTCATGAACCGTTAGTTCCCTTTGGGAAGCGCAATTGTTATAGATAGATCTATTGGGGTGACTCCCCCATTCGGTTGGCCAGACTGGTCAATGCGAGCGTATATCAAGTCGGACTACGAGTGTATTAGGTTAAACACTCGCTATGGGCCCCTGATTATTACTTATGTGCTATAGAATAGCGCACTAAACTGTCGAGCCTCGGTTGTATGAACTTAGAGCTAGCGCGATAGACTATTTTGTATGACGTTATATGCGTTGTAATTAGTGTTTTGAAAGGCTTGAGGCACACTATGGCGCAAAAGGGGTCAAAGAGCCTCGAGGCGAGGCGCACTCTAAGGCGCGGGATTAATGAATACGAGGCGCACTAAATACATTAAGTTTTTCATAACATATATGACAATTTATGTAGCTTAAATAATACAAAATAACATTAAAATACTTAATACATGACATATATTGTCGTTATAAAGATTAAAATGGACCAGTTGTAACCTCTCAAACGGATCAACTCTTTGGCTCGATGACCTATATAGAGATTAAAATTCATATCAGACTAAATATGCTTGTTTCCTACACTTGCAGACTTACATTTAACAAAGCTCACAATTTAACTCAAAATATCAAGCAAGCAACGTATTTATACTCAAGTCATAATGCCACATTTTCATGATAATATGTAATAAAGAAAAATACTTAATGAAACAAAGTAATTTCTTAAAGAAAATTTCAATCAATAAAATAAACATAAAATCAGTTCAAATTTACAAATCATACAAATACTCACCCTATGACTTAAAAGGCCCATGTATATAACTTATAAGGCCCATGTATCTTATCTTAATATTTAGAAAAAAAGCCCAAAAACCTATTACATCTCCGAGGCGCACCAAGGCGCGCGCTTTTTTTGGGATTCATGCATGTCGTGAGCCTCGATCCAAAAAAAGCCCCAAGGCTAGAGCCTCGTGCGCCTTAGCGCCTAGGCGCGCCTTAGGCGCGATTTTCACAACTTTGACGTTATATGCGTTGTAATGATCGTACACAAAACTATTGGTCCAAACTTATTTGTTTACTGCTTTAATTTAAACCTATGAACTCACCAGCTTTTTGCTGACTTTTAGCATATTTTTCTCAGGTGCTTAATTTGATTGATTATGGCAAGGTATCGGCAAGGCAAGGGTCATAGCATTTTTCAGAAGTATTGGCACACATAACTAAGACTTGTTTTTTTGTAGGGGACCGCTGAAACTAATGGGTCTCTTTTTCTAAACATGAATCATCTTTTGTAAACTCTAAAAATTTGATTTGATATATTTAAAATGGAGTATGTATTCCGTTCTTTATTTACCTTGTGCTGTGTGATGGTCATTTATCGTTGTAATATTTTGAGTAAACGTGTCGTTGTGTAATTAAGTTAGAATAGTCAGTGGGCTTAGACTTAATCTAATAGGTTAAAAGTTGTTTATTAAATAGTCCATGTAAAAGCCCAAGCCCGTAAGCATTTCATTTGATGAAAACTATAAATAGCACCATAACCTTCATTTGAAAGGTTGGGATGTCTAGGTGCAATTAGGGTTGTATCAAAGAGTTAAGTATGTGATTAATAATATTCTCTCTAGTTTCTCTCACTAGAATTCCAAAGCCACTCTTCTCTCTTTGATCTTTAGTCATTGATTGTGTGTATGATAGGATAGATACTAGGGATAACAAGTGGTATCAATAGCCATACAAAGATTTAGGAGTGATTTCTAAGGCTTGTTACTATTCACATTACTGTTCATCAGGTTGCATTATCAAGTTTCTAAACTTTACCAAGTTTGGTGAAAGTTATCAAGTTTCTGACGTTTACCAAGTTTGGTGAAAGTTATCAAGTTTCTGAACTTTACCAAGTTTGGTGAAAGTTATTGTTGTTTTTGTAAGCTTGGATTAGATGATGATATATTAGATGAATTTAGAGAAGAAAATGAAGAAGAAGATGGTAAGCTTTTAGAGAGAGAGAGAGTTGAGAGAAAAACAAAGAAAGATTATATTAGAAAATGAAAAGCTCCAACCCTCTCCTTGTGTGGAGAGGGATATATATAGTTCCTAATACTTGTGCCCCTAGTGGGCTGTGGAGTGAGCTGACAGTGGGGAAAGCCCCGACCCATTCCACAAATATATGTAACTACACTAATAATACTAATAATACTAATAGTACTAAACAAATATTAATAAGCCTACGAGCTATGTAAATGCTAAATAGATGCTCGGGGTGACCGAGCCTTCATCTGAATATTTATATTCCTAACAATCTTCCCCTAAGGGAGGTCACCCCGGAAACAATATTTTGAATTCGAGCATTTGGTCTTCAGAACTTGTCTTCATAGCTCGTAGTCTTTTATTCTTCAATGTCTTGAAACTTTGTGCATTCAGCAATGTTCGTTTGATGACCGTTTGGTCGTCTTGGATGATCTTTGAGTATTCTTCGACTTTATCATCCAACATTTGTTTCCAAGTCATCTTTCAGCAGTATGTTTCCTTGTGATGTGATATTCTTCGAGCCGACATGCTCACATGATGCGTGGTTTTGCAACCTTACAACAGGTTTTACCTCTCGAGGGATCTCAAAAGGCTTACAACCCCACCAGGCAGTGTACCTGACCGATGTAGTATAGTGTAGTGGTAAGTACGGGGGATTGATCGTTCTCCACAGGGAATAGTGTTCGTTAGGTATGAAAAATTACTCTAATAGGTCTAAGGGTGAGAGAAGATTCTTTTTGTGTTTTTATAATTTTTATGAAAGCAAGTAAAATCTCGGGTTTGAAAGAGTGGGCGGAATTAGTTGCTAGTCAACTAACCCAAATTACTACGAATGCAAATAAAATAAAATAACAGAAAATGAAAAGGTTGGTGAAAACTTATGTGGAGGGAAATGTGTTTACTTAGATTTCCTTACTCCCTAACTATCTTTTACCGGTTGATTAGTGTGTATTAGTTGCGTGGATGACGGGTGTATTCCTTAATACCATTCGTGGGGTGGCGTACGTACTTCCCCAACTCTACAAGCTCCTACTTCACTCCTATGTCGAGCCGGCTAGGAAGCTCCTAACATGGGATCACTAGAATTCGCTTGTGCATTAAATACAACCATAAAAACCTTTAGTACGCATTGGTTCATGTTTCTTAAGACGTTCAAGCAAGTTACCGAATAGGAAGTTAGCCAGTTTTCTTAAGCCTAACATAGATTAACAATCATCCAATACAACTAACAACACACTAATAACCAACAATCAATAGCTAGGTTTCATTAGATCTAAGCAAACACAAGATAAATCTAGCCTAGCATGTTAAACAAAAGACAAGAACAAGATAGAATCAAACAACACATAGACATATTGAATGATTAATTGATAACTTATCTTCAATGTAACATGGAAGATCTCAAGGCAAAAAGCCTTGAAAGAGCTGCCAAATTCGTCCTAGGGTTTTCACACACAAAGTTCCCCAATAAGTTCCACACTAATGACAAAGAATTGCAAAACTATATATAGATTTTTATATCTGACGGCGTCACGTTATGGAGTGTGACGCCGTCACCTCGCCGCTTTTAGGGTTCCCGGATGACCTTCTTGACGCCGTCCCTCTTTAGCTCTCCAAAATCCGTTCTGGCCTATCAAGGCTTGACGCCCTCAGACTATGAACGTGACGCCGTCCCTCTTTAAATTATAACGTGACGACCTTGATCAAATTAAAGGGTGACGCCGTCAGAATTCCCATGCAATTTTCACTGGCTTATCATGAGTAAATTTCACATCCACCACTTTTGCCAAGCCATGACGCCGTCCAGGCATAATCCTGACGCCGTCAAAGGTAACTTCCAGCATGATTTTGAGACTTTGTCGTTTTCTTCACTTTTATGCTCCAAAAACGTCCAAAATGCCTCCTTTTCCAGATTTCTTCTCAAAAGTACCTAAAATGACAAAAGGAACGATTTAGGGCAATATTTGATCAAATAAATACGATTTAGGGCTTAAATGACCCCTTAAAAGCGGTACACTTTTTGCTTCATCAAATACCCTTACACTTGAGATTTGCTTGTCCTCAAGCAAATGCGCTTTTATTCTAATCAAAACACAAGTTAGGGGTCATTTAATGCTAACATAAAAGTAATTACAACAAATAATCGTTCCACTTTAATCATAATAAGCACGGAGATTACAAACTAGCACCTCACAAGTAGTGTTTAGATACTCACATCTCTCAAGTGTCATCAAAATAAATCTCATAAATGAAAACGGATAATATCTCTCACTACCTGTCATAGCAAATAGATTACCATAGGCTTGGAAAAGGATCGAAAACCTCCTCCACTAGGCGTAAGCACCTAAGATAAACTATCAAAGAGGGCTTTTAAATGGGTTATAACGTTAGGTGTAGGGAAAAGGAAAACACGGTTTTGTTGGATAAAGGATATTTTACTGGTGGCGAGTTAAAGATCTTGATCAATTACATGTACTATACAATGTTGCTAAGCCAAGACTCGACTCAATCTTAAGCTAATGAAAGGAAATAACAAAAACATAAAACAAACATAAAATGAAACGGGATGGTAGTCCGTATGTTTTTTCTACTTTTCTTTTTCTCATTTTTTGTATTTTTCTTGATTTTTTCGATTTTTTTTTTTTTTTTTTTTTTTTTTTGTGCATACACTTTTGCCCTACCATCCAAAATAATACATCATAGGGGCATTGCATTCCCCTTACACTTGAACTTTTACATAACTTTACAATTACTATTCTAATGACTCGAATTAAGATAATTGAAAAACTTGGAGTACTTTTAAAATATTTAGCACATATGGGGGTAATAAATGATGTTCTTCCCCATTACTTCATTACACTAGTACTTTACCCATGAGTCCCAATCGTCCCAAAACAATATGTACAAGGATATGACTCGACTTAGCAACCATGTAATCAACTAGATAATTAACTTCTGTTTAAACAAATGTTGTCACAATAATGCACTAAAAATGAGTGCATACAAGGTAGGCTAAGGCGATTTGGGTGTACATTTAAGTGGGGTGTAACAAATTCTTCCTTTAAGTAAAATGCTTAAAGTTAGTAACGAAAAGATAGGCTCTGAGGGGTGTACTAAGGGTATCGTGTACTAAAAATGAGTACAACGCAAAGGGTGTGGGAGAATTACTTGACCAATGTAGCCAATGTAATTATAACAAAAACACAGGTGTAAAACAATGGGTTAATCCTAATGCCTCTTATCATGTAGTAAATCTAACTACACGAATGTAGTCTCACTTGTGGCCTCGGAATGGTCCTAACGCAAGTTCTAGAATCTAAGTGCTACCGGTACACACATCATAGCATAAATGCTTTTCCTACCAATTCTAGGGGCGAACCTCACATATTTGGGGGTGGAAAATTTTTTAGTGGTACGGTTTTTGTGCTAGTCATATAACTCCTATCCGTGAGACGCTCATTAAGATCAAAGTTTCACTCCTATATGTTGTAAAAAATTTTAAATTTGGCACTAAAATTGCCCTAACAGGTATTTATCTCAGTTTTATTACACATCTACCATTAAACAAACAAAAATCAAGCGTAAGAGCGTTCTCTAATCGTACTTTTACCCCCCTTACACTTAAGATGAACATTGTCCCCAATGTTCAAATAACAAATGTAAAAGCATAAAGTAAAAGAATGAAATCAAATACTCCCCTGATTCGCTCGGTGGATAATGAAGTAACACGGTTAGATCTTCTTCCAAAGAGAATGTAAAAGCTTCATGACTAATGCATCGCCAAAAGCTTGATCCAAAAACATTTCCTTGTCCAAAATAACCTGTTAAACCTGAGAAAACAAACACGAAAACCTGCATAACATTGGTGGGATAAACTCTATATATAAGGATATAATACTTGTGGAATGATAATTTTGCAGATTCCTGGAGATTATAAGTTATAGATTTAATAAAAACTTTTTAAGAAAACAAATCTTTCAAAAAATTCCAGGAAATTAAACCTGACACCGTCAGGTTGTAAAGCCTGACGCCGTCAGATATGATTTGACAGAATTCTCATGTTACGTTTCCAGAAAAATTTTGGAAAAACCTATACCTTACTTCCTGGAAATCCTGCAAAACATCATTATGACTCGATACAAGCATTTGACTCAAACAAATACTAATATGTATGTTAATTTATTATTATTACGATTCATGTTCATTTGTTCTAATAAACCGGTTTGGATTTCCCTTACACTTAACTTTTGCAAAATACCTTTATATGTAGTTAAGACGAAGTTAAAAACAAGATAAAGCATTTTCACAAATTACTTTTGAACATGAATCAATAAGAATAAAAATTAAACATGCATACGGAAACAAATAAAATCAAAGAAACAAATAAACAAACACACAAAGCAAATAAAGCTTGGGTTGCCTCCCAAGAAGCGCTTTTCTTTATTAACGAGTCTTGTAGCTAGACTCAACGTCACGTACATTACATGACTCCATCATTGGTCACGGTTCCTAGGCCATTTTCATTCCCGGTTTTATATTCCGGTCCCAATTTCAAACAATCCTTGTAAAAACCGAATATCCTTTCCATAACATAGTCTACTCCTTTATTTCTATCCTCATCATTCCTATAGTAGACCGCTTGCTTAAGCTCCTTCTCAACGTTTGACAAGTGTTGGAATTGTTCTATCTTATATGGCATTTGGTAGTTTACTTCATCGGTCTCATCCTTAAATCTAACTATCCCTAAGGAAGGTTCATAAGTCATTCTAGAGACCTCAACAAAAGGTTTTCCAAAAACCACTTGAGTTAAGGATGCATCGACTATTGGGCGGATATCTTCAACAATTTCAAAGTCGGTGACATAGGTGAAGTTTCCTACATAAACCGGTAATCCCTTAACTCTTCCCGTGAAGTTACTCATCCATCCCTTGTCAGGGAACATCCTATACCCAAGTTGATTTTTCATTATCAAGTTGTAGTGGGCTCTAGTCATGATGTTTATGGGTGATCTAAGGTCGATGTAGGCTTTCCACACATGCAAATGTCCGATGTTGCATGGTATGTTGAGATTAGAAGGGTCGCCTATTTCTATGATTGGTCTACCTAGGAAGTATGGTGTCTCGGGGTCATCGAATAAGTTTGTATGATATGCGCGCTCTTCCTTAGTGGGTAGCCTATTGAAGTAGTCCTCATCATCATCTACTTCTTCAATCTCACTTGTCCTAACTTTCTTATCAACCTCGACTTTCTTATCCTCATCCTTAGGTTTACTATTATCCTCATTCCTTTCAATTGGTTTAATAGTGACAATGTTGACAAAGTGGACGTGTTTGGATGAAGAGGGGTCTTTTACTTGGGGTCCGCTATTTGTGTTCCTAGCGTCCTTATGTGGAGGTGATAACACTTGGTTATTGAGAGCTTTCAACAAGTTGTTAATTTTATTGGTCATCTCCGTTTGTTGTTGATTGAATTCGGACTCGAATCTAGCTATCCGAGCTTCTTGAGATGCCATAAATTGGGATATCAATCCTTCAAAGTTATTGGTACTACCATTGCCGGAAGGATTGTTGTTGAAAGTACGGTTCGAGTTGGAACCGCTTGATTGGAAACGATTAGGTGGGTTGGAAGAATTGGTTTGTTGTGCGTTTTGGTTTTGTTTCCACCTAAGGTTCGGGTGATTTTTCCTTGAGGGGTTGTATGTATCACCATAGGGGTTTGGCTCGGGTTTGAAAGTGTACCACTTGTCTCCCGCTCCGTCGGTACGCGAGGATGCGTAGTCCACAAAAGCTTGTTCGGGGAGTTCCATGCAATCACGAGTGTCGTGGGGACCACTACATAATTCACATGAAGAAGTGATTTTGTTCACTTGGCTTGAAGGTTTAGGAGCCTCGTAGGATTTCATGAGAAACTTGACTTGGTCTTCAAGTTCTATGATCCTACGGTCGGAAGTGCTTGAATTGTTCGAAGGCAAAGATATTGCCTTGACCGTTTTATTCAAATCACGGGGATCACTCCAACTTTCGTTGTCATAAAGAGCAAGATCCTCTAGGAGAGCCCATGATTGTTCCGCACTTAGATCACGTAGCTTGCCACCGGCCGATTGGTCAATGGTTTGCCTTGTGTAGAGATTGATATGGTCATAGAAGATTTGGACTTGGAGCCAAAGTTCTATGCCATGGTGAGGGAACTTTTGGAGTAAGTCCTTGAATCGAGTCCATGCCTTGTAGAGGGTTTCGCCTTGACGTTGTTGGAACATCAAGATATCATTCCTTAGCTTGGCAGTTCTTCCCGGTGGGAAAAACTGAGCAAGGAAACGAGTGGTGAGATCATCCCAAGAGGTGATGGATCCTGCGGGTTGACGCTCTAGCCACTGACTAGCTTGGTCCTGCAAAGAGAATTGGAAGAGACGCAATCGGGTCGTCTCTCAAGTGGCAACATCAAGGTCTATAGAGTCAACGATTTTGAGAAAGTCCTTGAGATGTTGATTAGGATCTTCAGAACGAAGTCCATGGAATGCGCATCCGCTTTGCACCAACCGGATGGTGTCGGATCGCAAGGGACTGACATTGGCTCCTTGAGTGAGCTCAATGGTGTTTCGATAGCCATGGTGGCTAGGACGGGAGTACTCTCCTAAAGTACGGGCTCTAGGAGGTGGTGGTGGTTGTTGTGGTGGTGGGATGTTGGGATCAAGGATATTACCATCTTCCATGATGTCGAATGGTAATGGTTACGAACAAAGAAACGAAGAAAAAAGATAGACTAAAGAAAACCTAGAAAAAGAAAATAAAAATCTCACTAGAAAGGAATCTAGTGAGTAGACCTATAAAATAAAAATTCAACCTAAACAATAACTATTCCCTGGCAGCGGTGCCAAAAACTTGATGCGTGGTTTTGCAACCTTACAATAGGTTTTACCTCTCGAAGGATCTCAAGAGGCTTACAACCCCACCAGGCAGTGTACCTGACCGATGTAGTATAGTGTAGTGGTAAGTACGGGGGATTGATCGTTCTCCACAGGGAATAGTGTTCGTTAGGTATGAAAAATTACTCTAATAGGTCTAAGGGTGAGAGAAGATTCTTTTTGTGTTTTTATAATTTTTATGAAAGCAAGTAAAATCTCGGGTTTGAAAGAGTGGGCGGAATTAGTTGCTAGTCAACTAACCCAAATTACTACGAATGCAAATAAAATAAAATAACAGAAAATGAAAAGGTTGGTGAAAACTTATGTGGAGGGAAATGTGTTTACTTAGATTTCCTTACTCCCTAACTATCTTTTACCGGTTGATTAGTGTGTATTAGTTGCATGGATGACGGGTGTATTCCTTAATACCATTCGTGGGGTGGCGTACGTACTTCCCCAACTCTACAAGCTCCTACTTCACTCCTATGTCGAGCCGGCTAGGAAGCTCCTAACATGGGATCACTAGAATTCGCTTGTGCATTAAATACAACCATAAAAACCTTTAGTACGCATTGGTTCATGTTTCTTAAGACGTTCAAGCAAGTTACCGAATAGGAAGTTAGCCAGTTTTCTTAAGCCTAACATAGATTAACAATCATCCAATACAACTAACAACACACTAATAACCAACAATCAATAGCTAGGTTTCATTAGATCTAAGCAAACACAAGATAAATCTAGCCTAGCATGTTAAACAAAAGACAAGAACAAGATAGAATCAAACAACACATAGACATATTGAATGATTAATTGATAACTTATCTTCAATGTAACATGGAAGATCTCAAGGCAAAAAGCCTTGAAAGAGCTGCCAAATTCGTCCTAGGGTTTTCACACACAAAGTTCCCCAATAAGTTCCACACTAATGACAAAGAATTGCAAAACTATATATAGATTTTTATATCTGACGGCGTCACGTTATGGAGTGTGACGCCGTCACCTCGCCGCTTTTAGGGTTCCCGGATGACCTTCTTGACGCCGTCCCTCTTTAGCTCTCCAAAATCCGTTCTGGCCTATCAAGGCTTGACGCCCTCAGACTATGAACGTGACGCCGTCCCTCTTTAAATTATAACGTGACGACCTTGATCAAATTAAAGGGTGACGCCGTCAGAATTCCCATGCAATTTTCACTGGCTTATCATGAGTAAATTTCACATCCACCACTTTTGCCAAGCCATGACGCCGTCCAGGCATAATCCTGACGCCGTCAAAGGTAACTTCCAGCATGATTTTGAGACTTTGTCGTTTTCTTCACTTTTATGCTCCAAAAACGTCCAAAATGCCTCCTTTTCCAGATTTCTTCTCAAAAGTACCTAAAATGACAAAAGGAACGATTTAGGGCAATATTTGATCAAATAAATACGATTTAGGGCTTAAATGACCCCTTAAAAGCGGTACACTTTTCGCTTCATCATCACACTATTTGGTGTCATGATCTTTAGCATCAGAGTTAGCAGAAGCCATGTTGTAGGTCTTTTGGTTGATCATGACTTTGTTGAATTATAATGATGGTGTAGTGTGAACATGTGGTAGAGGATTGGCATCTTTTCTGCAACCAGCTACAACAGCAACCAGCTACAGTGTTCCACAGCTACAACCGCCAGGTGTTCCTGCATACGACAGTTAGCAATAAAACGTCTAGTACTTACAGGTTCGGACTTCGAGATTGTTAACAGCATAGTGTGAAAACTCTCTCTAATCCTTACCAAGACCGTTCCTAATCGAAAACCCACAGAGGGCTTTTTAAGATCGTACCGTAGTATATCAACGATTAGGTGAGTCGCTGGAGATCACTCCACGACTGTAGACCGTTTGAAACCGCCATGATCACTAAGCGTAATCCACAGGGAATTACCGAAGTGACCTGCTTGCAGGGCTGTTTGATGTTGACCCTGGCAGGAATTTCCATTCAATCACTGAGAATTACATTTGTAAATTCTCTCATAAATGTTCTGGCAGATTGCTAAGATCTGCGTATGACTCATAAGTTTACAACTGGTGTCCTTAATGTTGAACAACCAGTGTAGAAATAATTCGTGTTCTTATGAGATCTTATTATGAATCTCGTGGCTCTAGACTCGATAGTGCGTTTTGATTTAGTGAGCGGAGGCTGGAGAGAACTGCCACCTTTTCAATATCATCTAACTCGGAGTAAGAGAGACGATAGAAATGTATTGAACTCCGTGACAATTGAAACAAGAATCCTTTGAGGGACCTTGAGTGGCTTGGAAGGGTTGTGCAGCGTATCACTGGGTCCATGATACTTTTTCTTCAATGTCAGCAATCAACTAAGTGATTCTGACAGCATATGAATTGACCCGGTTTCTGCCTAAAAGTGTAAGGAGGGCTTCTTTCTTTTCACCCTTTATCTTTACATTTCTTTTTCATTCTTCAACCCCTTCAGCGCTTACCGAGACTTCATTACTAGTACCTTGTTGGGTTTGTTCCAGTACTAGCTCCATCTCAGTCGGCACTTTTCCCTTATCCACTATTCTCCTTTTTAATCATACCTAAGGACTTCTACACTAACTAGTGGATTGTCCCTGGGTAGATCCCTCCGGCTCTTGCGGGATCGTGGGAACTTGAGCCTAACCTAACCATCCTTATAACTCCGTGCATTAATTAAAATGGTCGGTCTTTGGTATTCATCCACGATTGCCAAAAAAAATCTTTGAAAAATCTCTCAAAGTGCTCACGATTCTGAAACACATTTTTGTAAACACTTGAGAGTTTTATATTTTTCAAATGCTCCCCCTCAACATGTGCTCAAATGATTGTTTTATAAATTTGCACATGTTAGATAGAGCTCGCACTTTTTTGAATTGATCAACTTTCAGTGAACATGACCGATTCGAGACACGCTTACATCACTGGTTAGACCAGCTTGAAATTATTACCCGTCCTGGTCAAGTTCACAGAAAGTTTCTCGAAATGGTACACTCTACTCAGACACATCCTTTTCGAGACACGCTTACATCACTGGTTAGACCAGCTTGAAATTATTACCCGGCCAGGATATGTCCTTTCGATAAATGACAGTTTATGTTTCGTCAATTCATTGGTGAAGTCTGAGTCACAATCTCATGCGATGCCAAATCCTTTTTGTCCATTTGCTCCCCCTCAATATGTGCATCGATATACGAAAGAGTTTAGCACATATGGGAGAGCTTACATTTACGTCCAAACATCACATTTTATCAGATTTCATATTTAAATCACATTCTCTCCCCCGATCAAAAATTTCAAACCATTTGAGATTTGTGATCCCAATTGATTTAAATAAGTTAGAAAATGTGGGAGAAAATGTGTCCGATTTAATGTAGTCTGATGATGAAACATACTATGCTCCCCCTTAAACTAAGAGGGAGATTCACTGCTTATTATGCACAATTCAACAATTATGACACAAATGATATTGACCTTTTTGCGCAGATGATGTAATCACCCGCTTTTCTGAGTGAGTCAGTGGTCAACATCGCTTATCCATCCACCAACAAGTACGTCCAAAAATTGTAGATCCCCACTTGGCGAGATCGGAACAAATATTGCTTTGTTTTACTGAAGGTGGTGGTGGTGATGAAGGTGTTGATGTTGTTGTTGCTGCCGATGTTGTTGTCGTGGTGAATTCTGAGCCAATCAATAGAGTTTGAACGTCTGATTAAATGGTTAGAGCAGGAACTGGTACATTCATTTTGGCTATGGAATCTGCATAAGAATATCAATATAGATATACATACATACAGATACACTATCCCTTAATAGCTACCCTTCAGCAGCTTGCCACATTATAATACCATATTCATTTAATCAAACCACAGTCAGGAAATACGTCAAACTACTATCTAACATGAAGAGCAAACAACGATCATGAACATGGCAATTCACTCATATTTCATCATTCAATTCAGGATCTTAGGAACAAGATTCTAACACGATAGATATATACCTAAGGATATCCTGAGAACATATGCACTATTTCAACAACAATTATGCAGCAATCGACTAACAGAAGTCAGACAACATTTGAAACTCATTCATTCAGATCATACAAATGTCATAGGAGTATTCAAGAACATCAAACACAACTGGTTTTCTTACTTCTTTTAGGTTTCGAGTTTTGATGTATCTAGGGGATTAAACGAGGATACCAAAGTAACACAAATGAACCTTCTAGATACATAAAGCTAGGAAACTATAAGCAAATTGCACATAATGTCCTAAACTTTCTAGCAACTAACACGTTTGGCCATTTGATATAAAGTTTTAGCAAGATCCTCTTCAACTAATACCCCATTAACTACAAAAACCTTTTCAAAGCGTTATGAATTAATCAAGAAACCCGTTTGATGATATAAAATTTGAATTCACTCTCCCCCTCAATCAATGACCCGTATTCTAGTTAAAGATTTGTAGTCGTTGATTGAGTGACAAATTTTATGCATAATCCAAGAGTAAAAGAATTTCAGGCAACACATAATCACCAAGTGTCTAACAAATAATTTTCAGAAGAATCATAGAATGAAAACTATTTGTATGCAAAGAAGACTTCTCTTCTTATACAAGAAATGATGCACTTAGGCGTACATCAAATCGGGGATGCACGGATATGAAGTAATCCATGCCCGGGTGAACTTCACCCAGTGAGAGGAACAGCCGTCTTTTTGGCGACGTGCTTTCCCCAATTTGAAGCGCGGGTTGCTATCTAAAGTAATAGCAAGCCATATAGACATGTTTTAACCGGTTTGTATAACTTCTGCTCGAGCTTCATTTAAAGTCCCGTGTCATTATTGAATGACATTTCTAAGACCGTAAATGTTATCGATAAACAGAAGACATGCCTAGATGAAACTATTTTTGGATTTTCTATTTTTCTGATTTTTATGTTTTTTTTTTAATATATATATATATATATATATATATATATATATATATATATATATATATATATATATATATATATATATATATATATATATATATATATATATATATATATATATATTTTATATATATATACAATTTTCTGGTTCTATAATTTTCTATATACAGTATGGTTTAAGATATGTACAAACTATGTAATTCAGTTTAAGACGATGATGACCTGAATACCGAAATGAGGATACGTTCAGTACGTTGAAGAAATCTGAAGTCAACCTCTCTTAAACTTTCACCACCAAAGCTTTCGAGGCTCCTGAATAATTGTCTGAACTTGAGCCTTCTCAATTGTAAAGCTTTGATAGCTTCCCCCTAAACCGACAATCTTTCTTTTGAGCAGGTTCACAGCTCTCTTTCAAGCTTATGAAAGGTAAGTGTACCGCGAAAACCGTAGCAAACCCCATTAAAAATTGCTGCTCCTTTTAAGAATAACCATCGAGATTCTCCGATCGGGGGACCATCACATAAATCAGCAACGAATCATCTCACACTTAAATTAACCTTCTCACATTTCTTCCCGCTGAAGACTGCAGCAACGCATACCAACAGTATCCAGAGACCACTTCCCCCAAGTAATTGAAGAGATGCAGCCAGTCTCGATATATGAAGCCCAAAAACCCGAAGTACACACTCAATCCCATTAATGAAGTCGACAAAGCATCATCAAGATCAATTAAGACCTGAAAATCCCCTTATCTCCTTTCAGGACATTGCAGATGAGAATTGTTACACCAAATTCAGCTAAGTCCCGAGTGTAAGCAATTTATCCCGTATGTAGACGACATGATAACACCAAGACAGTACCATAACAGCTACTGAGTACCGGTTGTACACATTTCCTTCAGTAGGATACCGACTAACCATAGGAACCATCATACAATTGTGTACCTCTTTTATCATCAGAAACTGAAATTCTCTTCCCACACTTAGTTGGAATGACACACCAGAAAGAACGAGTTAGAACACTGATTTTTTCTACGGTTATGACATTTGTCTTCCCGGAATAATCTTCAATTGAGAAGAAGTATAAAGCCCATCATGTGTACTCATTGTGCATTCAGATGTATGTCTCCTTCCCCCTTGCTGGTTTTGATACCTCAGAATCAGCAACACATTTTACGAACATATTCTTGAAATCTTGTGAGAAGAACAACTTAGGCTCAAGTAGATCAAGTGAGAATTAACCGCTGCCGAAACCGTCTCTGACTATCTTTATCAACCCTCAAGTAGGCCTTTTGATGAGATAACTGATGGAGCAAACCCGATATACCAAACTTGAGCCTGAAGATTGAATTCCCCATTCTTGTGACTTACGCTTGCACTAATGTTGGAAGAACGGTGTAGAGAATTAGTGCTCCAAGCAAATCTCTAAGTACTCAATACCCAACCAAGGTATGAGACATTAACACCTCTTGCGATTATCCACAACGACATCGGCGTGTGACACTGAGTACTACAACGTAACTCCTTTAAGTGATAGTTACCCCGACTACTGGTAACTAGATAACCTAAGTCTTCAACTTAAATCTTAAGCACGAGCAAGTTATCATAGAAAGTCATGCATCCAACCAACCCCGACTTCAAGATAGGATAAGATCACGCCTTTGAGGAAGTCAACTTCAATCTCGAATAAGTGATACCTGATCAACTCCATGGCCACAATTAGATGCCCAGCTCAAGTGAGTGAACCAACAACCAAATGTACATCGAATCACTTGTTCACACTTCTCCCCCTCAAAGATTGCATACGAGGATGCCATCTTTGATTGAACAAGTGCATATGAGGTTGATCCATTGTTGATGAACTCAAATAAGTACATTTTATTACTATCATTTATCCTAATAATTTGACTTGTTTTACTGTATTATGTATGAGGATTGATACTTAATTGTTTACTTTTGTAATTCTCAGGTAAAAACAAGCATTTGGTGAAACTTAGCTATTTTGGACTAATTATGGAGCAAAACGTACATAAAGTGAAAGTCTACTGACATGGACAAGATCAAGTCAATTCTGCTCCAGATGCGCCGCATCTCACTATCAACATGCGCCGCATCTCTATCAAGATATCACCAGATACGATCCAAGATACAAGAGGACATGCGCCGCATCCTAATCAAGAGTTACGCCGCATCTTCTGGCGGTGTACGAATATTCCTGAATATTATAATCTTGGACCCCACGCGAAGTTAAGTACATGCGCCGCATCTACTTAGTAGATGCGCCGCATCTTCCCTCAGACAGAAACTATAAATACCCCGTAGACCAGACGAGTTAAGAGTTTGGAAACCCTAAAACCGAAGTTCGGACAGCAGAGCAAAAGGACGAATTCAGTCAAGGAGGCAGCACAAGACACACCCAAATCGAAGATACAAGAGCTGTAAGAAGGTGCTGCATGTATTTAATTCATTAAGTAGTTTTGTTTTATTGTTTTAGCAAACTTTAATTCATCAGGATTGGTGGCTTGTGTAATGTGACAACGGAAAGATTGCACTCCCTTTAATACTTGCTTTCCCATCAATTAAAGTTTATATGTTGATGTCTTTGGTTACTACTTATTAGTGCATTGATAACCTCTGTGTTTATTAGTGGCTTGCGGGCATTTGACTGCGGGACATAATGTGGCTCCCACGGTTGTTTCTAAATTGATCACTTAGGAATAACTTTTAGACATAAGTAATCATTAAGGGTTTACTCGCCGATAAGAATAGGACCAACGAGAAAGGATTAACTACATACACTTCATATAAAGCTATCAATAAAACAAGTGACAATCTACTTAATCATAAGGACAGCCCTCTTATTGTCTCTAGTATCTATCTGTGTACGTGTGTGCTACTTGCTGATTCGTGCCTATTGGTTTATTTTATTATTTACTTGCAAACAAAACTGTGCCAGTCTCTCAGGCTGAAACCCCCTTGCGTTAGGATATTAAAATACTGATTAGAATAACTAGATAATACGTTCCACTCTTAGTGATCGACACTCTACTTACCATTATCTTCATACTGACCGGGTACACTGCTCGTTAAGTGTGTGTGTTATTGATAAGTCGGCTAAATATAAATTTAAAACTTGAGTAGGCATTAAAACTGCTAAACCGCAACGACACATCACGCGCATCAATTGTTCACACTTCTCCCCCTCAAAGATTGCATACGAGGATGCTATTTTTGATTGAGTGAATAAACGTCCAATCGGATGGAAGTAGATCCACTTGATATCTGAATGAGCATGGAGCAAGTATGAAGCCTTTATATGAGAAAAGTCAGAAACATGGAGAGTCGTATGACCACTTCTCAAATCTCAATCACCATGTAGTTTATTCACCTTTCTCCCCCTCAAAAATTGTACATGACGACTAACTGCCATTTTTGATAGAGCAGGTGAATAAGAATATACTCCAATGTACTTTTATCCCCTTTGGTGACTGAATGAGCATTTGAAGAACATGAAGCTTGATGAGAATGGTCATAAATAAGAAGATTCCTCTTCTTCCGAAGATAAAGCGCACTCAAGCGTACGCCTTTCTTTTCTTTGATGAACGGGGCCTGAAGAGATGTCAGCAGACGCCATAATGATGACATTGAGACACGAGGCTTGAACTGCGGCGTTCAAACGTCATTGTCGATGAAGAACGAGGCCTGAACTGATTTGAACAGACATCATAGTCATTTATGTTCATCAAGCTTGAACTATTTGAACCCCTTCATCATGAGATATCACTCTTTTTGGCACCCAAACTCTGAGTCTTTCCTTAATACGAGGCCTGAACGATGTACCTGCACTTAAGTAAAGACTTCCTGCATTGACATTAAGAGTTTGCTTGCATTTATATAGGTTAGTGATATCAACATCTTGACCATTAGAGGTTCCACTGTTAACCTTATCTTTGCAATCAGTGAACTGCTTACTAGTAGGTATCCATCTAAGACCAACAATCTTAAAAATTCTACCCGTCGGAATCCACCTAAGGCAAGATCTAGGAGTGTTTGGTTTCTCATGAACAGTGGAAGACTTGTTTAGAGAAGACCTTTGTCCTACAGTGGTCTGCCTACCAGGTTTCTGAGTATGCCTCTTTGTTTCTACGAGCTTGTTGTAGTCTCTAGTCTTAGAGGTCTGAACCTTAGCACGAGCATTCACTTCCTTCAGGAGTTTTGTTATACACTCATCATGGGTTGCATTAAAAACACATTTCTGACAAGTTGAGCAAACAAAGTGTTTGGAGTCAGAGAAAGATCTAGGATTCTTAGAGTGGTCAGCTATGGGAATCGCATTAGTCGACACGCACCTATTCTTAAGAACAGGCAAATTCCTAGTCTTTTCATTTGTGTTTTTCTTAGTATCCTCTAGGTTGTGATTCTGAACACTGTTTTTCTGTCTAACATGTTCCTGTGATCCCACAAATGACACATGCTTTGAACTAATCCTAGAAGAACTGGAGGCACTCATATGATGAAATTTTGCACTAGGTCTAGACTGTGAAGTGACTGGTTTTGACAAAACTTCTTTCGCATCAACTTGGGAGGCAAACCGTGTTTTTGAAGATTTTGGCCGTTCAGATCTAAACGCAGTCAGTTGTCTAACAACTGATTGGTTTCTAAGTGGTGGTTTCCCCAAGATTGATGGTTTTGCAAACTTAGTGTTCACACCATTTCCTGTCAATTTTCTTAACTCATTTTTCAACGCTGCAATAGCTAAACCCTTTTCCTGAAGGTGAGCTTTGAATTCATCATTTTTGGCAATCAAAGAGGTTGTCTGTTCTACAGTCTTAGTTTTCGCTTCTTTGATAGAGTCACACAATTCTTTGCAATGAATTCTCAAATTCTCATTTTCTTTAAGCAATTCAGTCACTTTATGTTCTAATTCAACATTTTTTGTAGCAACAACATCATATTTAGCTTTAACTTCATTACACATATCACACATCTCAGCAATACGACTTTTCAGGTTATTGATCGTTAAGTTTTTGGCTTGTAGCTGAGCTTTTAAATCGTTTATTATAAAAAATTCACGGAATTCATGGAGTTCCGGATTTTTACATGGTAGGTTAGTTTTCAAACTTTCTTTCTTTTGTTGCATTGAGATTTCAAGAGAAATACAATGTTTTTCAAGTTGTAAAAATCTTTTTGAAAGTTCATTATAAACATCCTTTTCAACCATATCATTTGATTTGGAAAACACATCTATAGGCAAAGAACTTGACGTATCATCATGTTCAGCATCCTGATCAATTTCTCCCCCCTTATGACTCATATATGTTGAATCAGAGGTAATATCGCTATCAGCCTTTTCCAACAAATATGTGTCATAAGTAGGTTTAATTTGATCAGTATGTTGTTGTTCATTAGAAAGAACATTATCTTGATCAGACAGATGTACCTCAGCAGACAGTACTTGATGTTTTTCTGGTTTGAGAGCTGCATCCACACACAGTGATATATCAACTCCTGAGTTGTTATCATCATCCTTATCTGACTCTGTCCCGTTTCCCATATGTTGTGCTCTTTCATCAATGAACCCCTTAACATTACTCATAAGTTGTAGTAACGTAACTCTGAACACGTCAACCTCAGTTCCAGTGTATGTAGCAAAACACTCTTTTGTCATTTGACTGTCATAGTCATATTCTTCAGTGTATTGCGAATCAATGAACATCTGGAGTTGGTTGTTGATCACACTGAAAGCTGCTCTGGATCTTGCTTCTGAGAATTCTTCTTTGTCAAGCTGTTGTTCAAGTTGATCTAAATAAAGAGTCATTTTGACTGTGAAATCATGAACACCTTGACCAAAGAGTGTTGTGAAAGCCCGTCTGTAACCCATCACGTATTCAGGTTTTTCAAACAAAGCCTTGAGATGTGAATGAAGTAATCGAAAACATTCAATGCAACTTTCCTTTGCATTAGGTGACATTAGTGACTGAAGTAATTCTCTCTCTTGCGAATTCGGGCTCGAAGATTCCACATTAGTAACATCAGAATCACACACGTTTATTTGTTGTACAGCACTGGAAATCTTTTGTTTATCATATGTGTCGTACAACTTGAGTACCTCAGATATGGTAGAATCTGAAGTAGTGGACATGATGTAAACGTGCACGGGATTTTACAATTCTAAGATTTAAACCGAGAAATAGATTCTTTCGCGGGATTTTACAAAAATCAAGAATAAACCGTGAAATGATAATGGTTACTTGAGTGTGTAATGATTATGATTTGGTTTGGTTGAAATGAGTTAAAGTGATGCGGTAGACGAGTCACAGTGAAATTCAGACAACGCTCGTGTTTTGAAATCCGAATAGATCCCGTAGTTACAAATCCGAAAATATCTCAACCCAAATCAATTCACAGTCTCGGGTTTAACGAAGCACGATCACAAACTTTGTCCAAAATTTTACAACAAATATTTATCACACTCTATAAATTTGTCTTTGTGACTAATATCACAACTCTATTTAGTTCAGACAAACCAAAAGAAATCGTCCTTGTGATCACTATCCTCAGCCCAATATCACGACATACAAAGAAAAATCTGGCCCAATTGAGATCCGGTTCACGCCCCAATCCACTCCTAATTAATTCTAACCCAAATGATTTATAAACACACTAATTCCTTACTTAAACCTAATCTCCAAAAAAAAGAAAAAACATAGACCACACAAAAGTATTAACCGCCCACTTCTTATCCTATCACCCTACCAACCCTTTCTTCACTAACACATTTTTAACCCTAATCTCCCAAATCAACACAGCCACTTATCCCCTTTTCGCTCACCACAAGAGGCACAGAACAAGGAGCAACTTCGACACCTCTTCTTTTTCTTGTTATCTGCTCGAACAACCACGCTAACCCTTTTGACACTCCGAGTCAAGAATACGTTTGAAGTCTTCAAGATCCAGATCCTAGGATGGGTCTCGGGTAAGGTACTTGCAGTTTTCAGTTTATATCCAATCGAAGTGAAGAAGGAATTAAAATGAGATCGATTGAGTTAGATGAGATGTTAAGGTTAGATGAGAGTTTGAATCAGTTGTTGTGAAAGGATTTGAGTAGATTTGTTGTTGTAGTTTAGATTTGAATAAAAGAAAATGAATTTTGTTGTTCTTGTAGTTTGTTGTTGTTAATGTTTCCTTTTTAGTTTCATTGATTTTGAATTAGTTTCGAATCAGGATTAGTTGATAATTGTGGTTGTAGTGAGTCAGTTGTTGCTGTGAAAAGAGCAGGTTTAGCAGTTGAATAAAAAAATGGTTTGGATTTGGGTTTAATCCTACAAGAGTCCGTTGACTTATGTTTGACCAAGAAAGAATCATTAACCCGCTAGATAGAATTATTAAAACTGAGACAAGCCGCTGCTCAATAAGTCAAACAGCAAAACCGCTACTGTTACAAGCCGCTACAGTCATAAGCCGCTACTCAGTAAGTCAAACGATAGTCAAACCGCTACTGGTAAGTCTCTATCAGATTTTTTGTCTTCTTTCCGGTTTGAGCTATAATCCAAACTGCAGTCTCAAGATCCACAAAACCGCTACAAATTGAGTTAGAATACAACCAAAAAAAATTTTAAACCGCTGACAAGAACTATGACAACCCGCTACCAAGAACAATCTAACCATGAACTTTGAGATGCACAAGAAACAACAGAAAAACAACTCGTGATGATTTCCCCAAGCCGCACGCAAGCAGTTTTAAGGAACTTGTGATGATATAAAGTTCAAGAGATAAAAACACAAACTATAAACTGTTGACTAAAAACTCCGTAAATAGAAGCTTTCTTGAGTTGTTAAAGCCTTAAACAGTTAACTTGTTCGAACCAGAAACCACAAATTCAGATGGACATGTAACTGTCAAGGCCCATTAGCAGTTAAAGCCCACACTAATGAAACATACAAACGAGAAAACAATACCAGAACATGAAATAGTATTCGAGCCAAAAAGAAAAATAAAAAACAAGAAAAATGGACACCACAAATCCAAGCACAATCAAAAGAACCTAGCCATGGCTCTTGATACCAATTGTTGTTTTTGTAAGCTTGGATTAGATGATGATATATTAGATGAATTTAGAGAAGAAAATGAAGAAGAAGATGGGAAGCTTTTAGAGAGAGAGAGAGAGTTAGAGAAAAACAAAGAAAGATTAGATTAGAAAATGAAAAGCTCCAACCCTCTCCTTGTGTGGAGAGGGATATATATAGTTCCTAATACTTGTGCCCCTAGTGGACTGTGGAGTGAGCTGGCAGTGGGGAAAGCCCCGACCCATTCCACAAATATATGTAACTACACTAATAATACTAATAATACTAATAGTACTAAACAAATATTAATAAGCCTACGAGCTATGTAAATGCTAAATAGATGCTCGGGGTGACCAAGCCTTCATCTGAATATTTATATTCCTAACAGTTATCAAGTTTCTGAAATTTACCAAGTTTGGTGAAAGTTATCAAGTTTCTGACGTTTACCAAGTTTGGTGAAAGTTATCAAGTTTCTGAAGTTTACCAAGTTTGGTGAAAGTTATCAAGTTTCTGACGTTTACCAAGTTCGGTGAAAGTTATCAAGTTTCTGAAACTTACCAAGTTTGGTGAAAGTTGTCAAGTTTCTGAAATTTATCAAGTTTGGTGAAAGTTATCAAGTTTCTGAAATTTACCAAGTTTGGTAAAAGTTATCAAGTTTCTGAAATTTATCAAGTTTGGTGAAAGTTATCAGGTTTCTGAAATTTACCTAGTTTGGTGAAAGTTATCAAGTTTGTGAAATTTACCTAGTTTGGTGAAAGTTATCAAGTTTCTGAAATTTACCAAGTTTGGTGAAAGTTATCAAGTTTCTCAAGATTACCAAGTTTCTCAAAGTTACCTATTTTCTCAGAGTTACCAATTTTCTCAGAGTTACCTAGTTTCTCAAAGTTACCTAGTTTCTCAAAGTTACCTAGTTTCTCAATTTACCTAGTTTCTCAAGTTTCCGAGTTTGGAAAGTTGGTAGTTCCCGAGTTTCTCAAAAATTTCCAGGTTTGGAAAGTTGGAAAGTTGGTAATACAAGGATTCTTCAACTTTGGATTTTTGGACTTTGATGAGTGCCTATTTACTCATCATTTTATGCGCATATAATACATAAAAAACGCTAAAAACGGCCAAATATACCAAATTATACTGCATATATCCTTGGTTTGTGTTTTTATGTGTTTCAGGGACAAAGGATTGAAAACGGAGCAAATACGAGCATTTTTGGATCGACTTGATAACAATTGTGCATTTGGTCATACCGAGACGGAATCAAAGTCAACCCCGGGATATAGTTTTGGATCAAGATTGGAAAAACTGAAACCATTTTTTATGGGCCGACCCGACCCATTTTTATGGGCCAAGTCAGCCCATATTTACCAAATCCAAATCTATACTAAATAAATCCAATACCAAAACCCTTTTATCCATAAACAACTTTTAACCCAGCCCATATTTACCAAAGCCCAAAATATAATAAAACCTAACCCGTCTGTTTTAGCTAACCAAGTCTAACCACAGTCAACTCTTTCTCCCTTCCCCCTTTTACCCGCCATACCTTACCCTCCCCCTTGCTTTAACCTGCTACTCCATATTCCCTCCTCAAAAGCACCCCTCTTCACCAGCTCCAAGATATCCCCTTCACGAGATACCAATGCCAGCTTGGCAATCCACAACAAATTGGCGCCAAAATCAATTTTAATGGCTGAGATGAGTTTAAGCCAATCCAGTGGTGGGAATTGATCAGAGAAAGCACAATGTCGATTTGAAGCTGTTATTTACACACAGAAGAAGCACAAGGCTGAAGACCCTTAGTTTCTTATTTTTAGTATAAATAGGACACTCTTGTAAGCCATTAAGGGAGTTAGTTAGTTAGTAGTTTTTTAGCTTAAATTTAATTTAAATCAGTTTTAATTTAAGTTTCTCTTGTAATTTTAAGCTTGTACTCAGTTTTTAAATTAATACGAATTTCCAGTTTCAAAGCTCAAGTCTGCCATTTTTCTTATAAGCTAATTAATAGTTCTCTTGATATTAATGTGTTATTAGTTAAATTCCACAGCAAATTTCTTAGTTTCAAAGATAAGTTACCTTAGCATGACTGTGGAAAGCATTGGAAGTGGTCGAAAGGGATTGGCCAGATGGACTTTACTAGCTTGTTGTAAAACAAGCTAGAGCTTG
Organism: Artemisia tridentata subsp. tridentata; assembly: GCA_021014915.2. Lineage (NCBI taxonomy): Eukaryota > Viridiplantae > Streptophyta > Magnoliopsida > Asterales > Asteraceae > Artemisia > Artemisia tridentata. The sequence goes on from CP139503.1 coordinate 270,392,446, forward strand.
TAACTGCCATTTAGTTGGAACCCTTGTTAAGCTAGGGTCCAAGGTGTTTAATTTCTAGCTTTTTATTGCATTTACTTTAATAATAGCTTTGTTACTGTTTCATTAGTATAATTCTGTTTATTTTAGTTAGTTATAGCTTATTTTGTGCTTATGTTATGCTATTATATGCTTTAGCTAACTTTTTCTGTCATTCTGCCTTATTATAGCTTAATCTACTTTTGTGTGTTCTTGTTGTTAAATGTTAGTTGTTGTTGCTCATTTAGCTCTCATTATAGGTAATATAATCAGAATGATCATTGGTTTGGTGATTTGTGTTCTAAATCTTCAAAAGTTAGTGGAAACAGTCACATAAAAGGAGTGTTTGGATTAGGCTGCTTTGTTTTGCTCAAGTTTGTTTCAGGGGTCTTAGATAGTTAAGTTAGTGCATATTAGGTCCATAGATTAGTTAAACCATAATATCCATAAGTCTTTCACTATAAAGTCAAAATTAGCTTAAATTCTTACTTGTCTGCTCAGAACAGTTAGTATAAGTTTCAATATCATCAAAATAGGTTCAATATTAATCTAACTAGCTTAATTAGGTCTAAACTTAGCTTATTTTATCATTCTCAATCATTTAGAGGCAATTAAAGTTCAAAAAAGTCAAAATTATGGTTTTCCTAAAAAGTTGTAAGTTGTTCAAAATCTGTCTACTCAGGACTGTTCAAGGTCAAATTTGAAGAATCAATTGGATTTGAAATTGTCTAAAATTGGTTTTGGAGTTAGTCTTAAGTTCAATATTCATTTTTTTCAACTTGTACACATTTCCAAATTCATTAAGTAGATTAAATTGAGTCTGTAAATGGGTGAGTTAGACTGATGTTGCCCTGCACCATAGCAGTCTCAAGTAGCAGTTTTCATTGAGCTTTTTCATCATTCAAACTTGTTTCAAAATCTTTAAAATTGGTTTTTCTAAGCTCATTGGTTTCTAAACTTCATTTGTGTTCAGTTTCAAACATTTCCAAAACCAATTACTCACTTAGAATCAAGATCAAAGTTGGCTATCTGTCATTTATATGCCCTGCATCACCACACCAAGTGTCCAATCAGCTTGTAGCTTTTGATTTTTCATAAGCTATCTATAAGTTCTCACTAGCTCAAAATTGGCATGCATGTTCATTGGTTGCTTGTTTTCATTTGTTTTAGCTTTTTTATGCATTAGCTTAATTGCTACTAGCTTATTTGTTAGCCTAAAGTTGCATGGTTTTTGTAACCTCCCTCTATTATATAAAGAGGGTAGGCGTCTAGGTTACATAACTCATTCAATAGAAATAGATCGTCTCTTCAATGAGAGTTGATTAAACGCATAGAGCGTGTAGTAGTATTAGTAGGTTTAATTTATGTTTAATAAAGAAAACCTGGGAGAAACTTTGATTGTTCTTATTATTATTCCGCTGCGTGTGCAAATCAATGTTTCTATAATCCTAGATAGGCTTGATTTGAAAGTGTTGATGGATTCTCTCGAGGGAGGAAATGCTTCTAATGTGTGGGCTAATCAACAGTCATGGAGAGTACACAGTTAGAGGTTATATACTTCTTCAAATGTTCATGTCTTGGAGACTGTTTCTGGGCAGGTGTTCTGTATGTTTGTGGATGTTCCATATCCTTTATCAGTAGAACTTATGGAAAGGATGCTAAAGCATAAGTTGAAGATTGGCAAAATGGCAGTGGGAAATGACTTGACCACAGCTGGGCAATTGGTCAGGTTTATCCGGAATCAACTTGCTGCAGCCAAAGCATCTTCTGCTTGATCATGGTACTCTTTAGGCTTATTGTTGTACATTTTTCATTTTCATTTGTTTGTGTTTTCTTTGTATATTGTGTTTTCTAACCATTTTGCAGGTTGTTAACTCAAGTTCAAAGAATAAGTCTTCAATCTTATGTAAACAAGAAAAAAAAAGTTTATTCATTAGTTATAGTGAGGTTACAGATCGATCAAGCAACATGAAATAACAACACCCAAACTGCAGATGAACCCAGACACCAGACAACAACAACAAACAAAAAGAACAAACACCTAGTCCTCATAACCACAGCAACAACCCAGCCAACTACTCCATCTTCCCTTTTCCTTTGCCCTTGTTATCAGGCATGACCTTGCGAACTCCTAAGCCACCGATCAAATTATACACCTTTGGGGAAGCAAGTCCCAACTTGTTGCCTTGGCTTTGGAAGAGGTTCACTTTTCTCTGGAACTGGAATCTTGCTCATGGCTACCACAGCTTTATCCATTTCTCTTGTGAGCATGACTGAAAGTGGTGTATGCGACGGATATGCTTCCCAAGAACCTTGATAATAGGTCAAAGACTTTGGCCATTAAGAGAGCTCATCATCCGAGCTTGAGTCATCCAAAGAGGAGGGGGAAGCTGGAAGATCTTCAGACGAAACTTCTTCAGCCTTTGCTTTGCCCTTTTCGTTTTTGCTGATCTGAGTGGAGCAGTTGGGTGGGAAATAGTTTGCCCATCCTGATGATTCAGATGATGAATCAGATGATAATTCTATAACGGTTGGCTTGGAAGTACTCATGGTGTATGAATGGAGGATTAGGGTTTATGTGTATTTGTGTTGAATGTTGAGGCCTTTTATAGTGCCAATGGAGGATTAAGGAAATTCAATGTTGGGTTGGTTTTAGGAGTTAATTTGATACTGGCATGGATTTAATTAGGGCGGTTTAATTATCGTGGCGATTGAGGAATTAAGTGGATCCAGTGCATAAGTTTGACTCATAGTCAAACCACTTCATTGCTGCTGGTTGACCAACTATTCCAGCTGGTTGACCAGTGGTTGCTGCTGGTTTCGTTATAATTGGGGAAGTTATTTTGGGATTGAATTAAAGTCAAATTGGTCAAAGATACGTTTGCGAGATACTTGCAATTTAAATTGCTAAGTTTGGTAACCATATAACTGACCTAAATTGTTCATCCCATTCTCCAAATCATCATTTTCCTCTAACACTCATTTCACCACTTCTCATTTACCCAACTCATCAATCAATTCATCACTATGGCGGCATTACAGTACAAAGATGATCACAACAAAGTGAGGTATCTTGAAATCTCTAAACGAAGTACAGGGTATGATGAGGTACTCACCTTCCTGAGTGGGTCCTCTATTCAGTTTGCACTGACTCATTGTCCGACGGTGGTGTATGACTCGTTAGTGAGACAATTTTGGGCTACTGCTGCTGTACGAACTATTGTGGGTAGACCCCAGGAGATAGTAGCAACAATTGATGGGAATGAATACATCGTCACTGAGGGGTCCATTAGCACTCATCTTCAATTGAATGATGAGGAAAGGATGTATAACTTAACAGAGCAAGAAATTCTGGATGGTATGGCGGCCATTGGATATCCTGTCACTGGTAATTTTACCTTTTATAAGAATAAGCTTTCTCCTCAATGGAGGTTTCTCATTCACACCCTTTTACAATGCATTAGTATCAAGTCAGGAGGTTGGGATCAATTCTCAAGTCCTCTTGCCTCTGGTCTTATTTGTCTGTCTGATGGGAGGGTGTATAACTGGTCTAAGTATATCTTTGAGGGGATGGTTGGGAACTTAGTACATGCTAAACACAAATTCCTTATGTACCCTAGATTCTTGCAAATTGTCTTAGGTGTTCAGACTACTGACCCTACACCTAGGATCATGGCTAGGTTGACTGGTAAACTGTTTGCTACCATGAAGTTTAGATTTGAGGGGGAACATCAGCCTCTATTGCCAGCCATGTTGCCAAGGGGCAATGATTCTGCTGATTCAGCTGATGCTGCTGGTGGTAATATACCCCCTGTTGCTGCTAGTGTTGGAACTTCTAATGCTGCTGATGCAAGTGCATCAGTTGCTTCTGATGCCCAACAATCACCCTCTCCTAGGCCCAATACCCCAGTTGCCCCTATTAGTGAGCAAGCAACCACCAATGTTGACCCTAATGAGCCAAGCCATTTTGACCCTGAACCTGTCAATTATCAAATATCTGTTAAGTATGTTAAAGAAGGAGGAATGAATGTTGTTCCTCCACCAATAACAGGAATCTTTAAGCCTACCTCTCCCCACACAGACTTTGATGAATCACATATGACCTATGGCAAAAAGTCCAATGACTTGCCTGACCTTGATTGTGAATCTAAGGACTTTGTCTCTTGTTCTAACAGTGACAAGTCCTCAGAACCCAAGACCAATGACTTTGCCTCATGTGATTCAAGTGACAAGTCAACCACACCCAAGTCTGATGACTTCTCCTCAAAAGTAGCTGATGATGAATCCAAGTCAAAGACAGCTTCTTTTGAAGATCTTTCTTTTCATTGTGTTAAAAACAATTCTAGTTCTAGTTTTGGTTTTGATAATTTTGTGTATAATAAGAGATGTCATGTTAAGAATAAATCTGTTAGAAAGAAATCATGCTTTGTTTATGGTAGCTATTCTCATCTTATCAAAGACTGTAATTTTTATGAGAAACAGATGGGTATGTGTGCTGGTCAACAGCAAACCAGGTCTATGTGGAACAATGTTAATGATATACCCCTATATGTTCCTCAAGCAGCAAGAATGAACTCTAGTAGAGCTTCTGTTCCTGTTGGTAAACCAGTTCCAGCTGGTAATACCAATTCTGCTGGTTGGAGGAGGAATGCTGCTAGACCTTTCTACAGACCTACTAGCACTTATTTTCATAATGATCTTAGGCCTGTTTATTTTGACACCATGCACATGGGGGGCAAGATGGGAAACTGCTGTTAAGTCCTCAGCAGGTTGTTCTTGGAGACATAATAACTCATTTTTGAGAAAGGGGTCCAAGAACAATGGTGGATCTCATCAATCTACATGGTTTACATCTTGCTGGGATTGAGGGGAGGCATAAGCCTAAGGGGAGGCTTATTGTTGTATATTTTGTGCTAACTAACATTTTTTTTAGTTTGTTTTTTGTTCACTAACTAAAATAATGCTGCTGTTGAATTTGTCGCTTCCTATTATTAATTGAATTGTGGGGCTGCGGCTGTTGATTGACTTTTCGTATGATGTGTGCAATATTGATTACCTCGTATTGATTCATTTAATTCTTCAAGATATTAATTGGTCGGAGGTATATTTAATATGATTTGTCGTATACTGGTATTGATCCGTTTATGTGGGGACTGAAGCGAGATGAGCAGATCTGAAGAAGTCAGTAGCAGTTTTGGAGCAGATCTGGTAAATTGGTTGTTTTGGTGGTCATCGTGAGGTAATCATTATTATTTTGGTATTGAATCTGTTATTAATTGTGAAGATATCGTACTACAATGAATTAATAGATTGATCTGATTGGCTGAGTTAATTTTATTACCTCGTACTGGTTTGATTGATCGGTGGGCTGTTTCAAAATTAATTAATCTCGTACTCACAAGGATCGAACTTTACTGAATTTACTGTGGATCGGTGGTTATTATGGTTGTCGTTTACCGATTTATGTATGATAGCATTGATCTGATTGTTGAATTCATTATGGTTGTCGGTGGTTATTGTGGGACTCAGTCAATTAATGTGCATATGGTTATTGATTGGTCGGTTAAGGTTTGTCAAATATTGGGACTGGTTTGTCGTATTCTGCATAGGATACGTTGTGGGGTCCGCAATTCTGGTTGTTAATGTTTGGGTTAATTTTGATGCTGCGTTAGTGCTGATTTTTTTGTCGCTTATGGGGTTTTGTCGTCGATTGCTTTTAATTGGTTGAATGTAAATGATGATCTGTTATGTGAATTGACTAATTGGATTGTGATTGGTCAAATTTTGATGTTGGCATATTGTTGGAAGTGAATTGTAGGGTCACTGGTGTTTTTAAATCGATCAGTCAAATACATGGGGCCAGTTTGAATAATATTGGCAAGGGGCTACAACTGAGTTTAATGATTTAATGTGCACATGGGTCTGAATTAAGTCTGATACTGCTGCTACGCCCGTGGTTAATTCTGGTCAGCCTAAAGATGCTGCTGCTACGCTATTTTGATTCTGCTGCTGCATTAATTTTTCTGCTGCTGCGCTTGAATTGTTTCTGCTGCTCGGATTCTGCTGCTCTTGGTAAAAAAAAAATAGTACTGGTTGGTTCCTGCTGGTTGCTTCGGTTTCTACTGGTTGGTTCCTGCTGGTTTTTATTTGTTTTTTTTGCTGGTGGTTTCTGCTGATGGTTTCTGCTGCTAGTGATGGTGGATTCAGTTGGTACTGCTTTCGTTATATTTAATATAGTAGGTCCTCAGACGCCCTTGGATCTTGGACGATGTGATGCTTATGGCTTGGTTACTTTTATTAATTTGGTTTGGTGTTTACAAGTGTTTAGTACATAACATGATAATGGTGTGGAAGGTCCGGGACCACACACACATTATTTTATTGGTTTGATCTGGGATCAACGAGGCGGTTATGGATGATGAACGTCCGGGACGACAATCCATAACTGAGGTGTAATAAACATGTCTTGTTCGCACTGAATCAGATACTTATCATCTACTTCAAGCCGATTAATGTCCGAGATTCACGAGATGGTTAGTATATTTTTAAGGGGAAGCTTATTGATCATATACTTATCATCTACATGCATCACTTGAGGGGAAGCGTTTACGAGATGCACAAGACCCCTATTGGATGATTACAAAAAGGGGAAGAAGATTTATGATGTGCAGCTTATTATTTGTGATGACATGTTTTAGCATTGTTTCTTCATGCAGATTGTTTTGTAATATCAAATAGGGGAAGATTGTTGGGAATTACAGATTTGATGATTACAAAACCACAAGCAAGAATGAAGAAAGAAGAAACAATAGGGACCTAATATGTAATAGTTAGATAGCTTTCTTAGTAAGCTAGGGTTTTTGTAACCTCCCTCTATTATATAAAGAGGGTAGGCGTCTAGGTTACATAACTCATTCAATAGAAATAGATCGTCTCTTCAATGAGAGTCGATTAAACGCATAGAGCGTGTAGTAGTAGTAGTAGGTTTAATTTATGTTTAATAAAGAAAACCTTGGAGTAACTTTGATTGTTCTTATTATTATTCCGCTGCGTGTGCAAATCAATGTTTCTATAATCCTAGATGGGCTTGATCTTGGTTTTACAGCGTGTTGTGCCCAAGTTCTATGGATGAGGACACAGCTCACAGATTATGGCTTCTCTTTCGACCGCATCACTTCATAAAAGAGTACATTGAAAATGGTATGTTGAATTATTCTTCGTGAAGACTGAATACGAACTCGCCGATCTATTTACTAAAGCCCTTCCAAAAGAGAGGTTTGATAACTTAGTTCGACGAATTGGCATGCGAAGCCTAACTCCCGAAGAGTTAGAAAGTCTTCTCGAAACTTCTTGAATTTTTATCTCAAAAAGCTTCGCATGTAAATTTTTTTGAAAAACAAAATACAAAATTTGAAAAACCAACAAAAACAAAATAAAAATAGAAAATTTTCAAAAATACAAAAACAATATAAAATCAAAATACCAAAAATATTCTTCTCACGACATGTCTCTCGTATAATCGATATTCTGTATGTATCTAGAAATGTCATTCAACAATGATACAGACATGTAAAGATTCTTGAGCGGGAGTTCATTTAAATGTTTTCTAAAACATGTCGTTTCTCAAAATTTTCTTCACTATGGCTTTCGTATATTTCAGTACGAAACCCCTGCATTAACGTGAAATCTTTTATTGTAGCTCGGGTACGCCACCTCAAAAAGATTTCAAATAACAGCTACATTGATGACTTCTGATTATTTCAGATCAGGACTCGTAATGTTAATGGCAAAAACCAAAAAACCCTTGAGCACATGATCAAGATTTTTCAAAAAGATTTTTTCAAAATCTTTCTCAAAATTATGTGCTAAAGAATTCTCCCTCTTAAACACAAATGTTTAAAAATATACTTTATTTAAGAGGGAGTATAAAAATTAAAAACAAAAAAAATGTTCCATATTCATGCTAAAAGTCCGTCTTTCTCTCCAAAAAGCTTTATTTTAATCAGTTGATATAAAAAATATCACTAAATGCTATTTTTAAGGGGGAGAAGACGTGATTAAAATGTGATCAAAAGATTATCTCTCAACGTCGAATGTTCATGGATTGAATCTCAATAAGAGCTCTCCAAAAAGACTCAGATCTGAACCCTCGAATTGACGAAAGCTAAATGTCCGTAATCGAAAAGACTTGTCCGGGATGGGTAATAATTTCAAGCTGGTTATCCAGTGATGTAAACGTGTTTCGCAAAGGACTTGTCTTAGTAGAATGTACCAATTCGAGAGATTCGCTTTTAATATGACCGGGACGGGTAATAATTTCAAGCTAGTCTAACTAGTGATGTAAACATGTCTCGCGAAGGTCATATTAATTGAAAATCGATCAATTCAAAATGTGCGAACTCTACCCAACATGTGCAAATTTATCTTAAAAATGCATGAGCACATGTGAAGGGGGAGTATTTCAGAAAATGCAAAACTCTCGAAGTGTTAACTAAATGTGTTTTACTTATAAACACTTTGAGAGATTTTCACAAAAGGTTTTATGGCACATGATCAATAAATCTAGGATAATCATGGAGTAATAAGGTGATTATATTTAGGTTTATGTCCTATGATCCGCCAGAGCCAGAGGGATCTACCCAAGGACAATTCCAATAGATTAGAATTAGAAGTCCTTAGGAAAGATTGAAAAAAAAGGAGTATATGAGAAAGGGATAGAAGGGGTTGAAGAATTAAAAAGAAAAGTTTATGAAAGGGTGAAAAGAAATAGCCCTCCATGAAAACTCAGGGCAGAAACCGGGTCAATACATCTGCTATCGGGTATCACAAAGATGATACTGATATTGAAGACAAGACGTCATGGACCCAGTGACGCGCTGCACCACCCCTCCTATCCACTTAGATATCTCTTAAAAGATATTTGTTTCATTTCTCACGAAGAACACTGCATAATCTATCGGCCTCTCATTCCGAGATGTGTTGATATTGAAAAGGTGGCACTCTGCTCCATGCCTCCGACTACTGAAAACCAAAATGCACATTATAGAGTCTAGACCCTTGAGATTCATCAAAAGATCTCTTAGGACACTACCTATATGATACACTTGTGTTCGCCAAAAAGGATACAAGTTGTAAGAGTCTTAATGAGGATCTAAGGATCTTGCCATTTATATCATGATGGTTACGTGCTTCAAATGGTCTACAGTCGTGGGGTGATCTCTAGCGACTCACTGAATCGTGGGTGCACTTCGGTGTGTCTGTGTAAGCCCTTTCGGGGGTATCCGATTCAGAACGGCCTGGGCTAGGATTAGAGAAAGTCTTCACACTATGCTGTTGACGATCTCGAAGTCCAAACCTGTAAGAGCTGGACGGTTTATTGCTAACTATTTTATGCAGGTACTGACGAAAGTCCATCAACCATCATCATAATCCTCAACTTCTGCATCTCCTCATACTCATACTTATGAAGATCATCCTCAACAAAGCTCAAGTGAAAAAAGTTCAAGACGAAAAGATCAAGTTAAAGACAACGTGTTAAAGACAACGTCAAAAAGCTAATCAAGAAGTCAAGAACAAGCTCATGTATCAAGAAAGGATGACATAAGTATGAAGTTTAATAAGTATGAGTATGTTGGAGGTTACAACGCTATAAACACATGAAGATGTTGATCAAGGCAAGAACGACAAAAAGAAGATCACTTTGAAGATCACAGAACATGAAGGAACGAAGAACAAAGACTCTTCTACAACGACACACAAAGCACAAGAAAATGAAGATAAAAGACCAATTCACACGGAGCATCATTTCAAGTTCCATCCCTTAGGGGGAGATTGTTAGCATTTATATAAAAGTGATGGTCATTTATCGTTGTAATATTTTTAGTAAATGTGTCGTTGTGTAATTAAGTTAGAATAGTCAGTGGGCTTGGACTTAATCTAATAGGTTAAAAGTTGTTTATTAAATAGTCCATGTAAAAGCCCAAGCCCATAAGCCTTTCATTTGATGAAAACTATAGATAGCACCATAACCTTCATTTGGAAGGTTGGGATGTCTAGGTGCTATTAGGGTTGTATCAAAGAGTTAAGTGTGTGATTAATAATATACTCTCTAGTTTCTCTCACTAGAATTCCAAAGCCACTCTTCTCTCTTTGATCTTTAGTCATTGATTATGTGTATGATAGGATAGATACTAGGGATAACACAATTACAAGTAGCACCCTCATAACCCGTATGCTTCCGCAACTGTTAAATTTGGGGGTGTTGCAGATTGGTATCAGAGCCTAGGGTATAGAGAACTAGGTACATATAAACCCTAAACCATAACCGCTTTTTACAAAGACAAGTCCATATGACCGCTACTTGCCTTGCTTGCCACTTTACTTGCTGTTTACTTGTCTTAACTATATGCTACAATTTCTTATTCGTTGATTCTACATAAATACATGTACTATAAGTATTATATGTATATATTTATACATACTTAACTTATAACATTTACTACGAGTATTTTCAATATACTTACACACATATACCATTTTTGTCACAGACTATGTCTTCCCATCACATTCCTCCGATCTCACCAGACTCAGACGACCCTTACATGCAGGTGCTACAGGCTTTCAATGCACCAGACCCCGACCTAATTGAGCCCACACTCACTACAGCATTACCTACATCTACTACTGATCATACTTCCATCCAGCCTATCCCTACTACCGATCCTACCACACAGCCTACTTCATATGTCCATACTCTCCCTGTTCGCCGTACCACCCGCATGCGTGTCCCAGGATATCGAATGCGGTACTCAGACCTACTACCATTACCTCAAAAGAGGACCCGAGCCATTTATACGGGTACCTCTACCACTCCCTTATCCCTTTCACCTACTACATCTCCTGATCAGTCACCACTCCGTCAGAAGCTCAGGAGGGCCAATGACTCATATTCAGCTGAAGAGGAAGAATAATCAGAGGAAGATCCGGAGGAAGTGCCGGAGGAGGATCCGGAAGAGGAGCCAGTGGCAGATCCTACCCCTAAGGAGACTATACCAGCTGAGCCACGACATGGAAAGGGAATTATGGAGGAGGTGCCAAGTACATTTGAGATAGGGCAAAGCTCTAGGGCTGCTCAGATAGTAGGAGGAGACATGGATACACCTCTTGGATTGGGATAGAGAGCTGCTAGGTTACGAGCTATAGAAGAGGCTTTGGATGTTCCAGTTACTTGCGAGATCAACGGTGAAGTATGGAGAGATATTGAGTGCATTCACAGCACCCAACCTCGTACTGACAGTCCCATATATGAGCCATCCTCACCATCTTTTGTGCCGCCATCTCCATCGATACCAGTTTCCCCTCCACCTGCTGTCTCACCAATGGCGGAGGAGGAAGAGGATGATGTCACTAGGTTCTTGATCCAGTTGGGAGCACAGCCGAGCTTGCTAGATGTCCATTCTGACCAGCTGGAGAGACTCGGGAGACGTGACGAGCGAGTTGGCAGGGAACTTGCAGGGGTACATCAGAGGATGGATGACATAGGGAGAGATCAGACGAGAGCATGGGATGCTGAGTGGACCAACTGGCACAGGATTCATGAGCTAGAGTCAGTGATTGCTGGAGTCTTGAGGTCAGAACAGGAAGACCGTAGAGAGGTGTTGGCGTCGAGGAGACGCATTGCACAGTTAGAGTCTACAGTAGGACGTCTGGAGTCTATTATAGCACGGATGGCAGCCGAGTTGGAACAGCTACGCCTTCGGCGTGATGGATTTTAGTTCTAGCAGTTATGATGTATCCCCACTAAACTGAGTAGTCATCAGTTAGTGGCAGTTGTAGTCCTTTGTCTGTATTCGAAACTTGTACTATTTTCTTGTGTATTTTGAGCTTTTAATTTTGTGAACACGAATCGATCCTAATCTATGACAAGCTTCATTGATTTCTCTATTGTGCCATTTTCTCTATAATTGATCTTATTCATATACTTTACCCATAATAATTATACAATGGTGCGATAACAAACTCTCCAAATCTCAATTGTCTCAATCTTTCTGATACAGCAAAATGCCTCCGAAGAGAACAAACAGAACCACTCGTGCGCAACCAACAAACCCAGGCCCAGCTAGGGCTACTGTAGCTGCTCCACCTGTGAACCGAGCAATGCTCGGTAAACTGGTAGAGGAACGGGTGGCAGCAGCACTGGCTGCAGTAAACAACTCGACTAATAATGTTGGGAATTCAAGACCCACAAACAACAACACTCGTAGTTGTACTTATCAAGACTTCTGGAAGGTCATGACTGAAGGTTTTGGAGGTACTGAGGGGGCATTTGTTTTAGTCTGATGGATTGAAAGATTGGAGCCTGTATTCCGGATATGTGGTTGTTCGGAAGAAGACAGGGTTAAGTTTGCATCATTTACTTTCTGGATGCTGCTTTAACCTGGTGGAATAATTACTTGAAATTGGCTGGCTATGACACTGCTTATGCAATGTCATGGGAAAGCTTCAAAGAGATGATTCTCAAGAAGTATTGCCCTCGCAATGAGGTGAAGAAGTTGGAGGTTGAGTTTTGGAACCTCAAGGTACAAGGTACCGATATGGCTGTGTATAATCAACGTTTTCAGGAGCTTGCCTTATTATGCCCCGATATGGTCCAAACTGAAACCCGTCTACTGGAAAGGTACATTGGCGGATTACCCTCATCTATCAAGGGTAATGTCACTACCTACAAGGCTGCTGATCTCCATGAGACCATGGAAGTGGCCAACAAATTAATGGACCAGGTGATCGAGGATTCGATCAAATCGGGTGTGACCAGCAAAAGGAAATGGGATGATCATTCCCGAAACAACAGCCACCATCCAAACAAAGGGCAGGAGGTTGCAAAGGTGTATGATGCGGGACCGACGGAGAGGAAGGTCTACGTAGGGAACTTGCCACTGTGTAATCACTGCAAGTTGCATCATAAGGGTCAGTGCACGGTCAAATGCCACAAATGTCAAAAGATAGGACATATGACCCGTGATTGCAAAGCGAGACCTCTTGCAACAGCACAAATTGCACCAACAAACAACCCGAAGGCTGAGATCACATGTTTTGGTTGCGGTGAGAAAGGGCATTACCGAAATGAATGCCGAAAGCCCAAGAATCAGGGTAATGGTGGAAACAGAGGTTACCCAGGGTAACCAAAGGAATCCAGGAGCTGGTGGAAACCAAGTAGCTGTCATGCCACAAGGAAATCAGAAAAATGATGGAGGAGCCCGCGGTAGGGTCTATGCAGTGGGCAAAGTGGAAGCCTAAGAAGACCCGAACATCATAACGGGTACGTTCATTTTAAATAACCGTTATGCATCCATATTGTTTGATACGGGAGCAGATAGAAGTTTTGTTTCAACTGCATTTAGTCCACTGCATGGTATTGCCCCGACCACCCTAGGCAACGTATATAATGTGGAGTTAGCTAATGGAAAAGTAGAAAGGGTAGACACTATCGTAAGAGGCTGCACTTTAAACCTGTTAAATTACCCATTCAACATCGATCTCATGCTGGTAGAATTGGGTAGTTTTGACGTTATTATCGGCATGGATTGGTTGTTGAAATATCATGCCACCATTCTTTGCGATGAGAAAATCGTTCGATTGCCTTATGGGAACGAGGTTCTAATCGTCGAAGGCGACAGAAGAGACCGAAGAAACACCTCGAGATTAAACATTATCTCTTGCATGAACGCATAGAAATACCTTGAGAAAGGATGCCTTCTCTTCTTAACACAAGTCTCCGAAAAGGAAGAAAAGGAGCCGGAAGGAAAACATTTAGAAGATGTACCAATCGTAAGAGACTTTCCAGAGGTCTTCCCTGAAGACTTACCCGGACTCCCGCCAACCCGACAGGTCAAATTTTGAATCGACCTAGTGCCCGGTGCCGCACCCGTGGCACGAGCACCTTACCGATTAGCTCCGACAAACTACAGGAGTTATCTGAACAATTGTCGAAACTCTCCGAGAAAGGATTCATCAGACCGAGTTCCTCACCCTAGGGAGCTCCAGTTCTATTTTTCAAAAAGAAAGATGGATCTTTCAGAATGTGCATCGACTATCGGGAACTCAATAAACTAACTATCAAAAACCGATACCCACTCCCGAGAATTGATGATCTATTCGATCAACTCCAAGGTTCGTGCGTTTATTCGAAAATCGACTTGAGATACGGTTACCACCAACTTAGAGTTTGGGAAGAAGATATCCCGAAAACGGCATTCAGAACTCGTTACGGTCACTATGAGTTTCAGGTTATGCCTTTTGGCTTAACCAACGCACCGGCAGTATTCATGGATCTTATGAATCGGGTGTGTAAGCCGTACTTAGACAAGTTCGTGATCGTCTTCATCGACGACATATTGATATACTCTAAAAGCGAGAAGGAGCACGAAGAACATCTTAGGCTGATTTTAGAACTACTGAAGAAATAGGAGTTGTATGCTAAGTTTTCCAAGTGCGAGTTTTGGATACCAACTGTCCAATTCTTAGGTCACGTAATTGATAGTCAAGGTATTCCTGTAGATCCTGCAAAGATCGAGTCAATAAAGGATTGGGCGACACCCACAACTCCCACCGAAATACGCCAATTCTTAGGACTTGCAGGGTACTACAGGAGGTTTATTGAGGGATTCTCGAAGATTGCAAAGCCTTTGACTAAGCTAACCCAGAAAAATGTAAGATTTGACTAAGGAGATCAAGCGGAAGAAGCTTTCCAACTCCTTAAAGATAAGTTGTGCAGCGCACCTATCTTAGCCCTACCTGAAGGCAGCGAGGACTTTGTAGTCTACTGTGATGCCTCACACAAAGGGTTAGGAGCTGTCTTGATGTAATGAGAAAGGGTGATAGCCTACGCTTCTCGACAACTGAAAACCCACGAAAAGAATTACACTACACACGACTTAAAACTGGGGTCAGTAGTGTTTGCGCTCAGGATCTGGAGACATTATCTCTATGGCACCAAGTGTGTAGTTTACACCGACCACAAAAGTTTGCAACATATCCTTGACTAAAAGGAGCTTAATATGAGGCAACGCCATTGGTTAGAATTGCTCAGCAATTATGACTGTGAGATTCGATACCACCTAGGCAAAGCAAACGTGGTAGCAGATGCTCTTAGCCGAAAAGAAAGACCGAAACCTCTAAGGGTACGATCGTTGGGTATGACAATTGTCTCACCTCTCCCATCAAAAATCTTTGAAGCTCAGGCCGAGCACTTAAGGAAGAAAACAGACCCAACGAGAAGATTTATGGAATGCCTAAGAGCGAAAACGGATTCGTGAAGAAAACAGATGGGACATTATGTTTCAAGAACAGAAGTTGGGTCCCTCTCTATGGAGGTATACGTGACCTCATCATGCACGAATCCCATAAGTCTAAATACTCCATCCATCCAGGAGCCGACAAAATGTATCTTGACCTGAAGAAGCTATATTGGTGGCCCAATATGAAGGCTGACATTGCAACTTATGTCAGTCAATGCCTAACATGTTCAAAGGTCAAAGCTGAACATCAGAGGTCGTCAGGTTTACTCGTACAACTTGAAATTCCTGAGTGGAAGTGGGAACGTATAACGATGTGTAACACCCCCAAAATTTTAAAATAACAGCGGAAGTCTAATTGGGGTATTACTGTGAGGATCGAAAACAAAATCATAGAAAACAGCCTGTAAAGGCATTTTTAATTATTATAGGTCCATAATATGAATTCAGTTACAAAGCGTTACATCGGAGTGCAAACAGTTTCTCCAAAGAAACATCATTTTAACTGAATTACAACTTTATTTTACACCCTTATTTAAGATAGGTTTTGCCTGCTCCATGCCTTGATCCGCTCCACTAGTTTCCTGAGATACATGCTTAAAAGTCAACATAATGTTGAGTGAAATCATGGAGTTTGAAGTTTAAATATCAGTTCGATTCACAAGTAGGATTGTATTTGAGATACAATCAGTTTAAAAGTTGATATCACAGTTCATATATTGCCCTAAGTCTCATGACACGCAAACGTTAACAAAGTACCGCATAAACGGAGGTGTTCACCAAATAAATGATGAAGATTTTTCCCTCGTGTAATAGGTGATTTGCCAATTCCTATTTTTCTCAAATATAATGTATCGCGACTAATACGACTAGCAAAAAGCATTCTGTCAAAGTATTAGTGGGATAAGTCGTCAGCCTCTAATAGATCTATTCATTATATTCGTGTTCACCGCAGTGATTAATGGCTCATGATAAAGGGTCTTGTGGCAATAAGGTAACTTAGGCATATATCAAGTAAGGTAGCTGATGCGTGCGATGTGTCATTGCGGTTTAGCAGTATTAATGCCTACTCAAGTTTTAAATTTATATTTAGCCGACTTATCAATAACACACACACTTAACGAGCAGTGTACCCGGTCAGTATGAATATAATGGTAAGTAGAGTGTCGATCACTAAGAGTGGAACGTATTATATCGTTATTCTAATCAGTATTTTAATATATTAAGTTAGCTATACAACCTAATCTAACGCAAGGGGGTTCAGCCTGAGAGACTGGCACGATTTGGTTGCAATTAAATAATAAACTAAACCAATAGGCACGAATCAGCGAATAGCACACACGTACACAGATAAATACTTGAGACAATAAGAAGATCTGTCCTTATGATTAAGTAGATTGTCACTTGTTTTATTGATAGTTTTATATGAAGTGTATGCAGTTAATCCTTTCTCGTTGGTCCTATTCTTATCGGCGAGTAAACCCTTAATGATTACTTATGTCTAAAAGTTATTCCTAAGTGATCAATTTAGTAACAACCGTGGGAGCCAAATTATTTTCCGCAGTCAAATGCGCAGGCCACTAATAAACACAGAGGTTATCAATGCACTAATAAGTAGTAACCAAAGACATCAACATATAAACTTTAATTGATGGGAAAGCAGTTTTAAGGGAGTGCAACCTTTCCGTTGTCACATTACACAAGCCATCAATCCTGATGAATTAAAGTTTACTAACACAATAAAACAAATCTACTTAATGAATTAAACACATGCAGCACCTTCTTACGGCTCTTGTATCTTCGTTCGGGTGTGTCTTGTGCTGCCTATTCGTCTGAATTCGTCCTAGGTTTCTGGTCTTCGAACCTCGTATAATATATGTGTTGTCTAAAAGCTACGGAATTCGTCTGGTCTTGGGGTATTTATAGTTTCTGTCTGAGGGTAAGATGCGGCGCATCTAGTAAGTAGATGCGGCGCATTGACTTAACTTTGTGTGGGGTCCAAGATTAATATATTCAGGAATATTCGTACACCGCCAGAAGATGCGGCGTATCTTCATTCTTGGATGCGGCGCATGTCCTTTGCCGTCTTGGATAATATCTTGTGAAATCTTGATAGCGATGCGCCGTATGTAATAAGTGAGATGCGGCGCATCTGGAGCAGAATGTCTTGATCGTGTACATTTCGGTAGACCCTTAACTTCTTGCATGTTTTGCTCCATAATTAGTCCAAAATCGCCAAGTTTCACCAAATGCTTGTTTTAACCTGAGAATTACAAAAGTAAACGATTAAGTATCAATCCTCATACATAATATAATAAAACAAGTCAAATTAATAGGATAAATGATAGTAATAAAATGTACTTATTTGAGTTCATCAGTAGCATACAGAAAAATACTTGTGATCTGTTTATAGCATGTATCCTCCTCACGGGGTGACTATGATAACAACTCCGATACGGAACCTGGTAAATATATAAATGTCTGAGAATCTGACTAATTTCTAGTGATGTGTGTGAATGAATGGTGAATGGTGAATAACTAATGATATGCAACGATCTGATCGTTGAAAGTGAGTGTGCTACATTCAAAATGCGTATAGTTCAGAATAATGCTACATATATGATTATCCTGATTGTTGTGTCAGTGCTCCCGTAATGTTATTTCTTTGAAGAATAAAGATAATGCTATGCAAGGTTGACTCGAAACGTTTCTAGCGTTACTAAATATAGAAAGTGAACTAATATGCAAATAAAATGTGTAAAATGCATATGAAATGAAGGTATGATAAAAAAAATAGAAATGAAATAAGAATGTCAAGTTATAAACAATAGTTCCTTGTTCTTTTCTAGGTTTTACATTTTTCACCCTAACTGCGTTCGCGTTACGTCGTTAGTCCTTCGTTAAGTCCATAGTCCAAAAATAGTCCAAAACTTGTCCATATGTCCATATGAGGCTTGGAGTTAATTCAATGGTCAATTTAAGTCCTGTACAAACTTTTTTCACAGCTTCAGTCCGCATGTTTCATAGTTTGGCAGTTTTAGTCCTTCTAGTTAAGTCGCGTTACATTTTTAGTCCAAAGTGTAAATAATGGTGGGAAAAAGGTGGCGTGCTTTTCTGAAGTTTTTTAAAGATTAATAAAGCTTATTTTGATAGCTTATGCGTCCAGTAGCTTATTTATCCAAGATTGGGCCCTTAACGAGCCATATTTCTAAGCCCGTTAGCAAATTTTAACCGTACCTTTTGGGGTGTGTTGGGTATGTTCAAAATGCTTATTTTTATCCTCTTGTTTCTATATTGAAAAGCTCCAGGACCAGCTTATACTAATAGCTTATAAAACAGCTTAATGGGTTATTAATCCCAACTCGTTATTTTTGTTACTTTAAAAATGGTTTCTGCGTGATGCTTTGGCAGTTTTTAAGGGTCGAATCTTGGTTGTCATAACGAGTTGTCTAGATGAAAAATGTAGCTTGTTGGGTCTTGTAATAGTTCGTGTAAAGAAAACGTATGATCTGTAAGTCGGTTCGTGAGATATGAAGTCATTTTGTAGCCTACTTGGACTGTTTTCTATGTACAAAACTTTTAAAATAAATCTAAGTGTTTTCAAGTTCAGTTTTAACGTGTGACATATTATGTTCATGCGTGTATAACTAAAGTATGATCGTGAGAGCGTGTGTGTTCGAAGTATGCATGCAATGAAGTGTGAGTGTGAGGTGAGTAGTGACTCTCAAGCCTTCACGGTGGAGGCATGTCACCCCTCGTTTCTTATATATATATATATATATATATATATATATATATATATATATATATATATATATATATATATATATATATATATATATATATATATATATGATATGAAAACAAAATAAACAAGAGAATTATACGTTCGTACATGATATCTATATGATGCATGGGTGATAAATAACGTGCAAGTAAGGTGTGAGTGATTTCTACACCTTCCTCGGTGGAGACATGCCACATCCTTGTGGGTTTTATGCAGTTTACTCGAATAGATACAAGTATCGGTAATATATGATACGTTCGAATATAATAAAGAACATGCATGAACTAAAGATCTTAACGTGTGACTGAAATAAAAGGGAGTATGAGACACTTACTACACCTTAGAAAGGTGGTGAAGAATCTGTGGAAGTTGGATGAAGCACAAGGAACGAAGCAGAAAGAATGAGAGTAGTCCCACCAAGCGTCGAATACGTTTTCTACTTATTCACTTCTATTCGATTTTGCTTCCTAGTGAGAGACAGAAGTTTGCTGGATTTGGTAGGGTAATGGTGAGGTGAAGATAGTGAAATGTGGGTATAGTAAGATGGGATAGGTTGATGTACTCTTATAGAAAGATTTTTACACGTTTCCTTGACCTTTTGACCCTATCATTGGTGTTACTGTGGCTTGAGGGACACCTATGTAGATTTCCTGACATTTGAAGATTGTGGGATGGATATTTGAAGTTAGGTACCTTGGATTTTACCTTTTGGAGTGCCTATACATTCGGTTTGTATTAATATTGGCACCAAAGTAATACTAGCAAGCTACAGGTCCTTGCTGCAGTCCTATTCTCCTTTTATGTACCATAATATGTTAAGAATATCGTTAGAAGGTCGTAGGAAAAAGCGGGTTGTGAAATGGTTGTGTTTTGATATTTATATGTATATGTATGTGTCGAGTATGGGACGAACAAAATGAGTTTAATTATGGTATCAATACACGACATCCATAGCTGGGAATTCGCACAAAGAAAGTTCATTGGGTGGTGATCACGATGGTACAAAAATATATATGGGTTACGTTCAATTTTATTGAGATACGAGGGCCTCTATAGGCGTGGGTTGTGATCGGGTTTAGAAAAAGAAATGAAAAGAAAAGAGTAATGTGGAAATGGTGTTGGGCTAGTTTTGTTGGGCTCGTGTAATGGGTTGCAAAAAGGGGTCCGGTTGGTTAGGATTAGGATTAGTGAATTTGTTTTTAGTTAAGAGTGATTAGGTGTAGTGAATTTTAGTTAGGTATATTTTGTGTAAATGATTTTTGTGTTAGATGTATTATAATAGAAATGTTAAGTTTTATCGTGAGTATTGTCATTTGTTGTTGATTGTGAAAATGTGTTGTCGCGATGGTAATGTTATCTCGAGTTCGTGGTATACTATCTATCTATATATATATATATATATGAAATGTATTGCGATATTAATAACGATAATAGAAAAGTTTAAATTTCCCCGTAAAAATGGGCTTTATTAAACGGTAATACAAGATTATCACTAATCATTGAGATTTATTACAATGGATTTTTGTAGAATCCTACAGTACCCCTCCCTCATTCTGAATTCCGTCCCGGAATTCAAGTCTAGAGTGGCTAACGAAAGTGGTTTACGAGAATAAGTGTGGATATTTTTCACGAATTTGGTCTTCGCGTTCCCATGTGTATGTTGGTCCCCTCTTAGAGTTCCATTTAACCTTCACAATGGGAATACGGTTCTGCTTAAGTCGCTTCACCTCTCTATCCATTATCTCTACGGGTTCCTCTGTGAACACAAGTTTGTCGTCTAGTTTAATCTCTTTCAGCGGAATGACAAGAGTCTCGTCTGATAGGCATTTCTTAAGTTGGGATACGTGGAATGTAGGTGTACCCTACTGAGTTCTTCTGGAAGTTCTAATCTATAAGCAACTGGACCAACCCTCTCGAGGATTTTAAAAGGTCCAATGTATCTTGGGTTGAGTTTTCCACACTTTTCGAAGTGTATCATTCCCTTCCAGGGCGAAACTTTTAGCATAACTCTATCTCCAACTTCAAATTCCATGGGTTTTCTCCTCACGTCTTCATAACTCTTTTGTCTGTCGCGAGCAGCATGGAGACGATGTTTGATTTTGAATATCTTCTCTGTCGTGTCGCGGATTAGTTCTGGTCCGGTAAGTTGCATGTCACCAACTTCCGTCCAGCAGACAGGTGATCTGCACTTTCTCCCGTAAAGTGCTTCAAAAGGTGCGGCCTTTAAGCTAGCGTGGTAACTATTGTTGTAAGAGAATTCAACCAATGGTAAGTGTTTGTCCCAACCTTTTCCGAAGTCAAGTACACATGCTCTAAGCATATCTTCCAAGGTTTGGATTATCCTTTCACTTTGTCCATCAGTCTGGGGATGATAAGCGGTGCTCATGTCCAATCGAGTACCGAGAGCTTTTTGTAGGGATTGCCAAAATCCTGAAGTGAATCGATTGTCTCTATCTGAAATGATAGAAATTGGGACTCCATGACGGATTATGATTTCTTTGAAGTACAACTGAGCGAGTGTGTCCAACTCATCAGTTTCTTTGATAGGCAGAAAATGAGCAGATTTGGTCAAACGGTCGACGATAACCCAGATTGTGTCTAATCCGGTCGACGTTCTTGGTAACTTGGTAATAAAATCCATAGTGATTCTTTCCCATTTACAAACTGGTATCTCAGGTTGTACAAGTAGTCCAGATGGCTTTTGGCTTTCAGCCTTGACTCTTGAACAAGTCAAACATTTTCCAACATACGTCGCGATGTCGGCTTTCATGTTTGGCCACCAGTAAAGTTGCTTGAGATCTTGGTACATCTTGTTGGATTCTTGATGAATGGAATATTTAGACTTGTGAGATTCATGCATGATAAGATCTCGAATACCTCCGTAGAGAGGAATCCAACATCTTTTCTTAAAGCATAACATTCCATCGGCTCTTCTCACAAATCCGTTCTCACTTTCTGGCATGCCATCAATTTTCTCGTGAGATCGATTTTCTTCCTGAAGAGCTTCCGATTGGGCTATGAGAATTTGAGATGGGAGTGGTGAACATACTGTCATTCCTAACGATCGAACTCTAAGGGGTTTGATTCTTTCCTTCCTGCTTAATGCGTCGGCCACGACATTCGCTTTACCGGGGTGGTAGCGAATTTCACAATCGTAGTCGTTGAGTAGTTCCAACCATCGGCGCTGTCTCATGTTCAGCTCCTTCTGATCTAGTATGTGTTGAAGACTTTTGTGATCGGTGAATACCGTGCACTTTGTACCGTATAAGTAATGTCTCCACATTTTAAGAGCGAATACTACTGCTCCTAGTTCTAGATCATGAGTGGTATAATTTTCCTCATTTTTCTTGAGCTGTCGAGAAGCGTATGCTATGACTTTGTTTCTTTGCATTAGTACCGCACCTAAACCATGATACGATGCGTCACAATATACTACAAAGTCGTCGCTCCCGTCCGGTAGTGCTAAAATTGGTGCTTCACAGAGTTTTTGTTTGAGAAGTTGAAATGCTGATTCCTGTATCTCCCCCCAGATATATTTCTTGTTTTTCTGAGTGAGTTCTGTCAAAGGTTTTGCGATTTTGGAAAAACCCTCTATAAACCTTCGATAGTAACCAGCGAGTCCTAGAAATTGTCGAATTTCAGTTAGAGTGGTGGGCGAAGCCCAATGATGGAGCGTGATGTGTCGTTGCGGTTTAGCAGTATTAATGCCTACTCAAGTTTTAAATTTATATTTAGCCGACTTATCAATAACACACACACTTAACGAGCAGTGTACCCGGTCAGTATGAATATAATGGTAAGTAGAGTGTCGATCACTAAGAGTGGAATGTATTATCTAGTTATTCTAATCAGTATTTTAATATCCTAAGTTAGCTATACAACCTGATCTAATGCAAGGGGGTTCAGCCTGAGAGACTGGCACGGTTTGGTTACTATTAAATAGTAAACTAAACTAATGAGCACGAATCAGCGATTAGCACACACGTACACAGATAGATACTTGAGACAATAAGAAGACCTGTCCTGATAATTAAGTAGCTTGTCACTTGTTTTATTGCTAGTTTTATATGAAGTGTATATAATTAACCCTTTCTCGTTGGCTCTAATCTTATCGGCGAGTAAACCCTTAATGATCACTTATGTCTATCCCACTATCCTAGAATATTGAGCATTTGTGATGCCCACGTTTCGTATACGCTAGAATAGATAGGCGAGGAAGGGGCATGGCGACCCAAGCAATGCTCAGCTAGACACAGAGGTTATCAATGCACTAATAAAAGTCACCAAAGACATCAACATATAAACTTTAATTAATGGGAAAGCAATTTTAAGGGGTGCGCATGATATTCCTTAGTCACATGACATCAGCCCATCAATCCTGATGAATTAAAGTGTACTAATACAATAAAACAAAGCTACTTAATGAATTGAATACATGCAGGACCTTCTTACAGCTCTTGTATCTTCGTTCAGGGTGTGTCTTGTGCTGCTAATACGTCTGAATTCGTCTCTGGTTTGGTACTCGTACGTATGGTATCTTGCACACAAAATTCGTCTGACTTTGGGGTATTTATAGTTTCTGTCTGAGGGTTAGATGCGGCGCATAGGATAAGTAGATGCGGCGCATTGACTTAACTTCGCGTGGGGTCCAAGATTAATATATTCAGGAATATTCGTACACCGCCTTAAGATGCGGCGTAACTCCATTTCTCTATGCGGCGCATGTCCTTTGCTGTCTTGGATTGTAACTTGTGAAATCTTGATAGTGATACGCCGTATGTAAGAAGTATGTTGCGGCGTATCTGGTGCAGAATGATCTTGATCTTGTACATTTCAGTAGACTCTTAACATCTTGCTTGTTTTACTCCATAATTAGTCCAAAATCGCCAAGTTTCACATAATACTTGTTTTTACCTGAGAATTACAAAAGTAAACATTAACGTATCAATTCTCATATATAATATAATAAAACAAGTCAAATAAATAGGATAAATGATGATAATAAAATGTACTTATTTGAGTTCATCAAATATCCCCTCACTTGAACTTTACTTGTCCCCAAGTAAACCTTAGAATAAATCTTATGAAAATGTATCCTAAAAGATATTAGGATTTATTTTTATATTTAAGCATGTATTAGTTTTGTCATAATTGCACAACCAAACACTTAACGAATTAGAAATAAAATAAAATATTTCGATAAAAGCAAATCTAATCGTTTAACTGTCCAGTCGTGACGAATATTCTATCATAAGCTTGGAAAGTACACGCATCTCCCCCACTAAAGCCAAGGAATGACAAGTCTAAAGCGGTAAAAAGGGTTTGTTGGTTAAGGGTTAATCATTCTTCTTAATCTCTATCGATCTCACATTCCATAAAAGGCGACAAAATCACAAATACATGATCGAATCCACGACCACGATACTTGCAATTGCTCAAATCCTTAACTCGAATGGGCTAAAGATAGGACCAAGTAATCTTTACCAATAATATTATATCAAAAAAGGCGACAAAATCATAAATACATAGCCGAATCCACGACTACGATACTTAAGATTGCTCAAATCCCTAATCTCAATAAATCAAAGGTTTAGATAAAGAATGATATAGGGTATGGATAATATTTGGGATACAAATTAGTGTAAAATGAAAAATAAACAAAACAGATAAATTAAAATCCTAAGTGTGGTAAATTACTTTCCCAAGCATCCCATGAATAAGACTCATATCATTGAATAACTCACGTTTTAACACTTGAAACACACGCTTTAGGTAGACACGAATTATGCTCAACAATATCTTAATCAAAGAATAATCCTAGTTGGCGTTCCCATAACGGCCAACTCCCATTCAATCCATAAATATAATGTATAACAACAATTAGTGGTGATATCTCCCACTTAATATAAAACTTTACATAAGTTGGTTAAAACAAACTTCCAACTTTTCCTTTTTCTTTTTCGTTTCTATTTTTTCGATTTTTTTTTTTTTTTTTTTTTTTTTTGACATCAACATATATGTGTAAAATTTCACAACTTTTCTATCACTATTTTTTCGGATAATTTTTCCATACTCTTCATACTTTCAGAAATAACTGTAATAGTGAAAGTAGTAAACACACGAAAAATAAACTCAAAGTTATACAATATTTACTTTCATACCAATTGCATTGTGCAATTTCCCTACCTAACCAAAGATAATGAATTACGCATGCGAACACAGGTAATTTAAGGAAACACACTTTGCCTAAAGCAATTAACCACGGATTTTAATCTACAGGGTAGGCTAAGGTGTAAGGGTGTATCGAAACATTATAACAAAGGTGTATGAAACAAAAAAAATGGCTCTGAGTGTTTTTCTAGGGGTATCTTACTCTAAAAGTGAGAGTAACAAAGGGTTTATACGGGGGTTAACTAACCAGTGTAGTTAGTTAATATCACATAACATATAAAGGCTATTTGGGTGTAATCCTAGAAATTTACCAATTTAGACAAGTCATTCCAATTATATAGATAATACTTATTATGGTGGTCTCGAATAGTATATAAGCCAAGTTCTAAAGTTTACAAGTCACCGGCACACTCATAGATTTGTGAATTTTGATAAGTTCACAATTTTTGGAAATAATGTTATGTGTGCAGCTATGTAATTTAGACTTTAAACAAAAACATGCTATAAAAATGTTAAAATTTAAGCATATTAAGTATATTTTAAGCATATTTTGAAAAAGTTTAGGACAAGTAAGTGTTCTAATTCTCCATCCCCCCACTTAAGTTAAACAACGTCCTCGTTGTTTGTGTCAAATGATAAAAACTGGAAAATAAAAGAATTAGAACAGAATAACTCCCCTGAGATTTGCTCGGTATGATCCTCCATTATTCGTATAAGAGCAAAAATCAACTTTCTTATGGATAAGAACGTTTAAGCTTCAAAAATGATGTATCCACAAGAATGCAGGAATCTATAATACCATTCAGACTTTAACACACCTGAGTTAAGAAGGTTCAAACTTGCATAATACATTAGTAGTTAGTAAAAATAAAACTAAAAAATTAAAATGAAAATCATCAGGTCAGTCGATACGCC
This sequence comes from Artemisia tridentata subsp. tridentata, assembly GCA_021014915.2. NCBI lineage: Eukaryota > Viridiplantae > Streptophyta > Magnoliopsida > Asterales > Asteraceae > Artemisia > Artemisia tridentata. The sequence continues at coordinate 270,418,627 of CP139503.1, forward strand.
GTATCTTATGGAAGAAGATACGCCGTATCGAGCCTGGAATAAATACGAATCAGAATAAAAGATGCGTCGCATCCTTAACCAGGGATGCGCCGCATTAAATAAACTGACAGAAAGTTTTTTAAAGTCAAAAATAAAAATGCAGAAAATTAAATAAGATATGACCAGTGCAGGCGATGCGTCGCATCTTAGGATTGAGATGCGCCGTATCTTCTACAGGTCTGACAGACTCGACACAGAACAGAAAAGTAAAAAAATTTCTTCCGGGTTGTCTCCCGGTCAGCACTTGCCTTTATTCCAGAGTCTTCAAGTTAGACTCACGTTCAGCTTCTTATTCAGTTCTTGTTACGCGCCATCCTTCTTCTTTCATCCGAAAGATGTTACCGTATAGCTCCGCAACATTTTCTTCCGTTCGACTTAATCTAATATATTCTTTGGTCTTCGTCGCAACATATTCCTCATATGGTCCCAAAGAGTATTTGATGATTTTAAATTTTTCAGAAATTATCATGGGTGGGTCATTATAAGGAATCCCAAGTAGTCGACACTTTCTCTTGATGAATTCGTCTTCGTCTTTATCAACAAACTTGGAATAAGGGTCCTTATATAAATAGTCATCAAGTTCATCAATTATTTCTTCTTGTGACTCATCGTCATCATTGCAGGAATCACAATTAACCATGTTAATGGCTTGATAATTATCTTGAATCTCGTCCCACTCTTTTTTCAATTCCCATTGTAAGCGTCGACTAAGCTTTGTGTAATCATCAAATTGTCCATGCACCCATTCCCAGAAAGTAGTGTCCGATGCTCCCTCAAGTTCTTTTAAGTAGTTGATTCTACCTTTTTCTTGCAAAGCCTCTGCTCTACGTGGGCAGTCTTCAACTTTTTCATACCAATCATCGTCTTCAAAGTATACATCGTTTCCAACCCGTTTCATTCCAATTATACTTCCCCCATTATAGGTTCCATCATTCTTATAATCACAGGTTGGCCATTCACTAAATCCATCCTTGAAGCGGAAAGGTTTACAAGTGTGATCAATATGCCCAAATTCCCATGGTTTATCCCAAACCCATGGTATTTGGTCATTCCATTCGTAGTACCAGGTGTTTTTGAACTCATCATAAGTTTTGAACCCCGGTAGATCTCCAGTTAGCACATCAGCGTCGATTTGAAGAAGGTAATTAAATTCTTTGAATTGTTTGCACAAGGGTGTCTCATAATTGAACACATCAATGTCTATGCTGAATAATTCTTCAATGCCTTCCTTGATTGTTGAATTGTCATCTGACGATCCATTGTTGCTCTCTACTTCCTCATCTTCCCCTCTCATCCAATATACCCATAACACATCTTTAGTAGCTCGGTCCATGCTCTTATGGTTATTGAACTTACTAGCTAACCAATTTGAAAAATCAACATTGTTAGGATCGTGGTTAACGTCAAAGCTAGTGTTACCAATCATGTTCCTTCTTATCTCCATGAACTCATTAAATTGTTCTTTAAAACTTCGTGTCAACCATGAGGTCACAATCCGTTTGACTTCATTCATAGGAGCAAATTTGGGATCGCCGTATTTAAGTTCAAGCCACTCTTCTAAAGAGATATCCATCAACCTTACCAACTTTCCATGAAATAGTATCTCCGATTCAGCATACATTCTTTCGTTATCCAGATAGCTTTTATCTAATCCCCAATACTGTTCGGAATAAGGCATATAAGAAGTTTGTATAGGTTGGACTTCATAGCTTTTGTTGCTCGATTTGTTGACTGCATTTGCTGAGTTCATGTATTCAATTTGGAATTTCCCATCTTTTTCTTCGATAGTAGTCCAAGTTAATCCTTTAGATTCAATGATGGGCCATAAGAGTAACAATTCATCTTCAGTGTAGCTCATTAGTAAATCATAAGAGAATATCCCATCTTCAATATTGCATAAGCGTTTGAATTCCTTATAAGTAGCTTCAAGAGGGGTCTCCCAAGAGAATAAATCGGCATCAATCATGAGCACATTGAAGTTGACATCTTCAAAAACTTCCACTGAGTAGCAGGGCAGGTTGGTTTGAGATAGTAAAGCATCGATCGTAGGTAAGTTGCAAGTAATAGCATTGAAACCTTTGAATGAATCCGAAAGCAAGAGTTCCTTTTCCAATTCTGAGCTTTTAGTAATGCTTAATGCTGGGAACTTGCTCAAGCTAACTTCATAGTTATCACACTCCTCATCACTTTCCAGAATTAACGGCTTTTTGGTGCGGGACTTTTCATTGTGCTTATCATCCATAAGTTCCTTAGCAAGATATCCGTTCACTGACATGTCTTCCATAGAAAAACCTGTCATCATAGGTAAAATCGTCAGTAGGATTTGTTCGCTAGAAGAGAAATTAATGAATTTAGAAACGGATATAAAAATAACTGATAGCTGCAGATGATGCGCCGTATCCAGAAAGTTGGATACGCCGTATCTTATAATCGTTAAAATTTAATCAGACTTTCATTCAGAAAGCAGATACGCAGCTTATGAATTAGAATGCGCCGTATCAATTTTAAATTATCAAAAATCGTTTATATTTATTAAAATTAAATGCGTCGTATTAACAAAAGCTAATGCGCCGTATTTTCGTTACGTTTCAAAATACAAGATTTTTGATTTAGAAGATGCGCCGTATCGATAAAGAACGATGCGTCGTATATGTTTAATAATTCGAAAACTGTTTTTAATTTAAATAGCAAATACGCCGTATCTGTTAAAACAGATGCGTCGTATGGCGTTAGGGTTTAGAAAAATTTCTTATTAAAAACAGAATACGCCGTATCTTGGGGAAAGATGCGTCGTACTCGAATTTATTAAACGCGTTGTATTTTATAAAAAATTAAACGCAATACGCCGTATCTGTGAAAGCAGATGCGCCGTATCGTTTGTATCAGCTCAATACAACGATAGCAGAATGCAGAAAAATACAGAAAAACAAAAAAAACAAAAATAAAACAAACAAAAAGAAACACAAATTACAGAAAATAAAAACACACAAAAACAGAAAATATGCAAATAATACAATGAATGCAATTTATCTAATATATAACAGGGTTAGTGGTTAGAATCTAAAAATTAAACTAAAAAGAAAAACCTAATTAAAATACTAATCAAATTAACAGATAATAACAATTCACTCCCCGGCAGCGGCGCCAAAAACTTGATGGAGCGTGATGTGTCGTTGCGGTTTAGCAGTATTAATGCCTACTCAAGTTTTAAATTTATATTTAGCCGACTTATCAATAACACACACACTTAACGAGCAGTGTACCCGGTCAGTATGAATATAATGGTAAGTAGAGTGTCGATCACTAAGAGTGGAACGTATTATCTAGTTATTCTAATCAGTATTTTAATATCCTAAGTTAGCTATACAACCTGATCTAACGCAAGGGGGTTCAGCCTGAGAGACTGGCACGGTTTGGTTACTATTAAATAGTAAACTAAACTAATGAGCACAAATCAGCGATTAGCACACACGTACACAGATAGATACTTGAGACAATAAGAAGACCTGTCCTGATAATTAAGTAGCTTGTCACTTGTTTTATTGCTAGTTTTATATGAAGTGTATATAATTAACCCTTTCTCGTTGGCTCTAATCTTATCGGCGAGTAAACCCTTAATGATCACTTATGTCTATCCCACTATCCTAGAATATTGAGCATTTGTGATGCCCATGTTTCGTATACGCTAGAATAGATAGGCGAGGAAGGGGCATGGCGACCCAAGCAATGCTCAGCTAGACACAGAGGTTATCAATGCACTAATAAAAGTCACCAAAGACATCAACATATAAACTTTAATTAATGGGAAAGCAATTTTAAGGGGTGCGCATGATATTCCTTAGTCACATGACATCAGCCCATCAATCCTGATGAATTAAAGTGTACTAATACAATAAAACAAAGCTACTTAATGAATTGAATACATGCAGGACCTTCTTACAGCTCTTGTATCTTCGTTCAGGGTGTGTCTTGTGCTGCTAATACGTCTGAATTCGTCTCTGGTTTGGTACTCGTACGTATGGTATCTTGCACACAAAATTCGTCTGACTTTGGGGTATTTATAGTTTCTGTCTGAGGGTTAGATGCGGCGCATAGGATAAGTAGATGCGGCGCATTGACTTAACTTCGCGTGGGGTCCAAGATTAATATATTCAGGAATATTCGTACACCGCCTTAAGATGCGGCGTAACTCCATTTCTCTATGCGGCGCATGTCCTTTGCTGTCTTGGATTGTAACTTGTGAAATCTTGATAGTGATACGCCGTATGTAAGAAGTATGTTGCGGCGTATCTGGTCTAGAATGATCTTGATCTTGTACATTTCAGTAGACTCTTAACATCTTGCTTGTTTTGCTCCATAATTAGTCCAAAATCGCCAAGTTTCACATAATACTTGTTTTTAACCTGAGAATTACAAAAGTAAACATTAACGTATCAATTCTCATATATAATATAATAAAACAAGTCAAATAAATAGGATAAATGATGATAATAAAATGTACTTATTTGAGTTCATCACCCAACCTTTAACTGCTTCGATCTTGGCGGGGTCAACGTGAATACCTTGATTGTTGATGATGTGACCTAAGAAATGAACGGTGGAGATCCAAAAGTCACATTTGGAAAATTTTGCATACAGTTTCTCTGTCTTGAGTAATTCTAGAATGGTTCTCAAGTGTTCCGCATGCTCTTTTTCGTTATGTGAGTAGATTAGAATATCGTCGATGAACACGATCACGAACTTATCCAAGTATGGCTTGCATACTCGGTTCATTAGATCCATGAACACTGCTGGTGCTTTGGTAAGACCAAATGGCATTACTCGAAACTCATAATTCCCGTACCGTGTTCGAAAGGCTGTTTTAGGTATGTCTTCTTCTCTAACTCTTAATTGGTGGTATCCTGATCTTAGATCGATTTTTGAGTAAACACTCGATCCTTGTAGTTTGTCAAATAGATCGTCAATCCTTGGTAATGGGTATCGATTTTTCACCGTGAGTTTGTTTAACTCTCTGTAATCGATGCACATTCGAAATGTTTCGTCTTTCTTTTTGACAAACAGGACTGGTGCTCCCCAAGGTGATGAGCTCGGTTGGATGAATTCTTTATCTGACAGTTCTTTCAACTGCTCGGATAATTCCTTCATTTTGGAAGGGGCTAATCGATAAGGTGCTTTCGTAACGGGTGCTGCTCCAGGCACTAATTCAATTCGAAACTCTACCTGCTGGATTGGTGGAACACCTGGCAAGTCTTCAGGGAATACTTCTGCAAACTCATTTACGACTGGCACTTCTTCTAGTCGTTTCTCCTTTTCTTTCGATTTATCTACCGTTACTTGGACCAAAAATGCGTGACATCCTTTGTTTATGTATTTCACCGTTTTGATGTACGAGATGATATTGAGTTGGGTTTTATAATGGTCACAACGAACTGTGAGTGTTTCATTGTCGAAGGGAATTTGGATGACTTTTTCGTCGCAGATGATTCTAGCACGATGTTTGGATAACCAATCCATGCCCACAATTGCGTCAAAGCTTCCAAGTTGGATGGGCATGAGATCAATTTGGAATGATTTGTCTTGGAGTGTTAAGTTGCAGTTTTCGAGTACGGTGTTGGTGCTTAGCAATTTTCCGTCGGCTATTTCAATTTCGTACGAGGTATCTAATTCTACGGGTGCAATATTAAGCAATAAAGCAAATGAAGTAGATACAAAGCTTCTATCGGCTCCAGAATCAAATAATATTTTAGCACTATGTTGATTTAGTAAGAAAGTACTCGTAGTGACATTGGGGTTTTGCGGCGCGTTTCCATCTCCAAGTATGTAGGCTCTTTCGCGGGCAACATTGTTGGTGTTCTTTGGGCAGTTACTCTTGTAATGTCCCATTTCACCACAACCGTGGCACTTCACTGCTACTGGGTGTGCATTTGCCCCTGTGGCCCTGCAGTCTTTGGTCACGTGAGCTACTCTTTGGCAGTTGCCGCAGATTGCGGTACAGGGTCCGGTATGATGCATCCTGCACCGGTTACACTGGGGTTTTGTCCCAGCATACATTTTTCCTTTAGTAGGCGCGACCACATAAGCCCTGGCGGCTTCTTGGCGGCGATTTTGTTGCTGATGTCGATCGTTACGGCTTTGCTGGTAGTCTCTGTTGCGGTTGTTTCGGTCATTGCTGCGGTAGCTCCTGTTGTGGTTGTAATAGCTGTTGCTATTCCTGTTGCTGCTCGCCATGGTTATCATAGTTTCTCTTGTGTCCAATGACTGTGGAGTTAGAACCCCGTTTAAGCACTCGATGCATCATTCGCTGAGCAAACACGAATGCGGCTTCGAGGGTTTTTGGGTTTGATGCAGTGACGTCTCCCTCAATACTTGAAGGTAGTCCCTCCACATATTTTTCCAACATCTTTTCCAAGTCAGGTACCATGTGTGGGCACAGAAGAGATAATTCTTGAAACCTTCGGTTGTACGTACTGATGTCATTGTTTCTCACCACTAACTGGTGAAACTCATCCTCAAGCTTCCTGACCTCTGTCCGAGGACAGTACTTTTTCAACATCTTATTTTTCAGTTCAGTCCAAGAGATTTGAAATGCTGCTTCAGCGCCCATTGTTTTGACAGTAGCATTCCACCAAGATAGTGCATCTCCTCTTAAGGTTCCAGTAGCAAAAGTGACTTTGTTGTTTTCCGCGCAGTTGCTTCTCATGAATACTGTTTCAATGCATTCAAACCACTGTGCTAACTCTGTCACTCCTTCTATGCCCTTGTAGATGGTTGGCTGGCAACTCATGAATTCCTTGTAAGTGCATTTACGCTGTGTAGATGCCTCACTTTCAGTTGTTGCTCCTATGTTATTGCTCGAGCGGGTTACAGCATCGGCCTCGCGTGCTGCGGCGATACCGGCATCAATCATCCTCTGAACCTCCTCAGGCGTTATTGTTGCAGTATGGTTGGTAGTTTTGTGTTCGATATGTTCCATTTTCTATTAATGTCACAAGAATACAGATTTAGAATTCGGATAGAATAGTTGAGTATTTGAAGAATGCGTATATGAACAATGTAATTACGGTGTGAAATTGTGATTAAATTGAATATTTTCAACAATTACGATGCCTTTGGATGTCATCGTAAGCAACTAGTCAATTTATGGATATGGGATTGCTAAGGAACAAATGATTTAATCACAAAAACTGAAGTTCAACAACTTTCTCTACATTTCTCAATTTTATTTTGAGTTTCTATTCTTTATATGTCTGAGTTTTTACAGTATCTACACGATTAGAGAATCATAATAGTAACAAGCAACATCACGACATGTCTGGATACAATTACAATACATACGAACAACCATAATACATGAGTCAACAGATATATAGTACATTACTACCAACATTATAACATTAATAACTTGATCAGTTGAGTTATACAACAAAACGATACAAGAGTCTTTATTAATTGCCACATGCGGCAGACTACAATGCCTCAAACTATACAAAATGCTAACTATGTCTAATGATTAGGTCCATCCGTATGCCTCGTAAGCTCTGAGATCTGGTCTCTGAGTCTCTGTATCTCCACCTGATGCTCCATCTCTATATCTCCCATGATGTTCTCCAACGTGTCGGCTCTACGCTGTGCAAGATGAGCCTCCCAAGCTAAGTCCTGTCCCTCTCTCTGTATAGATATCGCGTAAGAACGGGTGTCTGCTAGATCTGTCTGCATCTGCATCAAGCACTGCTGTACCACTGCTCTGTTGGAAGCTAACCTATGCAGAGTGTCACTAATGGTTCCCGGGGGATCCAATGGTACATGGTCAATCATCCGAAGAAGCGAATCAATCTGCTCTCTGTGACTCTCCAGTCGTGTCACCACTGTAGATGGTATGAGGGTATGGGTGACTATTGGTCTGAACCCTTCCCAAGCATCATGGATCTGAGCTGGGGGAGTGAAACCAGGAGGATAAGGCAGTGATGGTGAGGATGGGTGTATCTGGTCTGAGATGCGAGGTCGACTCGATGAAGGAATATCCTCCGCAGGAATAGGGTCCTGCTGACGAGGTGGTAGTGGGTATGTCTGGGTATGCATCTCAAGTAAGCGGTCAGGTGGTAATGGTGGTGCAGTCTGATGGAACTCTAATGGTGTGTCATCTGCAGGGAGCCATTGCTGACTCTCAAAGTACAAGTCGTCAGGGGGTGGTATATAGAAAGGAGAATATGAGTCATAAACAAAGTGTGGTGGCAACGTAGGTGCTGGCAAAGCTGGCACATGGGGGTTCTCAAATAAGGGTGTGGCGGCGGCTTCACCTTCCAGGAAGTACGGGTGATGTAACTGATGCTAGTGATCCTTCGGAATCCGAATCCGATGATACACTAAAATGTGTGATGAATGACATGGTACTGTAATAATCCATATATAGTAAAAATAAGTAATTACTAACATCAAGTGGTGTAATGTAAGCATGAAATGATCTAGTTGTGCAAAGTAACTATCAAGTATGCAGAGATTTGTATAAGATAATCCTGATGTATAATATACTGAGCGCGGCAGCAAGCAGGCATGGAGGTCTTAGGTAACATGGTGTAAAATTAATTTGTTTGAAAAAAATGTAGTTATAGTCCAACGTTTAAAAACATTTGGTTCTCTATAACCGAAGCTCTGATGCCAATCTGTAACACCCCCAAATTTTTAAAATAACAGCGGAAGTCTAATTGGGGTATTACTGTGAGGATCGAAAACAAAATCATAGAAAACAGCCTGTAAAGGCATTTTTAATTATTATAGGTCCATAATATGAATTCAGTTACAAAGCGTTACATCAGAGTGCAAACAGTTTCTCCAAAGAAACATCATTTTAACTGAATTACAACTTTATTTTACACCCTTATTTAAGATAGGTTTTGCCTGCTCCATGCCTTGATCCGCTCCACTAGTTTCCTGAGATACATGCTTAAAAGTCAACATAATGTTGAGTGAAATCATGGAGTTTGAAGTTTAAATATCAGTTCGATTCACAAGTAGGATTGTATTTGAGATACAATCAGTTTAAAAGTTGATATCGCAGTTCATATATTGCCCTAAGTCTCATGACACGCAAACGTTAACAAAGTACCGCATAAACGGAGGTGTTCACCAAATTAATGATGAAGATTTTGCCCTCGTTTAATAGGTGATTTGCCAATTCCTATTTTTCTCAAATATAATGTATCGCGACTAATACGACTAGCAAAAAGCATTCCGTCAAAGTATTAGTGGGATAGGTCGTCAGCCTCTAATAGATCTATTCATTATATTCGCGTTCACCGCAGTGATTAATGGCTCATGATAAAGGGTCTTGTGGCAATAAGGTAACTTAGGCATATATCAAGTAAGGTAGCATACAGAAAAATACTTGTGATCTGTTTATAGCATGTATCCCCCTCACGGAGTTTAAAAGTATAAAGAGTTTAAAAAGTGAGGCCATGACTCACCTTAAGCGTTACTGGTGATGGTGAAAGTAAACTTTGGGGTGACTATGATAACAACTCCGATACGGAACCTGGTAAATATATAAATGTCTGAGAATCTGACTAATTTCTAGTGGTGTGTGTGAATGAATGCTGAATGGTGAATAACTAATGATGTACAACGATCTGATCGTTGAAAGTGAGTGTGCTACATTCAAAATGCGTATAGTTCAGAATAATGCTACATATATGATTATCATGATTGTTGTGTCAGTGCTCCCGTAATGTTATTTCTTTGAAGAATAAAGATAATGCTATGCAAGGTTGACTCGAAACATTTCTAGCGTTACTAAATATAGAAAGTGAACTAATATGCAAATAAAATGTGTAAAATGCATATGAAATGAAGGTATGATAAAAAAAATAGAAATGAAATAAGAATGTCAAGTTATAAACAATAGTTCCTTGTTCTTTTCCAGGTTTTACATTTTTCACCCTAACTGCGTTCGCGTTACGTCGTTAGTCCTTCGTTAAGTCCATAGTCCAAAAATAGTCCAAAACTTGTCCATATGTCCATATGAGGCTTGGAGTTAATTCAATGGTCAATTTAAGTCCTGTACAAACTTTTTTCACAGCTTCAGTCCGCATGTTTCATAGTTTGGCAGTTTTAGTCCTTCTAGTTAAGTCGCGTTACATTTTTAGTCCAAAGTGTAAATAATGGTGGGAAAAAGGTGGCGTGCTTTTCTGAAGTTTATTTAAGATTAATAAAGCTTATTTTGATAGCTTATGCGTCCAGTAGCTTATTTATCCAAGATTGGGCCCTTAACGAGCCATATTTCTAAGCCCGTTAGCAAATTTTAACCGTACCTTTTGGGGTGTGTTGGGTATGTTCAAAATGCTTATTTTTATCCTCTTGTTTCTATATTGAAAAGCTCCAGGACCAGCTTATACTAATAGCTTATAAAATAGCTTAATGGGTTATTAATCCTAACTCGTTATTTTTGTTACTTTAAAAATGGTTTCTGCGTGATGCTTTGGCAGTTTTTAAGGGTCGAATCTTGGTTGTCATAACGAGTTGTCTAGATGAAAAATGTAGCTTGTTGGGTCGTGTAATAGTTCGTGTAAAGAAAACGTATGATCTGTAAGTCGGTTCGTGAGATATGAAGTCATTTTGTAGCCTACTTGGACTGTTTTCTATGTACAAAACTTTTAAAATAAATCTAAGTGTTTTCAAGTTCAGTTTTAACGTGTGACATATAATGTTCATGCGTTTATAACTAAAGTATGATCGTGAGAGCGTGTGTGTTCGAAGTATGCATGCAATGAAGTGTGAGTGTGAGGTGAGTAGTGACTCTCAAGCCTTCACAGTGGAATTATACGTTCGTACATGATATCTATATGATGCATGGGTGATAAATAACGTGCAAGTAAGGTGTGAGTGATTTCTACACCTTCCTCAGTGGAGACATGCCACATCCTTGTGGGTTTTATGCAGTTTACTCGAGTAGATACAAGTATCGGTAATATATGATACGTTCGAATATAATAAAGAACATGCATGAACTAAAGATCTTAACGTGTGACTGAAATAAAAGGGAGTATGAGACACTTACTACAACTTAGAAAGGTGGTGAAGAATCTGTGGAAGTTGGATGAAGCACAAGGAACGAAGCAGAAAGAATGAGAGTAGTCCCACCAAGCGTCGAATACGTTTTCTACTTATTCACTTCTATTCGATTTTGCTTCCTAGTGAGAGACAGAAGTTTGCTGGATTTGGTAGGGTAATGGTGAGGTGAAGATAGTGAAATGTGGGTATAGTAAGATGGGATAGGTTGATGTACTCTTATAGAAAGATTTTTACACGTTTCCTTGACCTTTTGACCCTATCATTGGTGTTACTGTGGCTTGAGGGACACCTATGTAGATTTCCTGACATTTGAAGATTGTGGGATGGATATTTGAAGTTAGGTACCTTGGATTTTACCTTTTGGAGTGCCTATACATTCGGTTTGTATTAATATTGGCACCAAAGTAATACTAGCGAGCTACAGGTCCTTGCTGCAGTCCTATTCTCCTTTTATGTACCATAATATGTTAAGAATATCGTTAGAAGGTCGTAGGAAAAAGCGGGGTGTGAAATGGTTGTGTTTTGATATTTATATGTATATGTATGTGTCGAGTATGGGACGAACAAAATGAGTTTAATTATGGTATCAATACACGACATTCATAGCTGGGAATTCGCACAAAGGAAGTTCATTGGGTGGTAATCACGATGGTACAAAAATATATATAGGTTACGTTCAATGTTATTGAGATACGAGGGCCTCTATTGGCGTGGGTTGTGATCGGGTTTAGAAAAAGAAAAGAAAAGAAAAGAGTAATGTGGAAATGGTGTTGGGCTAGTTTTGTTGGGCTCGTGTAATGGGTTGCAAAAAGGGGTCCGGTTGGTTAGGATTAGGATTAGTGAATTTGTTTTTAGTTAAGAGTGATTAGGTGTAGTGAATTTTAGTTAGGTATATTTTGTGTAAATGATTTTTGTGTTAGATGTATTATAATAGAAATGTTAAGTTTTATCGTGAGTATTGTCATTTGTTGTTGATTGTGAAAATGTGTTGTCGCGATGGTAATGTTATCTCGAGTTCGTGGTACACTATATATATATGAAATGTATTGCGATATTAATAACGATAATAGAAAAGTTTAAATTTCCCCGTAAAAATGGGCTTTATTAAACGGTAATACAAGATTATCACTAATCATTGAGATTTATTACAATGGATTTTTGTAGAATCCTACACGATAGACTTTATTACCAAACTGCCAAGGACATTAAGTGGTTACGACACCATTTGGGTAATCGTTGATCATCTCACCAAGTCCGCCCACTTTCTACCAATCAAAGAGAACGATAGTATGGATAAACTTGCACGACTATACATGAAGGAGATAGTTGCACGACATGGAGTTCCACTTTCTATCATCTCCGACAGAGATAGTCGTTTCACGTCAAAATTTTGGAGATCACTACAAGATGCTTTGGGTACTGATCTTGATATGAGCACCGCATATCATCCTCAAACAGATGGTCAAAGTGAAAGAACCATCCAAACCTTAGAGGACATGCTGCGAGCATGTGTGATAGACTTTGGAAACAGTTGGGATAGACATCTGCCGTTAGCCGAGTTTTCTTACAATAATAGTTATCACACCAGCATCAAAGCTGCACCCTATGAGGCACTCTATGGCAGAAAGTGCAGATCACCAATATGTTGGGCTGAAGTCGGAGAAAGTCAGCTCACTGGTCCCGAACTAGTACAAGAGACTACGGAGAAGATTGTGCAGATCAAGAGCCGAATGTAAGCGGCTCGAGACCGTCAGAAAAGCTATGCTGACAAGAGATGAAAACCACTTGAATTCCAAGTTAGAGATCGTGTTATGTTGAAAGTATCGCCATGGAAAGGCGTGATTCGCGTTGGAAAGCGTGTGAAGCTAAATCCCCGATATATTGGACCTTTCAAAATTCTCACCAGAATTGGGCCGGTAGCCTACCGACTCGAATTACCACAAGAACTCAGCTCCGTGCACAATGTGTTTCACGTGAGCAATTTGAAGAAATGTCTCTCAGACGAAACGCTTGCTATTCCTCTAGAAGAAATCCAGGTTGACGAGAGACTAAATCTAATTGAGGAACCTGTTCAGATAATGGATCGAGAAATTAAACGGCTTAAGCAAAGCCGTATTCCTATTGTTAAAGTTCGTTGGAACTCTCGAAGAGGTCCCGAATACACGTGGGAGCGTGAGGACGAGATCAAGCGTAAATACCCGCATCTTTTCTCAAACCTATCGGGTAAATCTAAGTGAAAACCGAGGAAGGTTTTCTTTCTAAGGCGGGGAGGATGTGACAAACGGTAATTTTCCCACTAATATTTTAATAATAAACGTCGATTTGTTATTATTAAAATGTTAAAATGAGCATTTATGTGCTTACATAACTATTACGGGAAAACAAACCCGCACCTTGTAACACACAGTAACTCACAAAAACTATTTAATTTCACCAGAAACAGTGAATTTCCCCCATTTACTCATTTACAGACTATAACGTAATAAAAGCGAGATGTTATCTCACTTTTACTGAAAAATGAAACCACACGCGTACCGACACCACATCAATGACGAATTAATCTCAAGATTTATTTTTGAGTCAACAAACTCTATTTTTATGTCAGTTTTATAAAAACGTCTCCAAAATTTATTTTTCCACATTTATATCGAATCCGGGAAAACCCGAATTCACCTCAGCTCAGCGGGACACGGGGTATACACTACACACTCTTTTAATAAAACAAACATTAAATAAAATTCTTTATCCCTTCCCTATACCACCGTTCCCTCCACTCACACGTTTCCCCACTTCTTCTTTTATCTTCTTCTTCTTTTTGTCTGCGTTCCCATCTACCCAGGAAAAACCAATCGATCCATCACCATCATTCTATAGCATCACATACTTTCTCTCCAACCCAAGAAATAACCATCCCTCTCATGAAGCATTCCTGACTGGATCTAAACACACGGATTGTGTTGAAGATACTTTGAGTGTATACTTAGTAGCACGCGGAATTTACTACCAAGTACTTAGAAGATTTAGTGTTTGGTGATTGTATGCGATTGTATGAATGTAACAGTAAGTACACTAACACACAGTTTAACCAAACAATTATAGCTTCAATATATTACGAGTGATCTTGGAATATTACAAGAATTACAATGAAATTGTGAAGCTCTATCAATAATGCATGTATGTAAATCTTAACCTAGGATCTCCTTTTATAGGACAAGGAGTCCTTTACAAGTAAACCATCTACCGTATAAATCTATATTAATAAGATATACATTACATCTTTTCCATATATATCTTTACACGACTTTCATCTTTATCTTATAAATAGTACTAACTTCTTGTTCCAACAGTACTAACTGACTTAGTACTGATAGTGTATTCTTGAACGATCTTCAGCAGTACTAATTTATGCATGAGCAGTACCAACTGTTGGTTTAATTCCCAACAATCCTCCCCTAAACTTATGATTTCTGTGCAAATCAATAAGTTTCTTGAATTAAACTCCAATGTTGATGATGGGGTGGATTCTTTCAAACACTTATCTTCAATCTTGAATCACTTGAGAATTTTCTTCACATATAAGCTTTTGAAGAAACCATAACAGTAAGCACTCCAATATAAACTTCAATCTTTTCTTCATCTTGAATTGATTTCCTCCCCTGAGTTACATAATCATCTGTAACAGCAACTGAACAAACTTTGAACAAACTTGAATTCCTCCCCTGTTTGGAAGAATCTTCACCATCACATTAACTGGAACATATGACATTGGAGCTCAGCTACCAATATGACAATTTGTACAAGTTACCATCAATTCAGTTGTTTAGTTTCAAACTGCTCTCAACACTTCCAGATGTGTAACCTTCTGAGAGAGGTGAATCATAGAGCATAAACTCAGTATGAAACCAAGTTTGAACCATCAGTACAAACTAGTTGAAACTAGCAGTACAAACTGTTCAGCAAAAAATTTTAGAGATTAGGATAAACTAAATGTGGAGATGAAAACATTTTTGTCCACTTATAGTTTTTAGCAAACTATCAAATATCAACGGATTTGATATGTCTTTACCAATAGCCGTTTGCTTTAGACTAGTCAACTTTTTACTGTTAGATATGGTGAGTTGATAACCATACAATTTTTGGTAAATTGTCAACCATTAACGGATTTGATTAGTCTTTACCAGAAACCGTTTGCTCTGGACTAGTTGGTTCTTATGTGGGTTAGACATGGTGAACCAATAACCATTTGTTGTGTGCACAGATAACACACTGAGCTCCAAATCACCATATAGTCCAAAACATAAAGCACTTGTAATTCCTTGGTGCATATCATCCATTCCTGCAATTGTTAGTCCACAAACAAGGAAACAAAGTGCAAGGCACTTGTCTCACAACATAACAAGCATATGACTAACAATGCACATAAAAAGAAAAATTAATTCCTTTGGTGTACCCAAGCCATTACAGACTTAGGCTTGCCCCTTGCATCAACATAATTAAACCTTTTTAAAACAGTTGGAGTACCATTGGATTGAAGTGGTCTCCAAACCCATGATGCAGATGCATTAATACCACTTCCCAAATTTCCCTTAGCAGTGGTTTTAAAACTACCAGTATTAACTGCTTGCCTAGCAGTATGAGCTGCTGGGTTTGCAATTGCAACTTTAGGTTTCCAAACTTGTTTATTAATCACTGCATTGTTTTGAAATGGTCTTTTAACAGTTGTTGGTGCTGATTTAGAAAGATTTTTTGCACCTTGAACTGTTGTTCTTGGGTAAAGAGTCTTATTAGGTCTAACAGTATGAACTGCTGGTCGTTACTGTTTAGCAGTGTTAACTTTTTGTCCAACAGTATGAACTGTTCTTGTTCCAGACCTTAACAGAACTGATCTAGGTATCATTCTAGCATTTGTAGGGTGAGTGGGAGGTCTTACTGAGTTCACCCTAGGGGTTGAATACCTAGTTACCCTTGAATTCCCAAAAACATTCTTTTTCCATGGGTTAGAATCACAATAAGCATCCAAATGGTCAAAACTTCCACAAACAAAGCATACTTTTCTAATCATAACAAACTCATCATCCAATTGCTTAGATTTTGAGTAGTTCCAATTCCTCTGATTATCTTTAGAAACTGGTGATCTGTTCTTAGTTCTATACATCTCAGCATACTTGACATTTTTCCTAACTGGTTTTATGTTTTCAGTTTTAACCACCTTAGGAGCATGTTTAACTTCTACCTTAACAACATCAGGTTTAACCTTAACCTGATCATCCTCATCATCAGATGTCCAATCCTCTATAGTTGGTGCATCTGAGTTCCTACCAGAAGATATCTTTTCCTCAGAGAGAGATTTATCACTTGCACTAACATAAGAATCCTCAGCCTTAACAAATTTAACAGGATTCTCACTAATTTTAGTGCCATATCCAGGAAAATCCATATCCTTAAACTCTTCTAAACCTGTATGAGCCAAATCAATTCCTGGAGGGACAAACATTCCTCTATTTGGGGGTGCAACAGACTTGTAACCTAAACCAGATTTAGCTTTATTAAGTATTTGACTCTCTACTATTTTCTGTACCCCTTTTGATGTATATTCTAGAGTGTCAACACTTAACTTTATATTTTCTTTTTCTTTCTTAAGTGTCTCTAGTTCATATACAAGTCCACTCATCTTGTCATCTTTCAGTTGCAAATCTCTCTTTAACACAGCTATATCATCATTAAAGTTAGACTCATTCTTTCTATAAAAATCAAGTTGTTCATCCAAAACAGCTAGTCCTCTTTTATGATTAGACAGACTAAAATTCACTTGATTAAATTCTACTCTAAGATCATCATACTATTTCTTAAGAGTTTCATAATCTTTTAAAGCATGACAAGTGTTTGAGCATTTTTGAACTATATGTACCTCAGAGTCTGAAAAGGCCATCAATGCAATGTTAGCTGGTTTCACTTCCTCTTCCATAAAGCTCCAATCAAAACCAGCTCCATCCACAGCAACCATTGCCTTTGAGGAAGAAGTTTCTTCCACATTCACTGTCCTCCTGTTCTGACTCTTGTTTCCATTCCCATTGCTCTGTTGTCTGGGACTTCTACATTCCCTGGCAAAGTGCCCCATCTTATGACAATTATAGCACTCCACCTTGGATTTATCATACCCAGCTACATCTCTTCCATTGAAGGTAATCTTGTTCCCAGTTCTTTGATAATACTTCTTGGCCCTAATACTTATCAAGGCCAACTGCCACTTTAAATCCATAGCTTCCAAATCATCTTCAGCAATCTGAAGAAGATCTTCATTGAAGATTTGAGACCCACCAGATTGTTCTGACACAAATGCATATATGGTCTCTTCAGTCAAGCCAGCAGTACTAGTTTTTACACTAGCAGTGCTAACTTTAGGGCTAGCAGTACCAACTGCTTCAACATCATCAGAACTATTATTGTTGGAAGATGATAAGAATGTTGTGTTTCCAGAACTAGAACTAGTGCTTCCTCCTTTCTTCACTTTTTGTTCAACAATCTTGAGATTGTTGTACAATTCATTCAGTGACATCTTTTCCAGTTCTGGCTTATTGCTCCAGACAACCACATAGGTGTTCCACTCAGCAGGTAGACTATTGAGAAACTTCATATTGAGATCTTCTTGTGGAATCACAATTTTCAGAACATTTAGCTGGCTGACAATCTTTTGAAGTCTATTAAAGATATGATCAAGTGATTCAGAGTTTGAGGCACTAAAGTTCTCATAACTCTGCTTAAGTAGGGTTTTCTGTGCCTTCTTGGTGGCTTCATTGCCACCAAATCTCTCCACAACTGCTTCAAAAAGTGTCTTAGCAGTCTCATAGTGGCTAAAGTTTAACACTTGATCATTAGGAATTGCCATGAGTAACAAATTCCTAGCCTTCTGATCATTCTTCTTTTTGACTCTCTCATAGTTTGTGACTGGCTCAGTGTTGAGCTTTGTGGTCTTGGAACCATCCGCACGTGTTTCCTCAGAAGTAGTTGGTTTGAAGGAATCACCATTGATTATGATATCCCATAATGCATAGTCTTGCACCATGAAATATTGCTCTATTCTGAGCCGCCATAAATCGTATTCATTCTGTTTCAGCATGGGGAGTTTAGCAAGGATTGAGGTTTGAGGTGTCTCCATGTCCATCTTCTTGGTTGCAAGAGAGTAAGTACTTCTGGATCTTCTAAATCAAAGTATCAGAAACCTGTCTCTGATACCACTTAACCAGATCTAAACACACGGATTGTGTTGAAGATACTTTGAGTGTATACTTAGTAGCACGCGGAATTTACTACCAAGTACTTAGAAGATTTAGTGTTTGGTGATTGTATGTGATTGTATGAATGTAACAGTAAGTATACTAACACACAGTTTAACCAAACGATTATAGTTTCAATATATTACGAGTGATCTTGGAATATCACAAGAATTACAATGAAATTGTGAAGCTCTATCAATAATGCATGTATGTAAAACTTAACCTAGGATCTCCTTTTATAGGACAAGGAGTCCTTTACAAGTAAACCATCTACCGTATAAATCTATATTAATAAGATATACATTACATCTTTTCCATATATATCTTCACACGACTTTCATCTTTATCTTATAAACAGTACTAACTTCTTGTTCCAACAGTACTAACTGACTTAGTACTGATAGTGTATTCTTGAACGATCTTCAGCAGTACTAATTTATGCATGAGCAGTACCAACTGTTGGTTTAATTCCCAACAATTCCCCATGAGTCAACGGTATAGGAGGCCGAGAATGACGAGGATGGATAGGGAGTTAAGCCCTAAATGGCAACTTCTCTAACCCCAAATTCGAAAGAAGAATTAGAGCCATTCCAAGTTTTCCTCTTTTTAATGGCTAATCCAAACCCAGTCGATCCACACAAATTTACTCACTCATTCAAAGCTTTATCAAGATTCAAAGGAGTTCGAAGATTAACATATTCGATTGGAGGTGGATTGGCTGGGGTTCGAATTGGAATTGCTAGGGTTGGAATTGTGGTTGTTCAAATTGCTTATGTGTTCTAAGTCTTCGGTTCATATTGCCGATTCGCTCTCACTCTAAGGGTATAAACCTTCTCCACTTCAAACTCCTTATTTCCATTCATTGTTATTCGGTTAACATTAGATGGGTTTATGTTAATTTTTAACTCGCGTGTATTGTAATTGTCACTGTGTCGAATTGGAATTGTGGGTTGTCATGGTTGTTGTTGTTGTTCTTAGTGGTTTAAAAGATTTAATAAAACATAAGTATTGGCTCACAAGTTTGAATCTATTGTTGTTAATCGTTGTTGTCAATCTATGATCGAGTCGAATGAGTTTTGTTTCCGTTAGTAGTTCTTAGGCTAAAAGATCTTAAAATGGAACCTAGAATTGTTGTTATTGTTTGTAGTTCGTGTCAAAATCTCTCTCGAATTAGTATGATTAAGACCTAGGATCTTGGTCTAGGTTGAGATGAATTATGGTTGTCATTGGTTCGAGCAAAAACCACACCCACAAGGGTGTGTAGTAGATGCTTTGGTCGAGTGGAACCACCCCCACAAGGGTGAGTTAGGCCATGTTCTCAGCCCAGTTGAACCTCACCAAACAGCCACCCAAATAGGGTGTGCTGTGTTCGTTCTTAGTCAAGGAAAAACCACCCCAAAAGTGGTGTGATGTGGTCGAAGTTTTAGTTAATATACTCCTTACTAGGCAGCCACCCATGAAGGGTGTGCTTACCTTGGTTTAAGTCTTGTTCTGCCTAGTGAAACAGCCTCACAACTCACCCGCTTGCAACATAAGTAATGGCCAAAAACTTGGTTTTGAGAAATGTTGGTCGTTCCTCCTTAGTTCAAGGCAAATCCCTAAGGGACTGCCTTAGTTCAATCCCATTAGAACCCCAAGGGGTGTGTGTTATGCACAGTTCGAACTCAAACCCACAATGGGTTGTCGAGTTCAAGTCTAACACGAACCCAAAAGGGTGTGATTCGTTGTCCAGTTTGTGGTCGAATCAAGACTTTGGTTAAGTGTGTCGAAATTAGTGAAACTATGTTGTCGAACCAAATCCATCACCTCGTGTAAACTTGGATGGTCGTTTAGTCGAGTTGACGAGTGGTACTCGAGCTCGACCTAAACTTTCTGGTGTTAAAATCTTGCTTGATGTCGAACAAACCATCTCCATACATTTCTAGGATTTAACACAAGCCTTATTGGGCTTGTGTGTGAGTGTGCTCATGTACAAGAAATCTCAGCCCACTTAGTAGTTTGAGTCCAGTCAAGTAGCGTATAATCTTTGTGGCTAGCTACAGCCCACCAGGCCCAACATGGGGCCTTGGTGGTCAATACCACAGCCCAGTCCGTCTAATGCTCCCCCCTCCTTTGACTTTAGTTGGGCCACAGCCCAACAAGGATAAGGGGCGCATAAAATTTGTAGCCGTGTATATATATAAATAGTCGACAAGGTAAAAATCAATATTGCGGCCGTTGTTTAAATATGTATCATCGTGACCTCGAAATCAATCTATTTCACAACTCACTCTCGACTTATATCTTGTCACGTAACCTAGTCATAAACTCACGACAATTTGTAAAAATATTAAATTACAACACAAACGATATGTGCATATATATATACATATATATATATATATATATATATATATATATATATATATATATATATATATATATATATATATATATATATATATATATATATCACCTAATATGAACTTTTTATACAAATGGCAATTCACTTATATCGATTTTAGAAACATACATGTAAGGATTAACAATTATACCACCTATTATAAACATCATTTCGGATCTAAACTAATAAACATTTATCTTATTTATATCGTTTATCAAACCTCGTACATGATTAACAATCATATCACTAAAACGGTATTTTAGAAAATACACTTAAGTTTTTATAACGATTTTAGAACAACTATTTCCTAAACATATATAATTGTGACCAACCAAGAAATCAACATACACATACGGGTCATGCCCGACTCCTATTAAATAGATGTACCTATTTTAAACGGGACAAACAAAACATTTTGGATGCAACCGTTATACGTTAATTTCCAAATCACAAAACATTTAAATGAAAATCATCACTTACACATAATTTTCCTTACATTTCAAAACATATATAACAATTTATATATTTTTATAACGACTATTTTATATATCCTTAGCAATAACATTCCATATCTCGACAACGTCTCATATTGTTCATAATCCCTTCCATTCATCGTCTTTCGATTATCGTCAATCGAAATCTTATACGTCTTCGATATCTTCATCGTCATACATTTAAGCACTTCCAAGAGAATACCCACAAATACTTAGGAAACTATTTTTAAACTCATTTGCTGCCACACAAGCAACAACAACAACATAAACACTTTAAAACTTTTGAATTAAATTTCGTAGAGACTTAATTTAGTCTGTGAACTAAAACATGACTTATTAATCTAGGTCGCGTGTTGGTGCAGTACACCCTCTGAATTCACTGCATTCACTGTTCAGTCTATTAAGGTGAGATTATAGCCCCACTTACTTATACTAATTTTACAACTATGGGGTGAGAAACATGCAAATTGTTTTATGGACCACATTACTATTTATTTTCTCAAAACTATTGCGTAGTTAGCCTAAGCCCTAGAACCCAATGTTATGCCCACTTTCATGAACCGTTAGTTCCCTTTGGGAAGCGCGATTGTTATAGATAGATCTATTGGGGTGACTCCCCCGTTCGGTTGGCCAGACTGGTCAATGCGAGTGTATATCAAGTCAGACTACGAGTGTATTGGGTTAAACACTCGCTATAGGGCCCTGATTATTACTTATGTGCTATAGAATAGCGCACTAAACTGTCGAGCCTCGGTTGCATGAACTTAGAGCTAGCGCGATAGACTATTTTGTATGACATTATATGCGTTGTAATGATCGTACACAAAACTATTGGTCCAAACTTATTTGTTTACTGCTTTAATTTAAACCTATGAACTCACCAGCTTTTTGCTGACTTTTAGCATGTTTTTCTCAGGTGCTTAATTTGATTGATTATGGCAAGGTATCGGCAAGGCAAGGGTCATAGCCCTTTTCAGAAGTATTGGCACACATAACTAAGACTTGTTTTTTGTAGGGGACCGCTGAAACTAATGGGTCTCTTTTTCTAAACATGAATCATCTTTTGTAAACTCTAAACATCTGATTTGATATATTTAAAACGGATTATGTATTCCGTTCTTTATTTACCTTGTGTTGTGATTTCCAATTACAAGTAGTACCCTCATGACCCGTATGCTTCCGCAACTGTTAAATTTGGGGGTGTTACACGAGCTCTATATACAAAGCTCGAATAGGCTCGCCATCCTAAACAAGCTTTAATACATAGTGTCCAAAATAACTAACGAGCTCAAAAACAATTAAACGAGCTCTAGATAAACAGCTCGAACAATTAAGCTCAAGAAGCCAAGCTTTATGTTTCATATGTGCATCACAAACGAGCCGAGCTCGAGCTTTATATATCATACCACGAGCCGAGCTCGAGCTCAAATTTGTCACACAAACTAAACATGCAAATTCATTGTTGTTACAATGTTGGGCAAGACAACAGTCAAATCATAGATTTGTCCTCGATGGTATTGGTCACATTTTGTAATATGAAAAATATAAGAGTTAATTTCATAAATCGTCCCAATGGTTTGTCGTGTTTAACGAAATTTGTCCCTAGCAAGAATTTTTAACGGATCCTCTCCCTGTAGTTTTTACCTGTATCGGGTTTGGTCCCTTAACCTATATTTCCGTTAGTTTGACCGTTAAACTAACAGGAAATGACATATATAACCTTAAAAGTAATGTCCTTGTGGTTTGTGGGGTATAATGAATTTAGTCCCTAATTTTTTTTATTATGTTTTCGTTCGTTTTCATACGTTTATATCCGTTTTCGTCCATTTTTTTACGTTTTCGTCCGTTTTTCTTCCGTTTTCATCCGTTTTTATACGTTTTCATCCGTATTTATACATTTTCATAGGTTTTAAGTCGTTTTTATACGTTTTTGTCTGCTTTTTTACGTTTTTGTCCATTTTTCTTACGTTTTCGTCCGTTTTTATACGCTTTCGTCTGTTTTTATATGTTTTCATCCGTATCTATACGTTTTCATAGGTTTTTATTCATTTTCATCCATTTTTATACGTTTTCGTTCGCTTTTTTTCATTTTCATACGTTTTCATCCCTTTTTTATGTTTTCGTCCGTTTTTCTTACGTTTTTATACGTTTTCGTTTGTTTTATACTTTTTCGTCCGTTTTTATTCGTTTTCCTCCGTTTTTATACGCTTTCATCCATTTTCATACGTTTTCAACCATTTTTATACGTTTTCTTACGTTTACGTATGTTTATATATGTTATTATACATTTTAGTTCGTTTTTATTCATTTTCGAAAATGTATAAAAATGGACGAAATGTATATAAACAGACGAAAACTTTTAAAAAGCAGATGAAAACTTTTAAAAACAGACAAAAACGAAAAAAAACGTATGATAACTCAAGAAAACGGGCGAAAACGTGTAAAAACGGACGAAAACGTATAAAACGCATGAAAACGGTCGAAAAAGTATAAAGACGGACGAAAACGTATTAAAACGGACGAAGATGTATAAAAACATATGAAAACGTAAAAAACATATATAAACATATGTAAACGTAAGAAAACGTATGCAAATGGATTAAACGTATAAAAACGGATGAAAACGTAAGAAAATGGACGAAAATGTATAAAAATGGAGGAAAACGAATAAAAACCTATAAAAACGGACGAAACGTATAAAAACGAACAAAAACGTTTATAAACGTAAGAAAAACTGTTAGGAATGCTTAAAGTGACGATCATTATCAAGTCAATGAGTCTTGTAATATGGTCATGTAATAGCTCGTTAGAATTGAAAAAATATATGTTAGTGCAAATATTACGATATTTAAACTAAACGGTTTCTTCGGTTTTAATAATGACAAACATGTAACTTGTAATACATAACGTAAAATGTGCAAGTTACTTGTAAACACAAATCATCAATGCATACTTACATCAACACCTCCCGACGTCTCAAGTATGCTTCAACGAAGTCGTAGATTTCCATCCCGGCATAAATCACTCAAGGTATGGACAAACAAATCTACTACTTGACAAATGATCAAAGGATTATAATTTTCTAAACTTCACATTTTTATAAATGTGACAAAACATTTTTCAAAAATACATTTTACAAATTATTTTTGAATTAAAAAGAAATGTTTTATTTGGAAAAATCATTTCAAATTATTTTGAATTACCAACAGTCATTTTTCCCCCCAAAACAGCTCCAACTTCCCCAAATAAACCTTCCCCACTAAAGACAAAAAAGGGAGCGTCCAACGGCACCTTTAAGTATGGACGGCTCCACTAAATTTAGTGGAGCCGTCGGGTATTTAGTGGAGCCGTGGGTCTGTAACGGTCAGATTTTCCCTTGCCTATAAATAGTGGACCATTCCACACTTCCAACTTGATTTTTCCAGTCCTTTTTCTCTGGTCTTATCCCTCTTCACTTTGATAATTTTCTTTGATCATTTGGAGAGTCTTAGGTTGTTTAAGAGTGATCCAATCATCCACTCAAGTGATCCTCTTCATTCCTCTTGATTAGCAAGAGAAGAACACAAAGTATCCTAGATACAAAGTGTTGTCATCCCTCTTGATTAGCAAGAGAAGAACACAAAGTATCCTAGATACAAAGTGTTGTCATCCCTCTTGATTAGCAAGAGAAGAACACAAAGTATCCAAGTAGATACAAAGTGTTGGAGTTGTTAGGTCTTGTAACATTTGTTACACTCTTGATTGTATCATAGCATACATCAAGATTATTTTTTATTTTGTGAGAGAGAGTGAGTCAAGATCATTGTGATCTTAAGAGATAGTGAAGATCTCTTGAAGCCATTGGGCTTGTGTGATTGATCATGTGGATCAAGGGTAGATCGGGTAGATCGTGGTAGATTGGTGCTAGCTAAGATTAGCACTCGACATCTAGCTTAGTGTCGGAAATAGGATAAGCGAAGTGTAAGGTGTAGATCGGGTAGATCGTGGTAGATTGGTGCTAGCTAAGATTAGCACTCGACATCTAGCTTAGTGTCGGAAAACAAGTTAAGCGACGTGTACGGTTTTCTCCGCCTGAAGGGAGTTTGTTGATTAGTGAAGTAACTCTCGAGTTGGGTACTCGGGGAGTGGAGTAGGGCGAAGAGGAGCTTCGTGACCGAACCACTATAAATCACCGTGTCCGGTTTGCGCCTTCTAACTTATCTCTTTACTTTCATTTCATTCGTTATCGCTTTATATTTATATTTGCATAGCGTATATGTTTGTGTGGCTAGTTGCTTATGTCATGATTGATTATGTATGCTCCATGGTTTGATTGTGCATATGTTGTAGTTTACTATAGTCATCTCTAGATGCTATAAACTCATAGTTGACACTTTTCATATTACGTCACACTCAATCGGGTGTTTGATACAAAAAGTTTTTAAGTTTTTAAATGGAAATGTATTCACCCCCCCCCCCCCTCTACGGTTTCCACAATTGGTACCAGAGCCACGTCGCTCAAATTTTTAAAACAAATGGTTTTCAAAATTGAGTACGATCCATGTATCAAATTACCCATGAATGTGATAAAATATGAAAAGTATTTAGTTGCTTAATACTTACAAGTTTTGTTGTTAAGTATACTTTGTCATACTAGCTTGAAGGTTTTCTTAAACCACTAAAAGAATAGTGTTTTTAGGTGTCCGGTCATGTTTTCAGAACGAGTCATTATGTCATGCAGTTCTGAATCCGAAAATAGACCACGGTACCACTAAATATGGTACGGTACCGTTATATTTAATGGTACCGTGAGTCATTTAATGGTGCCGTGCATCTGCTTGTCTGTTTTTCACTTTTGGTTCATTTTCAGAAATCCATATAAAATCAACCATAAGTCTGTACAAGTCGTGTCGCCCATCATTTTAAATCATGTTGAGTCTACTTTCATTTCAGAAACATTTTTATGAATTAGTTCTAAATGAGAGTATATTAAAGTCCTTGATTTTCAACTAAAGGTCTTCTGGTCATGCAGTTTGCATAAATTTTTGGTCAAACTAAAAAAGGGCGATTCAACTTTTTAACCTTGACATGTTTTCAAAGTGACTCAGCAAAAATCTTTGAAATGGGGAGGAAACAAATTCATTGTCAAATAAAATCAAGCTTAGTATACATTGTTATACATAATACACAAAATGACGATAAGTATTTTTGTGTGTTAAGCTAAATTGCTATTTGCTTATTATAGTTTTTCGGTTTATGCATTTATAAGGCTCATGCTAAATCACTTGCACTATATTAAGTAATTAGTTTGCATTGCATATTGGCATCAACCATTTGTCTTGCATTTGTTGCAAGTTCTTAAAATGGTTTAGTAACTTTCTTAGGAATAGAAACTAAGTTGGTAGATCATGTGTGTTGAAAGATATTGTCTTACACAATTATTTTTCCAAAGGTTTAAGTGTAAAATGTATATCACCCCAAAACACTTAACACTTTCATAAAATCTGTAACATGATTTTTAAAACATTACATCATTTTGTCTTGTTTGACCATGGGTTGTCTAAACAAGATAAAAGGTAATTTTAATACATTAGTATTTAAGTAAAAGAAAATGTATTAAACTTGCAGTGATTTAACACACATACAAAATGTTTTAAACATTTAGTATTTTACGTATGTTGTATAAAAATAGTTAAGATAATTATTTTTATACTAATGAGGTGTCGAAAAACTAAAAGTATTATACTTAATAATATAAATAATTTTTCTCAAATAAAAATAAATGACAATATCGAAGTAGTAACTTAATATGTCATTAACCTCACACATACAAGCAGTATTAGAATAAATGGAACACACTCCTTAAATTTTTATTTTCTTTTTAAAAGGAGTGATCGTGAGGGTCAAGAAAGATTTCGAGTACATATCAATTCATTATTCAAATTATGATTGATATCATCATCGAATCTAATTGACAAGTTTTCGAGTGTGGACATGAAATTGGAGTCATTATTTGTTTAGCTTCAAGATAACATCAAAACATGATGAAACATATTATCTTGAATCTACATACTCAATCACACTCGATTGTTATGAAAATAATGACGTCCTCTCAAGACGAAAATAATATGCATCGGATCATAACTCACACTTGTGTTGAAGATCCAATGGTTGTGTTCCTAACTTTAAACTAACATGTTTAAAAGATGCATAAAATACACAACCAAGTAGGATTGACAACTTGGATGTTTCATCCGAAATATACAAGTAATTTACATTGCAGTGCAATTAGTAAATGTGTCATTTCCGAAAAACCAAACAAGAGCAAACAAACAACATATGTAAACTTTGCTCATGAACGACTCAACACTCAAAGTCACATGTCTAGTAAAAGTGTCACACATAATATGTTATTAACTATTATGTAAGTCATCAATCTTGAGAATATCACATGTATTTCTCTTATCAAAAGATTGACAATGGATAACTTATATCCTATGCATCTCATTTTCTTTGTAACATGAATGGTTATGTTACAAGAGAATACATTGCATCATGTTAACAAATATAGGATATTAGAGTTGAATAATAACCTATTAGGACATGTGTCATTGCATAAACAAGTAAAATTGGTCATACATTAAAATACTTGTTTCACAAAGCATTCTTAAGAGTGATAAGTTTCCTCTTAGAAAAGCATACTTTTTGAAATAAACAGTATGTCTCATTTCAAATAAAATGCTCACAAGATCTATTGAGGTAAGTAACATTCACTAGATTCTCACTTAAGATATGCAAAGGAGCATTCTTGAAACACACACGATGTAGTAGGTTCTACATTGTATCACATTAGAGTGTCTCTTGGTTCTAGGAAACCAAATCATGTTAAAATAACATGTAACAACTCAACAAACAAAGATGTTGTCCAAGAGATCATAAAATACACCATCTCCATCAAACAACCTTTAAATCTCAAACACGAAATTAAAACATCTTGCTTGCCTTTGTTAGGAGTTGTGTAAGACATGTCATTTTCTTAACCTACTTTCAAAGTATGGTTAATTAAGTCATATTAGGCCATGTATAGCAAAACAAGATAAAATCATCTTTGCTATACTTCGATAGGCAAATATAGGAATTCAAATTCTTCTAACATGAGAATGACTACTGGAGAACCTATCGCACTAGAAATTCAATTTGACCTAACAGTTGGATTGCTTCCAGGAAAGAAGTTGGTTTGGTGTATAACCCGTAAAAATGGTCGTGTTTAGCCTTAATTGAGCACCACTAGTGATAGTCTCATACTCATTCTCTAACTTGAAAAGTTTTCATTCCTACATTTGACTAGAGATAGTTTACATCGGTAAACTTTATCTCCCGTTAGGATCTCATTTTGAACAAGTAGTAACTAGGATCTTCCTTAGCAAACCTAGATTGCTTGCATCCCACATATGTGTTTCAAAATGATAACATGTTTTCATAAGATATGATTAAATGTCTTCGTGATCTTAAATGCTAAATGATTATCATGTTCTGCATGATGTTTGCATTTATTCGTTATGTGCATTCTACATGATTTGCTTGCACCCACACTAGGTCATTTTGACACATTAGGAATTAGGTATGCCTATCACTATGAACCCTTAGAAGTCATAGAGTCATACACTAGTGTCAAAACCCATAAGTTAGAGTAGTCGCCAAGTTGTCCTAATTCCTTAGTCATCCCTTTGCCTTCTTCCAAGCAATACACCCTTTTGTCATGGGTAGGTTAGATACAAACCCAGTAGAACTCGGAGTAGGGTTGACAACTTAAATATTTCAACCGAAATATTCAAGTAAATTTAACTTGCGATCGCAATTGTTAAATGTCATATCCGAAACATCACATTCAAGCCTTTTAACAATGTATGTTAAAACGCTCATCCAAAAGCTAAAAGCTTACGTCTACCCTCGGGTGACAAAGGACTCACGAGTTACTATATAAGTGATTAGTAGTTCCTTTCATCCTCGTGTGTATATACACATCTTTAGATCCCAAACCTTGCTGCGAATCAGCACCATAGGCCTAGCTTTACGTCTTTCAAAACACCGTGAAACACTCGCGTGCGAAGCACCTCGAAATCCGTAAATCAACCAATCCTCTCAACCGAGAATCCCTTAACCGTCTCCGTCTAGGTCTAGGAATGATGGAACTTATTCCATAAATCTTATGACTATTTAAATATTTCACTGGAAATATTGAAGTCACCTCATGTGTCTCGTCTCATGACTCTTTAAATATTTCACTGGAAATATTGAGTCATTCTTCACATCACTTTAATGACTACCTAAATATTTCTTCGGAAATATGAACGTCATCTCTCACGTCTCGTCATATGACTTCTTAAGTCATTCCTATCATCCCGCTCATGACTATTTCAATATTTCCATGGAAATGTTAAAGTCATACCTCACGTCATACCTTATAACCTTTCATCCCCTTTATGACCTCTCAAAAGTTTTGCGGGAAACATTGAAGTCATTTCTCTATTAATCACCCATGATTTTTTAAGTCATCTTTCTCATTCGTCTCATGACTTTTAGAATTTTCTCTAAGAAATTCTAAGTCATTCCCTTTCGACTTGTCACATGACTGTTTGAATATTTCACGGGAAATATTAAGTCATTCCTTGCGTTTCGTATTCCGACTAATTAAATATTTCATGGGAAATATTATAGTCATCCTCCAAAACACTACTTATAACTTCTATTTATTTCACGGGAAATATTAGAAGTCAACCCTCATCCAATGACAACTTAGTCAATTTCCTTGGAAACACTAAGGTCATTTCATGTCATCTCTCCTAGTCGTTTTCATCAAAAAGTTTATTAGGTATAAACTTTTTCCTCGTGTCAAAAAGTCTTACTAAATAAGTAAGATTAATCAGCCAAAAGTCAAAACAGAAGAAAAATGGCTCAATCAGACACACGGCTCCACTAATGTTTAGTGGAACCGTGGAGCCGTGCATCTGAAAAACGCGCCTATTCACTTTTCTTCTGCACAGCTTTTTTCAAACAAACCCAAAACCATTTCCTCTTGCCATCAAAACCCACTCAATGTAGTCTTGAACCCAAAACCATCTCCTATCAGAATAGATTGTATCTATCATCTGATTCCTTAGCCTTTTTCCGTCACACTTCCGCATGGTACTAAACACTACCAATGCTTCCGCATCCCACTCACCTTCCACACACCTCAAGCGAAGAACCGCTAGGATAAGTTGAGATAACCCCACTAGAACCTTGTCACCAACCTCACAACTCTGAAGATTTTATCTTCTTAACCCTTAGGATATCTCCTAGTAATCGCATGCCTCATCATAATATTCTATGAATATTCACAATGATTGAGAAGAGCTACGTGACTTCAAAGGTGAAGTTTATCGTATGCTATCCACCACTTGTCATGACGTTACTAAGCTCATCGCTTTCGTCAACGTTTGTTTTCCTCTTTATCTTTTACATCTTGTCCGGATGGTCATAGATTAAGGGGGAGCGAAAACACACTCATATAGTCTTTCACTAAACACTCTCAAGAACACACAAATGTGATTCTTATTCCCTAGGAAACTTCCCTTTAGCTGCCCAGAACTAGGCTGCACAGGAAAATTCGTGACTTCCAGGTCACGGTACCGTGTGGTATTTAGTGGTACCGTACCTATGTTTGACGAATTTTCACTGTTTCCTTTAGATCCCTGCATTCCTAACCTCAAACCTGCAAAATTTTGCAAACTCACATACACCCTAGGATTCCCTCACTACACCATAGGACTCTAACACCAACTTTAGTTCGAATCCCACAACTCTTGCCTATATAAGGCCTCACCATTGCAAGCTTATCTTGCATCTCACCTTCAAACCTCACATTAACATCATCATCACACTCAAACCTTTTAGCTACACTTCACTCTTGACAGTGACAGTTAGTCTAAGAACCTTCAACCCATAGATCATCACACTCAAACCTTATAACCTTTAACTCATCACACTCAAACCTTACAACTACTCCTCACTTTTGATAAGTGATAGTTAGTTCAACAACCTTCAATCCTCACAAACACACGAAACCCTTCATGCACCAAATTATCCCTAACACACAACTAGGATCATCCAACCTAGAAACCTAGAACTTCATTACCTTAACCCCGTTAGAGATATCCACCAACAATCCTGTTAGGATCACATGCACCTTTTCTTTTTCCCTTTTGAAATATATCATGCATCTCATTGTCAGTGCAAACGATATATTAACCTAAACCATCCTTTCCCACCTTTCCTCAAAGGGCAAAACCAACATCTCCAACCACATCATCATCATCCTCCACCGTTAGGATTCCTAAACCCTTACCTCCACCAAGTCCACCACAACCTTTAGCTATCACACTAACCCTATCACCATCAAACCTCTTTGGACTTGGCACCAACACATCATCCTTATCACCATCACCATCACCACAACCTTTAGCTCTCACACTAACCTTGTCACCTACATCTCCTTTTGAACTTGGCACTAACACATCATCCTTATCACTATCACCATCACCACAACCACTAATGGGTCATCCCATTATTTATCCCCTACAACCACATAACCCAAGTTGTCCTTGTTGTCACCACAACCAACACTCTCCCACCTTATGGAATCACTTAGGTATAACCTCTATCGAGTCTACTTTCTGGCACGACTTGTCATAATAGTAATCATTTAGAGTATGTCTTATCAACAAACTATCCTTAACATCAATCATCTTAGGCAGATGATTATGTTGTTCAAAAGGTTTGTTAGAACTTTCCTTCCCAATGACAACTTGGAATAAGTCATTTAGTGCGTCAGTCAATGAACGAATCTCGTTCTTGATTAGTGTGATTGAGTGAACAATTACACCTTAGGTTTTCGGTCGGGTTGTGACACTTACGTGTTAACATAGTTTAACCCATGCATGTCTTGCTATGTGTATTCTATCCCTATAATGTTGCTCCTATACCGTTATATATTATGTTGCACGAAGCTAACCCTTGATGTAGGAAAAGCCTTTGTAAGAATTTGATCCATGGATCCGCTAGATACTAAGGTAAATAAACAAGGGGATTAAGTCACCATAGGGGAGCATTGAGCTAGGGGGAGCTCGGGAGTATTTGAATACATAGCATGGAGTCGTCTTCACAAGTGTTGATAGAAGGCTTCACTGGGATGATGCAAGCTCGCCTTTCGGGGGAGAAAGAATAGTAGTGCAATAAGGGGGAGTAGGAAGTAAATCCAATGAAGCGCTCGAGGCAACTACCTTTTTTATTCGACAAAAGGGGGAGAAGGAAGTGTAAACAGGTAACTTTTACATTTTACTATGTCTTTCGGTTTACATATTTGTCATCATCAAAAAGGGGGAGATTGTTAGTGCAAATATTACGATATTTAAACTAAACGGTTTCTTCGGTTTTAATAATGACAAACATGTAACTTGTAATACATAACGTAAAATGTGCAAGTTACTTGTAAACACAAATCATCAATGCATACTTACATCAACACCTCCCGACGTCTCAAGTATGCTTCAACGAAGTCGTAGATTTCCATCCCGGCATAAATCACTCAAGGTATGGACAAACAAATCTACTACTTGACAAATGATCAAAGGATTATAATTTTCTAAACTTCACATTTTTATAAATTGCAAAACATTTTTAAAAATGACAAAAATTTTTCAAAAATACATTTACAAATTATTTTGAATTAAAAGAAATGTTTTTTTGAAAAATCATTTCAAATTATTTGAATTACCACATTTCCCCAAAACAGCTCAACTTCCCAATAAACCTCCCACTAAAGACAAAAAAGGGAGCGTCCAACGGCACCTTTAAGTATGGACGGCTCCACTAAATTTAGTGGAGCCGTCGGGTATTTAGTGGAGCCGTGGGTCTGTAACGGTCAGATTTTCCCTTGCCTATAAATAGTGGACCATTCCACACTTCCAACTTGATTTTTCCAGTCCTTTTTCTCTGGTCTTATCCCTCTTCACTTTGATAATTTTCTTTGATCATTTGGAGAGTCTTAGGTTGTTTAAGAGTGATCCAATCATCCACTCAAGTGATCCTCTTCATTCCTCTTGATTAGCAAGAGAAGAACACAAAGTATCCTAGATACAAAGTGTTGTCATCCCTCTTGATTAGCAAGAGAAGAACACAAAGTATCCTAGATACAAAGTGTTGTCATCCCTCTTGATTAGCAAGAGAAGAACACAAAGTATCCAAGTAGATACAAAGTGTTGGAGTTGTTAGGTCTTGTAACATTTGTTACACTCTTGATTGTATCATAGCATACATCAAGATTATTTTTTCTTTTGTGAGAGAGAGTGAGTCAAGATCATTGTGATCTTAAGAGATAGTGAAGATCTCTTGAAGCCATTGGGCTTGTGTGATTGATCATGTGGATCAAGGGTAGATCGGGTAGATCGTGGTAGATTGGTGCTAGCTAAGATTAGCACTCGACATCTAGCTTAGTGTCGGAAATAGGATAAGCGACGTGTAAGGTGTAGATCGGGTAGATCGTGGTAGATTGGTGCTAGCTAAGATTAGCACTCGACATCTAGCTTAGTGTCGGAAAACAAGTTAAGCGACGTGTACGGTTTTTCTCCGCCTGAAGGGAGTTTGTTGATTAGTGAAGTAACTCTCGAGTTGGGTACTCGGGGAGTGGAGTAGGGCGAAGAGGAGCTTCGTGACCGAACCACTATAAATCACCGTGTCCGGTTTGCGCCTTCTAACTTATCTCTTTACTTTCATTTCATTCGTTATCGCTTTATATTTATATTTGCATAGCGTATATGTTTGTGTGGCTAGTTGCTTATGTCATGATTGATTATGTATGCTCCATGGTTTGATTGTGCATATGTTGTAGTTTACTATAGTCATCTCTAGATGCTATAAACTCATAGTTGACACTTTTCATATTACGTCACACTCGATCGGGTGTTTGATACAAAAAGTTTTTAAGTTTTTAAATGGAAACGTATTCACCCACCCCCCCCCCCCCTCTACGGTTTCCACAATATAGTCTACATGATAGTAGAAGTGTGCCGTCTAGTTTAGTCATAGTATTTACGTTAATGTTGAATTAGTGAAATATGTAAAGATGGCACACTTCCCCATTCTCATAACATGGGATACTATATAAGGTGTAAACCTCTCATTTGAGAGGCGTGGATTGTGTGAGGAATAAGAAACTCTCTCCTATTCTCCCTTGTTCTTTCTCTCTCTAGATTACATCTTTCTCTCTCTAACATATCACATGTGTGTGATTTGATCTAAAAAGGGTTACCTTCAAGTGGTATCAAGAGCCAAACAAAGATTTAGGAAATATTTTTTAGGTTCGTTACTGTTCATCAGTTGGTTTTACCGAGTTTCTCAAAATTTTCCGAGTTTGGAAAGTTGGAAGATCCCGAGTTTCTCACAAATTACCGAGTTTCTCACAATTTTCCGAGTTTGGAAAGTTGGAAGATCCCGAGTTTCTCAAAATTTACCGAGTTTGGAAAGTTGGTAGTTCCCGAGTTTCTCAAAAACATTCCGAGTTTGTGAAGATAAAAAATCTTCTGAGTTTCTGTGCTAAATATTCCAAGTTTGTGAAGATAAAAAGTTTCCGAGTTTCTGTGCTAAATCTTCCGAGTTTGTGAAGATAAAAAGTTTCCGAGTTTCTGTGCTAAATCTTCCGAGTTTGTGAAGATAAAAAGTTTCCGAGTTTCTTAGAATAAAATCCTCCGAGTTTCTTGGACAGAATTCTCCGAGTTTCTAAGTGTAAAATCCTCCGAGTTTCTTAGCATAACCTAGTTTGTGAGTTAAGGAAAATCCTTCGACTTTCTATAGAATCCTCCGACTTTCTTGCATCCTTCGACTTTGTTCAACATTCTTCGACTTTGGATTAATACAAGGATTCTTCGACTTTGGAATCGAGTAAGACATTCTAAGTACGGATTTAAAAAAAAAATACATTCTAAGTAAGTTTTTTGGCGGGAAAATTTGAGTAAAATTTAATTTTTAGGAGAGGCTAAACGTTCAATTTTTACGCGAAATTCAAATTTTGGTATAACGGTGAAAATTTTGGCCCAAAATTCGAATTTTTAGGTCAAAATTCGAATTTTTACGGTGAAATTTGGCGTCAAAAATTTTAAAACTCAAATTTTTCTAGTAACCTTAGAATTCCATTTTATGGTGTATTTCAAATTCTGGTAGAGAAATTTTTCAAATTCAATTTTTGGAGGAAAATCAGAAATCACCATTAAGAAATTCTTCAAAATAACTCGGGAAAGGACTTAACTTCAAACGAACACAACTCTTGAACCTTAAACCAACATCAATCACAACTCCTATTTCTTTGCAACGATCCAAGATCAACTTTATCACACACCGAAATTAAATGGAATCAAGTTCTCAAGAGAGAAAGATGCCTCAAGTTGTGCAAAAAGCTATTCATTCGAAGGAAAATTGTTTGGGACATTTTGAATTAGTTAAGCTTCAATGTATGGCCCTCTCAGAAGCAAGGTTACCATTATGGGATAGATCATTTCATCAAGTTTTTGAAACACTCTTCGGATCTGAAATGGACTTTACAACCTTCAAACGGAAACTCTTGCACAACATATGTCTAATAGAGAAGCAAATTGAACAAGGAAGTGACTGCATAGTAGCATATCGAGCGCTCAAGATGCAGTTAAAATGGTTTCTTTACTTAGATTTTAGAGTGCTGAAAAATTCTTCGGATTATGTATTAGCAAGCAAAATATGGAGAGAATGCATCATTAGTTACCTTGAAGTTGAATCTTTTAGAGATCAGTTGCTTAAACTAATGAACATACTGGAACTGGTGCTTACTACAAGATCACTTCATCTGAGGGAGATGCTGGAAAAGAAGAAAGAGTCAAATGGAAAAGTATTGCATGGAAGAGGGTTAAAAGAAAAAGAACGGGAAAGAATTGAAATGGAGATGCAGATACAAGCGGGAACAGCCAATGAGAAAGGGACATCAGATGATAATTTGGGTTTCACGGGTCTTAATGCCTTATCAGAACAGCATAATGGAAAAAACAGTCAAGGGAATGGTTCTGATACTGACGGGAAACTCAACTGTAACAATGATTTGAAGACTGCAGCTACTGATGTCGGACCTTCACATTCTATAGATACATTGGTTAAGGTACATCAATCAACTGATCATATCAAGATATTTGATAATGTGTTTGCTTATGAGACACAAAGTCATGGACAACCTGAGTACATTAACGACACATATGTGGTGAATCAGGATAATAGAAATATTACTCCTGACATTCCACATATGGATCCTAATGGAGGTATGGTTGAACATGACAATGTGAATCATGATCAAGAATGTGCTTCAAATGCTTTCTTAATCAAAAATATTCAAAACGAAGTTGTTCGATGTAATGAGCTTAATCGTGAACTAAAAGCACAAAATAAGTCGTTAACTGAAAAGCTCAAGAATTATAGTAAACGTATAAATGATTTTGAAACTCAAAATGAGCGAATTTTAAATGAGTCAAGTGACATTCAAGAGAAACTGAAATGTCAAATATTCTCTTTTGAACAAAATTTTCAAAGATGTCAAGCACAAAGTATTGAATTTGAGCTAGCTTTACAACACAATCTGGAAAAGCAGTCTTTTGAAAACCCTTGGATGTCAAAACTTGAACAACTTGATGATGAAAACGTGTCAATGAAGTGTCAAATTTCAAAATACGAAAAAGAAATTGAGCATTTGAAATTGATTTACAAAAATCTGTTTGATTCAATCAAAAGTTCACGAGTACAGACACAAAACTCAAACAAGAAACAAAAAGAGACAGAAGATTTGAAGTCTCAATTGTCTGAATTCGCTGATAAAAAGTTTGAAAATGTTTTGCAAAAGATTGAATCAATGAAGATGAAAAAGGTTGAGTCTCAAATCACAAAAGTTTCCTTTCCAAATCCCCTGTTCGATTCTAATACTCCAGATTTTGAAAAGGAAACGGGGGAGAAAATGTATCTTTTTGAAAATAAAAATCATGTGCTTCAAACAAAAGTGGTTGAGCTTGAAACGCTTTTAGCTCAACAAACAAACAATTTTGAGGATGTCTAAACTGACTTTTTCAACAAAACAACCAAATTCGAAAATTATTTTGAAAGACTTGAAAAAGAAAATGTTGAGTTCGAACGTAAATTGGCTCGTAAAACGGATGATTCTAAAGCCAAAAAAGATCAACTTTTGAAACAAATTGCCTCTTTAGAATCAAAATTGGCATCTCAATATCATCTTTCTCTTCAAAAAGAATACAGTTATTTGAGAACTTCATACAATGCTTTAAAAGTGAAGTTTGATTCTCTTAACCGATCAAAGGGTAAAGCTCCTATTTCAGATTTTTCAACACCAGAAGTGAGTGTTTCGAAGAAGGTTTACACGGGTGAATCTTCAAAACCATTTTCGAAAAAGGTTTCCCAGTTTACAACTTATTCTTTGCAAAAAGGAAGGAAGTTTTCGAAGAAACCAAGTCTTTCTGAAACATTTACTTCTCAAAAGTTTTCAAATCCAAATGCTTCAAAAGAAAAGACTCAAGTTTTTGAAACTCCACACTCTCGTTTTACGCCGATAAAGCAAGTGTGGAGACCAAAACAAAGTTGTTTAAAACCCTCAAATGCTTCAAATGGAAAAAATCAAGTTTTTCAAATACCACACTCTTGTTTTACACCGGTAAAGCAAGTGTGGAGACCAAAGCAAAGTCGTTCAAAACCTTTCAAATATTCAATATCAGAATTGCTTTTGCTGCAACATAAGAATGACTCTGCTTTGAACATTCCAAATACCGGAAGGTTTCCATTTATCACAAAAACAAATCTTCAAAGAGAACCCATGAGGTTCAACTCTAGATGGAAATCTTCTTCATCAGATTTTAAAACTCCAAGAGAAACACCGGGTTTCTCAAACAATTTTCAATGGAAAAAGAGTTTTAAATCTCCATTGATTCCACGAGTGTTATTTCAAAATGAAACACCGGTTTTCAGTCCTCGTTGGAATTCAATATCTTTAAATCAGATTGACACAACTTACAAATGGATTTCAAAATTTAGTAAACCCGTTAGCGTCGTGCTTAAATGGGATCCCAAGGTTGTTGTCTAATCTAAACTTTCAATGACTTCTTTGTACTTCAGCTAAGGACTCGGACTTCAACATTACGATTTGTACACACATTACATTGTGCAACTCGGGTTTCAAAGAAAGGAAAGTGCCTTGCTAAACCATTCTTTAAAACCAAGCGCGCACTTATCCTAAAATCTTCTTAATCTTGAGCAAAATTTATTCAAAAATTTTCAAAAAGTTTTTCAAAATTTTGCTCAAGATTTTCAAATCTTTACTCCCCAATTCGCTCCAAAGTTTCAAAATGTCAAAACATATGCTAGTTTTGAGGGGGAGTATTTCAGTGTATAACGTTTTAGTTACCTTGAAGCAAAATTTATTCAAGAATTTTTCAAACTGAAATTTCTAAATCTTTCAGAATTTTGCTTCAAGAAGACTCCTTCCCTCAAACTTTAAAAGGTTTAAAATTCTCAAAACAAATGCGAGTTTTGAGGGGGAGTATTTCCAAAACAAAAATGTTCCGTCAAAATCATGCTTAATGGCTTGTGCACACATCACAGTGCACAACCCGTACTTGTAATGAAAGGACCCTGAGGTACGCTTTAGTGCCTCAATCTTGATCAAAGGATCGAAAGATTCTTACTTATGAGTAGAATTAAACCAGAATTTTTTCCAAATTTTTCAAAATTCTGCTCATAAAGACAAGTATTCCCTCGTTAAGGGGGAGTATTGGAAACATAATCTTTGTTCCACAAACAAAAGTTCTTGAAATTCTTCCCACAAAACTCAAAAAGCATATTTTTATCAAACGTTTATCAAAAACATCATAATTATGCTATTTTTTAGGGGGAGAATAAAGACATGATTAAAATATGGTAACTCAAAAGTTGATATCTCACAAGAGCTCGACTAAGAATTGACCCTCGAATTGACGATAACACAAGTCAGTAATCGAAAAGACGTGTCTGGGACGGGTAATAATTTCAAGCCGATTTATCCGGTGATGTAAACGTGTCTCGCAAAGGACGTGTCTGAGTAAGAATGTACCGATTTCGAGAGATTTTCATTGAATATGATCTGGACGGGTAATAATTTCAAGCTAGTTCTACTAGTGATGTAAACGTGTCTCGCGACGATCATGTTCATTGAAAATCAATCAATTCAAAAAGTGCTAACTCTACCCGACATGTGCAAATTTACATTTACTACTTATGAGCACATGTTAAGGGGGAGTATTTCTGAAAATCACAAAACTCTCAAAGTGTTAACAAAATATGTTTTTCAAAATCATAAGCACTTTGAGAGATGTTTCAAAAAGTTTGGTTTATGGCAACATAGGATAGTCATAGAGTTATAAGGTGACTAGGGTTTAAGAAACCGTCCTATGATCCGCCAGAGCCAGAGGGATCTACCCAAGGACAATACCAATAGTTTAGAACTAGAAAGTCCTAGGTATGATGAAAAAAGGAGTAAAGAAATGAAAGGAGAAAGAAGGGGTTGAAGAATTAAAAAGAAAAGTAAAGAAAAGGGTGAAAAGAATAACCCTCCATATGATCAACCTTAGGGAAGACACCGGGTTCAATACATATGCTACTGGTTGTTACTAAGGTGACACCAGTATTGAAGATTAAGCCGTCATGGACCCAGTGACGCACTGCACTAAACCTTCTAGCCACTCAGGTGTCTCTCAAAAGATACTTGTTTCATTTCTCACGGAGAACCCTTCATTATCTATCGACCTCTCACTACGAGATGTGTTGATATTGAAAAGGAGGCAATCTGCTCCATGCCTCTGACGACCAAACCAATGTGCACAAATCGAGTCTAGAGCCAAGAGATACAACAAAAGATCTCATAGGAACACTTAGCATTACACTGGTTATTCTACATTATAGACGCCAGTTGTAAAAGAATAAGAGTGTCCTTCACAGATCTTAGGAATCTGCCAAGAACATTCATGAGAGAATTCATAAATTATGATTCTCAGTGATTGAATAGAAATCCTGCCAGGGTCAACATCAAACAGCCCTGACAGCAGGTCACTTCGGTAATCCCTTGTGGATTACGCTTAGTGTTAGCTCCAAAATGGTCTACACGTGGGGTGATCTCCAGCGGCTCACTGAATCGTTGATACACTTCAGTGTGTCTGTGTATGCCCTTTCAGGGGCATCCGATTCAGAAAGGCCTGGGCTAGGATTAGAGAAAGTCTTCACACTATGCTGTTAACGATCTCGAAGTCCGAATCTGTAAGTGCCGGATGATTTATTGCTAACTGTTTACCTGCAGCTAATCATGGAGACTGGGAGTTCTATCATCACAATTCCATCATGCTCATATCCCGATGAAAAGTTCTCACAAAGACTAAGAGATAACAAAAGTTCAAAGAAGCTAAAGAAAAGTCAAAGTCCAAGCATTACAAACTTTCATAAGTCAAAGATGGAAGCTTATGAAGTGAGAATCGTTTGAAGAACAAAAGTCAAAAGACATATGAGCATGATGGAAAAGACGTAAAAACACAGTCATCAAAGAACGTTGGTGAAAGGCAGATCAAGACACTACCATATCACATAATTCAAGAACAAGAGAACAAAGATGTAAAATGATGTCGAAGCCGAAGAAGCAAAGAAGACGTCAAGCAACCTTGATGACCAATCCTTAGGAGGAGATTGTTGGGAACACGTTTTGTATTAATTCAAGTAATTGGTCATTTAAGGTTGTAAAATCACAAAGCATGATTGGAACAAAGAATCTTGCAAAGCTATTACACGAAGACTCAAAGTTCAAGACAACAAGCATCAAAGAAGATTAATGATCATCCATTTCTATTGATGGACCCATAACCTACATGTCACAGAATGAGATCTCAATTATCACCCCTTTGGGGGAGATTGTTGGAAACGCAAAAGTGATGATCATAAATGTAATCAAAGAGAGATCTCAATGATCGTCCCTTAGGGGGAGATTGTTGGGAATGCTTAAAGTGACGATCATTATCGAGTCAATGAGTCTTGTAATATGGTCATGTAATAGCTTGTTAGAATTGGAAAAATATAGTCTACATGATAGTAGAAGTGTGCCGTCTAGTTTAGTCATAGTATTTACGTTAATGTTGAATTAGTGAAATATGTAAAGACGACATACTTCCCCATTCTCATATCATGGGATACTATATAAGGTGTAAAACTCTCATTTGAGAGGCGTGGATTGTGTGAGGAACAAGAAACTCTCTCTTATTCTCCCTTGTTCTTTATCTCTCTAGATTACATCTTTCCCTCTCTAACATATTACATGTGTGTGATTTGATCTAAAAATGGTTACCTTCAAAAACGTAAGAAAAACGGACGAAAACGTAAAAAAATGGACGAAAATGTATAAAAACGGACGAAAACGTAAAAAAACGGTTGAAAACGTAAAAAAACGGTTGAAAACGTATAAAAACGGACGAAAACGTCTAAAACGGACGAAAACATATGAAAACGAAAAAAAACGGATGAAAACGTATAAAAACGGATGAAAACGAATAAAAACCTATGAAAACAAATGAAAACGTATAAATACGGATGAAAGCGTATAAAAACGGACGAATATGTATAATAAACGTATAAAAACGTAAGAAAAA
The DNA here is from genome assembly GCA_021014915.2 of Artemisia tridentata subsp. tridentata. NCBI lineage: Eukaryota > Viridiplantae > Streptophyta > Magnoliopsida > Asterales > Asteraceae > Artemisia > Artemisia tridentata. Next base: position 270,460,631 of record CP139503.1, read on the forward strand.
CGAACAAAAACGTAAAAAAACAGATATAAACGTATGAAAGCGAACGAAAACGTAATAACAAAAAAATAGGGACTAAATTCGTTATACCGCACAAACCACAGGGACCTTACTTTTAAGGGTATATATGTCATTTCCTGTTAGTTTAACGGTCAAACTAACGGAAATATTGATCAAGGGACCAAACCCGATACAGGTTAAAACCACAGGAAGAGGATCCGTTAAAATTCTTGTGAGGTATCAATTCCGTTAAACCCGACAAACCATAGGGACGATTTATGAAATTAACTCAAAATATAATGAACGTACAGGTTCGTACATAAATTTTAATATTTCAGATAGAAAGTGTCATTCGTATCAAAATTATTTAATCGATGAAGGATACGAGTTAAGACCCAACAAAACTGTTATCGTCTTGCTTTCTGAAATGTTTACGATTCTAAAAATATGAATTATGATGTCGAAATTTGTAAACTAAGCATATTTTCTTCAACTACTTTACTTGATTAATTAGGGATGTTATTCAATAATTAGAGTAAATATCATAAATCGTCCATGTGGTTTACCGGGTCACTCGAAAATGGTCCTTGTACTTTATTTCACCCGGATCCAGTCCCTGTGGTTTTCAACCCATACGGGTTTGGTCCCTTGACCGGGTCATCCGTCAGTTGACTATTATTGGAAGACTTAAATGACGAATATACCCTCATCTTCATCCTCTCCATCTCCACCACCTCCCTCTCCATCTCCACCACCACCTCTCACCACCACCACCTCACATTTTAAAATCCCTACAACCACCTTCACCTCCCTCGCCTCCTCCTCCCTATATCAACAAGTCTCCACCACCACCATCTCCCTCGCCTCCCTATATAGTATATACTTGAAGATCTGGTAATTTCAATCATCAACTTTATCCAAAGAAACTCAAAGAATGAAACATGTCACTTACAAATTGATCAAAAATAGGATAATGGAGAGCTTAGTGTAGTGTGGATAAGATTGCATTAAGACTGAAAAGTACACAAATGATAAAGAAACAATTAAATCATCATCTTTAAGATAATAACTTTTTTACCCAGAAAGTCATCATCATCTTTAAGATTAAAACTTATTTTCCCATAAATTCATCATTTTTACGATAATAAAATAAAATCTTCAAACTATTAAGAACACAAACAGATCTATGAATTACAAATCCTTTTTTTCACATATCTTACTCCCACCCCCACTCCCACATCACTCCCATCCGGCCATCCATATTCACAACCTGATATCCTCAATGACAATATGATAATAACTTTTCTTAAAAAAAAAAAATAATAAAAAAAAAAATAATAAAAAAAAAATAATAATAAATTCCTCATGAATCAACCCCATTTCATATTCACCAAACCATCTCAGCCACCACTTCCCCTCCCACCCATCTCAGCCGCCGACCAGTCGACCACTCTCTCAGCCCACCGCCTCTAGCCACCCTTTCAGCCGCCGCCACCGCTTTCAACTTCTTGTTTGTTTGTTGCTATTTTGATGTTATAATTAGTAAATTTAAGCTTGTGGGTTTGCAAAAAGCTGAGATTTTAACTTTCAACCTATGATTTTTAGGTACCCTTTTAACCTCTGTGTGCTTTTAAGTTTGTGGTTGTAGCTTTGACCACCTAAAGGGTATTTTCAAATTTTCAGGTGTGGGCTTTTTGGTTTTTATGAATTCATTGGGTAAAGATTTGGGTTAAGATGGTTATATGAAAATTAAAAGTGAAACCAGAGATAAAAGAGGTGAGTGTGGGATTGCAATTGACTGCACATACCCTGTCCTTTCTAAAATAATGATGTGTATACATATGGAAAAGACGAATATGCCCTTGAACTAACGGTCAAACTAACGGATGATCCGGTCAAGGGACCAAACCCGTATGGGTTGAAAACCACATGGACTGAATCCGGATGAAATAAAGTACAAAGACCATTTTAGAGTAACCCGATAAACCACATGGACGATTTATGATATTTACTCCGATAATTATGTGGAGAGGTACTTGTCCTACAATTGCACATGAATGTATCTTATAATGTCTTCGAATAGGACAACATCCAGTGGCCAAAAATATTGGGCGTTTGGTTTTTTCATATTATTTGATTATGATTTATGACCAATTATATCAATCTTGTCGAGGACAACAAGGTTATGAGTTTATAAGACGATATCATTTTAGGAATATGACGTGAAAGTGTTTAAAGGTTTTGAAGACTAATGGTATGTTTAGCAAAAATAAATGTTGATGGTGCTAGTGCTGAAAAAGATTAAAATTATAGGTTTTTTTTTTTTTTTTTTTTTTTTTTTTTTTTGGCAGTGGTGCTGGTACTGGTGCTGAAAAAAGGATTAAAATCAGTTAAATTGTGAAAATAATCTCATAATATTTTAAAAGCTGAGAGGAAATTATTTTTCTAAAATAATTCATAATCAGAGTGCCAAACAAAGATTAATTTTTGACCAATGCTTATTTTCCGAAAAAAATAATATTAATCCTCCATAATCGTTTATAATCTCTCGCGCCAAACATCCCCTAAGTATTTTGTATTATAAGAGCACGAGTGGGATAAAGCGTCCGGTTATGATCAAATTTTAATTGTGTATTCATTTTTCTTTTCTTTTTTTCAAAATTGTCTCCATATTTTTAAGGATTATCATTGATGTTCCATTCGTTAGGTGACTACGTATGGAATCCGTTTGTTCCGTTTTTTTTATTATTTTTTTATTTTTATTTTTTTAATATAGTAAAGTAAGGGGCATTTTTTTGGTGATGTGTTATTGAGATCTTTTACAGACACTAATTACACGACTTTATAAGATGGGGAGGATGTGTTTAGTTAATAATAATTGATGGTGTGTTTTATTATGTGGTTATTTGAGATATGCTAAGATGACACTAATAACGGTTATTGGTGATTCATTCACCTAGCTCTCTAAGTAATTATGCCACATCATGGCACACTTTCCTCTCTGTTTTTATTATTATTATTATTATTATTATTATTATTATTATTATTATAATACCATCCAAACGGGCAGGCCCGAGACCCGAACAACTAGGAAGACCCGCGAAGAAAAACCCCTAGAACTCACGCTTCGCACTAGGAGAAAAACCTGGATTTTTTGTCTCTTGCGAGACTTGAACCCTGGGTAAAACCTCCCCCAAGCTCCAGAAGGAGCTCAGGTGGCCAACTGAGCTAAGCTAGTTGGTTGTTTATTATTATTATTATTATTATTATTATTATTTTTTTTTTTTTTTTTTTTTTTTTTTAATTTTTAAGACATCACTTTATTAGAAATTCAAAGGATCTACAAGAAATTAGAGGGGAGCCGAGATACTAACTGGGCCCCCACTCCTCTAGCTATTGCAAAGCTAATCCTACTAAAAATGTGAGCAGCAGCACGCGCCCCAATGTCCTGAGTCACAGAGAACTTTCGGATCCGTTTCAGTAGGGCCACCACATCCTTGCCAAGTTCCCCAAAAGAAGAGAATGAGAAAGGAAGGAACCCATATCCGATATCCGCACACTTAGCCCCATACTTGACGCGTTTACGTTGTGCGGCATCAGTTACCACAATAGGCAAGTCTCATACATGTTTGCGTCAAGGGAGATGACCCTGTCAAATCAATACATACGTCTTTCCCTTCATCCCAAGAGTAAAGCAATATATCCGCTGGACGTAAGGCTTGCTCCCTTGCGCCACAAATCCCAATGTCGACCTCTTTACGAGCCGAGACCCCAGATCGAGAACAGATGTCAACCAGAGTATCATGCACCACGTTGTGCCGATGTTTAATACCAATAATGCCAGTGCACGATACAACATGATCCCCATAAATACCCCCCGTAAAAACCTTGGAACAAGTTGAGCACGGCCTCTGAACAGAAAATAGGGGAACACCCAGCCTACAGCATAACACACATCGGTAGGTTCTGGCGTTCATAGTCTGTCCCAACCCAGAGATCGGAACTACCCTAAGCCAATCTGAAGTGTAGTCCTCCCTTTGCGATCTCCAGATTGCCATCTCCAGAGATCGGAACTACCCAGCCTTTATTTTATTATTATTATTATTATTATTATTATTTATTATTATTTTTATTATTATTATTATTATTATTATTATTATTATTATTATTATTATTTTGCATGTATGTTTTTGCACTTGTTATTTTGTCGGTTTCAGTGTACAAAAACACCATATTGGTAGTGAGGTTTTTTTAATGTTGTGCTATATGATCATGTTATCGGGTATAAATTAAAAAACGTGAATGGTCCATCAACCTAGAGGTTGTGGGTTTCAAGTCTCGTTACAGACATGTGAGATTGAATTTGTGAGATAGGTTGTGTAGGTTGTAAAAATTTGCCGTTCTAAATAAATAAATAAATAAATAACGTGAAACATGTAACATGTTTTATAACAAAGAAAAACAGGCACCTTGTGCTATTAGGACCGTTGCAACAAATATTATGTATGGTTTAAATTTGCGAATGTCAGGCCCATTAGTTATATGGTTATTGGCCCAATTGCCTCGAACAAGGCATCAAGCTGTTTAAATAAGCCTTAAATGTGTTTTAACGCTCATACTTTTACCGTTTTACGATATAACATTTTTCTTTATGCATGATGAGAAGCAAAGAAATATGTAAATTAAGTTTAGCATACAACATTTATCAGACTATTTCCCAAAATAGTAATAACATGGTACAACTTAAATCTTCGTCTGTAATAGCATAAACGCTAGAACTTCAAAACTCAAACTAACAACACATAACAAATTTGTTTTACATACAATACCTTAAATCCGTAAAATTAAACACTCTTCTTTTTTCTAGAAGGTAATTTCTGGTACAATTAATCAATCATCCAAACTTCGATCAAATATCATGGCGGAAAACTAGTAGCACTATTGTCACTAACTATATGCTCACAAATGATTCGAATTTTTTGTTTAGCTCTTCAAGTTTCTTTGTCCTCACCATTTCACTTTCGGTAACCAACTACAAAATAAGAGAAACAGTATAAATGTTACTTTTGGACATAACAATGATACTGTCTATTTATAACAATATGTAAAAGTATGTATATTACCTCCATCAATCTGGTAACTAGCTGTGCTTTCTCCTTGTTTTTCTCGTTAAATGCCTCGATTGCTTCTCTATACTCTTTTTCCTACATATTATTATAGCACAAAATATTAAAGAATGTAATTGAGTTATTTTAAATATTCGATGATTTTAGTACGATATAACTTAATCAGAACATGAAACATGATCCGCCGCAAGAACTCGATTGTGTATACTAACAAGCTTAATTCACATAAAAAATCATCATATATAATACAATCAGCTATAAACGTAAGTTATATACATCATGAAACAATGGCTTGGAATCCGATGTTCGAGTTTTATCTTCATAGCATAGCACTTTAGCAATTAAGCATATTGATAGATATTTTATGATGGTTTAGCTTTCTACTCATTTGTAAATTTGATTGTTTACTGATCATTCGATCACTAGTCGTTTCAATAATTAGTGGTTGGTATGCACATTGTAACTATAAGCTTAAAAGATGTAAAGTAACGAATTACATTAAAAGGATATGAGATAATGATAATGTCTCACCTTTTTTTGGCAATTCTGTCCCAATGACTTTAGCTCTTTATTGACCAAGTCCACCTTCTTTCTAACAAGTAACCCTTCCTTCCACTTTGGATCATCCAATGCCTCGAGATCCTATAGTCGCGTTAGTGCGTTATAATATCATGATACTATTAAAAACAGCTTAATGAAATTTGATCCAGAATAACTTTTGAGGATAGTACAACTAATTAGAAGTTGCTTGAAAGAGTCTTAAACATATAAATTCGAATTCTGTTATAAGATCTACTTGATAATTATCATATCATATCGACAAACGGGCGTTAAAAAACTAGCCCTGTAGCTGTAGCTTTTGGGAGTTTCCAAAAGGATAAGCTTACAAGCAAGAACACAAGTCATAAAGATCCATATATTAGCTCAAAAGAACGATTACGGAGTAGGTAGTGACAAACCGAAATCTCTAACCTCACATTAAGACACTATAAATACTTAATATTTACTACTATATACTCTTTTTATACGTTCATTATAAGTTAGTATGAAAAAAAGATATTACTTACATTGCGAATTTCTGCCAACTTTTTAGTCTCTTGTTCAACGCGGCTTAGTTGAGCTTGAACTCTCTCCTTGACCTCCATCTTCTTCTTTATGATCTCTTCTTCTTTAGCCCGAAAAGCAAACAAAGCCGATCTGGAAAGCTCATCATCACAATCAATCAACGGGCTTGCATTTGTAGGATTTTTTAGTCCAGAGCTCTTCATGCGAATCATCTTTTTCGATGATTGTTGTTGTTGGTCCAATGTTGTAGATAAGCATGCCATCTTGCAAAAATGAACACCCTTTTCTTGGCAGAAATATTGGCTTTGAAATTTTGCTTTGTCTTAGAAATGTTCAATCTATGTTGAGTTTTAAATGGGCACAAGTACTAGCCTTTTTTGACAATACAACTCTTGAAATGAGGTGGAAAGTTCAAAATGCCCAACTCACCATGTACATATATTATAGAGCAAAAGGAGAGACCATATCATTACTATTAATCTTTTTATTTGTTAATATGAAGATATGGGGTCAACATGTCATAAATCTTTGGAAAACTAAAACGTATATTGATATATTCACTATGCATGTCACACAAGATTGTTATAAGACAAAAAAGCACGTAATTTTTGTGTCTTCTCAAAATGATAAAATTTTTCGTGAATGTTAGTACCTTATACAGATTAGTTAACCTAAATGTAAACGGACAAGGTTTCCTCTAGATTTGTTCATGTTATTTAGAAAAGACGAATCTTTGCCTTAGAGCTATGCAACCTAACTGATGTATCCATGTGACCGTTTCTGACCTTTTCCTTTGCCACCCAAAAATATATAACGTAAAATTATTTTACTCAATGATCAATGATTACTAAAATAATGTAAAAATAAGGACCCTTAAGCTATCACTCAATATCATATTACAGTACGAAGAACACAATAATTCTACTATATATACATTAGTTTTAAGCACAACAAATCATTTATCACAGCTAATACATTGGTTGTGGCGATCTTTAAGCTTAAAAGCTAATAAGTTTCTCTTAAACGTTACATATATTGCTTGGATGTATTTCGTGTTTGATAATTTCTACTGATGTTTAAAAAAAATAGTTGCAATAAAAAGAGTATAGTAATAACGAAGCTTCATTTCCTATACTTTTCTCCTTTGAAAAAAAAATAAGAAAGAAAAGATGTGGGGATGTTAACCTTTGAGATAGAGACATAAAAATAGTGCGATTTGCTCAATGTTTTTTGTCACTTTAATTTGAGAATACTATTCAAAAAAAATGGCGGGTAGTTCATGTACTAAGGATCATGGGTTATAATTTATAATGTCTAACGAGATATAAAGTCACTATATTTAATTAAGATGCTTTCAATTTTGTAAAAAGTACGTTTATTCAAATTTCAAATACAACATTGCCAATGTTATTTATAAGTTATTGTGTCTTATGTTTTTATTCACGCTTTTGTGTGAACGATTTGTGCCCCGCATCCTTGAACGGCTCGTTCTTTCATTCGATAATACGTACGATATGAAAGAACATATATATAGTCACATCACTATTTCGTTAATACTCACATACCTAAAGCCAACTAATTAATCCAATAAAGGTGTAAGTAAACATAGTAGTATAACGGACTCCAAAAAACTAGGACAACTTAGGACTCATTCAAATGAAAACAAGTAGTTTAAAGTAATATATAAAAATACCATAACACTAATCAGATGTTTTGATTTTAAGGTTTGTTTCATCTCCTATGATTAATCTGTTTTATAGGTTTTCATGAATTTAATTTACTAATTTTCTCCCTAGTAGTTCTTTATTAACATGTTGCCTGAATTACTCATTTGACTTATGATACATTTATTAATCTGTGATCGGCATTTACACGAATTGAATCTAATCAGATCATGCTTCTCGATTCATGTCGAGTTAATAATAACAATCTTGCTAAACCTTGGTTTATAGTGATAAACATTTGGTACGTAGCAAGACATTACTATATGGTTGCGGAACTTTTATGATGGTAATCTATTGTATGCCTTTTTAAGGAAAGTTTGAGATCATATGAAGTTATTCATACAAATATGATTGCATTTGATCATTCATTTTGACTTTTAGATGATCACATCAGCTCATAAGACGATTGATACTAGTTTAGTGGCAGTGTCGAATTTTGGCACCATAACTGGAATAAGATCACGCTAACTAAAACCATGTTTTGGGATAAAGTTTTAAGGTATTCTTATGATTTAAACTTCCGTCTTTTCATGTTCTTTATGTCTTTAGATGTGTTTCATTGGATATGTGTACTAAATTTTTAATAAAAACGACTACGTTTGATCTTCTATTTTGAATTTTACATCGTCAGGTTAGCTCAAAAAACTATTCATATGAGTTTTACTATTGTCATTTTGACATAAAGATAAGTTAACGTTTGAATCTTTAATGGTAAATGTTAACCCGTTTTTTGTGTCAAGATTTACGGTGTTTTATAGAGGTATTTTCTGTCTTGTTCTTACCATTTTATGTGTTACAGTACTGTAAATATGTTTTAATACAGATATGGTTGCCTTTGATCTTCTAGTTTGACTTCTTGATGGCCACATTAGCTCATCAAAACGATTAATATGAGTTTAGTGGTAATGCTAGTTGAATTTTAGCTCGATCATTAGTTAGGGGTTACATCTTTTTGGTAGATCATTAGGTTAGGGGTTACATCTTTTTGGGTAAAAAAATAAAAAATTAGAATCAAGTTTTGAAGTGTTTTTATGATGTAAAGTTTCATTCATCGTGTTTTTATTTCTTGAAATGCACCATTGTAGATTTATGTTAATACAAAAGCAGCGGCATATAGAAGGGCACATTTGTGTTCTCAATTCAGTACTTCAGTTACTTTGTGTATGAGCTTCTTAACATTTTTTTTGGTATGATTTTCAGAAGATGTCGAGGTACTCGTTTTCAAAGGATGTTCAGGTTCCCGTATGTGGAATACCATTCAACCTAGACAGGGTAACATTCCGCCATTACGAAGTGTTAATTTCTTCATGTTATGTTCATTTTTACTTTAAAAGTCAAATCTGCCATTGCTCATATAAAAGCTTTTATGTCACTGAACTTTTATAACCAACACCAACATATTAGAGCTTTTCATATAAAATATTTTTCCAGTCACACATCTCTTTTTAAATCATGAGGAGCTAGCATGAATTTCAGAACTATAAACGCCTTTATTTGACCTTAATAAAGTCAAACTATACATATTCTCATGAAGTATTCCCTTGTTTAAGCGCAGGATCTTCTTGCTGCGCGATCTTCAAAACTTAGTAAGTTTTTTAAGGAAAACCCCGAAGAAGATCTTTCTCGTCTTATCAATGATATCCCTACCACCCCTCAAATATTTGAAATCATGGCAAGATTCTGCTATGGTTTCAAAATCAACTTCACACCTGAAAACGTCATCCCAGTTTCTTGCTTAGCATGCTATTTGGGTATGACTGATAGCCATAGCCCCAACAATCTCTTGAATCGTGCTCTATCTTTCTTTGAACATGAAGTCGCCACTGGCTGGAATGAATCTTTAAGATCATTAAAGGCGATAGATAATGAAATAGTGCTTCAACAAGCATCAAAACTTGGTTTACTTAATCATTGCATGGATTCAATCATTAATAAGGCTCTTGATAATCCACTTTTACTTGGTGAATCAATAAAACATCCGGTTCTTGATGACGACAATGATAATAGTGATGATGATGAACCAAATGTTAGGAGGCAACTCTTTGTTCTTGATTGGAAGTCAGAGGATTTAAGTTTAACTACACTTGGTCTTCAGTTTTATGAGCCAATCATTCACGGCATGATTCAATGCAAAATGGGTTCCTCTTACATTGCGTCGAATCTTTATCAGTATTTCAAAAGTTGGGTAGTGATAGACACAAAAGAAACGGATGAAGACACGTCTTCTTCTGAAGGTGTTTCTTCAAACTCGAAAAAAGTAGCCATTGAAGCAATAGAAAGACTTTTACCCCATGACCGAGGGATCCTCCCATGTGCATTACTATCTGAAATGCTTCGATATGCAACAGTTTTAGAAGCTAATGCCAACTGTAGAGACGGGTTTGAAATGAGAATAGGGAGACAACTAGATTTAGCAATGGTGGATGACTTGCTAATTCCAACTGAAGGCTACTCCAAAGATGAAAAGTATGATACCGAGTGTGTTAGAAGAATCTTGAAGCATTTTTATCAGAATTTCACCGGTCAAGATCAAAATGGCCTAGACTCTGTGGCTGAACTTGTTGAAGATTTCTTAGGAGAAGTAGCAAATGACAATGATTTGAAAAAAAACTCATTTATATTACTTGCTGAAATGGCGATTGCTGCATCAGAAGGAACACAAAGAAACTCAGATGGGATATATCGGGCAATAGATATCTACCTAAGTAAACATAGATGCTTTACAGATTCCGAACGGGAGGAGATTTGTGTACTTTTGGATTGTAATAAAATGTCAACTGAGGCATGTGAGCACGCTGCACAAAACGAGCGGCTTCCGGTGCGTGTGACAGTTCAGGTATTGTTTGCAGGCCAACTGCACTTGCGAGAAACTATTACTAAAGAGGTAGCAGTGACATCCTCTGAGGACGGGTCGAAAAAGTCAAAGTCAAAGGAAGACAATGAGGAGGAGAAGGTGAAAAGTGAATTGGAGAAAATGAGTAGTAAAGTGATGGAATTGGAGAAAGAATGTCTTGTGATGAGGAAAGTGATTCAACGAGGTTATTTAAGGAAAACAGCTATTGAAAAAGAGAAAACAAACGTTTGGAAGGAAATGAAGAGGAAACTTGGTTGCATATCGAACATTAACAGAAGCAATTGTCATGTGAAAAAGAAGAAGATTCATCCAAGGTAGAAAAGATAAGAATGCTTTTGAGTTCATTTTTTGTTAGTTTTTTGTTTTCATCTGAGTAATAAGTGTCTGCGCGTTTGATGCATTTTTTTTTTTCATAAGTTCTTTCGGATAACTTCAGTTTTTCTTTGACCTGCTACTGGTTTGTAGCTGATGGACCTTTTAAAGTTATTTTGAATTTTTTGATCTTGCAAGGAATGGCTTCCGCTGACTCAATTGCATTGTTTGCTTTGTACGTATACTGTTACACATTACTCAGACAAATTTAAAAGCGATATAAGATTAAATCATCAATCATGCGCATTAAAAATGCTAGTTACCCTTGAGCCAGACCTTTTTCTCGTCATATATGGAAATGAAAATTATTCAAAAGCATGTCGTTTTAGTGTGGATAAATGAGAACACAATAACAAGTAAATCTCTACATCAAATATATACATTTTGCCGTTAAACTTGTAATTTATGCAAGTCTAACAAGATTTAAAGTGACTACATTCAATCTAGATCACTAGATGCTTTAAAGTCGTATAAAGTAAGTTTATTCAAATTTCACATAGCTTCATGCGCACTGAATTTCGACAAAATGAGAATCTTAAACCACAATTAGCAAACTGTAAAAACCTTATTATTTACAAAGTTTGACAGCAGTTGTTAGTTGCATTTCACTAAAATTATATGATATAATACATGTCGCACAAAAGTTTTGGAGAAGGTGAAATATACAAGAATCCGGATTTTTTACACAATCTAAAACTTTATGTGCAAGTCGAAGTAATTTGCTTAGTTAAAGACACCACAAATTAGAAACGTTTTTAGAAGTAAAAAGGCCTTGCTAAAAAAAAAAAAAAAAAAAAGGCCATAAAAACCAAGCCCAAAAGGCCCATCAGAATATTCGATTAATCTTTTCTCCATCATTCTGGAATAATCATCTCTACTGTATTTTTGGTCGCTAGCTGACTAATCAGTATTCACTTATTTTTGCCTAAACACCTTCTTCTCAAATAAGGTATGTTTCATTGGCTTTAGTTAATCTAATTTCTAGTGTTTCATGTTTATAGTTTTATAAATCTTTCTAGCATGTTGAACTTAAATACTCATGTGTAATACAGTAACAATGATCTTGCTAAGCTTTATGTAGTGTACAGATTAAGTCTAAGCTCTTTCAAATGATGATTCATGTTACATTTTGAAAACATCGGTTACATGAAAGTTGTGTTTTGCCTAACACAGGTCACATATTTACGTCCTGCTTTCTAAAACTAACCATTTAAGCTCTAATCTTAGCAGTTTTAAGTATTTTGAACAAGGACTATAGTGTACCAAAGGATGGTAGAAGAGCCGCCTTTTAGGCCGAGAGAGAAGATCATTGAGAAGCAGAAATATTTCCAAAGCATCCACAAACCAACGTATCTGAAAGGTCCAATGGACAAGATTACATCAGTCGCAATTCCTCTGGCATTGGCAGCTTCTTCGCTGTATCTCATTGTGAGTCCGCCATACCTCGTGTTTTGAAATCATCTTTAACATCTAAACCAATCCTAAGTAATTCTTTGGATACTTTTACAGGGGCGCGGTATCTATAACATGTCTCATGGGATCGGAAAGAAGGAATAAGTATCTGCGTTTCCCTGATAAAGGGTCTTAAACTGTTATAAAGCTTGTAGCGTTTGTGTCTTATAGCTCAGGTTTATGCAACTTTAAGGAGATGTATGTATATTTATAAAGTACTTGTTTACTTGTTTGATGTTATATGATAGAACAAGTTGTGTACTATATATAGACTTGAAATTAAGTGGGGATTGCTTTTGCAGCAACAACAACAACAACAACAACAATACCTAATCTCGTATAAGCGAGGTATGAGAGAGGTGAAGTGTAGACACATCACATGCCCCTATTCTAAGGTAAACCCTAGAGTATTTTTTGTGTTGCCTTATACGGAGCAGATTTGACTCAGCACAACCTAACGATACATCCAATACCAATGATCTGTGCTTAGAATGCGATAATTCTTTCCATACTAGATTATCAGACCACAGATAGGATTCACAGATACAGAGATCAATAACAGAAGAATGAATCTACTTTTATCACGAATAAGATAATACGCAATATTCGGATGTACTATAAGATAGGATTCACAGATACAGAGATCAATAACAGAAGAATGAATCTACTTTTATCACGTCACGAATAGGATTCACAGATACAGAGATCAATATTCGGATGTACTATATGCTTACTAGACTTTCGTGTATTACATCATGTACACTATACATACAATAATGTACTATATTTATTTATGTGTGGCAACAAAGAGATTATACCTGAAACTCCTCATCTCTATAAAATCTGCAAAACAACATTATACTCCCTTTGCTAATACACGTCAAACGCAAAATGCTCACCTTCTGATACCTTTAAACCCATACTCACAACATCGCATGATTTAGGCATATGTGGCGGCGTTGCACAGCGTATCAAAGCCCAATTTAGACCCTCAAAGAACGGATGTTGCTTGATCTCTGTAGCTCCTTTCACTGAACCTAACCTGTTATCTGGCTGTTTTTGCAATAAACTTTTAATCAAATTTCGAGCATGAGAACTCACTATTGGAATACTAGGAAACGTGACGGCCTGAGATACAGCATTCGCCAATGTATCATCATCTGTCGTTCCTTTAAAAGGCGTCCTTCCGTATAACAATTCGTATAACAAAATCCCGAATGTCCACCAATCGACTGGACTCCCATGTCCTTCACCTTTTATAATCTCGGGAGCCAGGTACTCATGTGTCCCAACAAAGGAATTGGACCGAGCACCAGTAGGCTCCACTAATAGTTGTGGCACTATTTCAGATTCTAGCTTCGGTGCAGCCAGAACTCTTGAAGTGAAACACGGGACTTGCCAGGATGGTTGGAGACAGAATGGGTTTATACAACTGGATTCAGGGTCTTTGGGACGGTCAACGTTTGGTGACGATGGTTTAAGTAGTGTTGGATTAGGATCACATCTTAGAGACAAATCAAAATCCGTTAGCATGGTATGACCATCTTCACGTACCAATATGTTCTCTGGTTTCAAGTCGCGATATACGACACCAAGCATGTGCAAGTACTCCAGAGCAAGAAGGATTTCCGCAGCATAAAACCTGCATTTAGAACAATAAAAATCACAAAACAAAATAAAGAAACCCGCTGATTTTTATTACGAAAGAAATATAGAAATTCCTAAAATGTTACCTAACTGCATGCTCAGAAAAGCACTTGTTGGGCTGTTTTTGTCTCAGAACATGCAAATCGCCACCCGGACAATATTCAATAACCAAACACGAGTACTTATCAGTTGTAAATTGCGAATATAACGTAGGAAGAAACGGGTGATCAAGCAATTGCAATATTTCCCGTTCCGTTTGAGCCCTAACAGCTTTTTTCCTAAGACACAGTAACTCGTTATCCAGAATTTTCAAAGCAAAGAAACAATCTGACCCGATAAGCTCAGCAAGATAAACGGTTCCTATATCTCCTCCTCCAATCTTTTTAATCAGCTTAAAGTTTCGTATATTTAGACTTCCGTGTTGCTTCTGAGCACAATGAACAGCTTCCCATCTTGCATCTTTTGACATGTGGGGCCGACACCAACCTTTGCTAACACCACTGTCACAGCTGAAGCTTGTACTACTGCTGCATTCACCGGCACTACTTTTTGAGCTCTGAGATAATTCACCTTTATCTCGTGATCTTGATTTTTCATCAGATTTATGAACCCCCGTCTCAGATATCTTTTCAGCTTCTGTTACTAGATCTCGTGCAGGTTTACTGGTGGCAGAATTTGAAGCTAATTTGTTTTTCTTCCTAACAAGATTCTTAATCAACTTCGGTTGCTGATCCTTTATTTGTGTGACGGTTTCATTGGATTCGGCAACCGCCGGAAGTTTCCTTCTTGAAGGAGCGGATAAAGAAGAAAGTTTCAGTTTTAGGTTTCGGGTCCGTCCCGATTCCGTTACCGAAGTTCTACTAATATTATCACTAGATTCATCTCCAGCAGCTACCTGTGACCTTCTAACAGGCCCCACTTCCAAGCCGACTGAAACCCGTGTTGGCTTCAAATCCTTTGATAACCGCTTCATAGCTGCAATCTCAGATGCCTGAGATATGCTTAATCCTCTTAACGCCTGTTTCAAATTAACCGGTTGCGAAGTTCCAATCTCCGGACTGATTCTCATTGGTTGTTTCATTGATTTCTTCTGTTTATCTCTAAAAGCTTTTGGCAAACCGTTTGTCTTAGCGGAAATCCTAACTAACTCAAAAAGACGGTTAATGTCATCCTCTACATATAATCTTTTTTGAGGCATACTACTAGATTGAAGATGTGAACTTTCTTCTAACTCAACTATTTCGTTAGTACCATAAAAAGCCCCCATGTTTATAAATGTGCTATAATACGTAGAACAGAAAGGAAATCACATAAGCCATCGGCCATCCACAAGACTCTGTCTAAGCATCGTGTATCTAAGAAATGATACCCCCCCTGTCCACCCTGCAATATACAAGTTATGTATTCTGTCACTACAAACTTATCTCAATCATATAAAACAATACACACACCTCGCAATATGTTAGATAATCCATAGCGATAAACAACACTAAGGAATTATCATACTTGTATAAAAAATGTCATAAACATCCAAAATCTGCGATTATGCAGAATGGGTGAGTTGGCCATATATGTATAAAATAAAATACAATACAAACAATGATATTCAAGTAGCCTTTGTTTTTTGGTGATTTAAAATTTGAAAATCCGTGGTCCTGCACTCCTGCTTACATAACAAATCAACAAAAAACCTGACCACAAACTACACATTGGTTGAGTTCATAATTCAATTAAAATACCAGTTCAAATTGTATCAAGTATAAACAACAATTAACAAAAGCATATTCCTCAAAAGAATCAACTTAACTTGTAATATAATCGAAATTCCAAAATAATCTCATATTATTTTAACTTTAGTTAACATAAAGGCAAGGTTTAATACTAAAGTAACCCAGAACAAAAGAATATAAGTATATCTGTAACATATAATAATGATTGGAATAAGGAAAAATAATAAAGGTACCTGAAAGAGAGAAAATTGGGGTTGAACAAAGGCAAGCTAGGGCTGAAAAGAAATTGAAGGTTTTTTAATAAAAATTTAAAGGAAGGCGTTAGGAGTGTGAAATTAAATGGTGTCTTGGTTAAAAAATTCACGAGAAGTATCACTGTTTTTTTCCTCCTTCCAATTCCACTTTGGCGGATGACATAAATAAAAATGTTCTTGGTTTTGGTTTTATTTTTCCTATGTTCTTTCCACGTTTACTTTTTCTAAGATTTTTTTTTCCTTCTATTACATCTTTCTACTGTTTTTGTGATTTACTGTACTTAGGCGGATTAAGGCATTGTTTCAGTCCTCCTCGGTATTAAGGAAAGGGGGCCCGCACTTTTTATAAGCCCTTTATATCCAAACAAAAAAATAAACACAATCACTCACTAAGGTTCTCGGGGTTCACATACCCGATGAATATTTGTCGCCTAATGTAAATTTTTGTTTAAAATTCTGATTTTTTTGAGATAAACCTGGTATCCAAATTTTGTATCACATAAATACATGTTTTGTATCACAGAAATGCATGTCTTTTTCATTTTTATTTCATCTACATTCGTAAAAAAAATTGTGCATATGATGATTTATAGTGTTGGGTGCGTGACTATACAACTTGTGTGTTCTTTCTCTTAAAAGTTTTTTTTTTTTTTTTTCTCTTTTCTAATGATGGTAGTTTGTTGGTTTCATTTAAAGTTTTAAACTAGTGGAATTTTTGTAATCATGTCACATGTCACTAGTACATAAATGCATAAACTTCACTTTCTAGTGATTCGGGGGTGACACATAACTTCAGTTGATAGATAATGAGTTGATATGGAATGGTTTATCGTGAATTACTACTTAGATTAAGTATTGTTTGTTTCAGAGGATTGTGTGATAACTCCACTCATAGTTTTGATGTATATATATTGTGGCATTATTGTTTGCGTTAACAACTCTTAAAATTTAGCAAGTAATACTTTTAGGTAATGGGACACTCGTATGTAAGGGCTAATTTTAGAGGAATGTTACAGTCACAAACAAACTTTCACAAAATGACATGTCAGCGGATGATAGGTGTATTTTGTAGCAGTTTCTCTCTACTTTCTTTAATTAAACCAATCATTCATTGACACGTCATTTTGTGGATAATTTCGTGAAAGTTTTATGTGGATGTAGGCGTGTAGCATTCCTTCTAATGTTATTACTATGTGTTTTATACGTTTCTTTCTTATTTTCATGATGTTTGTCAAAATAATAATATCTCATGTCTTGATTCAGACGTAGGTTAATAACTTATGGTTGAGCGATTTTTCATTACAAAACTGGTTGGCATGCCTAAGTATTTTGATTGATGACATCAGAGGAATCCGCTTCTTCTTATCTTTCGGTCTTTCTTTATCTTCACTTTTCATTTTGCCACTTATCTCAATCCTCTTATTAGACATGTTGTTAAGAACACATTTTAGGTCACTTAATCATTTTTCTTTTCATTAATAGACTTTCCTTAAAATCTTTGTTGCTGGCCGTTAACTTATATGTACGTAACTCAGTTTATTAAAAATTTTGAATGCTTCAATGAAAAAAACTTGTGTCTTAAATTCTCTAACTTGTATTTCTTTTTGTTTAATTTGTTACTGATTAACATGGACTTTGAGTTCTATATATCTTGTATTTCATTTTGTTTTGTTATTTTCTTTCAAAAGATATTTAATAAATTCAACAGGGAACGTTTTAATTCTCTATCTTGTTAGACCTCTGTTGAGGTAAAAGTTACCCCCGGATCGTTCAGGTCTTCTCATTGACCTTGAGTGAACCTGAAACAAAGATAATGCACGTTAGCCTCGTCCTGGGTTTTATCCCAAGACCAAGCTCCGGCGCAAGAATAAGTGTTCGTCCGTCTGGGTGTCAATAAATATAGTTTTGGTGAGTAATAAATGAGAGTGAAAGTAGTTAGTTACTGCATTGAATGTATTGGGGTATTTATAGCACCCCAAATACTTTGTATTCACTGTACCTGGGGACAAGGAGCCAACCTACGCCCAGTGGTCTAGAGACCACTGTACATGTACTTGACGTCCTATTCCGCATTATCCGGGACGGCGTACTTCTGGAGACATATCCCGTGAAACCCGGGGGAGGCGGCACTGTGCGTGCCTTGGTCTTTCTCAAGGTTCCTACTGTTTGTCCTTTATTATTTTATATCCCTGTTATCTGGTCCGGATGACCTGAATGGGATCCGTCCGGAAAGTATCGTCCGGTATGGATCGTCCGGATACATACACGAACATGTCCCTCCCCCCAGTATTGTATCTTTGGTTTCTAAATCAAATGTACAATATTTGTAAAGTTTTCCGTGCAGGACGGATGAAATAAATGCGAGAAGTTAAAATAACACCGTGAATCACTCCTAGGTTTTCGTGAGTTGCGACACGTGTCCCGCTTCGCTCCTTTGACGGTCGAGATGCACCTTCTGACATGATTAGATGTTTCGTCTTATTCTCCTCATCCTCTATAAATAGGGTGTGAATCCTCATTTTTTACCACACTTACTCACTTTTCACCGTTTGTTTCCGCTCAGTTTGCTATCCTTTCTTCGGTCTTCAGGTGAGTTCATCTTTCTTCTTGTTTTTTGTTTAGACCTTTCATTTCGTCCTCTGCGGCCTTTCAAGACATGTCAGGCGACCATCCTTCACCGGATAACCAAGAGGGTCCGAGCGGTACCACTTATGTTCCCAAGTTTGATATGCACATTCACACCTCCGATATGGACGAGGCTGGTGTGAGTTGGGCCGCTCAGACTTATGGGATTCCGCTTGACCTTCACCCCCGCGTCCCTCCGGAGGGGATGACTATTCTGAATGTTCCGAACAATGCACTTGGTTTGTATCTCCATTTTTTCAAACAAGGTGGTTTTAGGATTCCGGTCTCTACTTTTCTTCTGAGGGTCTTAAAGCATTTCAGGGTTCATATTTCTCAGTTGGTACCGATCGGTATAAACCGGACGACTATGTTCGAAATGTACAGTAGATCTTTAGATATAGAGCCTACCGTCCTTTTGTTCCGGGTTTTCTACAAACTTTGCAAGCAGGGTCATTGGTTCTCTTTCCAAGCCCGGACGGGTAAAACCCACAAACCTTGCTTTAAAGAAATACAATCTAGCCTTAAGAACTGGAAGAACCAATTTTTCTTGGTCGATCGGAGGGCTATTCCTATTGCCATGCCTTGGCGCCACGTGGACTCCAATATTTCAGACCCTCCTCACAGTGCTGGTTCTTATGATGAGGATATGGTTGCTAGGCTTCGGGAAGTGGTGATTCCGTTACATAAGCCGCATCCCAGCTTGTTGTATGCTGCTGGGCTTAGTTCCGTATGGAAGTATGCCGGATATCATCCTGTCTTGAAAGGGCCGGGGGGCAATGGTAATATGACCCTTTGTATATGTTGTTCACCCTTTTTTTCCTGTCTAACTGTTTTTGTCTTACGCCTTGCTCTTTGTTTTTGTGGTGCAGTTGTTAGTATGTCTGAGTTCCTTCGTTTCCCGTCTTTTGACGGATGCAAAGTTACGGCTGGGGAGCCTTTGGGCGAGGGGGAGGTTCACGTGACTCATACCTCCCTTCCGGCTGAAAATCTTGAGGCCATCCCAGACAAAACGAAGTATATGGAAGCGGTGGAAACACCCAATCCGGAGGTGGTTGCTGCTAGGCAGAGGAAGGAGGCTCAAGCAGCTGCGAGAGCGGAGGCCGGAGGGCAGACACATACAAGGAAACGTGCTGTTGTGGGTGGGTCGCGCGGGGCCCGGAAGAAAAAGCATGTTGAGGAGTCGTCCGACCATGCATTGAGCTCCACCCATGTCTCTTCTCCTCATCCCCTCAACCAAATTGTGCCAGACCCTGTGGATGTTCAGTCTGACTCCTCCGATCATGAGGAAGGAAACCAGAATGAGAAATTGACTTCGCTTCGTCAACAGAGCGGAGAGTTTCAGTCCCGCTCGGCAGGCAATCGGTCTCCGACCCCTGAGCGGATCATTCATGAAGTGGGGAATACTGCGTTATCCCTAAGGTCGCCCAGTCCTTCTCTTGCTCAATCAGGTTGGTGTTTGATGAAGCGAAAAGTGTACCGCTTTTAGGGGGTCATTTAAGCCCTAAATCGTATTTATTTGATCAAATATTGCCCTAAATCGTTCCTTTTGTCATTTTAGGTACTTTGGAGAAGAAATCTGGAAAAGGAAGCATTTTGGACGTTTTTGGAGCATAAAAGTGAAGAAAATGACAAAGTCTCCAAAGCTGCTGGAAAAGTACACGTGACGGCGTCAAGGATTGCTCCTGACGGCGTCACGCCTTGGCTTAGCAACGCCATATTGTACATGTAATTAATCAAGATCTTTAACTCGCCACCAGAAAAATATCCCTTATCCAACAAAACCGTGTTTATCGTATCCCTACACCTAACGTTATAACCCGTTTAAAAGCCCTCTTTGATAGTTTATCTTAGGTGCTTACGCCTAGTGGAGGAGGTTTTTGATCCTTTCCCAAGCCTATGGTAATCTATTTGCTATGACAGGTAGTGAGAGATATTATCCATTTTCATTTATGAGATATACTTTTATGACACCTGAGAGATGTGAGTGTCTAAACACTACTTGTGAGGTGCTAGTATGTAATCTCCGTACTTATTATGATTAAAGTGGAACGACTATTTGTTGTAATTACTTTTATATTAGCATTAAATGACCCCTAACTTGTACTTTGATTAGAATAAAAGCGCATTTGCTTGAGGACAAGCAAATCTCAAGTGTAAGGGTATTTGATGAAGCGAAAAGTGTACCGCTTTTAGGGGGTCATTTAAGCCCTAAATCGTATTTATTTGATCAAATATTGCCCTAAATCGTTCCTTTTGTCATTTTAGGTACTTTGGAGAAGAAATCTGGAAAAGGAAGTATTTTGGACGTTTTTGGAGCATAAAAGTGAAGAAAACGACAAAGTCTCCAAAGCTGCTGGAAAAGTACACGTGACGGCGTCAAGGATTGCTCCTGACGGCGTCACGGCTTGGCAAAAGAGGTGGATATGACAAAATACACGTGACGCGCCAGAGAGTTTTACAATGGAAATCTGACGGCGTCACCCTTTAAGGTGATCAAGGTCGTCACGGTTTAAGTTAAAGAGAGACGGCGTCAAGCACAATTCTGACGGCGTCAAGCCTTGATGCGCCAGAGTGGATTTTGGAAGATTAAAGAGGGACGGCGTCAGGAAGACCATCCGGGAACCCTAGCCGCGGCGAGGTGACGGCGTCACCTCCTACAACGTGACGCCGTCAGCCCCTAAACTCTATATATAGTTTTGCAATTTTTAGTCATTAGAGTGCAACTTTGTGAGGAGAAACCCTAAGACGAATTTTCTGCCATTTTTAAGGGTTTTATACCCTTGGATCTCCCATGTTTAATTGAAGATAAGTAATCAATTAATCATTCAATATGTCTATGTGTTGTTTGATTATATCGTGTTCTTGTCTTTTAATTAACATGCTAGGCTAGATTTATCTTGTGTTTGCTTAGATCTAATGAAACCTAACTACTGATTATTGGTTGTTGGTGTGTTTTTAATTGTATTGGATGATTGTTTATCGATGTTAGGCTTAAGAAAACTGGCTAACCTCCTATACGGTAACTTGCTTGAACGTCTTAAGAAACATGAACCAATGCGTACTAAGGTTTTTATGGTTGTATTTAATGCATGAGCGAATTCTAGTGATCCCATGTTAGGAGCTTCTTAGCCGGCTCGACATAGGAGTGAAGTAGGAGCTTGTAGAGTTGGGGAAGTACGTACGCCACCCCACGATTGGTATTAAGGAATACACCCGTCATCCACGCAATTAATACACACTAATCAACCGGTAAGAGATAGTTAGGGAGTAAGGAAATCTAAGTAAACACATTTCTCTCCATATAAGTTCCACCACCTTTTTATTTTCAGTTATTTTATTTCATTTGCAATTGTAGTTATTTGGGTTAGTTGACTAGCAACTAATTCCGCCCACTCCTTCAAACCCGAGATTTTACTTGCTTTCATAAAAAATTATAAAAATACAAAAAGAATCTTCCCTCACCCTTAGACCTATTAGAGTAGTTTTTCAATCCTAACGACACTATTCCCCTAGAGAACGATCAATCCCCCGATACTTGCCACTTCACTATACTACATCGGTCAGGTACACTGCCTGGTGGGGATTGCAAGCTTCTCAAGATCCCTCGAGAGGTAAAACCTGTTGTAAGGTCGCAAAACCACGCATCAGTGTTGTACGATTCGTTCGCTGTATTTGTTTTATCTTTTTGGTTCTAACTTCTTTCTGTTTGCAGTTCATGCCTTCGGACATCAGGAGGGACCTGTTGGTTTTTCTTCTGGTCATACGGGTGAAGGAGAGGGTGAGAGACTTGGCTTTGTTATTCCTCTCTTTTTTTTTTACTTCTATTCTTTCCTTACACATATTTTTGTGTAGGTACTTCCGAAGAGCGTTTTGGTGACCGGGTGTTTTACTCCTCAGTGGGGATTGACCAAGGGTTCTCGGATGAATAATGCCGCTAACTGCAGAGACATGTTGAAGAACCTGTTTACCCCGGCTGATCATGAGTTCTATATGTATGGGATGTCTGATGAATCAGCTGTTAAGCGGTCGTGGCGCTCATTAGGGATGTGTATGCAGAACCAGACTAATGTCTTGTTGCGGTTCGAGGCGCTATCTGAGCAGTTTGCCGATCTTTCCCACAAGCATGAGTCTTGCAAGGATGTTGAGCTCCGATTTAAAGCGTGTAGGAAAGAGCTGTTAGGGGCTAAAGCCGAGAGGGACGCTGCGGTTGAAAAAGCTAGCCGTGCTGAGAAAGAAAAAATGCTTTTGATTGTAGCTGCGGTCGAACAGGGCAACAAAATTAGGGATCTAGAGGCAAAACTTGCAGCGTCTGAGGCTGAGGGTCGCAGGCTGGTTAGAGAGAGAGAAAACTTCGCTGTCGAGTGTGGGCAGATGTCTATGGCCAAGCAACGCCTGGTTCGGGAATACTTCCCTACTTTTGTCAGGCGCCTTCTTCAAAGTAAAGAGTACAAGAGGAGCTTGGCCGTGCCGTTCAACATGGCTATTGCCGCTGGGTGGCTTGCCGGGGTGAAGGTGGGTCGATCCCCTGAAGCTGTTAAGGCTGTCCTTGATGCCTCATCCGGATTTGATTTGGAGGCCGATAGCAAACTTAACCCGCTCTATGATGAATTGTTTCACAAGAGGTACTCCTATGTTGACAAAATTGCTGGTTCCTACTTGATGACTCCGGCCGAGCTGCAAAATTTGCTACCGGATGAGACTCCTCCGACTCCAGGACAGGGCGGTTTTGGCCCTGCGCAGCCTTAAATTTGTAATAACTTAGTTTATTTTGTGTTCGGTGATTGTTGAAACTTGTTGGGGCATGTGATATTTGACTTGTAATTTTATCCGTATGGGAATGGTTATTCGTCCGCTTGGCGGGTCGAAATTTTTGTTTTGCACATTTCTTTTACTATTGATGTGTTATATATCTTTATGACAAGTAACCCCTATTTTTTTTCTTTCTTTTTGTTGCTCGAACTTGTGCATAGCATGCGTGCCGAATGTTGTTTAATCATCCGGCTGATAGCGACTAAGCTCTTCCCTTGCGAATAATACATTTTGGGGAAAGATAACCGTCCGGCGAATAACACCTAGGTTTCCCTTTGTGAATGATACATTTTGGGGAACGACGACCGTCCGGCGAATAACGCCTAGGTTTTTCCCTTGTGAATAGTACATTTTGGGGGACGATAACCGTTCGGTGAATAGCATTTAGGTTCTTCCCTTGTGGAGTAGCACATTTTGGGGAATCGATAACCGTCCGGTGAATAGCACCTAGGTTCTTCCCTTGTGAATAGCACATTTTTGGGGAATCGATAACCGTCCGGTGAATAGCACCTAGGTTCTTCCCTTGTGAATAGCACATTTTTGGGGAATCGATGACCGTCCGGTGAATAGCACCTAGGTTCTTCCCTTGTGAATAGCACATTTTTGGGGAATCGATAACCGTCCGGTGAATAGCACCTAGGTTCGTATAATAGACACTGACTACACATCGATCGGAGGTAGCTAGCCGTCCGTCGGAGTCATTATTAACTTATGTCTAACATTGTTTTGCCGGAAAATTGCTACCGTCCCAACTCGGGAAGCAGCGTACATTTCATTTCATATATATTAAACATTCCATTAGGATTACATTCGTTTACATATAGCACCTCCTTAAGTTCATTGCATTCCACGTGCGTGGAACTTCCCTATCGTCCATCGTCATGAGCTTGTAAGAGCCATTCTGGAAAGCTTCTATCACTCGGTACGGCCCTTCCCAAGTAGGCCCCGGTTTTCCTAAATTCTCCACTCTACTGGCTTCATTCTTCCGGTATACAAACTCTCCAACTTTGAAAGACACTGGCCGGACCCTTTTGTTGTAATACTGTTCCACTTTAGACTTGTATTTTGCTTCTCTAATGGCTGCTGCCTCCCGCCTTCCCTGTAGTATATCCAAGTTTAGCCGCATTTCGTCTTCATTCATTCCCTCCTGGATCATCATAGTCCTGTGAGTTGGCATTCCGATTTCCGCAGGAATTACTACTTCGCTTCCATATGTGAGGCTGAACGGTGTCTCACCGTTACTTGTTTTTAGGGACGTTCCATGAGCCCAGAGGACATTGGGAAGTTCATCCACCCATCCGGCTCGCTCTCTTCCCAGGCGTGTCTTAATGCCTTGCATTAAGCTTTTGTTGGCCCTTTCCACCAGTCCGTTAGCTTGTGCATGCGCCACCGCTGTGTTTATCTGTGTTATCTTTAGCTTTTGGCACCAGGTTTTGAACGGATCCTTGACAAAATTTGTTTCGTTGTCTGTGACAATGATGGACGGAAGATCGTAGCGGCATACTATGTTGTTCTACACAAACTTAATGACTTCTTTCCCTGTGGTTCTGGCCAACGGTTTTGCCTCGATCCACTTGGTAAAATAATCGATTGCTACTGTGACGTATTGAACTTTTCCTGGCGCGGCTGGCAGAGGGCCGAGCACGTCCATCCCTCATTGGTAAAATGGCCATGGTGCCATGATAGACGTCATAAGACAGTTGGGTAGCTTTGGAACCGAAGCGTGTATTTGGCACGAATCACACTTTTGTATTTCTTCTCTTGCGTCTCGGTGCATGGTCGGCCAGTAGTACCCTTGCTGGATTGCCTTTGCTACTATTGAGCGTGGGCCGGAGTGCATTCCACACGCCCCCTCATGTAACTCCCGGATAACGTAGTTTGCTTGTAGCGGACCAACGCATCGGAGCATGGGCATTAGGTAAGATTTCTTAAAGAGTACATCCCCCTCCATAACATATTGACTTATTTTCATGCGGAGGGTTCTGGCTTCATTTTTGTCGCTCGGCCATATTCCTTCTTTGAGGCACCTTATGATCGGAGTCATCCAATTGTCCCCCTCCTCTTCAACTATTGTATTGACCTTCGTTGTTTCTATTGATGGTTTGCTCAACACTTCTACTAGTATCTCCTTAGTCAAATGGTTGAATGCTACTGAGGCCAATTTGCTAAGGATGTCCGCCTTTTGATTTTTGCCGCGCGGAATGTTCTCTATTCGAAATTTCTTAAAATGACTTATGTTGTCTTTTGCTTCGGTTAGGTACTTTATCATGTTGTCGCTACAGGCTACGAACTCTCTGTTGATTTGACGGGCGACCAGTTGGGAGTCGACTTTTACTGGTAGAGCGGACACTTTCATCTCCTTGGCCATTCTTAGTCCAGCCAGCAGCGCCTCATATTCAGCCTGGTTGTTCGTGCTTTCGAAATCCAACCTGAGGGCGTATGTGTATTCGGTCTTTGTTGGACTGATCAGAACCAAACCAGCTCCCGACCCGCTTTTCCCTGATGCTCCGTCTGTGTAGAGAGTTCACTCGTCCTTTTCGTCCGGACTCTGCGGTGCACTTGATACTTGCTCTAGTATTTTCCCATTGCTGTCCACAGGGACTTCGTTTATGAAATCTGCCAATACCTGGCCTTTGATTGCGTTCCTTGGCTCATATACTATGTTATACGTTCCTAGCTCGATCGAATATTTTGCTAATTTCTCGGAGGACTCTGCTTTGTTCAAGATCTGTTTGATTGGCTGATCGGTAATGACCTTGATTGGGTGTGCTTCAAAGTATCTTCTGAGGCGTCTCGAAGCATGGAGCAGGGATAAAGCCAACTTCTCAAGAGGGGCATAATTGCATTCGGCCTCGTGCAGGGTCCTGCTTACGTAATGCACCGGGAGTTGCTTTCCGTTTCGCTCTACTAATATAACCGCACTGACTGCTTCCTTTGCAGCGGCTAAGTATATGCAAAGTGTTTCCTTCGGCTTGGGAGAGGCTAGTGATGGTAGGTTGACAATAACTCTTTTCAGTTCTTGGAAAGCTTTTTCTGCGTTCTCCGTCCATCGGTATTCGTCTTTGTTTATCTTTGTGATGTTCTTCAACGTCTCGAAGAAAGGTAAGGCCTTTTCGGCCGACCGGGCTAGGAAACGGTTTAGGGCGGCTAATTTTCCCGATAGGCTTTGCATTTCTCTTAGTGTCCGGGGGGACTGCATGTCTGCAATGGCTTTTGTTTTTGCCGGGTTTACTCGTATCCCCTCGGATGTCACCATGTATCCCAAGAACTTTCCTTCCTCTACTCCGAATGAACATTTCTTAGGGTTGAGCTTCATGTTAATCTTCCTAAGGTTGTCGAACGTTTCAGCCACATCGGCCAATAATGCTTTTTCTGTTGAGCTTTTAATCACCATGTCATCCACATATGCCTCTAGGTTCCGGCCGATCTGTGTCTGGAAGGCCGAATCTATCAACCGTTGGTATGTGGCTCCCGCGTTCTTTAGGCCGAACGGCATCTTAGTGTAGCAGTAAGTTCCTTGGTCCGTGTAAAAGGCTATTTTTTCTTCGTCCTCTTTAGCCATTTGCACTTGGTGATACCCCTTATACGCGTCCAAGAAGCATTTGTATTTGGAGTCTATCATTGATTCTACTTTTAAGTCAATCTCTGGGAGAGGGTAGTAGTCTTTTGGGCACGCGGAGTTGATGTTCTTGAAGTCGATGCACATCCTCCAACTCCCATCTCCTTTTTTCACTAACACTGGATTGGATATCCAGGTTGGATATTTGACCGGTCTTACTATGCCCGCCTTCAGCCATTCGGACACCTCTCTTGTTACTGCCTGACTTTTTTCTACCGACAAGGGTCTCCTTTTTTGACTTATAAGAGTGATTGATGGGTTGGCGTTCAGCGTGTGCTCCATGATGCGCCTGGGAACACCTGTCATGTCGGCTGGTTCCCATGCAAAGATGTCCAAATTCTTCTTGAGGAGGGTTTTTAGGCTTTTTAAGCAGGAGGGAGATAGGTTTCGTCCTATGGTCACAAGTTGGTCCGGGTAGGCCGGATTTACCAGGACCTCTTCGGTTAGGCCGATGGGAGTGGTTGGGGTATCCTCCCTATGTTCGGTTTCTTCCTCCTATATCTGCCTCCTTTTGTCCAAACCCCGGCATTCGTACACCAAAGCCGTTTGTGTGACCAATGTAGCTACCCCGCCCGGAGTAGGAAACTTCATCATTGAGTGAATTGTTGAAGGGATAGCCCGCAGCTTTTTTAATCCCGTTCGTCCTATGATTATGTTAAAAGGAGAAGATGCGGATGCCACAACGAATTTCATGGTCGTCCGACTGCACAACCCATCGCTTCCAAAGCATACATCCAGTTCTATCTTTCCTAAAGGCTTCATCTGTTCTCCTGAGAAACCGGCCAGGGTTGTTGCCGTTTCCACTATTTTCGCCCTTATGGACGGATGTAAATTGTCAAAGCAATGCTTGAACATGATTTCGCACGAAGCCCCTTCGTCAATATGAACTCTTTTTACGAGGTATCCGGCGACCTCTGCTTCTACCACTATGGCTTCTTCGGACAAGTCATCCGTCGATATCGGTGGGAATGTTATGGGCACATTCATCCAGCCTTCAGTGGTTGTCATCGTTTTCCTTTTTCGGTCTTCTCCTCGGCTGTTTACCATGTTGATTATCTTTCCTTTTTGCGGACCGTCCTTTTTCTGTTGAGACTTTCCCCTTTGCCGTACGTCTTTGACTAAATGATTCAATTTACCGGATTCTAGAGCCAGCTCCAGCTGTTTTTAATTTACCAGATTCTAGAGCCCGCTCCAGATTCTCTTTTCGGGGAGTGCCGGGCAGCGGGGGTGGCTGGGGGTAGCTGAAGGTGGTGTTCTGTCGCCAGGATTTCCTTAGGTGTGCGTTTTAGTGACTCTAGAGTTGGTCTGTTTTTATCGTCTCGGACCCCATATTTATAGTTCCGGTTTGGTTCTTGCCTTGGTGTTACGTACGGCGAGTGGTGGTCCTTCGGCCTATATGGGGGTTTCTGCCCCCACCGTCTCCTGTCCTCAAAACTTTTGTGAGACCGGTCGTTTCTTATGGGCTGCGATCCTCCTGCGTCCTTTCTTGCGTATTCTCCCTTTGGTAGTTCGGTGTTCCGGAAGGCTTCTTCCGAACGGATGAAATCTTCGAATCTCTCCAGCATTTCGTCCACCGTTTTGGGGATTTTGTCTGAGAATTTTTTGGCTAGCTCTGGGCAGTGATGTCCGTTCATGAACGATGAGATTTGCATCACTTCCGGAGCGTCAGGAAAATAATTTGCCTCGCTCACCCATCGCTCCTTGAAATCCGGAAGGCTTTCGTTGGCTTTTCTGTGAATTTTGTTGATTTCCGTGACATCTTTAACACATGCCCTCAATATACTGAATCGGTTTAGAAATTTTTTCTGGAGGTCATTCCAGCCGTCAATACTCCCGGTTGGAAGCTTATCAAACCAGCCCCTTGCTTTTCCGTCTAACGTCTGTTGGAACATTCGGCACCACACCGGCATCGGCCATTCTTCTTGGTTTCCCGCTCCCGTGAAGCGGTTGATATGGTCGTCCGGGTCAGTCATTCCGTCGTACAACTTGAGATTTGTTGGTATCTTGTGTTTTGGGGCGGAGAATTCTATGATTCTCTTTGTGAAGGGACATTTTATCACCTCCTTGAACGGCTTGCTCAGCTCGTCATTTGTCACTTGCTTTCCTTTACCGTTCGCCCCTCCTCCGACCTCTTCTTCCTCATTATACATGAAATCTTCTTCGAAGTTTAAAAGCATTGGTTTTATCAAGTCGCGATTGGCTTGTTGTTTGAGCAATTCTTTGAGGGCTGACACGTGGCCCTCCATGATGGCTCGCGTATCCGGAGGGTTTTCTCCAGAGTTTTCCCCTTCCGTATGCACAGGAGGGGTTTGTGGGTTGGGACCACTCATTCTAAGCTTTTTGGCAGATTGAATTTGG
Source organism: Artemisia tridentata subsp. tridentata (assembly GCA_021014915.2). NCBI lineage: Eukaryota > Viridiplantae > Streptophyta > Magnoliopsida > Asterales > Asteraceae > Artemisia > Artemisia tridentata. Next base: position 270,490,263 of record CP139503.1, read on the forward strand.
GTCCCACGGATGGCGCCAATTTGTTGAGGTAAAAGTTACCCCAGGATCGTTCAGGTCTTCTCCTTGACCTTGAGTGAACCTGAAACAAAGATAATGCACGTTAGCCTCGTCCTGGGTTTTATCCCAAGACCAAGCTCCGGCGCAAGAATAAGTGTTCGTCCGTCTGGGTGTAAATAAATATAGTTTTGGTGAGTAATAAATGAGAGTGAAAGTAGTTAGTTACTGCATTGAATGTATTGGGGTATTTATAGCACCCCAAATACTGTGTATTCACTGTACCTGGAGACAAGGAGCCAACCTACGCACAGTGGTCTAGAGACCACTGTACATGTACTTGACGTCCTATTCCGCATTATCCGGGACGGCGTACTTCTGGAGACATATCCCGTGAAACCCGGGGGAGGCGGCACTGTGCGTGTCTTGGTCTTTCCCAAGGTTCCTACTGTTTGTCCTTTATTATTTTATATCCCTGCTATCTGGTCCGGACGACCTGAATGTGATCCGTCAGGAAAGTATCGTCCGGTATGGATCGTCCGGATACATACACGAACTTGTTAAACCTCAATAATACTTTTGGACGGAATAAACAATAGTATCACATATATGAATTAAATTTTAAGTCAAACTGGTTGTACATATTAAAAACCAAGTCGGGGCTGAAGTTACAACTGGGGGCTTAACGTAAACATTAAGGTTTATTATTGTTACGTGTTATCTTATCTCTCATTTTACTTTCATTTTTGTTAGTCGAGTCGCTTTTTAGATATGTGAAGATAAAACCTTACATGTGCTATCATGGCTTTATACCAATCAGCAAACTCGTCAAATACTGTATCTTACACCTAAATTGAGCCTATACATTTGAATGTGCATTCATTATATTTCTAGGGTATAAATGTGTAATAGATGTAAGCATGTAAGAATCGTTGATTTTTAAACTAGTCACATGATATATGTCAGTCAACGTAACTACCGTACACCTACAGGAGTAACAGAACTTTAGGTAGATCTGTGAGCAAAACCGGGCTAAAAAAGAACGGGCCTTAACAAATTTATTAAGCAAATTTTGACCCAAAAGTTTCGGGCCGAGCTTTTCTGGGCCTTTCTTGTTTGTATTTTTATTTTCAGAGCACTTAGCACTATCACGTTAAATTATTTCCCAATAATTTCTACTATTATTTTTAGTACAAGTTTATTTAAGCTGTATGTCACAGGACTAGCTCCATCGAACAAATGCATGTCATGATCGATTTATTTGAAGGTAAGGTAGTAGCTTAGAATAACTAATATAATGAATTCTGGATGGTTATTTTTATTTTATTTTAGATTAGAACTTTATAGAAATAAAGTGTTTAATAATGTCAACCTAATTTTTCTCCAAGGGGCGTCTGTCTTAGCTGATTTTTAGATTAGTTCGTTCAGTAACAACAAGCTTATTTTTGTGTTTGTATAAGATTATAAGCTTATCCTTTCGGGATTATTTATGAGCATTGATTAACTCACCTCTGTAGCTTATCTGAGAGAGGTGTTTTTTTTTTTTTTTTTTTTTTTTTTTTTTTTTTTTTTTTTTTGGCTATGGTAAAAAATATATCTACCATTTTTGTGACTTAATTGGGAGAGCTTAGCGTATAAACATAACTACGTATGTCGCTTTTGTCCTTTGGCCAACATAGTTTATAACTACGTATGTGACTGAAGGTTTAGGAGCATTTTTTTCTCCAACTTTGTGTGTGGCTGTGTGGCATTTTTTTCTAGCGCAGTATGCATGGGATTGGCTAATATGGTTGTTTGAATCTCAAAAAGTTATTCAAAAATAACCCCTTTTGTATTCCGGTACAAAAATCAGGATTTCCCGCTTATATCCTATACCGTTTTCGAAAGTACCAAATTCAGCCAACCCTATTTCGTAATTCCGGTACCGTACCGTGTAATGAGAACCGATACCGGTTCCGGTTCGGTACCAGGATTCGAGTCTAAATGCTCATCCTTAACTTAAACCCAACAATAAGCTAAAACAGAACCTAGATAGGATAACTCCAAAGTTTGAATGCTCGAGAGTTTGCATTGATTTGGTTATTACGTTATCAGTTTTACATCGATGTTTTGAACCGACGCCAAGTTACCATAGTAGTATAGTACTCCAAATTCCAAAATGTTTGGTGATTACTGATTAATTAAAGAATATAAAAAGTTAACTTATATTTGGTTAGAGAAATAATACGGGACCTAAATTTAGGCCTAAAACCAAGTGGCATCATCCTGACGGGTTGTAAAATAAGTTGATCCATGTCTGCAGCCATCAGGATTATGCCACTTGGTTTTAGACTTAAAATTAGGCCTAAGTTTAGGTCCCCTTATCATATTAAAAGAAAGCTATGAGTTTTAAAACAAGAGCAAGAGTTTTCTGCTAAAAAGGACACTTCGTCGGCACCGTACGTCACTATGTATGATTATGATGTGTTATCCTAACACCTCCTATTAGTCAAATGTACAACCCGTGAAACATACAGTACAACCGGCCGCTGCATACAATGATTGCATACAGCCCCTATAGGGGGTGTCAGGATAAACTGCCCCTTGATTAATGCCATAAGTGAGGGGAGCAGTGTGTGTTGGTCACTAATGATGGGACTATCGCATGGTAGGATTCCATCTAATCAGTGTCATTTTGTATTGATGTTTCGTAGTTAAAAACTTGAAATGAATTCAATGCAAATGACTACGTCGTACTGCTTTCGTAAGTTATAACTAGTGAATGTGATGATATTTGAACGTTTAATGCACGTACGTATAAAGTTAAAGTTTTTCTGGACCCTCGCTGAAAACAAGGAGGTTCTTGTGGAAATATGACATAATACGAGGAACACAGTCATGATTTGGTCCTACCTTTTGGTTAACTACTTTCGATCGACGAATAAAGTATTTTCCAAACAACAAAAGTGTACGAAGATACAACAATTTTCATTAATTTATGTCGTCAACTTTGAAATAAGGTAGGTTTATGGTAAGAACTATAATAATTTTTTTATGGGGTTTGTCTAATGGTGTAGAGTTTAGCAGCAAGAATAGAATGAAGGTCCTTAAAAATTTTAAGTATAATGATGTATCGACGGTCTGGTCTCATACACGGTCCATTGGGTCATTCCAAAGACTTCCGATCACTTGCACTTCCATGTAATGCATGTCGGCTCATTGCATGAATTTTAAGGCTGGGCGGAGTGGGAAGTGTGCCCTCACCTTTGCACCCATGTCTCACACGCCACCCCCAAAACAAACACCCTCCTCAATTATAACTATATACTGCTATAAAATTCTATCGCTATGCACGGGTACACGTCTAGTATATATAGATTGTATAGTTTATTAGTTTTGATATCGGTAAATTTCTCAATTGTACCTCATTTTCTTTATGGTTGCGCTTTATTTCAACCCAAAAAATGAATGCAATGGATCAACAATAAAGTCCATAATTGATTGGGCTATTGAAATGACCAATTAATGATATTGTTGCGATATACGAGTACCAATTAGGCAATTACCCCACTACCCCAGTATTAAATATTCTCAGTGAAAATCAATTATGTGTTGGTAAATGATATACAGATATTGAAATATAGAATATAAGGTGGGTAAGAAATTTATTAAGGTGAATAGTTATGTAGTTAATTTTAGGCATTGTGGATTTCTACCCCCTTCAACTTAGGAGAGTCACCCCACCAAATACCAATCATTACAAATAATCATTCTCATTTATATAATCATTATCATTTATTATGTTTGGTCACTTGATTGTTGTCATGATTGTGTTTATTACAAATAATCATTATGTGATATAACTAGTTTGTTATTATTGTTACTTTTTTTATCATTTATTTTTTTTACAAGCAATAGTTAAGTAATAGAAGGCCTCCACTCTTTCTCTTGGTGGAAGAATAACCCTTATCCGCTCCGTGCTTGACAGCCTCCCGACTTACTACTTCTCCCTGTATAAGGCCCCGGTATGTGTTTTGTCTAAACTTGAATCTATACGTAGATCTTTCTTTTGGGGTGGCTCAATTTCACAAAAAAAGATCCCATGGGTTGCATGGGACCAAATCACAGCCCCTGTTCATTCGGGTGGGTTAGGTTTGGGCTGTTTGCACTTAACAAACATCGCTTTGCTTGCTAAATGGTGGTGGCGTCTCCGGAAGGAACCCAATTGCCTTTGGGGACGAGTTATTTTCGCCATTCATTTTTCTAAAAGGAATTGCTCCCTTGTTCCTCTCAAAAATGATTTTGTGGGAGTTTGGAAGGCAATTGCCAAACTTAACTCCCACTTAATCCCATTTAACGTTTCCTTGGAGAATTTGATTACAGGTCGTGTTGGTAAGGGAGACACTATTCGCTTCTGGTTGGACACATGGATTAAAGAAACCCCATTATGCTCGTCCTTCCCTGCTCTCTTCAACTTAGAAAAACACAAAGGTTGCCTTCTAATCGAAAGATGCACGGGTAATGGTCGTTTCTCTCAATGGGAATGGAAATGGTTAAAACCCCCAAGCTCTCCTGTGGAATTACAACAACTTCAATCTATGCTATCCCTGATCTAAAATTGTCGTCCTTCAAGCTGTGAAGATTCTTGGACATGGAAACTTACCTCGAGTGGCAACTTTAGCACCAGCTCCCTTAGACTCCAATTGGAAAACGCTAGATATGGGCCTCACAATTGGATCTTCCCGTGGAATAAAATAGCTCCACTAAAAGTCAATATCATGTGCTGGAGAATGGAACTAAATCGTCTGCCAACTGTGGATCGTTTGCTGCAGCGAAACGTTCAGATTGCTTCACCAAACTGCCCACTTTGTAACTCCCATGCAGAATCTGTGACGCACCTCTTCCTTAACTGCCAATTTGCAAGCTCACTTTGGACTTTCGTTCTCTCTTGGTGCAAGCTCCCTGTCATGAAACCAACTACCATTAGAGAGCTCCTAAGCGTCCATGAAGACCCCCTCATCAGCCAGAATACAAGCAAACTGATCAATCTCGTCATTCTCACCTTCTGTTGGATCACGTGGAAAACCAGAAACGAGTGTATCTTCTTAAACAAGCCACCATCCCTTCGTTATGCATCAAAGGAACTCAAGACCCTTAGCTTTCAGTAGCTAACCAATAGATCCCCGAAAAGTCAAATAGACTGGTCAAAATGGAATAGCTTTAGTTTTTAACTTTTGTAATCGTTAATCCTGTTGTACCTTCCCTGTTGTATCTAGCCTCTCGCTAGTTTCTTTTTTTTTTCAATAAAATCGAATGTTCAAAAAAAAAAAGCTAATTATATATATTTTTTAAATTGTTTATTAAAAAAATAGAAACATGTAACAATTGTAATAACTTTATAAAATAAAAAGTCATGAATACATTTGTCTTTCATTCTGAATAATTTGAGTATACATGCGTTGTCGACTTAAATATATAGTTTCACATGCGGATGCGACCTCAGTTTTGTACCTCCTCCATTGTTGGTGATTTGGCGGGATTGGACAACTTTCATCTAGCGTCATGATGAGTGTGTAAATACTCATCAGTTTTATCCCATTTGAACTGCAAAAACATTTAAAAACACTCAGAAATGCTTCAAAATACTGAAAATATCCTTGAATTGTGTTTTTATCTGTTTCATATGCAAAAAGAATTGAAAACAGTTGAAAAATGAGCAAAGTTCCAAAATGACACAAATGGTCCCTGGAAATAGATTTGATTTTTGGCAGTTTTAGTCCATGGATTTTCAGAATTTACAACATTGGTCCCTAAGGTTAAAACTTAAATCCAATTTAAATCCTAAGTTAACTAAAACCCAATCCAATCCAATCCAATCCTAAAACTAAACCCAGTTACTAACCCAGCCAAGCCCAAACAAATTTCCCAAGCCCACCAAATAAACCCTATGACCCGGCCTGTTTTTATTTGAGTTAACCAATACCCAAGTTTGACCCCAGTCAAACTCTTATCCCTTTCCTCAATACCACCCCGCCATTTCCAAAACCATACCACCTCCCACCTCATCACCACAGCTGGCTACTCTAATCCTCCACCTCATCTTCCCTCCTCAACACTTTACCTAACAAACAAAAAGCAATTAATGCTTCTTCCCCGTTTTCAAGATTATCAGAGATAGTGGATTTTTCCACTATCTCCTTTTTGGCGCCAAAATGCCAAGTGCACGGCTTTGATGAATTCGAAGGATCCAAGGGTTGAAAAGAGGTGGGAAACATTCAGAGAGGTCGATAGAGTGCAAAATATCTATAAAGGAAGGATGAGAAGCAATGTAACGAGATATCTAGTGTAATTTTATTTTGCTTATGTCGTTTTTAATGTTTTTTAAATTCCAGTGTATCAATTAACTTTCAAGCTTTGTATTTCATGTTCTCAGTGGATGATAAATCTTTTGCAAGTATAAATTTCAGTATTAAGTATCGTTTCAGTTTATGCAAATTTCCTTGCTCAAATGCTCGTGTTTGTTAAAATAATGTTTGTAGTTGTTGTTTTGGACTCTTAGGCTCATATAAGCTCCTTATATATCTTTTATAAGCTATTAGAAGTTTAAAGAACCTGTATAACTTAGAAATAAAAAATACTCAGAAAATATACAAAAATAGCAATTAAATTAAAAAATCAGTGAAGATGATTGAAGATGGCTGGAGCAGGGTGTATATTGGATTGCCCTTGGGTATTTTCTAGCTTAGTGGACAAGCTTGGTTGTGTTTAGTCCTTGAGATTCATCCATATTCAGTAAAAATCAGTTGTGAGTTCCAATATTCATGTTCTAGCCTATTAATGCTTATTTTGTGCTCAGTTTTGTTTACTGCTTATTTGTCATTTATTCTGGCTTTTTAGATCATTAATCACTTAGATAATCAGAGTTTAGGGTAAAACATGGTTTAAATTAGCAGTCTTTAGTGTAAAAGTTCTTATCAGTTTCAATAAGTAGTGTTTGGATCAGAATAGATTTCTGTGTTTAAGTTTGTGTTGAGCATTGCAAACAGTTTAGTTAACTCATATTAGGATAAGTTAGTGTAGTTGTTTCATAAAATCCATAGGTTATTAGTTAAAAAGTCAAAATAACAGTTTAACTATCCTAAATCTGTTTACTGTTTGGTATTAGGATAGGATTTGCACCATTTAGCTATAGATTTGGTTCATATAGCTTAAAGTAGTCTAATCATAGCTTATTACATCAATATCAGTAGATTAGAAGCAATCAAAGTTGGATTTAGTCAAATAGATAAAAAAGCAAAAAAGTCAAAAATAAGACTTAAAACAGTCTTAGCACTGCTGATCTAGGTCAATTTGTGGCTTAGCCAATTAAGCTATTTGATTGATTTTTGCTTCTTTCAGTAGCTTGCTTGTTAATCCTTATCTGTTTCAATTTTATTTTCAATTTCTAGCTTATTCTCTAGCTTATTTCTGTTCTGCAAATCTGTCCATTTGGCCTGCTCTTTGTCTGCACATATATACCCTGTGCACAGGCTAGATAGCATTTTTCATAAGCTCCTTAAAAGCTTATCAGTGCATGTTAGTGTGTGAAACTTGTTGATTTAGAAAGCACTTCTGGCTAGCTTGATTTGCATGCTTTCATTTTTCCCTTTATTAGTTTATTTAACTGCTTATTATGCTCTCATGTTTTCTCAAAAACCACTCACTGCACTGAGTCATCAGTGCAGTTGAGACTTTTACTTAAGCTCCTCAAAAGCTCTTTGGTAATCTTAAGCTTGTGTATTTTGGCTTCTTGAGAAGCTAACCTATCCAGCTCAAAGGTTCAGAGCTTATCTTTGGCTTTGCAGCTTATTTAATAAGCCTGCTAGTGGTTTTTAAGTTGTCCCGTTTTTCAGTATACACTGATAGTTCAGTGTATTTAAGCCTTTTTCATAAGCCCTTCATAAGCTCATTTGTGAACCCCACAGTGTGAGACTTGGCTTTTTGAAAAGACCACCAACCCAGCTTGCTACCTCAGTCATTATATTGTGCTTATCAGCTTATTTCATAAGCTTATATTGCCTTTAAAGTTGTCTGCAGGCCTGGTTGGCTCAGAGGGTATTTTGGAATTGCTTATTTGCTTATTCCAAGCTTATCAGTGTTATTCATTGTACCATCTAGCTTATTTCTAGTCCTTTTAACTTATTTTCATCTTATTTCACCTTTGTTTCCTTTTGTTTAGCTTATCTGGCCACTTATTTGAGCTTAAACCATCAAGTCGAGCCAAAAGCTCAAACTGATAAGCTCATAAGCTTCCAATCAGCTTGTTTTTAAGTTTTAAAATTTTTGTCTTCATTAAAGTTAATTATTTTCAGTAGTTAAATAGTTTTGTAAAAGAAAATTCAAGAAAATCAAAATATAAAATAAGTGATAGCTTCTATTTAAGCCATTTGGCTTATTTTTCTGCTTTTTCAATAAGCACTTACCATTTTTATAATTTTTATAGGTTCCTGTCACCTTATAGTATTTTTAGAAAAAGTTTCATATTTATTAGAGTTCATTTAGTATTTATTATAATTTAAATTAGTTTTTAATAATTATTAAATAGTAATTAATTAATAATAATTAATTAAATAGTCAAAAAAAAAATATTTTCAGTTTTAAAATAAGTTTTAGGTTAATATAGCTTATTTAATCTATTTCCTTTTATATTCCTTAGTGTAAAACACTCATAACCCCTTTCCTGTTCATAATCACCCGATCACAAACTCGTTCTATTACAGTTTTCACACCTCGTTAGGACTTAATGACCCGGGGAACCACTAAACTCCTTTGGTAAATTGTATTGTGTCCTTAAGCTGTTTGACTCTTGTTGACCATTTACTTGGTCAATATTAGTTGACTGTTTGGGAGCGATCACGTCACATAAATGTAATGAACATCCCTCACATGTTCAATCACAATGGGACCACTTTCTTGTGATGGGTTTGGACCAGACCAAAGCGGAAAACATATATAATTTTGTGTCGGGGATATACATATAACTGGCCGGTTATAGCGTGAAGCAATAACCAACCCCGTGTTTGGCATGATCATCCATTTGTTCTGCGGTGCAAATCCAGTTTCAAAAAACTCCACAGAGTTTCGAATTCGTTGAAAGTCATCACTATGCCACATAGCCGTGTAATTTAGCTCGTGAAAATCTAACTCTTCCAACAAATGTTGTCGAATTAGTGACCACCTATTTTCGTTGAGACGAAGACCGACGGCAACTGAGCGAAATCCACAATTTCCATCACCAAACACATCATGAAAACTTATGATGTATCGATGGAAAAGCCCTGGAATATACTTCATCAAATCTTTGCTATTATTATCTGGAACGTATGAACTATGTCTCTCATATGAACTGTGTTTACGATTTTATCAATACAAAGAACAAATTTATCCAAAGTGTAACTTCGATATAACATGTAATTTCACTTTTCCCAAAACTTTCTTTGATTGCCGTAAGTTGTGACTTTACGATTTTATCAATACAAAGAACAAATTTATCCAAAGTGTAACTTCGATATAACATGTAATTCTTCAGCTTGGCATGTTGGCTCTCAACTCTATTCGTAGTGCGATTTCCAAAGTTCAAACATTGGTCAATTGAGGCAGAGACAAAATAGTTTTTATATTTGTCCAACCAGCTATCATGCACATATCTTAAAACACCTAAAATGATAGAAAAACAAGTATTAGAAAGAAAACTAAATATTTGATAGAAAAATAAATATTGTATAGAAAAATAAGTAATGTAAAAGACTTACGGGGGTATTCGGACAACAATGTTCGAAGTTTCTCATAGTTTTCCGTGTACGATATCCACGTTGGAGAATCTTGTAATAATTTCCACGCCGATTCAAAAAGGTTCCAATCACGTTGCGAGTATTTACCTACCAACTTAAACGGACAATTTGTCTTTTTAGAACTAGTATTTGTACTTGATCTGGATCCGCTAGGTTTACCACCACGGTCACACATAAGAACCAATTTATTCGTGAGACCATTTTTGCATTGCTTTGATCTTTGTGTGACAATGACATAACCAAGCGAGTATGCCGTATTTTTCACCCAATTCATCATATCTTCACGAGACCCAAAAACCTACAATTAAATTTATTTTTGTTGATGGTGAGGTAACAAATATTAATTTTACTAAAAAAAATATAATCATTTATTATTTATGGTTTATTGTACCTCATTAGTAAAAAAAGTGATGTCCATGTAGAAAATTGAGCTTCTTCCGTTTCATCAAAATAATGAGCGTCGTCACCGCCTGAATTTGAGTTGTCTTCGTAAAAAATGACATTTATTTTAATCAAAAGAAAGCAATTTCCTACATTTAAAAAGAGAAAAAAAAATCATCATAATATAAATACGATATATGATAACAATAATACGGAGTAGTTATAGATACTTAAAAAATAAAAAAAAAAAAAAAAAAAAAAAAAAAAAGGCAATCCATCAATATATATTCTCTCTCACGCGTATGGAGTAGTTAAAAAAAAAAAAAAAAAAAAAAAAAAAAAAAAAAAAAAAAAAAAAAGAAGCCAATCGACCAATATATATTCTCTCTCACACGTATGGAGTAGTTAAAAAAAAAATAAAAAAAAAAAAAAAAAAAAAAAAAAAAAAAAAAAGGGCAATCACACGCTAGTCGATCAATATATACTCTGTTATATTCTCTTTCACTCATTTATTTTCTTATAAAAAAAAAGCCTCACCCACACCCCTTTTCTTTCCTCTCTCTCCCATCATTTCTTATAAAACCCTAAACCAAAAAACGCCGCCGTCACCAAAAACCACCATATAACCACCACCACCCACACCAATCGACCACAACCACAAACGCCCCACCCCGACACCGTTTTCCAAACCAAACGCCCCACCCCAGCCATCAAACGCCGCGGATGTCATCAACAAACCCTTGGTGCCAACCTTACCTACAACAGCCTCTCGTTTGGGGTGTTAGTTTGCCCTTTGGGGTGATGCATCGGACCTACAACAAACCCTGCAGATGTCATCAACAAACCCTCGATGCAACAACAGCCTCTTGTTGTCACCAACAACCCCTCGTGTAGGTGTTTGGATTCGTTTTGTGAACGAATCGAACTGTTTGGATTTGAGTTGTTACTCAAGATTTACGCGGCTTGATTTTCATGGGGTGTTTGAAGACCTCATTTTCGTGGGTTGTTAGGCCGCTTGTTTTTGTGTTTGGATTTGGGTTGTTACTCAAAATATAACTATAGTTACTACTCATAATTGCCTTGTAAAGTTGTAATGTTGAATGCTATTGTTGTAGAAATCTTAATACATCTAAAACTGATACTCGTATTCTGGATTGGCTTTAGTTAAGTGTACTTAAAAATTAAGATTATAACTGTTATTAAATGTAAGAAGTTATTAGTTAGGAAGTTATAGTTAAATTTTGTTATTTTCAAAAAATAGTAAATTAGGAACGGCTTTTCAAAAGATAGTAAAGTAATAAAGTTAGAACAGCTTTTTTTATTTTTGATAAAAGAAGTGTCATTTCCAACACATTGACCGAATTAATTGATGAACTTGACAGTAGTACTAAAAGTGGCTTGGAGAACTACGAATTTCGAATTCCAATACATTGACTTTTTGACCACATTGGACTTTTTGACCACATTGGACTTTTTTGGTCAAATGGGGTATAAACCACAGGACCCTAATTTTATCACTGATTCACAATTATTGACTTACTGTCAAATCTTGAAAGTACGAAATTACTCCGTATGTCTTCTATTGAGCATCAACCAAAATATTACTAGTAACACAAGAATAAGGGGCCGTTTGTTTTGTTGATAGGAATCATAATAGATATCGAATTTGGTATGTATAGAAAGAAATAAAAATTAAACGATAGTATTAATGTTGTTTGTTTTATAAAATGTAATTGAAAATTGGTTTTTATTTAATATTATTATATAATAAAGGGTCCACTTAGTTATATTATTAAAACAAATAGAAAAAAGTCCAAAAAAAAAAAAAAAAAAAAAAAAAAGTCCAAAAAAAAAAAAAAAAAAAAAAAAAATCAAAAGTATCATGCCCAAAGACACGTAAAACCAAGGGTACTTGGTGGGAATTGTTAAATCATCCATCTAAGGGTGTCAGACACTGTAGTGTAACCGAAAACTCCAACCAAACTACTTATTTTCGTTATCATAGCAAGCCAACAGTGCGACACCATCAAACTAAACGGGCCCTTGTCCAAGTTAAATTTCCTTATTTTTGTTTTAACATATATTTATTTCAGTACCTGCTTATGTAAGCGATTAAAAAGCTTAAGCGATTGATGTTAAATGTGTTTGATATATATCCTTCGTCGTGCTAACTAGTAACTACATATTTTCATATATATATCGAATGCCTAAGTTTAGCAATCAAACAAATAAACTTTTAACCAAAGCTAGCACCGCTAACCACGTCGATATATAAGAAATGGAAATAGACACAATCGTCTATTTGACATGACATATATTGATATGTACAATACGTATGCTTGTTTTCCTATACTTTTTTTTTTTTTTTTTTTTTTTTTTTTTTTTTTTTTTTGTGTGTAGCATGTGGTATGATAATCTTAACATGCTCACGATATTCGTGTTAAAACAGAACATGCAAACGTCAATGTCTTTTAAAAATGGAGTCATGCCAAGTAGAAGGAGACATCGCCCATGATGCCTTAATAACAATTTAACTCAAATTAAGGCGTGTTGTTGAGTTTAGCAATATTAAAACAAAAGATCATTTGTCACACGTAGTCATGGTGGAGACACCCCATGCCTTAATTCATGTCACATGTTTGACTCATTTCTGTATTATGAGGATATAAGAAAATTTAGTGATTAAGACATGCTTAATATTTTTTGGATGATGCATAAGCCTAATAATGTTTAAGAACAAACACAACCTCAGTTTCTTTTGAATAAGTTTCACTGGATTGAATGAGTCAAGGAATAAGACAAATCATAGGATGAATGTTTTATGGGAAATCATTAGAAAGAAAGAAAGAAAAAAGTTGGGTCTCGTACCTGATTTACGTATTTAGGACTTAAATAAAATGAATATAACATAAAAATTTGGAATATAAAACTTATAAAGATACAGAGTATATTAAATCCCAGTTTAAGTTTATGTTTAGGTAGCAGTAGCATTAGCAATTAGCAGTAGTTGTTTGTTTAAAAAACATGTTTGGTAACGTACTTTTAGCTGTAATTATAAAGTGTAAAACAAGCAAATACTTACCGCTTGTTATTTGTCGCTTCTTCAGGAAGCATTTAAGATTTGAGCAGTTGGCATGTTTCAAATGCTTGTTGAGGTGTTGCCAAACAAGCAAATGCTTATCACTTGTCGTTTTTAAACACTTTTAAAAACTTGTTGCCAAACATGACCAGAGTGATGGGTGCAATTGTTGTATGGCATGTGATTGACATTGGTGCCCTATGGCATAACCATACTGCATCATTTGTAATATTATTGCCATGTCATTAGGATATTCGTGAGTGGGTTGGCGAGTGTTAATTTTTTATTATTTTTCTTTTTTGTGAATGAATAGGTTATTTTTTGTGGTGTGTTATAAGACTCATTTGCGCTTGTAATATTGGAGGGAGTGGACTCGGGGAGGGATTCGGTGCCGGCCGGTGCCGATTGGAACACCGCCGCCGGGGCTCGGTGCCGAGCGTTTTCCACACCGATTTGGTGAACTTCACCGATGAGAAGAGTGGACTCGAGTGGGTTTGCAACGGTCAAATTTGAAGCTTAATTAAAAATAAATAAATTTGGATGATATATTTATACTTATTGTATATATATATACGTATATATAGGAATGGGAAGAAGATGACCAAACAAAATATATAGTCCATTTTCAGTCCCTATACATATACATATATGTAATTGCAGCCCATATAGTTTAACAATATAGTTGATGTGTGTGTTTTTTTTTTTTAAGTTTTTAATGAAATGTTATGTGTTTTATTAATAAAGTTTGTGGTTTTATGTATTAATTTTATGTAGTTTTGGTATTAAAAATAATTGGAAATAAAAATAATTTGGGGAAGGAGTGACCACTCCCTCCCCCCTAATATTTGTAGCTCATAAGGGTGTTTTGTTTTTTTGTTTTTTTTTTTTTTGAACGGCTATTAAATTTAAATCCTAAACTACCCCAAATCACCACTGCCAAGGATAGAACCTTGGACTTTGACTCCACAAGGCATAAGCCTTACCACCACGCCACAAGGGGTGGGCCATAAGGGTGTTTTGTTATTGTGACGTTATTGAATATATTGTGATATGATAACCCAATAACAACTAATGAGTGCAATTTGGAAGTAGCTCTCTTACTACTTTACTCGTGTTTGAAGCCTTGAAGGTGTCTACTTTTTACATTTAGATGTGTTTTCATGTCCCCAATGAGCCCACGTATTAATTGACCAATAGGGTTAATTATTTGTCATTCATCAATTTTAAATGGATGCTATTAAAGCTATCAATTTTTATTTTTATTTTCAATTAAATTTGACACATTTTAATTTTCACACTTTTTTAAGTCAAACTAAATAGCTTTTTTTCACACTTTTCTAAGTCAAACTAAATAGCTTTTTCTCGCATTTTAAGGTCACTAATAAGAAGAGGATAATTTTTTTTTATACACAAAGACAAGACTATCATTATATTCCGGCAACCCATTCTTTATACACAAAAACACAGCTGGCATTTCATTATACACAAACACACAGCCAACATTCCATCAAAAATAACAGCCGACCTTCCATAAAAAATGGTCAATTTTTTTGAAGCTTTTCTTTTCCAACATGCTTTTGTCAAATTTTTGAAAAAATAATTTTGATTAGAAAGAGGAGAGTAACTTAATTGCAATTTTGAAACAAGCAAAAAACAGTTAGAAACATATAATCAATATTTACTGTTGGGATAGTAAATTAATTAATTCACAATACACTATAAATGATGAAGATAAACTTAACATTTTTAATCATCTTCCAATAAACACAAATTAACAGAAACACAAAAACACTTACACACAGCAGGTTAATTTTACTTACAACACATTGAAAAAAATACTTTGAATATTTTGATTATATTACAGGTAGTTAACCACCACGGCTGCCACCTCCGGCAACTTTCGGCCGCTACCACGGTTGCCACCTCCGGCACTTCCGACCGCCACAACAGCCGACGGCGGCGGCGACACTCTTTTCTCCATCTTCTTCTTCTTCTTAGTCGGCTTAACCGCTTTAGCAAGAGCCTCTTCTTCCTTATGCTTGCGCTTTTTCTCCAACTTCTCTTTCTCGAGCTTCTCGATCCGAGAACTACTTCTTCTGACCACCGGTGACGATGCTTGGGGGCCTTGGTTGAGGCGGTTGTGATGAGAGAAGGGGTGGTGGCCGTTGGAAGAGAAAGGGGCGGAGGAATATGCAGAGAAAGGGGGCTCTGTTAGGGTTTGGGGGGTTTGGAGCAAAGACAATGTGTTTTTAAGGGGGCTGTGGTATTAGAATATGTTTATATGAGCTGTTGTTTTTTTTACATGTTCAAATATTAGTTTGAATCTTTTGGGTGGAATATAAAAGGGTTTTTTTTTTTTATAAAGTTACTTTTGGGTTGTCTCAGTGTATGAGTCCATTGGAATTTCTAACACAATAATGTATATTTTTATTAAACTTTTATTAATATTTCTTTTAATAAATCAACACTTTATTTTTCTTATAAAATAGTTGTAGGAGTGGGCTTTTTTATATATGTTTTTGGAATTTTTCAGTTTTTCTTTTATCAATATTTTGAATTTTTAACATTTTTTTTTTTTTAATAAATAGAGTAAACTAGAAAACTAGAAAACTCTGCAACCATGGATTCTTACAAGGAAAATTACACGCAACTTCAGTCATTCTCGATTAAGTATCCACGTATGTTTTCTATATTCACATTAAACATTTAGTTTTTGATCTCCCAACATATTTGAATTTTTTTATATTTCTCATACAAGTTTACCTTACCATTCAGGTGTTCTTAAGTAGGTAAATGAAACTTAGTTGAACAAATACAAGGAGATGTTTGTGTCTGTGTGGATTGATCGACATCTCAATTTTGGAAACAATACAACCAATAGAGTAGAAAGTCTGCATGCGGTCCTGAAAAAATATTTGAAATCTACAAAATCTACTTTGGATAAATTTGAGGGTTGTATTAATCGTCTCGTACAGTCGCAACATACATCGATTAAAGAAAGCTTCGAAAAAAGCAGAATTGTCCGCTATGAACATCACAATCTACGATGTTTCAAACTATTGCGTGGATTTGTTTCGAATGAAGCTCTCAATATAATTCTTACGAACCATCGTCAAGTAGACTTTTCTAATTGTGATTGTCGACTTCGCAACAGTTATGGGTTACCATGTTCTTGCGAACTTTCAATGTATATAAGTTCAGGTAAGTATAATTCGATAGTGTGACAACCCGTAATTTTCCTGGCGTATTTTTCTACTAGGTTATCCCTGCTTTTCATTTACGAACCTTTCCGAGCTTATTTGACTCTAAAACGTGAAGTTATCTCGCGAAACATGGAATTTGTACACAACGCGTACTGGCACAACCAACGATTTGATTTGATTATTTGATTATTTGTGAGAAACGAGGCGTATGAATAGTCGTTTTTATTGGAAAAATTGTTCTGAGCATGATAGCGTAATTCTCGTGTTCTGAATCCGCTGTTTACTAGCCTAAATGAGCCCCGAGCCCCATTTCGTGAAAGATAGCAGAAATTTCAATATTGGTCCCTGGACTAAAGTTCCACCGCCACCCCTAGACTTTAAGTGTTGGCAGTTTTCGCCCTAGGGTTTACATAATTCTTGCCCTGCCTATATAAACACTAGTAACACTTATTTTAGGGTTAATATTATTCCCCCTCTTTCCCTGCCTCTTGCAGCCGACAACCCTAAACAACCACCACCTCTCCACCACCTCCGACCTCCATCACCACCAACCCTAACGCCACACCGCCACCCAAAACCTCTTTATCTCATCTCTCGTACCCCGTATTCGAAGAACACGCGCCCAAGAACACCTTCCACCACCACAACGCGCCGCCACCACCAATTATTGGTCGATATTTGTATAAATCCGTGAAGATTCAAAGGTGTTTTAGATCGAGTGTTTTGTTTGTTGTTGGTTCGAGGACGCCACACAGCCACCACGGCTGTCACCACGCCACCATCGTCTTGCTCTCCTCTCTTTTCCTCGACTTGGTAAATCGTGGAACCCGTTTGTCCATTTTTGTTTTAAACCGAGTTGTCATTGTTTTCGTGGATTTAAAACTATATATGAAACGAGACTATAAATTCGTGATTAAAAACCGGATATAATTGTGTTTTTGAAATCTTTTCGTGTGGTAAGAAAAACTGATTATGGAGTTTACTTGATTATTCTGGTCACTGGTTATGAGATAAACCCGTACGGGTTCGGATTTAGATATATTGGACTCGTTCATTTCGTTACGTGAGGTATTTGTGGCGAGTTTGATATACGGGTGGGTCATAACCCGACTAGGATTTCAGTTGTGGACTGTTGTTAACATATATGTTATGTGGTATTAATTCTTGAGGTTATTGTTATTGTTTGTGTCTCGGAGTTGATGGGAATGCTGTGTTAATTTGATTTTTCATCTATCCTTGTTTAAGAAAAACAATGTGTGAAAACGTAGAGGGGGGGGGGGGGGTGAATACGTTACCATTTTAAAATCTTAAAACTTGTTGTATCAAATGTCCGTTTAAGCTTGTTCTAAAATGAAAGATGTTTCTAACTTGCATAAGTTAAAACATGTTGTCACACAAGTATTATCAACAAGTCACATCACAATCAATCACATAATGCAAATATAAAAGTAAAGAGATAAGTAAAAGAAAGCGCAAACCGAACACGATGATTTATAGTGGTTCGGTCACGGAGCTCCTCTCCGCCCTACTCCACTCCCCGAGTATCCAACTCGAGAGTTACTTCACTAGATCAACAAGCTCCCTTCTCGGCGGAGAAAACCTTACAATCGTCGCTTACACTTTATCCGGTACTAAGCTAAACACCGGGTTCTTTACAAGGGTACAACCACTCCCGTTGGTTCTTTACAAGGGTACAACCACTCCCGTCGTCGCTTATACAATTTCCGACACTAAGCTAGATGTCGAGTTCTTTACAAGGGTACAACCACTCCCGCTATGTTTTATGGCCCAACATAGAAACCTTGTGTTTTATGGCACAAACACATAAACCACCTAATCTAGTTTGGAGTTTACAATGATGATCACAATGATCAATGATGATCCATGACATAAGTGTATCATGGATATGAATGACTATTATAAATGAACTTCCATTGAAAGGAAGCCTTCAATGGATGAAGATCACAAGCTCCCTAAACTTGTTGTGATGGATCTTCATATATTCAAGTGAGATCTACATGAACTTCTTGAATGAGAAGTGTTGGGAATTATATTTTCATGGATTTGATGATCACAGAACAAGAAGAATGAAACATGAAGAATACTGAAATGATAAGCAAAATACGCTAAGTAGATTCTGTTGCTAGGCATAAATCATACTGCTGCTAGTGTATTTTATACTACTGCTGGTACAGAGCATTCCGCTGCTAGTTCAAACATTCTGCTGCTAGTGCAAATGATACTGCTGCTAGTACAAATGAAGTTGCTGCTGATCAGTGAGTCATACTGCTGCTGGATAGATAAGGATGAAGAAGATATTATTTGTATATGAGTCACTTATATACTTTAGATAATATCTAGATATTTGATCAGTCAACAAGTTGTAAAACATAGATACATATTGTATCTTATTGACTGACACACGTAAAGCAAGTAGTAGACAAAGACTTATCATATTGTAAAAGATCTCCTTGATGCTATAAAAGGAGATCATACCCTTAGATAAAAAGTATGTTTTATGTAGTGTTCTAGTGTGCTTAGAATTTAAACACCAAAGGGTGTCAATATGTAAAACATCAAAAGAGTGTGTGTGGGAACATCAGACGAGGGGTCTGATGTTGTTAGATTTGTTAAGCCTCAAGGTAATCAAGGTTTTCCTTGATCCCTGTTATTGTAGTAGAGTAACCGTGCTATATTTGATCACATAGCATTGGGGCTGAGTTTAATAACAAACGGAGAAATTGGCAAAACCTTGTTGTGATAGTATTGTTTCTTTCATTAGAATATTCCGTCAATATTATCATCATACTCGTCAAAGATAAAATCCTAGATCAAAGGCTTAACAGCCTTGAGCCCATAAACGATCAAGAAAACTTATAAGTGGATAGTGTTCAAGCTCTATTTCTATTAAAGTTTTCAACAAGTGGTATCAGAGCGGGGGGGAGGGGGCTCTGGATCTAGGAAAATAAAAGGTTTTAGCTAAAGAAAGAAGAAAAATTCGTTTTGCTTAAATTTTTCACAACTGTTGCAGAAACAGTTGAGGTATGAATTTTTGGTTTTCTTTCTTGGTTTACACACACATAGGGGAAGAATCACACACAGAAGAGAGTTGGTTCTTAAAAGATAAAAGGCTTGTTTTTATTTATTTGGAGAAGAAGATTATTTGTTGCTAATTTGAAGTTGAAGTTGAATTTTTCAAAATTGTGTTTTATCATACCTTTTGTAAGAAGGTAACTTGTTCGTTCATTCAAGTGACTACTGATGAACTCAAATAAGTACATTTTATTATCATCATTTATCCTATTTATTTGACTTATTTTATTATATTATATATGAGAATCGATACATTAATGTTTACTTTAGTAATTCTCAGGTAAAAACAAGCATTATGTGAAACTTGGCGATTTTGGACTAATTATGGAGCAAAACAAACGAGATGTCAAAAGTCTACTGAAATCCAGAAGATGCGCCGTATCTCACTCAACAAATACGACGCAATATCATACTTAGATGAATTCGAAGACCATTGCCTGACTTTGAAGAATGCGCCGCATGCAATTCTGTCATGCGCCGCATATGAAACTTTGGTCAAAGAAGAAGATCAAGCTCGTTCTACTCCAGATACGCCGCAATATACTTCTAACATACGGCGTATCACTATCAAGATTTCACCAGTTACAATCCAAGACAGCTAAAGTACATGCGCCGCATACAAAGATCAAGTTACGCCGCATCTGAAGACGGTGTACGAATATTCCAGAATATATTAATCTTGGACCCCACGCGAAGTTAAGTCAATGCGCCGCATCGATCCCTCAGACAGAAACTATAAATACCCCAAGGTCAGACGAATTTAAGAGACCTTTTGTATAACCCTAGAGCCGAATTCAGACGACCAAGCAGCACAAGACACACCTCAAACAAAGATACAAGAGCTGTAAGAAGGTCCTGCATGTATTCAATTCATTAAGTAGTTTTGTTTTATTGTTTTAGTACGCTTTAATTCATCAGGATTGATGGGCTTGTGTCATGTGACTACGGAAGATCATGCACTCCCCTTAATATTGCTTTCCCATTAATTAAAGTTTATATGTTGATGTCTTTGGTGACTTTTATTAGTGCATTGATAACCTCTGTGTCTAGCTGAGTCTTGCTTGGGTCGCCATGCCCCTTCCTCGCCTATTTATTCTAGCGTCTCTAGAAAAGTAGGATAGACATAAGTAATCATTAAGGGTTTACTCGCCGATAAGATTAGAGCCAACGAGAAAGGTTTAATTATATACACTTCATATAAAACTAGCAATAAAACAAGTGACAAGCTATTTAATTATCAGGACAGGTCTTCTTATTGTCTCGAGTATCTATCTGTGTACGTGTGTGCTAATCGCTGATTCGTGCTCATTAGTTTAGTTTTCTATTTAATTATAACCAAACTGTGTCAGTCTCTCAGGCTGAACCCCCTTGCGTTAGATTAGGTTGTATAACTAACTTAGGATATTAAAATACTGATTAGAATAACTAGATAATACGTTCCACTCTTAGTGATCGACACTCTGCTTACCATTATATTCATACTGACCGGGTACACTGCTCGTTAAGTGTGTGTGTGTTATTGATAAGTCGGCTAAATATAAATTTAAAACTTGAGTAGGCATTAATACTGCTAAACCGCAACGACACATCACGCGCATCAACTACGAATTGACAAACACTTAAAGGAGTTACATGGTAGTGCTCAGTGTCTCATTGGATATGAGTTTATTGTCAAGAGACTGAGGTCTCCCTATACATGGGTATACCTTCGAAGTCAGATTTAGTACAAGATATAAGACACAAGGATGGTTTATTCTGTTTCATCATCAAGATAGTAATGGCTGGTTTTTCTTCATCAATCATAAAAGCCTACAGAATTGGAGATTCGAATGGTTAACATATGGGTTTCAGGGGAAGCTTAAATGTTCAAGTGTATAACCATTTATTATATTTGTGCATCACCATAGGGGAAGATTGTTGATTCTTACTTCTGTTGATTAGTATTACTACTGATGGTTTAGATTTTTACTGTCTTAAGTTCATTTTTAGTGTGAAAAACTTAATGGAGGATAATTTGAGATATTAGAAGGATAGATTGGATGTGTAGTATTAGTTTGTAATTGTAAAGATCATATTTGTAATATTCTCTATTTGTTGATAACAAAAAGGGGAAGAGATGTGGCGGATATCATAGATTAAGGGGAAGACAGTATGGTTTCATTCATGGTGAGATTTAGTTATCTCAATTTTTCTACTTCGTCTAAGGAAATTCGTACAAGAATGTTTTTGTTTTGTAATCATCAAATAGGGGAAGATTGTTGGGAATTATATTTTCATGGATTTGATGATGATGAGTGTGTAAATACTCATCATTTTACACCCATAAAAGACACAAAAATGACCAAAAACACCCAATTTATATTGCAGATATCCTTGGTATGTGTTTTTATGTGTTTCAGGTACAAAGGATTGAAAACGGAACGAAAACGAGCATTTTTGGATCGACTTGGCAACAATTGTGCATTTGATCAAGTGAAGACAAAATTCAAAGTCAAAAGTCAAAGTCAACCTCCAAATATACCAAAATGACACACATGGTCCTTGGAAATAATTTTAAGATTTTGGCAGCCTTGGTCCTTGGATTTTCAGATTTTACAACAATGGTCCCTCAAAGTTAAATCCAATTCCAAATCTAACCCTTTAATCCAAATAATAAACCCAGCTAACCCATCCAAACCCAAAACCAAATCCGGCCCACCTTTTTATTAATTAACCCAACCCAAAACCCTACAACCCGACCCACTTTCCCTTAGCTAATACCAGTTTGACCTGGTCAAATCCTTCTTCCAAAACCATTGCCGCCAAACCATACCACCATTACCACCCTTATCCCTGACAATCCACCATCCACTCCAAGCTTCTTCTACACTTCACCTAACAATCCAAGAAGCATTTAATGCTTCGTTCCCATCAAGTTATCAGAACCAAGTGGTTTTTCCCACTCATATCTTTTTGGAGCCAAAATTGGTTATAACGGCTGAGATCAATTCAAGCTAATCTAAGGGCTGGAAAATGGTCAGAGAAGAAGATAAGAGATATCCCACCTCAGTATTAGTATAAATAGGACCCTTTTGTAGCCTTTAATGGCAGGTAGTTTTTTAGCTTAATCGTATTGTAATCTAATTGTTCAAGTATTATCAATTTTAATTTCCAGTTATCATTTCAAGTTACTTTAAGTCTGTTTACTATTAATCTTTGTACAATTTCCAAGAGTTAATGAAAATTCCAAGTTTTTAAGTTTCTATGGGTACGGTTAATTCGAATTAAGTTAAGTGTTTATTGAAAAAGCTTCTTTTCTGTTTCTATAAGCTCACATAAGCTTTTGATAAGCTTATGATAGTTTAAATCAGTTTAAACCTTAAAATTCCAAAATAGTCAAGAAAAGTCAAAATAAGCTAAAAATAAGCAGCTTTGGTCATATAAGCTGGAGTATGGTAAATACTGGAAGGCCATGGGTTAGAGCTTCTTGGGAAGCAATAGGTTGATGTGGTGAATGATTATCAGGCCTTGTTTTGAGCAAAAGGAATTTGTAAACAATTTCCAATTTTCATGATTCTACTGTTCACCTGCTTATTTATGTGCTTATTTGATAGTTTTCTGCTTATTTGATGATATTGATGCTATTTGAAGTTAAATTGATAGGGTTTGCTTGTTTGTTACTAGTTTCACTTAAAAACCTTAAAAAAAGCCAAAGACAGCTTATACTAGGATAGCTTATTATAGTGCTTAATTTCCATGTGAAAATGATTTTTAGTGCTTAACTAACCTAGATAATCAAGTTTGTTCAGAAACTTCAGTTTAAATTAGCTTTCTAGTTTTAAAAAGCATAACAGTCCCAATAAGGATTGTTTGGGTTAAAACCCAAAATGGGTCATTTTGGGTGAGAACTGTTCACTTGCACTTTTCTTATGTTTGATCATGATTAAATTAGCTTGTTTGAGTTGTTAGTAGGAGCCTTTAATCTGTTTTGAGCCCTTTTGAGGTTTTGAGTAGAATAGCTAAATCATAGAACCTGAATTGATCAAATACGCTCTTCATAGTATTAAGCAGTTTAAGACATTATTTTTTTGTGTTACTAAGTCCCTTTTAGTCATTTAAGTCTATCCTAAGTCCCTCGTTAAGTGCATTTAAGCCTAGGGTAGTTTTGCTAAAAACCTGCATAAGCAGTCTGCACAAGTATTCATAAGCAGTCTGCACTGACTTTCATAGGCTTATTCTATTGCTTATTTAATGTTGCTAGTATCTGGTTTTCATGATATAAGTAGTATGCTAGGTATAGTTTATTATTCCTAAGAGTGCCCCCTAGTTTTGAGCTTATTTGAGCTTAAAAATAAGCTCAAAATTGCCCTGTAAGGACTGAGATTGCCCTGTGCAATCAGCAGCCCTCAGTTGGCTTATCTAGGTTTAGTCAGTGCTTATTTGTTTGTGCTTGTTGCTTATTAAGTTTCTGTTTAGCCTGTTTCCATTTACTTAACTCATTTTCAGTTTGCTTTAGCTTATTTCATAGCTTATTCATTTTTTTTTAACCAAATCCTAGCTTATTAACTATAAAAGTCCACTGATCAGGTTTTAAATAGCTTTTTTCTAGCTTATTTTTGAGTTCTAAAAATAGTTCCTTTTACAAAAAGTTCTTATCTTTTGTTGCTTAATCAGTTTTTAAAAGAAAATCCATCAATAAAAATAAAAAGCAAAAAGGGAGCCAAGGGATTCGAGCCCTGGTCTCTTAACTCACACACAACACATCTTACCATTGTGCCCTTGGGACTTCTCTGGTTAAGGCTTGCACACATTAATACTTAACCTCCTTTTCCATTTAAAGTTATCCGAGCTTTTTAGCTTATTCCCAGCTTATCCAAATAAGCTGGGACCTTTGTAGTATTTTTCCTAGGATTGTTTTAGCATTAAGTAATTTCACGAGAATTTTCAGAATAGTTTTAGTATTTTTAATTAATTTTTCTTTCAAATTCAGTTTTTAATTCATAATAAAAAATATAAAAATCAGAAAAATACAAATCTTTTTCCAAAAATTTTCTTTTATAATATAGATCTTAGGAAAAATAGATTTGCACTTGTAAGATTAATTTTTAGAGATTTCACTTTTTAAGCTCGTTTTTATAATTCCCGAATCGCGTTTTTAGTTTAAATTGCTTTAATCTTAATTTTCCTTTGAGAATTTGTTTCTCATTTATTAAATAGATTAAAAAAATACAAAATTTCAAATTCCAATCATCAAGCATTTTAATTCCAAATCTTACACGATATCTTCGATTCCAACCTCGCTGGGACACGACCCGGGTAACACTTGCCCGGTATCACACACATCACAAGCGTGAGTTTTTGCAAGTTAACCTTTTTCCTAAAGGGTTGGTTTGTCTATTCTCACGTTTACTTGGTATTTTTGATATATATACGTACTTTCAAACGGATCAAATTTTGGCGCCGCTGCCGGGGAGGTTGTGTTGCGACAATATCGTTGAAGTTTAAACGATTAGTGACTTGAGATCCTTCGTCAAGAAGTTTTCGCTTTCATAAAAATATAAAAAACAAAAATATTTTTTTTTCTTTTGTATATAATATTATCATATAAAAACAAAAATACAAAAACATTTCTCGTTTTCTTGTGTTAAAATAAAAGATAAAAGCAATCTCAATATAATATTCCTCAACTTGGAATATTATCATAATAAGTTCCCAAACAAAAGATTTAAAACTTGCCTTTGTGTCGCTTGCGAATTCGGCTCACCTTTGATTGATAAACAAACTCTAACGGAGGTTTCAGGAGGTTTTGCATTAAATTGACGAACCGAAAGGAGCGGGTTTTTAAGGAGCATTTATTGTCCACCTTTGCTCCTCCGCCACTCTGTGCGTTTTTCTTTCAGAGAGCTACCGTGCGCTTGTTGATTTAAGGTTTAAGTTCACTTGTGTTTTGCTTCGGTCTTGTTTTAATTGAATTGTTTAGTGCATGCGCACTCGTTCTTCTAGATCAACGAGTCCCTTTCGTGATCTCATCGCAATTCCGAAAAGACGTTCTCGAAAACGTGCTGCCCGAATAGTCGAACCCGAGATTCGTACTATTCCCACTGACAAAATGGCAGACAATCGAACAATGGCCGAAATGCTCCAATCACCCACAGAGGGTTACGGTGATGCCATCATTTTACCGCCAATCAATTCTGATCATTTCGAATTGAAGACGCATTTGATTCAACTCGTGTCTACAAATCAATTCCACGGGTTTGAACGAGAAGATCTGTATGCACACATCCGTTGGTTCAACAAGTTGACCTCGACCATCAATTACAAGGATGTGCCGCAAAAAGTTATCAAATTGATGCTATTTCCGTTTTCACTCGAAGGGGCAGCCCGGATTTGGCTGGAAAAAGAACCCCCTCGATCCATTGAAACTTGGGAAGATCTCTGATGAGTGTGTAAATACTCATCATTTTTGTCCCATCTGAACTGCAAAAACATTTAAAAACACTCAAAAATGCTTCAAAATACAGAAAATATCCTTGAATTGTGTTTTTATCTGTTTCATGTGCAAAAGGATTAAACACATATGAAAAATGAGCAAAGTTTCATAAATGGCAAAAATAGTCCCTGGGCATTCAAAAATGGAAATTCACAAATGGTCCCGGGAAATAGTTTTGATTTTTGGCAGTTATGGTCCTTGGATTTCAGAATAAATCAACAAATGGTCCCTGGAATAATTTCTATTTTTGGCAGTTTTAGTCCTTGGATTTTCAGCATTTACAACTTTGGTCCCTTAAAGTTAAAATCTAAATCCATAGTTAATCCTAAATACTAAACCCTGCCAGCCCAATCCTAATAATTAAACCTAACCCAGCCCACCAACAAAATAACCCAAGCCCAAACCTAAACCCTTGACCCGGCCCACTTCCTCTTAGCTAATAAACGGGGTCAAACAAAACCCAGAGAAGTCAAACTTCTCTTCTTCCTAAGCCACCCCGCCAAACCAGAAACCACCTCACACCTCACCTCTTATCCCTGCAATACCATCACACCTCACCCTTTCTCCTATCTTACTCCACCTAACAAACCAAAAGCAATTAATGCTTCTTCCCCAATTTTCAAGATTATCAGAGATAGTGGATTTTTCCACTATCTCCTTTTTGGCGCCAAAATCCATTTCAACGGCTGAGATCATGAGAATCCAATCCAAAGGTGCAGAGATGATCAGAGGAAGATAAGGAGCATATCCCACTTAGTTTGTAGTATAAATAGTCGACATTGTAGCTTGTAATTTAGTTAGTTAGTTTCCAGTAATCGTTTTTAATTTTTAGTTATCATAGTTTGTAATTTCAAGTTATCAGTTGTTAATTCAAGTTAAATTCAGTCTAAGTGCTCTTGTTTCAAGCATCATTGTACTCAGTTTTCAAGTTTAATAAATTTCAAGTTTCCTGTAATTCATTTTTAAGTTGTTCAGTTGTTAAGAATCACTCAAAAGCCATAAACACCCTCCCTATAAGCTTATGAAAG
This sequence comes from Artemisia tridentata subsp. tridentata, assembly GCA_021014915.2. NCBI lineage: Eukaryota > Viridiplantae > Streptophyta > Magnoliopsida > Asterales > Asteraceae > Artemisia > Artemisia tridentata. The sequence continues at coordinate 270,517,322 of CP139503.1, forward strand.
CTTTTCATAGCTTTGTGTAAGCTTATATTAGAAATAAGCTGTTCAAATTTCAAATGATGAAGAAAGTCAACAAAGTCAACATAAGCTCACAATAAGGTGTTCAGAAGAGATAAGCTACTTTGGAAGGTGGAAAGTGGTTTTCTAGCTTGTATTTGACAAGCTAGGTGTTTCTGATCCTTAGTCATTTGTTCTATAATCCATTCAGTTGTAAGCTTATTTTTCAAGTTTTGTGTATTTACTGTACAATAGCTTAATATTAGTTTATTATTGTTGTTTTGTGTTTATTAATAGTTTGTAGTGTTATTTCATCAATATCATCAGTGTTTAATAACTTTTGTTTCATTTTCTTAAAAAACCTACAAAAAGCCAAAATTAGCTTATATATAGAATAGCTTATTAGACTGCTTGTTTTCATTTCAAGATTACTATTTAGTGCTTGTCACACTCAGTTGTTATTTTAGATTTCAAATCTCAGCTTAATAAAGCCTGTTTCCTTTGAAAATCCAAATCAGCTCAACATAAAGGAGTGTTTGGTTTAAGCTTAATTTTGGGCATATTAGCCTTGTACTGTGCATTTACCATTTCATCAACTTTAATCCTACTTAATTTGTTCAGAATTAGTTGTCTCTAAGTTCTTTAAAGGCAAATTGCTAGATTTAGTGGTTTTGAGCCAACTGTGGTAATCCTAAAGCCTCAACTGTCCAAATAAGCCAATATAAGCCATTATAAGCCACAAGCTCATTTGACCCTTATCTTTGGTATTTCTGAGGTCCTTTGAACCATTTCAGTGTAATTGCAAAAGTTGGTTAAGGGTTCTTGTGGTTTATGCCACTCTGCACAAGTCTGCATATCACAGACCTTAGTGCAGGTCTGCACAACATTTTCTTGTTCCATTTAAAGTGCTTATTAATGTTAATCTTAGCTTAAGTTTTTGGTTTCCAGTAGTTTGCTAGTCTACTTTTGCTTAATTCTCAAATTCAGTCATTAGTTTACCTTATTCAAGCTTTGAATCAAGCTCAAAATTGCCTGATCAAACAAACTCAACACTGAGTCATCAGTGTTGGATTTGGTTAATTGAGCCAATTTTCTAGCTTATTTTTAAGCCACATATAAGCTTCCCTTGGTCTAATTTTTAGTTTTAAGTAATCCTCAGTAGGTGAAGTTTAAGAATCATCAGTTTTTTGTGGAATTTAGTAGCTTTTTAAGTCCTTAAAATTAAGCTTGAAATTTCCTAGAAATCAAAAAAAGTGCCCTGTGTACTCAGCAGACTTTGTGCTTATTCTTTCTTATTTTGTGTGTAGGATATTCACAATCAAAGAACACACGATTTGGGGTAGAAATATGGATCGAATGGTATAAGAACTAGAGAGAGAAAGTGGGAACTTCTAGAGAGAGAAATACTATGTGTGTATTAACTTCAAGTAAATGAGAGTTCCAACCCTTCCCTTGCAAGGGAAGGGGTATTTATACTTAATACATAATATGCAATATACCCCTAGCGGGCTGTGGAAAGAGCTGACAGAGGGTAAAGACCCGACCCACTCCACAATACTAATAATAATAACTAAGCTACTACTAATATTACTAGTTATCCTACGAGCTATGATGTGCTAATAAGTACTCGGGGTGACCGAGTCTTCAACTGAATATTCATATTCCTAACATTGTGCTTGTTTCTGAGTTCTTTTGCTTTGTCAGTAATCATCCTAGCTTATTACAGTTGTTGTTTTGCTTATTTCATCTTTGCTTAGCTTATTTAAAAGCTTATCAGCTTTTTATCAAATCCTTGGGCTTATTCCAATTTTTGCCCACTGATCAGCCATTCATTGGCTTATTCAGGGCTTATCTGTGGGTTTCATAAAAAGTGGTAGTGATAAAATTTGCTTATTAACTTGTGCTTAATATGTTTCATCAATAAAAATCAAAAATAAAATAAAAGCAAAAAGGTCAGAAGAGGGATTCGAACCCTGGTCTCTCAGATAAACACACACTCACTTAACCAGTTGCCCTAGGGACTTTTTCTGGTTAACCTTTGCACACCTTTTTATTTAAACCATTTTTTCTTTTTATAGCTTATTCAACAGTTTGCTTAATAACTGCTTATTTACATAAGTAGTTAACTTGGTTTTAATTTTCATAACTTCTAATTAGCATTAAGTAATTTCCTGGAATTTTTCATAATTTTCCAAGTTCAATTAGTATTTTTAATTTATTTTTCTTTTTAAATCAGTTTTTAATTCATAATAAAAAATATAAAAATCAGAAAAATATAAATCTTTTTTCTAAAATTTTCTTTTGTCATTATTAACTTAGGAAAAATAATTTAGCACTTGTAAGGTTTAATTTTATAGATTTCACTTTTTAATCGCGTTTTTGTAATTCTCGTAACGCGTTTTAAATATAATTTGTTAACCTTAATTTTATTTTGAGAATTTGTTTCTCATTATTTAATTAGAACATCATAAAATTCCTTACCCCATATTATCAGTCACTTTAATCCCGAACCTTTCACGATCGTCCATTCCATCCTCGTTGGGAAACGACCCGGGTAATCACTTACCTGGTATCACACACACAAACGTGAGTTTTTGCAAGTATCCTTTTTCCTAAAGGGGTGATTTGTTTTTATTCACGTGTATCCGTCTGCATATTATTTACATACACTATTTAGCACGGATCAAATTTTGGCGCCGCTGCCGGGGAGGTTGTGTTGCGACAATATTGTTTAAGTTTTAAACGATTAGTGATTTGAGATCCTTCCTTGTGAAGTTCCTATTTCCCATAAACCATATAAAATACAAAAATATTTTTCTTTTCTTTTATATATATAATATCATATAAAAAATAAAAAACCCAAAAACATTTTCCTTTTTATTGTAAAATAAAAGATAAAAGCAAAATCAATATAATATTCCTCAACTTGGGTATGATCATAATAAGTTCCCAAACCAAAGATTAAAACTTGCCTTTGTGTCGCTTGCGAATTCGGCTCACCTTTGATTGATAAACAAACTATAACGGAGGTTTAAGGAGGGTTTGACATTATATTGTCGAACCGAAAGAAGCGGGTTTTTAAGGAGCATTTATTGCCCACCTTTGCATCTCCGCCACTCTGTGCGTTTTTCAGTCAGAGAGCTACCGTACGCTTGTTGATTTAAGGTTTTAAGTTCCTTGTGTTTTGCTTCGATCTTGATTTAATTGAAATATTTAGTGCATGCGCACTCGTTCTTCTAGGTCATCAAGCCCTTTTCGTGAGCTTGTAAACATACCTCGAAGACGTCGTAGACGTTCTGCCCCATCAGTCGTATCTGAGGGACGTATTGACCCCAAAAACCCTGTCATCATGGCAGATTTGCCGATGAATGAGCTTCTCCAAGCACCCATCGAGGGTTATGGAGATGCCATTGTTGTTCCAGCCATCGTGGCTGATAGTTTTGAGCTCAAAACCGGGTTACTAAATCTTGTAACCTCAAGTCAATTCTATGGTTTTGAGAGGGATGATCCTCATGCTTACATTCGATGGTTTAACAAGATTACATCTACCATCAAATACAAGAATCTCCCTTCTGAAGCAATCAAGCTTCTTCTATTCCCATTTTCTCTCGAGGGACAAGCCCGGATATGGCTTGAAAAACAACCCTCTCGTTCAATTGAGACATGGGAGGATTTAGTTACAAAGTTTGTAAACGAATTATTTCCCCCGTCTAGAACGACAAGTCTTAAAAATGAAATAATCAAATTCACACAAAGATTTGATGAATCGTTTAGTGACGCGTGGGATCGTTTCAAAGAATTGCTTCGTAAATGTCCTCATCATGGTTTCACCGAGTTGATGCAAATCGACACTTTCTATAATGGTGTTAGCCAATCTGACCAAGATTCTCTCAATGCCTCCGCTGGAGGTAACTTTTTGAGCAAAACCACCAAAGAAGCTTTAGCAATTATTGAAAATAAGTCTAAGGTCCGTACTGCACGAACAAAGCCATATCATTCTCAGGCTAGTGCTGGTCCTTCTACTTCATCTCCCGTGAGTACTTCTAGCACCGATGCTAAGATTGACAAGCTCACGGACGCTATCCAAGCTTTGGTTCTCTCAAGCCAAAAGAAAGTCACTTTCACACAAAATCCTTCACTTGCTGAAGTGAAGAAAGTGGAAGTCTGTGTTACTTGTGGTGGCCCTCATGCATACTACAACTGTACTGCCACCAATGGTAGTCCTTTTGAAGCTAATGCTATAGCCGGTACTTCAAATCAGGGAGGTAATCAATACCATCCTCAAATAGAACCAAGTTACCGAGCTAACAGCTACCAAGGACCACCCGGTTTCAATCAGAACCAGAATTTGCAAAACCGAAACCAAAACCAACCTCGAATGAACCAAGGTTATCAAAACCAAGGGAATTTCAATTCTGGACAAAATCAAGGTTTCCAACACCAAGGAAACTTTAACCGAAACAATTTCAACCAGGGAAATGGTAATCCAAATCAAGGGAATTTTCAACATCAAGGTTATAATCAAAATAACCGAATCCAAAATTTCCCTAACCAACCTCAAGCCGTTCTCCCAGCCCCACAACCATCATCTGATGAGTTATTGAGGCAATTCATGAAAGCTCAAGAGGACACAAACAGGTTGTTGGTCAGCCAGATCTCTGAGATTAAAAAGTCTTTAAATGATCAACCTTCGGGCTCAGGAAAACTTCCGAGCAACACGATCGCTAACCCGAAGGGCGATGTTAAGGCGATCACAACCCGAAGTGGTGCTTCATATGATGGACCCACTATTCCTACTACCACTTCTTCTTCTTCTCCTCCCAAGGTAGTGGATAGTGAACCTGAGGTGACTAAGGACAAGGTACTTCCTACTAATAACGGAGGTACCGACAACGTCCAACCTCAAGTTGTCCCGAAAACCAAACCCAAACCAGGAGTTGTCTTTGAATCTCCTGAAACCCCGGTTGAAAACCCTAAATCCAAACCTTCTATTCCCTACCCATCACGTTTAAATGAGCAAAAGCTCCGCGAAAAGGCTAGTCAAGAAATGGATAAATTCTTTCAAATCTTTCAAGAATTACATTTTGACATAAGCTTTGCGGATGCTATCATTCTGATGCCCAAGTTTGCATCCACAATCAAACACTTGTTAAGCAACAAGGAAAAACTGTTTGAAATGGCAAAAACTTCATTAAATGAGAACTGCTCAGCAGTTATCTTGAAAAAGCTTCCCGAGAAGCTTGGAGATCCTAGAAAGTTTCTAATACCTTGTGTATTTCCGGGAATGGTTGAATGCTATGCCTTGGCCGATCTTGGTGCAAGCATCAACCTGATGCCTCATTCAGTGTGGAAGAAACTTTCTCTTCCGGATCTTACTCCTACATGCATGACTCTTGAGCTTGCAGATCGTTCAATATCTCATCCACGTGGCATTGCTGAGGACGTATTTGTGAAAGTAGGAAAGTTCCATTTTCCAGCTGACTTTGTGGTTGTTGATTTTGATGCTGATCCTAGGGTACCTCTCATTCTTGGAAGAGGATTCCTAAGAACGAGCCATGCTCTCATTAATGTATTTGAGCATGAAATCACATTATGTGTGGGTGATGAAGCTGTTACCTTTAACCTCGATCAAACTTCGAGGTACTCCTCAAATTATGATTCTGAATCGGTTAACCGAATCGATGTCATTGATGTTGCTTCAGAGGAGTACTCTCAAGAGTTTCTAGGTTATTCTCATAATTCTGTGAGTGGGGATCCCACCACATCTTCTCTGCCTATCATTTCCGACTTTTCCCCTTCTCTCACTCCGTTTGAGGGAAGTGATTTCATTTTGGAAGAGATCGATGCTTTTCTCAAGTGTGATTCATTTCTAGAAGGAATTGATAACGCTGAGATTGATCTGGAGGGAGATATTCTTCTTCTTGAGAAATTATTAAATCAGGATAATTCTCCTCCACTCCCTCCCATTGAACTTCATAATGAGGAAATCAAATCAGTTGAGAAAACCGATGAATTTCCTGAAGTCGAACTCAAAGACTTACCACCTCATCTTGAGTACGCATTTTTGGAGGGTGATGATAAATTACCCGTCATTATTGCTAAAGATTTAAGTGATGAGGAAAAGACTGCTCTAATAAAGGTCTTGAAGTCACACAAGCAAGCCATTGCTTGGAAACTCTCCGACATAAAGGGTATCAACCCTGAATTTTGTACTCACAAGATTTTAATGGAGGATGACTTTAAACCAGCAGTCCAACATCAAAGAAGGGTGAATCGTAAAATCCACGATGTTATCAAACAAGAGGTTCTCAAACTTCTTGAGGCAGGATTGATTTATCCCATCTCTGATAGTCTTTGGGTTAGTCCCATTCACTGTGTTCCAAAAAAGGGTGGCATAACTGTTGTCACAAATGATGAGAATGAGTTGATCCCAACTCGATTGGTTACGGGGTGGCGTGTTTGCATTGACTATCGTAAGTTAAATGATGCCACCCGAAAAGACCACTTTCCTCTACCCTTTATGGACCAAATTCTTGAGAGATTAGCAGGGAACGAGTACTATTGTTTCCTTGATGGTTTCTCGGGTTACTTTCAAATTCCCATTGATCCACAAGATCAAGAAAAGACCACCTTCACATGCCCCTATGGAACCTTTGCTTATAAACGTATGCCTTTTGGCTTATGCAATGCTCCAGGCACATTCCAAAGGTGCATGATGTCCATATTCTCCGACATGATCGGGAAAACTATGGAAGTCTTCATGGATGACTTCTCGGTCATTGGGGATTCATTCAAAACATGTCTCTCCCATTTAGAAAACATGCTGAAACGGTGTGAAGACACCAATCTTTGTCTAAATTGGGAGAAGAGTCATTTTATGGTCAAAGAGGGCATTGTCCTCGGCCATAAGATATCAAAGAACGGGATTGAGGTTGACAGAGCTAAAGTTGATGTCATTGGTAAATTACCTCATCCCACTACCGTCAAAGGTATTAGGAGTTTTTTGGGTCATGCCGGTTTCTATCGTAGATTCATACAAGATTTTTCTAAAATCGCCCGGCCTATGACTCATCTTCTTGAAAAGGATGCTCCTTTTATCTTCTCACCCGAGTGCATCAAAGCTTTTGAAACATTAAAGAAAAAGCTTACTGAAGCACCCATTCTAGTTGCCCCCGACTGGGATTTTCCCTTTGAGCTCATGTGCGATGCAACATTTTCAGCCTATCCACTACGCAAGTAAAACCATGACTGAAGCTCAAACTCATTACACCACTACAGAAAAAGAATTGTTGGCTGTGGTGTATGCCTTTGAGAAGTTTCGGCCATATTTAATCTTGACAAAATGTGTAGTGTATACGGATCACTCGGCTCTCAAATATCTCTTTGCAAAACAAGATGCAAAGCCGAGATTGCTCCGTTGGGTTCTCCTCCTGCAAGAATTTGATATCATTATACGTGATAAAAAAGGAGCTGAGAACCTAGCTGCTGATCATCTATCCCGATTAGAGAACCCACACCAAGATGTTTTCGAGAAAAAGGAAATAAATGAAACATTTCCTCTCGAGACACTCAATGCGGTTGCTTTTCGTGGAGATTCTACTACCCCATGGTTTGCTGACTTCGCAAATTACCATGCGGGGTTTAGGGTTTAGGGTTTAGGGTAACTTCATAGTCAAAGGGATGTCGACCCAACAAAAGAACAAATTCTTCAAAGATGTGAAGCATTACTTTTGGGACGACCCCTACTTGTTTAAAGTATGTGCGGATCAAGTCATCCGGCGGTGTGTTCACGGCCAAGAAGCCGTTGATATTCTTAAGGCTTGCCACAATGGACCCACAGGGGGACATCATGGTGCCAATTACACCGCCAAGAAGGTGTTTGATTCCGGTTTCTATTGGCCCACTATCTACCGTGATGCCCATGACTTAGTCAAATCTTGTGACTCTTGTCAACGTCACGGGAAGATCTCTCAAAAATATGAAATGCCACAAAACGTCGTTCAAGTTTGTAAAATCTTTGACGTTTGGGGCATTGACTTTATGGGCCCGTTCCCGTCTTCACGAGGGAACAAGTATATACTCGTGGCTGTCGATTATTTGTCTAAATGGGTTGAAGCGAAAGCTCTCCCCACCAACGACGCCCGAGTAGTGTGTAAAATTTTGAAATAACTCTTTTCTCGGTTTGGAACTCCCCGTGCTATCATTAGTGATCGCGGTACGCACTTTTGCAATGAACAATTTGCAAAAGTCATGCTTAAATACGGTATTACTCACCGTCTTTCTACCGCGTATCACCCACAAACAAGTGGACAAGTGGAAGTTTCAAATCGGGGTATTAAAAGAATCTTGGAACGGACTGTAGGAGAAAATCATGCATCCTGGTCGGATAAATTGGATGATGCACTATGGGCCTTCCGTACAGCTTACAAAACACCCATCGGGTGTACGCCTTACAAGCTTGTGTACAGAAAGGCATGTCATCTTCCGATCGAATTTGAGCACAAAGCCTACTAGGCCTTGAAACATGCTAACTTTGACATCCAAACTGCGGGTGATCACCGTAAAGTTCAAATGAATGAATTAAATGAACTGCGTGATCAGGCCTACGAGAACTCTTTGATCTACAAAGAAAAGACAAAGAAGATTCATGACTCAAAAATAAAGAACCGCGTTTTTAACGTTGGTGATCGAGTCCTTCTTTTCAATTCAAGATTAAAGATCTTCTCAGGCAAACTCAAATCCCGTTGGTCTGGTCAATTCACTATTACAAAGGTTTATCCATATGGTACCGTTGAGTTATCTCAAAATGACGGTCCAAATTTTAAAGTGAATGGTCATCAGTTAAAACACTACTTTGGAGAGGACATACCACCCATGGTTGTCCCGGATCTTCAAACTTTCCCCATGAACCAATGAATGCGGGGTCGAGTCAAGCTAAGTGACTCGGTGAACAAAAATATTAGCACACCATATGGGTTTTCACCCATATTTCTGTCTTCTCTCTCTTTTCTAACACCTAAGTGTGGGGGAGTTGCCCCTGCTGTTGTATATATGTCATAAAATAATAATAATAATAATAATAATAATAATAATAATAATAATAATAATAATAATAATAATAATAATAATAATAATAATAATAATAATAATTGTTGTGTTTCCACTCTTGGCTAGTAGTATTACCTTTTTACGTTCTAAGTGTCGGCATAATAGCCGGTTATTTGAATATTGAGGGCAATATTCAATTCTAAGTGTGGGGGGGTATTCTGGAGAATTTGATCAAATTTGTACCTTCTAGTGCCCTAGTCCCCCATTTTGGCCAAAATTTTAAAAAAATTTCATTTGGTGGAAGTGCTTTGCACTAACACAACAAATGGTTATCAGTCCACCATGTCTAACCCACATAAGGACTGGCTAATCCGAGAGCAAACGGCTCTAGGTAAAGATATCTCAAATCCGTTTATGGCTGACAATTTGCCAAAAATTGTATGGTATTCAACTCGCCATATCTTTGATAGTGAAAAGTTGGCTAGCCCACAAGGTTATGGCTTGTGGTTAAGGCAGTAGAAAGCCATAAATGGTAATCAGCTCACCAAGATGATAACTGTATTCTATCAAAGAGTTGGCTAGTCCAAAAGCAAACGGCTTTTGGTAAAGACAAATCAAATCCGTTGACAGCTGATAGTTTGCTTAAAATCATTTGGTTATCAATGTACCATAGTATCATACTAAAACATTGGCTACTCCGGAAGTAATGGCTATCGGGTAAAGAGACATAAAACCCATTAAATTTTCAAAAAGGATTGCCAGGGACTAGCAATAGTTTAGTGTAGGGGATTGATAAGTGTGTAAATACTCATCATTTTTGTCCCATCTGAACTGCAAAAACATTTAAAAACACTCAGAAATGCTTCAAAATACAAAAAATATCCTTGAATTGTGTTTTTATCTCGTTCATGTGCAAAAGGATTAAAAACAGATGAAAAATGAGCAAAGTTTCATAAATGGCAAAAATAGTCCCTGGGCATTCAAAAATGGAAATTCACAAATGGTCCCTGGAAATAGTTTTGATTTTTGGCAGTTATGGTCCTTCGATTTCAGAATAAATCAACAAATGGTCCCTGGAATAATTTCTATTTTTGGCAGTTTTAGTCCTTGGATTTTCAGCGTTTACAACTTTGGTCCCTTAAAGTTAAAATCTAAATCCAAAGTTAATCCTAAATACTAAACCCTGCCAGCCCAATCCTAATAATTAAACCTAACGCAGCCCACCAACAAAATAACCCAAGCCCAAACCTAAACCCTTGACCCGGCCCACTTCCTCTTAGCTAATAAACGGGGTCAAACAAAACCCAGAGAAGTCAAACTTCTCTTCTTCCTAAACCACCCCGCCAAACCAGAAACCACCTCACACCTCACCTCTTATCCCTGCAATACCACCACACCTCACCCTTTCTCCTATCCCACTCCACCTAACAAACCAAAAGCAATTAATGCTTCTTCCCTAATTTTCAAGATTATCAGAGATAGTGGATTTTTCCACTATCTCCTTTTTGGCGCCAAAATCCATTTCAATGGCTGAGATCATGAGAATCCAATCCAAAGGTGCAGAGATGATCAGAGGAAGATAAGGAGCATATCCCACTTAGTTTGTAGTATAAATAGTCGACAATGTAGCTTGTAATTTAGTTAGTTAGTTTCCAGTAATCATTTTTAATTTTTAGTTATCATAGTTTGTAATTTCAAGTTATCAGTTGTTAATTCAAGTTAAATTCAGTCTAAGTGTTCTTGTTTCAAGCATCATTGTACTCAGTTTTCAAGTTTAATAAATTTCAAGTTTCCTGTAATTCATTTTTAAGTTGTTCAGTTGTTAAGAATCACTCAAAAGCCATAAACACCCTCCCTATAAGCTTATGAAAGCTTTTCATAGCTTTGTGTAAGCTTATATTAGAAATAAGCTGTTCAAATTTCAAATGATGAAGAAAGTCAACAAAGTCAACATAAGCTCACAATAAGCTGTTCAGAAGAGATAAGCTACTTTGGAAGGTGGAAAGTGGTTTTCTAGCTTGTATTTGACAAGCTAGGTGTTTCTGATCCTTAGTCCTTTGTTCTATAATCCATTCAGTTGTAAGCTTATTTTTCAAGTTTTGTGTATTTACTGTACAATAGCTTAATATTAGTTTATTATTGTTGTTCTATGTTTATTAATAGTTTGTAGTGTTATTTCATCAATATCATCTGTGTTTAATAACTTTTATTTCATTTTCTTAAAAAACCTACAAAAAGCCAAAATTAGCTTATATATAGAATAGCTTATTAGACTGCTTATTTTCATTTCAAGATTACTATTTAGTGCTTGTCACACTCAGTTGTTATTTTAGATTTCAAATCTCAGCTTAATAAAGCCTGTGTCCTTTGAAAATCCAAATCAGCTCAACATAAAGGAGTGTTTGGTTTAAGCTTAATTTTGGGCATATTAGCCTTGTACTGTGCATTTACCATTTCATCAACTTTAATCCTACTTAACTTGTTTAGAATTAGTTGTCTCTAAGTTGTTTAAAGCCAAATTGCTAGATTTAGTAGTTTTGAGCCAACTGTGGTAATCCTAAAGCCTCAACTGTCCAAATAAGCCACAAGCTCATTTGACCCTTATCTTTGGTATTTCTGAGGTCCTTTGAACCATTTCAGTGTAATTGAAAAAGTTGGTTAAGGGTTCTTGTGGTTTATGCCACACTGCACAAGTCTGCATATCACAGACCTTAGTGCATGTCTGCACAACATTTTCTTGTTCCATTTAAAGTGCTTATTAATGTTAATCTTAGCTTAAGTTTTTGGTTTCTAGTAGTTTGCTAGTCTACTTTTGCTTAATTCTCAAATTCAGTCATTAGTTTACCTTATTCAAGCTTTGAATCAAGTTCAAAATTGCCTGATCAAACAAACTCAACACTGAGTCATCAGTGTTGGATTTGGTTAATTGAGCCAATTTTCTAGCTTATTTTTAAGCCACAGATAAGCTTCCCTTGGTCTGATTTTTGGTTTTAAGTAATCCTCAGTAGGTGAAGTTTAAGAATCATTAGTTTTTGTGGAATTTAGTAGCTTTTTAAGTCCTTAAAATTAAGCTTGAAATTTCCTAGAAATCAAAAAAAGTGCCCTGTGCGCTCAGTAGACTTTGTGCTTATTCTTGCTTATTTTGTGCTTGTTTCTGAGTTCTTTTGCTTTGTCAGTAATCATCCTAGCTTATTACAGTTGTTGTTTTGCTTATTTCATCTTTGCTTAGCTTATTTAAAAGCTTATCAGCTTTTTATCAAATCCTTGGGCTTATTCCAATTTTTGCCCACTGATTAGCCATTCATTGGCTTATTCAGGGCTTATCTGTGGGTTTCATAAAAAGTGGTAGTTATAAAATTTTCTTATTAACTTGTGCTTAATCTGTTTCATCAATAAAAATCAAAAATAAAATAAAAGCAAAAAGGTCAGAAAAGGGATTCGAAACCTGGTCTCTCAGATAAACACACACTCATTTAACCAGTTGCCCTAGGGACTGTTCCTAGTTAACTTTTGCACACCTTTTTATTTAAACCATTTTTTCTTTTTATAGCTTATTCAACAGTTTGCTTAATAACTGCTTATTTACATAAGTAGTTAACTTGGTTTTAATTTTCATAACTTCTAATTAGCATTAAGTAATTTCCTGGAATTTTTCATAATTTTCCAAGTTCAATTAGTATTTTTAATTTATTTTTCTTTTTAAATCAGTTTTTAATTCATAATAAAAAATATAAAAATCAGAAAAATATAAATCTTTTTTCTAAAATTTTCTTTTGTCATTATTAACGTAGGAAAAATAATTTAGCACTAGTAAGGTTTAATTTTATAGATTTCACTTTTTAATCGCGTTTTTGTAATTCCCGTAACGCGTTTTAAATATAATTTGTTAACCTTAATTTTATTTTGAGAATTTGTTTCTCATTATTTAATTAGAACATCATAAAATTCCTTACCCCATATCATCAGTCACTTTAATCCCGAACCTTTCACGATCGTCCATTCCATCCTCGTTGGGAAACGACCCGGGTAATCGCTTACCTGGTCACGCACACAAACGTGAGTTTTTGCAAGTATCCTTTTTCCTAAAGGGGTGATTTGTTTTTATTCACGTGTATTCGTCTGCATATTATTTACATACACTATTTAGTACGAATCAATCTCGTACAAAAATTTGTCAATTATTTCTTTCCTCCGTCAAAGACGACTCATCTAAAGATTAAAATTTCGGGATTTCGTCAAAGTTTCGATGAAAACTTCGGAGAGGCATGGGAACGATTCAAGGATCTCCTAAGAAAATGCCCGCATCATGATTTCACGGAGTTACATAAAATCAATACGTTTTATAATGGGTTGAATGGAAACGATCAATATTCTCTTAACGCAGCCGCCGGTGGCAATATCTTGAATCGTCGACCTAAAGATGTGCTTGAAATTTGTGAGAATAAGTCAAAAGTTCCTATTTCTCGAAACAAAGTGAATGTTCCTATCACTCCTGCTTCTTCATCCGGTAACTCGTCAGAGTTAGCCGCACCGTTAGCCGCTCTAACGGACGTAATTCGTTGCATGATGAAGGAAGTAAAAGAAATTAAGAGTGAAATTCATAAACCGGAACCAATCAAAGCCGTAAACAAAGTGTGTGAAACTTGTAGTGGCCCGCATGCGTATTACGATTGTCAAGCAACCGATGCTTCTTTTTACCAAGCTCCCGTAGCAGCCGTAAACTACAATCAAAACCGACCGCAAGCTGAAACTCATTACCGAGCACCAAATGCTATGGTACCACCTGGTTTTCCACCCGTGCAAAATCAAAATAATCAAAATCGCTTTGTTCAAAATCAAGGTCAAAATTTCAACACTTCTCAGAATTTCAATCAAAACCGTAACAATTTCAACCAACCTTATCAAGCTCCGAATCAACAAGTTTATCAACAACCTCCTCAAGCTCCTCTAACAAATGATTTCATGAAAATTACTGAGTCCAGCATACATTCGAAGCAAACTCAAATCAATAATATGAAAGTCGAGTTGAGAAAGGAAATTGATACTACGATGTCTCGTCAAACAAATAAGTTGAAGAATATGATGGGCAGTTTCATGAATATGAACATGAACCAAGCTTCTTCATCTTCCGGAGGACTTCCGAGCAATACCATTCCTAATCCTAATGCTGAGTTAAAAGCCGTCACCACTCGAAGTGGTGAGACGCATAATGGACCCTCGACTCCTATGCCCCCTCCATCGAGGGAAGTGAATCGAGATACCGAGGTGACAACGGACAAGGTGCATTTCTCAAGCCCACGAAGTACCGCACACGTCCAACCTCTAGATGTCCAAATTCAAGTTCCGGAACCCGATGTTCCGAAGACCAATCCTAAGCCTTTGATTTCATATCCTTCGAGGCTTAACGATCAGAAGCTTCGAGACAAAACGAGTCAACGAATGGAGAAATTCTTTAAAATCTTCAATGAATTGCACTTTAACATAAGCTTCGCAGATGCTCTCATCCTTATGCCCAAATTTGCATCTACACTCAAAAGTTTACTAAGCAACAAGGATAAGTTGTCTGAGATGGCAAAGACCCCACTTAACGAGCAGTGCTCGGCGGTTCTCCTCAAGAAGCTTCCCGAAAAGCTCGGAGACCCCGGCAAGTTTTTAATCCCATGTGATTTCTTGGGGATGGTTCAGTGCTCAGCCTTGGCCGATCTTGGCGCAAGCATTAACCTTATGCCACTCTCGGTATGGAAGAAATTATTTCTTCCGGAGCTTACATCTACTTGCATGACACTCGAGCTAGCGGACCGTACTATAACTCGTCCACTTGGAATCGCTGAGGATGTCGTTGTGAAGGTAGGAAAGTTCCACTTTCCCACTGATTTCGTTGTGGTAGACTTTGATGCCGATCCTCGAGTTCCACTCATTCTAGGGAGAGCTTTCTTAAGAACGAGTCGTGCTCTCATCGATGTATACACCGAAGAATTAACCATACGGGTTGATAATGAAGAAGTCACGTTTAACATTAATCAGAACTCTAAATCTCTAACCACCAAATGCAACGTTGCTACGGTTGATCAAAAATCTGAGCCCGTAATTGCTTCCAAAAGAAGTGATTCGACACTTTCAAGATTCATGGTTAAGAGTACTTCAAAAAAACTTGCTGAGCTCAAAACGATGAAAATTACCCCTGGTTCAAGCAAATGGTTTGAAAGTTGTGCTGCGGAAGTTAAGAGTATTTTTGATTATGATGAACAAGAATCGGAGATCACAACGGAAGTGGTGAAAATTGCTAGCTCTAAGAGCACACCACTTGTCCCACCTCCGGAATCGGTTTATCGTATTGAGATTGTTGATTCTGTTGATGGAACTAAAAATCCCACTCCTTATTCTGCACCAATCATTTCCGACTCTTCCCATCCTTCTCCTCCGCTTGAGGGAAGTGATATCTCTATGGAAGAGCTCGAGGTTTTCTTATTTGATGCTCCAATTTCGCCGGAAATTGTTGAGCCTGATTGTGATCCGGGGGGAGACGCTCCTTTGTTAGAAAAGATGATATTTGATGAACCGTTATTTTCCCTCCCCCCGAAGGAAGTTATTTTTGAAGATAAGCCGTCAGATCTTCCGGAGCTCGAGCTCGAGGATTTTGTTCCCGAATATGAGAGTTTTATCTTTGATACGGCTGAAGAGAGTAGTGGCAATCCCACTTCTCATTCTGATTTTTCTCTCCCGGCTTATGAAGCCTTTTCTTTTGATATCGATCTTTTGGAAGAGACGAGTAGTGGCAGTACCACTTCTCATGCTTATATCTCTCTTACCGAGTACAACTCATTTCTCTTTGATAAAAATGATCCGGATATCTTCGAAGAATTCTCCGGTGAACTCTCTCATCCGGAATTTGATCATTTTTATTTCAATCTTGAGAAAGATTTTAGTCTGGGGGGAGGTGTACGTAAGCATAAGAATGTGCTTGTTGATAAAATCACCCCAGCCCTCCCTCCCGAGACTTTTGAACAATCTGCTTTTGAGGATGAAGAATCGATCTTAATTGTTGTAAAAATCTTTCTTCCGTTCCTCACATATGGTGTGATTTCTCTTTCCCTTTTCTCCTACGGGAATGAGGACACTATCTTTGACCCCGGTATCATCCCTTATAGTTTCTACTATTAAAATACCGTGGGTATCTCGTCGGTGTGGAACTTTCTTATGTTCAAATGTTTATCCAAACACATTGAATGATAGTCCGATGGAGATTGTTTCTTCCACTTGCTTCCCCATGAACCAATGAATTCGGGGTCGAGTCAAGCAAGTGACTCGGTTAACAAAAACATTAGCATTGCATGGGTAAACGCCCATGTTTCTGTCTTATCTCTTCTTTCTAACAACTAAGTGTGGGGGAATCCCACGGTGCTTGGCTTTTGTGTTGTTGCTCTGATTTTCAGGTTTCCCTTAGATTGTGATGATTGTCGCGCCTGTTTTCAATCCAGCCGCCCAATATCCTATCCTTTTGCTAACGATTATCTAGGGATATCTTTTTAATCCTGTTTGTGAAAAAGAGATATTTCTTTCACACACTTGGCTATTAGTATTACCTTTTTACGTTCTAAGTGTCGGCATAATAGCCGGTACTTTGAATATTGAGGGTAATATTCAATTCTAAGTGTGGGGGAGAATTCTCGCGAATTTTGTCACATGTGTACCTTCTAGTGCCCTAGTACCCCCGTTTTGGCCAAAATTTTAAATTTTTTTCGTTTTTAGATAAGAAATTGCAATAAAAAAAAATGTTTAGTCTTGATTAGGTTAGAACAAAGGGAATCCCGACTCTGCCAGAGTGTTGATCTGGTTGCTTCCTTAATGGTTAGACTAAGATTTTACGATATGTGCAAATGAAAATGCTAAGCGTAGAATAATTGGTTTTCTTTAGAGCTTATACAAGTAATCTATGGCTTTTTCTCCCAGGAGCTCCTAATCTGACTTAATAAGTGCTTATTTTCAAACAGTTGAACACACTAAATCATTTTTTATACGATTTTGAAAAATACTAGTTCAAAGCTTTATTTAAACTTCGGAACAAGCATATGTCATAATAATGCAAAATGAAAGTGAGACGTTGCTTGAAAGTTGCAAAAGTTAAGTAATAAATGTATGTGCTAAAAAAGCTACGGTTCAAGATCGGCCCTTGGATCCTTATTTTCGGAAGGCGTTTAGGTCTTGGCTACCTTCTTACACCGGCCCTTGGACCTCTAATTCAGGAATGTGTGAGGTCTTGGTCTAACACCCTTGGATCCTCATTTCAGGAATGTTTAGAGTCTTGGAACTCTCCGTTGTAACGGCCCTTGGATCCTTTATTCCAGAAGGTGTAAGGTCTTGGTTCCCGTGAAACTCCGTTAGTTTATGTCGCACAAGTAAAAAAAAAAAAAAATGAAAAGAAAATGGAATGATATTGCAAAATGCAATAAGTTTTGAAACTTGCTTGTTGTAAATTTTAAATCTATCTTTCAACTAGTATTAGTCAAAATCTTATAAAAACGTCGATTTTTGTGATCAAAATTTTAAAAATCAAGCACAGTCACCTAACTTGAATAAATGTGGGAGTGAAAAGTTAAGTTTCGGCTTACATAGATTATTAGTATAAGTAGTGTTAGCATTTTACAAAAACATTTGCACATTGAGTTTAAGCTTAGTTGGGAGTATTAAAAAAGAGGATGACGATTTCAATTCCCTGGAGACACCCATTTTGTGTGAATCCCGTTCCATGATACCATTTTTTGGAAATCAAGCATTTTATTTCTGTTTTTAGTTTAAATTTCTTGCATCAAATAAAAAGTCAAAGCGGGGTATGCTTGGTATTCTTTTGATCCTTTCATTACTTTATATGATCGGATTGCTAGGGACTAGCAATAGTTTAGTGTGGGGGATTGATGAGTGTGTAAATACTCATCATTTTACACCCATAAAAGACACAAAAATGACCAAAAACACCCAAATTATATTGCAGATATCCTTGGTTTGTGTTTTTATGTGTTTCAGGTACAAAGGATTGAAAACGGAACGAAAACGAGCATTTTTGGATCGACTTGGCAACAATTGTGCATTTGATCAAGTGAAGACAAAAGTCAAAGTCAAAAGTCAAAGTCAACCTCCAAAAATACCAAAATGACACACATGGTCCTTGGAAATAATTTTAAGATTTTGGCAGCCTTGGTCCTTGGATTTTCAGATTTTACAACAATGGTCCCTCAAAGTTAAATCCAATTCCAAATCTAACCCTTTAATCCAAATAATAAACCCAGCTAACCCATCCAAACCCAAAACCAAATCCGGCCCACCTTTTTATTAATTAACCCAACCCAAGACCCTACAACCCGACCCACTTTCCCTTAGCTAATACCAGTTTGACCTGGTCAAATCCTTCTTCCAAAACCATTGCCGCCAAACCATACCACCATCACCACCCTTATCCCTGACAATCCACCATCCACTCCAAGCTTCTTCTACACTTCACCTAACAATCCAAGAAGCATTTAATGCTTTGTTCCCATCAAGTTATCAGAACCAAGTGGTTTTTCCCACTCATATCTTTTTGGCGCCAAAATTGGTTATAACGGCTGAGATCAATTCAAGCTAATCTAAGGGCTGGAAAATGGTCAGAGAAGAAGATAAGAGATATTCCACCTCAGTATTAGTATAAATAGGACCCTTTTGTAGCCTTTAATGGCAGGTAGTTTTTTTAGCTTAATCGTATTGTAATTTAATTGTTCAAGTATTATCAATTTTAATTTCCAGTTATCATTTCAAGTTACTTTAAGTCTGTTTACTATTAGATTTTTGTACAATTTCCAAGAGTTAATGAAAATTCCAAGTTTTTAAGTTTCTATGGGTACTGTTAATTCGAATTAAGTTAAGTGTTTATTGAAAAATCTTCTTTTCTGTTTCTATAAGCTCACATAAGCTTTTGATAAGCTTATGATAGTTTAAATCAGTTTAAACCTTAAAATTCCAAAATAGTCAAGAAAAGTCAAAATAAGCTAAAAATAAGCAGCTTTGGTCATATAAGCTGGAGCATGGTAAATACTGGAAGGCCATGGGTTAGAGCTTCTTGGGAAGCAATAGGTTGATGTGGTGAATGATTATCAGGCCTTGTTTTGAGCAAAAGGAATTTGTAAGCAATTTCCAATTTTCATGATTCTACTGTTCAACTGCTTATTTATGTGCTTATTTGATAGTTTTCTGCTTATTTGATGATATTGATGCTATTTGAAGTTAAATTGATAGGGTTTGCTTGTTTGTTACTAGTTTCACTTAAAAACCTTAAAAAAAGCCAAAGACATCTTATACTAGGATAGCTTATTAGAGTGCTTAATTTCCACGTGAAAATGATTTTTAGTGCTTAACTAACCTAGATAATCAAGTTTGTTCAGAAACTTCAGTTTAAATTAGCTTTCTAGTTTTAAAAAGCATAACAGTCCCAATAAGGACTGTTTGGTTAAAACCCAAAATGGGTCATTTTGGGTGAGAACTGTTCACTTGCACTTTTCTTAAGTTTGATCATGATTAACTTAGCTTGTTTGAGTTGTTAGTAGGAGCCTTTAAGCTGTTTTGAGCCCTTTTGAGGTTTTGAGTAGAATAGCTCAATCATAGAACCTGAATTGATCAAATAAGCTCTTCATAGTATTAAGCAGTTTAAGACATTATTTTTGGTGTTACTAAGTCCCTTTAAGTCATTTAAGTCTATCCTTAGTCCCTTGTCAAGTGCATTTAAGCCTAGGGTAGTTTTGCTAAAAACCTGCATAAGCAGTCTGCACAAGTATTCATAAGCAGTTTGCACTGACTTTCATAGGCTTATTCTATTGCTTATTTAATTTTGCTAGTATCTGGTTTTCATGATATAAGTAGTATGCTAGGTGTAGTTTATTATTCCTAAGAGTGCCCCCTAGTTTTGAGCTTATTTGAGCTTAAAAATAAGCTCAAAATTGCCCTGTAAGGACTGAGATTGCCCTGTGCAATCAGCAGCCCTCAGTTGGCTTATCTAGGTTTAGTCAGTGCTTATTTGTTTGTGCTTGTTGCTTATTAAGTTTCTGTTTAGCCTGTTTCCATTTACTTAACTGATTTTCAGTTTGCTTTAGCTTATTTCATAGCTTATTCATTTTTTTTGAACCAAATCCTAGCTTATTAACTATAAAAGTCCACTGATCAGGTTTTAAATAGCTTTTTTCTACTTATTTTTGAGTTCTAAAAATAGTTCCTTTTACAAAAAGTTCTTATCTTTTGTTGCTTAATCAGTTTTTAAAAGAAAATCCATCAATAAAAATAAAAAGCAAAAAGAGAGCCAAGGGATTCGAACCCTGGTCTCTTAACTCACACACAACACACCTTACCATTGTGCCCTTGGGACTTCTCTGGTTAAGGCTTGCACACATTAATACTTAACCTCCTTTTCCATTTAAAGCTATCCGAGCTTTTTAGCTTATTCCCAGCTTATCCAAATAAGCTGGGACCTTTGTAGTATTTTTCCTAGGATTGTTTTAGCATTAAGTAATTTCACGAGAATTTTCAGAATAGTTTTAGTATTTTCAATTAATTTTTCTTTCAAATTCAGTTTTTAATTCATAATAAAAAATATAAAAATCAGAAAAATACAAATCTTTTTCCAAAAATTTTCTTTTATAATATAGATCTTAGGAAAAATAGATTTGCACTTGTAAGATTAATTTTTAGAGATTTCACTTTTTAAGCTCGTTTTTATAATTCCCGAATCGCGTTTTTAGTTTAAATTGCTTTAATCTTAATTTTCCTTTGAGAATTTGTTTCTCATTTATTAAATAGATTAAAAAATACAAAATTCCAAATTCCAATCATCAAGCATTTTAATTCCAAACCTTACACGATATCTTCGATTCCAACCTCGCTGGGACACGACCCGGGTAACACTTGCTCGGTATCACACACATCACAAGCGTGAGTTTTTGCAAGTTAACCTTTTTCCTAAAGGGTTGGTTTGTCGATTCTCACGTTTACTTGGTATTTTTGATATATCTATGTACTTTCAAACGGATCAGATGATCACAGAACAAGAAGAATGAAACATGAAGAATACTAAAATGATAAGCAAAATACGCTAAGTAGATTCTGCTGCTAGGCATAAATCATACTGCTGCTAGTGTATTTTATACTACTGCTGGTACAGAGCATTCTGCTGCTAGTGCAAACATTCTGCTCTTAGTGCAAATGATACTGCTGCTAGTACAAATGAAGCTGCTGCTGATCAGTGAGTCATACTGCTGCTGGATAGATAAGGATGAAGAAGATATTATTTGTATATGAGTCACTTATATACTTTAGATAATATCTAGATATTTGATCAGTCAACAAGTTGTAAAACATAGATACATATTGTATCTTATTGACTGACACACGTAAAGCAAGTAGTAGACAAAGACTTATCATATTGTAAAAGATCTCCTTGATGCTATAAAAGGAGATCATACCCTTAGATAAAAAGTATGTTTTATGTAGTGTTCTAGTGTGCTTAGAATTTAAACACCAAAGGGTGTCAATATGTAAAACATCAAAAGAGTGTGTGTGGGAACATCAGACGAGGGGTATGATGTTGTTAGATTTGTTAAGCCTCAAGGTAATCAAGGTTTTCCTTGATCCCTGTTATTGTAGTAGAGTAACCGTGCTATATTTGATCACATAGAATTGGGGATGAGTTTAATAACAAACGGAGAAATTGGCAAAACCTTGTTGTGATAGTATTGTTTCTTTCATTAGAATATTCCGTCAATATTATCATCATACTCGTCAAAGATAAAATCCTAGATCAAAGGCTTAACAGCCTTGAGCCCATAAACGATCAAGAAAACTTATAAGTGGATAGTGTTCATAAGCTCTATTTCTATTAAAGTTTTCAACAAGAAGTCTTCAATCACTGAGGATGTCAAGTACCCTTGAATCTTCATATGTTGGTATGCTATGGTGGATAATGACTTCAAGATCTTCTGACCTTCTTGGTGGATCATGAAGTATGCTATGCTTGTGATGGATGATGTCTCATGATCTTGAGCTTGCTTCACAGGATCATTAACAGTGTATGCTTACAACATAATGAAAGTTAGTAACATTATGATCATTATGAAATGGGTGATTAATGTGTGTTTCTACATGGTTTACTATTGATCTAAATGTATGGAAAGGGTAGAGAAAATGTGTATTCAAAGTGGTGAGACAATGGGTAAACAATGGGCTGCTATTTATAGCCAACAGGAAATTTACCCGGCGGATCCAAAAAAAAGGGATCCGCCGGGATCCGCCCTTTATGTCATTTGGATCCGCCGGGACCTGACAGCTAATATCTTAACAAATCTTTCCATATCTTACCATATCTTCCAAAGTCAACTATGTTGCTTCAAGATCATTACAAAATATCTTTCTAAATCTACAAGATTTGTCAATGATGTATGCCATGATGTCATGTATATATATTTCCATTTTAAGATTTAAAATGTAAATAATATAAATGTGTATATGTTTGTAACATGTATCCTAGTGATCATGTAGCATGTATATATGTATATCCTAGGAATATGCTAGCTTACATGATGTAAAGTGTACTTATCCTATTAATCTTAGGAAACATGGTTAGTCTTTTAAAATACTTAATGACCTAGTCGTATTTTAAACATTCTAAATTGTTTGTTAAGGGTTTGATCATAATGCCACATAACAAACATGTACGAACCTGTGTTGTATCATACGAAGACTTGAAAAGTCGAGAGGTGTTGAATGTATGTTGAGACAAAATAAGATTACAAGTAACTTGTACATTTTACGTTATGTATCAAGTTACATGTTTGTCATCAATCAAAACAAACGAGATTGCTTGTACTAACAATCTCCCCAACGAGACTGCTTGCACTAACAATCTCCCCCTTTTTGATGATGACAAAATATGTAAACGTGATAGAAAGTAAAATGCAAAAAGTTACTTGTGTCCGTACTTACTTACTTCTTGTGTCCGTTTCTCCATTTACACCTTTCTCTCCGTTTACACCTTTCTCCCCTTTCTCCACCTTTTTCTACTTACTTTCTCCGTTTACACCTTTCTCCCCCTTTTGTCGAAACAAAAAGGGTGTGTCCTTGGAGTTAACTTTATTTCTCCCCAAAATGGCGAGCTTGCATCATCTCTAGTGAAGTTAAATAGACTACTCCAATCTCCTTTGGTTGTTGCGTCTCCTAGGTTGTAAGCGGATCCATGGATCAAATTAAGACTCTTATCCTACATCAAGGTTAGTGGTGTGCAACATAAAAAGAATATATATGAAAAATGCATGATGAATGAAATGCAAATAGCCAACGATACATGTGGGTAAGCTATGTTGGACTATGTTGACCTATCTCCTCCTTTTTGTCGAAACACAAAAGTGTGTCGAAGAATGAGAATTCTTAAGAATACGAGCATGCTCCCCCTTGACTGTAGCTCCCCCTTAATCAATACTCCCCGTTGCTAGGGTACCAACGTATATGATGTAAGGATTATGAATGCTACAAAACAAGGATTAGTACATGATATGCTCCCCCTTGATCAATACTCCCCGTTGCTAGGGTACCAACGTATATGATCCAAGGATGAAGAATCCTACAAAATAAAGGTTAGTATAAAACAATATTTGTCCTTGGACAAGTATGTGATATACACCAATGTGTGTATATGATGCATTCTAAAAATGTTTGAAGAAAGCTCCCCCTTGCTTTAGGACGTCAAGATAAACCTACAATAAAGACGAAAAATAATCGATGCAAACTTCATCCTTAGATGAGTATGCTATATACGATCGAGCGTATATGTTGATGAACCTACAATGAAATGGTTAGTGCAATATATTTTATCTCAAAGAAAAATATGATGCAACATATCAATAATCTAATCACAAGCAACTTAAGTCAGAGAACTATGATTATTTGGCAAACCATGTCATACCAATTGTGATACCGATTGTGATTATCTAGTAAACTATGTTATAAAGTGTGCAATCTTCTAATAAGAATTACAATCACAAGAATATAATATGATAAAATCCTACAAAGCAGTGCATGTGAGGAGGATATGAGTGATCCTAGTGTTGGTGTTAGTTTACTAGGAATAACTTGTGAGGAGGATATGAGTGATCCTAGCCGCTAACACCAAAGGTGTTTTGCTTGGCTCGGTTTAGTCTCACTCAAAAGGGTGCGTTTGTGTATGCTTTATGATAATGGGCCAAAGCCCAAGAATCACTAAGGGAATGTTTGTTTGGTTAAAGGGCTCACAAGCCCACAATGATTTAAAAGGGTACGTTTGTTAGAGTACTTAAAGTGTGTTTGGTTATAAAGTGTTGTGTCAGGATATAATTGACTAACGAGATAAATTGTTTTTAACATTGGTGCTCTTGGTACGTTTCGGGTATTTGGAATTGTAATATGGATTTGGACAATATAAATATTTAACGGACGATTGAATATTGGACTTGTAATAACTTATCGGACTTGACACTGGACATTGGACATTGGACAATTATGGACTTATTGGACTTGAAACGAATACAATATATTAGACTCAAGATGAATTTAATATATTTGATTCGCAACAAATATACAATAAGGCAATAATGTCTAATATTCAATGAACACCTTTTATTAATTTTCTATTAAATTGTTTTGAGGAAATTGACTTTTATTATAAACGCAAATTGGCTTTTCTAAACTATTTGAGATTATGGGAAAACATACCGAAACTATCAATTGATCCATTTGTATCAGTACAACTATTTATCGTTAACTTCTAGATTTGTCTTTTTGGTTTGAGTTCTCGTCAGTATTCTCTCGACTATGTCGATGTCTTTTTCTCTTTGGCGTGAGTTGTATGTCGAGTCTATGTTTTCTTACCACCACACGAAACGTTGATACTAAGCTTTTGATAAGTATTGAAATCGAGTAATCCACGAAAACTATGACACATTATATTTTATAGACTTTATTATTGTGCGAGACGTATTTTGAGATAACCGTATACGTATTAGGTTGTGCCGATCCTAGACCGTTGTGTACCGTTGTGCCTGTGTATCTTGGAACCATCGTGCCGTATGTCTTGAGACTGTTGTGTTATGCTTCTCGATGCCAGTCGTGTCAGTTGTGATCTTTGCATTGTTGTAGCTAAGGTGAGTTCATGGCCCCTACTTTTACTGGTTTTTAAACTGCTTTGGGGGAGCATACGTGCTCGTTTTTAACTAAACTCAATGACTATTTATTTGGAATATGCGAACTGTTTACTCAATATTTGACTGTTTGGCTGAAATATCTGATTTGGTTATTTGAAAGCATTATATGATTGACTGATATGCATGTGAGAAAACATTCAAAACTGTCTTGAATGGACCTAACTGTTGTTTTTGATTTGCTATAATTTATTGACTGGCTCAGGTTAGATATGCCACAGATGTTTGTCTTAGACCAGGGTAGCAAATAATCTAGTCCTAATTTGCTATAACATAGTGCCTGGCTAAGGTTGGATATATATAGGGCCCTACTCCTACTGTGACTATCAATATGAAAGAGGGCTTTTGTGACCTATCATATTGATACTTGATGATTGTGATTGTTGATGTTTGTGGAATTGTGATTTATATCTATCTTAGTCCAGTGTAGCAAATCACTTATCTTGGTCCACTGTTATACTTTTTCTTAAACCTATGAACTCACCCGCGTAAGCTGACCCTTTTAGTATGTATTTTCAGGTTTAAGGTGATAGCTTATTTTTGGAGGCGCTTGGCAAGGGTCACGGTAATAAACGACTCTGATATATTTATTTGGGACCGCCTTACTTATTTTATGGGCCTACCTCCGCACTACTTTGGAATAATGTAAAATTTACACTTTTTGTTAATGTATTTTATACTAAATGATTGAGGTAAAAACCGTTCTTTGTACTTGTATTGTGATACCAATTAAGTAGCACCCCAGTGACATGTATGCTTCCGCTGGACCCGATTTTGGGGGTGTTACAGATTGGTATCAGAGCCTAGGTTATAGAGAACTGGTTATATTTTTAAAACCTAGACTATAACCACTTTTGCGAAAATTTAACCCTATGACCGTCACGTGCATGCCTGCCAAGCTGATGCCTCGCGTATGATTTTGTTTGAGGATATAATTGATGAGACGAGTAATGACACATTAGTTGAGATGTTCATGATATATTGGACGAGTTGTTTGATGAGATGCTTGATTGTATATTTGTTGAGATGTGTGCATGACTATTGGATATTTTATATCCGCCTACTCTAGCTATTCACGATAAGCATTTCCATATGCTTATGCACGCACCGTACCTGTCGCAAAGTTACGCTATTCCCTTGCGTAATCTCATTATTGAATGTCGAGTTTGTACACTTGTTGTGGTTTTGGGAATGATTTTGGATGTAAAGGACATACTACTAGTATAACTAGGCTGAGTATTTTAAAATTCATTGAACCTCGGGTGAATATAGACTGATCACCTATATTTAACCAGGGACAGTAGGACATAGCCTGTGTAATACCTGAAATTCAGATAACGTGTCAAATGACCTAAATGCCCTCACAACTTCTAAAATTTGATTAAAAGCTATAATAAGCTAAATAAATCCGAACCATGTCAAATAAATTACATATAAAATAAAATAAAATAAAGACAAGTTATTTTATAATTTAGCATGTCCAAAATAGTTATCTTGTATCATACAAATGTTTAAAAAAACCGAATATACATTTATTATTATTTATTTCGGTATATTAAATTAAATTAAAAGAGTAGATAAGCTCAAGTAAATATGGAGATGATCAACTAAAATCAAAATCTGATTTTGTTAGCAAAATAAGGCCGAGTATTATGCATACCCTCCCCCAAAGACTCGGTATCTTCATTCTATATATTTTATACACCTATATTCTTCCTAATTAACCAAACCGAGAAACACAAAACCACCAAACAAATTCGTTTTTCATTCCTGCGATTTTCTGGAGAGCCAAGTGTATTTTTCTGAGTTCAATCTATTGCTAGGAAGCCAAGAAAAATAGTCATTCGAATTATAAAGGCCTAAATTCATTGGTGTCGAATTTTTGTTCAAAAGTGAGGTAAATTCCATTTTAATTCATACGACCCTTGTATAATTCATTTTCCATTTTTCCTGAGTTCCTCATATCACATATGATCTGTGAAAAATGATTACAAGGTGTGTTGGTCGCGTTTGTGCTCGTGGGAATTTTGGTGTCGTTTTATTCAATCCGAGAGGTGTAATTTCGTCCAGCCCATTCTACGCGTCCCCTATTGGGTTTGGTATTTTTCTCACATCTCTTACCTCATATAAGTCTCAAATAAAATGATAAACATGAACCATGCATGCTCTATGAATTATTTGCGAATTAAACCTTAAAAACGTGTTAAAACTCTAAATAATTATGTATGAATTTTCTGGGTGTGAGGCTTAATTTTTATGAGCTCTATATAATCCATATAATCTGGGAAAAATAGTGGTTCGAGTTTTAGAGGCCTATATAATTCGTAGTGGATTTAATTTTAAAACCGGATTTATAAAAATTAAGGAAAAGAAATAAAATAAAATGGAAAACCCTATTGTATCGATTAGGGTTAGGGTTTATTTTGAAGATTCTGGTCATAAATTCTTGTTTAAGGTTGTTAGTAATCATGGTGTAATGATTGGAATTTTATATTAGGGTTTTGGTGGTTTTTGTTAATTACCGATTTTAGAAATAAAAAGTATAAGGGCTGTTTTGTAATTTTCTGAAACTCGTGGGTATTTTTTAATGTGTTTTAATCAGGGACTAATCATGTAAAAATATAAAATAAGGGCCATGTGTGTTAGATTTGTAATTAAAAGGTTTAAAAAGGTAATTATATAAAATTGGTAATTCGAATTGAAATAATTAAACTAGAGGGACTAAAAGTGTAAATTCTGGAAGATTGAAGTCATTTTGGGTAAATAATGATATTAAGAGTGTTTTGGGTAAGTTTGAGTATTTGTGGGCTTAATGTGTAATTATTATGGAATTATGATTTAATTTATAAGTTTTGTAAACTTAAGGGACTAGTTGTGTAAATTCTGAAATCTGAGGGGCTGAATAGTACTATATGAATATTCTGATGTGACATTCTGAATTTTGGTAAAATAACATGCTTGGTTGGTAAATATGGATATTAAAGGGATTAAATCATGAATTATGTAAATATAAGGTTTGTTTTGTAAATATTGTAACTAGAGGGGTATAAACTGTAAAATTATGAAACTAAAGGGATTATGATGTCATTCTGAATAAAATGTGTATTAAATCAGTAACTTGAAGTATTTTCACTTGATACCCTTGAAATTGATGAAATTACAATTAAAACCCTGAACTTTGTGAACTTGTCATAATTAACCTTAGACTTCTGTAACTTGTTAAAATATACCTTGATTCCATTATAATCTCTGAGTAAGGACTTAATCTAATCTGAAATGATAATATCTGTTAATTCTGGAAACCTGCTAAAAATAGAAAGTTACTAAAAATGGAAAGATAAACTAAAAGTAATAATCTGAATTAGAATCCGTAGTAATTCCGTCTTCTACTTCTTTAGGTGTGAAGAAGGAGAAGCCTTGACCTTTATCTTTGTGTTTGTTTGCTTTTCTGCTGTGCAATAAGGTACAGATATTCTGTCCTTTTTCAGTAAGGGTTTTTCATTCCCTCTTCCTTCAGTTTTTCATTTTCCTTATTAGGATTCCCTGTACCATTGCTATGTTCCCTTCTGTTTGTGAACCTTCCGTGTGATTCCTTGGTTTTGTGAGCTTTTTATGATCTCTTTCATGTTCTGACTTGTTTTACTTCTGAATTGATGTCCTTATTATAATCCTCTTTGCTTTGAACCTTTTTCATGATTCCCTGTTGTTACGACCCCTGATATGAAAATCTGTTATGCGAAAATCTTTTAATTATGACTTGGAAATGTTTTGAGAAAAATAAGTTATTTTAAAAGAATGATTATGAATGGTGATATGATACTATTTTATATAACAGTTGTTAACTTTTGTGAAAACTAGTTTTAAAGAATGTTTTTATGAAAAACCGTTTTGAAAGATTATTTTATGAAAACTATTCTGAAAGATCATTTTAGTGAAAACCGTTATTAAAGGAATGCTTTCAATGAACTTTTGACAGGAAATTCTAAAATGAACTTTTGCAATGAACTCTTAATTATGAACCTTTGATATAATCTTCTAAACCATTTGATATAATCCTTTTAATCTGAACTTAAACTTTGATATAAAACTTAATCTGATAAACTTTGATTGGAACCTTTGACATTTATTTCTAAACTGGTTGACATGAACCTTTTGCCATGTACCCTTAAGATATGACCTTTGATTATTTTGATAGTACATCTGACCTTTGACCTACAGTCTGATGTCCGAGCCAATCACTAGGCATGAGGGTTTCATGTCCATGTCATTGATGCACCTTTGGCATGACTCTAGGGCAGGAGAGTGATGACATGTTCCGTCCCTGACTTGATTTGACTGGTTATGTAGAGGTAGACTCTGGCCACCTGGGGCGTATGGATGCATCCTAGATTTGATCTGTTCTCTGTTTATGTTATACGTTTACTGTTATTATATCTGGTGACTGATGGTGTGTGCGATACACGTCTTTCACATTGTTTGAGAGCTGATCACTCTACACAGGTTTGTTTTATTATATTGGTATGCTATGGTATAATCTGTTATCTGGGCTCGTGACAGATTTCTGTTTTTCCCTTATTCTATAACTTTATTGTTTCCTTTTCCTTATTTCTTTTCTTTTGTCCTTATTCTGTTCCTTACTCCTTTCGCTTTGATTTGTATCGGTATGATCTGTATTCTTGATTTTATTTGTACTACTCTCTATTACTGCTTTTGTTATCGTTATATCTATTCACTGAGCTCTCGTAGCTCAGCCGCATTTCTTT
This sequence comes from Artemisia tridentata subsp. tridentata, assembly GCA_021014915.2. Taxonomy (NCBI): domain Eukaryota; kingdom Viridiplantae; phylum Streptophyta; class Magnoliopsida; order Asterales; family Asteraceae; genus Artemisia; species Artemisia tridentata. Next base: position 270,547,368 of record CP139503.1, read on the forward strand.
TCCTGCGGCAGGTTTTAGTAGGAAGCTGGGAATGAGTGGAGAGTATACCTTTGGACTTAGAAGATTGAATAGTTATTCTGGATTAGAGTTTGACTAGAAGATATCATAATTTAGAAGTAGTTGTTTTTGGAAGTTCTCAATTGTAACCTTGTAGATTCAGTATTTCATTTGTAATCCTTGAGATTTTTGTATTACTGAAAGTGTATGCTTTGTTTTGATCTGATGTGAATCCATTATTGTGATATCTTTACCCTTGTCGGGTCGGGGTGTTACAATTTATGGTATCAGAGATCACAGGCTGCGACTCGTAATACATTTACCCTTGACCTGTGAAGTCTGGACCACTAAGTTTCCACTGTAGGCGCTCGTAGGACAACCTTTGAGAATTTGCTGTAGGATTTCCCTATAGGAACTTAAATTCTGACCAGTGAGGAATGGGTAGACTATAAGTCATTTGCTTAAGTATCTTGCTTCCGCACCACTCTGATTCATGTCTTGCTTTTGGTTAAAATCACATTTGGATATTTAGAGGTTATGCCTTGCACCACCTAAGAATTGAAACCTAAATAAAATCTGAAGCATTGGAAATTGCGTAGTAATTATCTGACATTATTTGATCCTTGCCTTCCGATTTCCACTCCGACCTCTGAACCTTCTGTTAATCATTCTAATGCCCCTTCGGGCATTCTGAGAACCCTTATGGCGACGATATACTTGGTACATGCTGTTCTATAAATCTTTTGACACTATTTGATTTCGTCTTAACCATCCCTGTCCCATGAGAAGTTTTGTGGCTTTTAACCACGAGTGTAAAATATTTTCCTTCTCATTCTGAACGATAAGATTATTCCTTGTTGATCCGTCTTTCTTTGATAGTAACCTTGATTTTATTCTTATAAGGATTGATGGACTGATCATTTAGTACTGACGACTATCCTCCTATGTCTCACCTTTGGCGTTTGAAACAATTTTTGGAACCCTTGCCATGATTACCGATTGTTAAACTTTTGCTGCCACTACCTGATTTTGACCTTCACTTCCGATCTGTTTGATAAACAGTTTGATATTTTCTCCGATCATTTCGAAGGTCATTTAACCCTAATGAGTTTCACCCATTCCCTAAATCCATTACCCATACTTGATGTAAAAGTAGCACCTGATACTATTCTGTCTTGCAAATCTATTACTACTCCCATTAGAACTCTGGTGATTATTAACCTTAGATACAGAAGTTATTCCCTCCCTTGAATGATGAATCTTATTTGCCAATCAGTTTTCCTTTGGAAGGAGTTGATGCAAACACCATCTCTGTATGAAATTGTTAACTGAGCATGATGATGTTGATAACTGATATTCATACGCCTCATTTTGATAGTATACGATGTTCGTATTGCCGATAATTCGCAACCTACCTGTCACTTGTGCTAGATAGCTAAATAAGGTCCCAACACCTTGAATTGTTTGCCTATTTATCTCCCCCCTACTTTTGTTATGAAAACCTTTAACCGCTCAAATCTGATAAGATTAATGTTGCTATGGAAACACTTACCCCGTTCTTATTTGATCTTCATTTTTTTCCCTGATACCTAACAGTATCTACCCCTAGAAAGCGTTGGCATTGCAAGTTTTGTTGTACAAATTTTCCGGTGCTTCCTGATGAAACTCTTGGGTTTTCCTTCCTGTTTGAGAAGTAGAATTGACTCTGAACCGATCTCAGTTGACGAACCATGATGCTATAGAAGTTGAAAGATTGAAGAAGCTGATGAGATATGTTTTGTTCCCCCTCAGTGTTTCCCTTGAATACCCCTATTAATTTATGAGGAAGAAAGAGAAAATTTTTGCGTCAGCATACCAACTATCGTAAACCTAACCGTAATTCTAACCGTAATCCTTTTTTATTGCCGCGTATCAATGATTAAATTATTCTATCTTTGTAAATTCTGTATCAGACGACCTCATTTAATGTTTGAAGGACTGATGAAGCAACCACAAGAACTCCTAAGATAGGAGATGGCTAACTGAGAGCAACTTCCGTAAAATATTTCAGTTTTATTCGTAAAGATTGGTTATATGAATTAGATATGAAGTTTTCCCTGAAACGTTTCATGAAAACTGTTTCCGTACTCATTGTGACCATCATGAGTTTTAAATAATGCCAATTGTATTGGCTAATACGAATCATGTTTTCACGAGTATTTGGACAATTGTCATAGTATGACGGCATGTTTTTGCTCTGAGACGAACGAGGAACATGTAGACTATCTTCGTATTAAATGGAATTACCTTTGTTCTGGAAGAGTAGATTTGATTGGCGTGCAGAGATTGTAACAGACACCACTACCAGGCATCCGGTGACGACAGCAGTCTGAGTTGGCGAATTCCGAACTGTGCTAGTAGACCTGTCCAAGACTCGCAGTCTTGCTTCTTTATCCATTTTAGTTGTACTAAGATGAATTGAGAGCAGAAGCAGACTTGAGAATGGAAATCGAGATCATGATTTTGAATGGAAGAAAATTCTGAAGTGAACGTTTGTGTTTGGAAGAATTAATTATGTGATGGATGAAGCTGTGGATGACGTAAGTCATTTCCTCTTGACCTATTTAAATTTCGGTTACCTGGTGATAAAATCCTTTGAATGATTTAGGTTCCCTATTAGTAATTCCACTCTGTGTTCATTCTGCGTATGTTGGGCGATGGTTTTGATATGTGAATTTGGACGAATAAAGGATGACCTGATGCTTTTAACGAGGTTCCAAATTCTGATAGACATTCTGGGACTTCCGTTAACTTTTTCGAGTGATCCGTTCTCCTCTTAGTTAGGGTATTCGATTTTGATGAACTCTGAGACCGTAGGAAGACTAGGTGGATTAAGATAAGTTATTCTGTTCACAACTTGAGATAAAATATGACCATCATGAGGGCATATTTATATGATGCCAGTATTATGACGTCTGGCCAACGTGATAATACTTACATCATATAACGTGCACTTGTTGTGGGCATAGGATATTTCGAGAAGTGCCTTAGAACTTTAGAAATCCTGATAACTGTTTGAGATTATCTGCATTAGTGAGACTTTAAGTTCATTGTACCTCTACACGTAATCTGCTTTCACCGTTATGCGAATTGATACGTCTGGATTCTCGTCACGCATTCTGCTGACCTCTGAACTCCCGATAAAATCTTAGGTTCTGTTATAGAACTTCTACCAATTGATGTTATCGATAATCTATTTTATGTATGCTCTAATCTGATTTGTCTAATCAAATTCTGTGGACGGCATATCCATCAAAATCCTATGTATTTCCTTGTCTCTTCCGAGAGAATCTGATTACCATCTATTATGTTTGGTATATTATTCTTTCGATCTGGATTCAGTATGTTATGTCTGTTCTGAGGATCGGAAACAATCTTGGGATCTACAAGTTCGAGTCATGAGAAACAAATCTCTCATATGTCTGTTCACCGTCAGTTGTGTTTCTGTTTCGTTTCACCTCAATTCTCGTCTTAGTCTGTTATGTCTTTGTTTTGTTTTCTGCTCTCTTTTCGTTCTGCTTTCTGCAAATTTCGAGGACGAAATTTTCTTTGTTAGTGGGGAAGAAGTTGTAATACCTGAAATTCAGATAACGTGTCAAATGATCTAAATACCCTCACAACTTCTAAAATTTAATTAAAAGCTATAATAAGCTAAATAAATCCGAACCATGTCAAATAAATTACATATAAAATAAAATAAAATTAAGACAAGTTATTTTATAATTTAGCATGTCCAAAATAATTATCTTGTATCATACAAATGTTTAAAAAAAACCGAATATACATTTATTATTATTTATTTCGGTATATTAAATTAAATTAAAAGAGTAGATAAGCTCAAGTAAATATGGAGATGATCAACTAAAATCAAAATCTGATTTTGTTAGCAAAATAAGGCCGAGTATTATGCATACCCTCCCCCAAAGACTCGGTATCTTCATTCTATATATTTTATACACCTATATTCTTCCTAATTAACCAAACCGAGAAACACAAAACCACCAAACAAATTCGTTTTTCATTCCTGCGATTTTCTGGAGAGCCAAGAGTATTTTTCTGAGTTCAATCTATTGCTAGGAAGCCAAGAAAAATAGTCATTCGAATTATAAAGGCCTAAATTCATTGGTGTCGAATTTTTGTTCAAAAGTGAGGTAAATTCCATTTTAATTCGTACGACCCTTGCATAATTCGTTTTCCATTTTTCCTGAGTTACTAATATCACATATGATCTGTGAAAAATGATTACAAGGTGTGTTGGTCGCGTTTGTGCTCGTGGGAATTTTGGTGTCGTTTTATTCAATCCGAGAGGTGTAATTTTGTCCAGCCTATTCTACGTGTCCCCTATTGGGTTTGGTATTTTTCTCACGTCTCTTACATCATATAAGTCTCAAATAAAATGATAAACATGAACCATGCATGGTCTATGAATTATTTACGAATTAAACCTTAAAAACGTGTTAAAACTCTAAATAATTATGTATGAATTTTCTGGGTGTGAGGCTTAATTTTTCTGAGCTCTATATAATCCATATAATCTTGGAAAAATAGTGGTTCGAGTTTTAGAGGCCTATACAATTCATAGTGGATTTAATTTTAAAACCGGATTTATAAAAATTAAGGAAAAGAAATAAAATAAAATGGAAAACCCTATTGTATCGATTAGGGTTAGGGTTTATTTTGAATATTCTGGTCATAAATGCTTATTTAAGGTTGTTAGTAATCATGGTGTAATGATTGGAATTTTATATTAGGGTTTTGGTGGTTTTTGTTAATTACCGATTTTAGAAATAAAAAGTATAAGGGCTGTTTTGTAATTTTCTGAAACTCGTGGGTATTTTTGTAATGTGTTTTAATTAGGGACTAATCATGTAAAAATATAAAATAAGGGCCATGTGTGTTAGATTTGTAATTAAAAGGTTTAAAAAGGTAATTATATAAAATTGGTAATTCGAATTGAAATAATTAAACTAGAGGGACTAACAGTGAAAATTCTGGAAGATTGAAGTCATTTTGGATAAATAATGATATTAAGAGTGTTTTGGGTAAGTTTGAGTATTTGTGGGCTTAATGTGTAATTATTATGGAATTATGATTTAATTTATAAGTTTTGTAAACTTAAGGGACTAGTTGTATAAATTCTGAAATCTGAGGGGCTGAATAGTACTATATGAATATTCTAATGTGACATTCTGAATTTTGGTAAAATAACATGCTTGGTTGGTAAATATGGATATTAAAGGGATTAAATCATGAATTATGTAAATATAAGGTTTGTTTTGTAAATATTGTAACTAGAGGGGTATAAACTGTAAAATTATGAAACTAAAGGGATTATGATGTCATTCTGAATAAAATGTGTATTAAATCAGTAACTTGAAGTATTTTCACTTGATACCCTTGAAACTGATGAAATTACAATTAAAACCCTGAACTTTGTGAACTTGTCATAATTAACCTTAGACTTCTGTAACTTGTTAAAATATACCTTGATTCCATTATAATCTCTGAGTAAGGACTTAATCTAATCTGAAATGATAATATCTGTTAATTCTGGAAACCTGCTAAAAATAGAAAGTTACTAAAAATGGAAAGATAAACTAAAAGTAATAATCTGAATTAGAATCCGTAGTAATTCCGTCTTCTACTTCCTTAGGTGTGAAGAAGGAGAAGCCTTGACCTTTATCTTTGTGTTTGTTTGCTTTTCTGCTGTGCAATAAGGTGCCGATATTCTGTCCTTTTTTCAGTAAGGGTTTTTCATTCCCTCTTCCTTCAGTTTTTCATTTTCCTTATTAGGATTCCCTGTACCATTGCTATGTTCCCTTCTGTTTGTGAACCTTCCGTGTGATTCCTTGGTTTTGTGAGCTTTTTATGATCTCTTTCATGTTCTGACTTGTTTTACTTCTGAATTGATGTCCTTATTATAATCCTCTTTGCTTTGAACCTTTTTCATGATTCCCTGTTGTTACGACCCTGATATGAAAATCTGTTATGCGAAAATCTTTTAATTATGACTTGGAAATGTTTTGAGAAAAATAAGTTATTTTAAAAGAATGATTATGAATGGTGATATGATACTATTTTATATGACAGTTGTTAACTTTTGTGAAAACTAGTTTTAAAGAATGTTTTTATGAAAAACCGTTTTGAAAGATTATTTTATGAAAACTATTCTGAAAGATCATTTTAGTGAAAACCGTTATTAAAGGAATGCTTTCAATGAACTTTTGACAGGAAATTCTAAAATGAACTTTTGCAATGAACTCTTAATTATGAACCTTTGATATAATCTTCTAAACCATTTGATATAATCCTTTTAATCTGAACTTAAACTTTGATATAAAACTTAATCTGATAAACTTTGATTGGAACCTTTGACATTTATTTCTAAACTGGTTGACATGAACCTTTTGCCATGTACCCTTAAGATATGACCTTTGATTATTTTGATAGTACATCTGACCTTTGACCTACAGTCTGATGTCCGAGCCAATCACTAGGCATGAGGGTTTCATGTCCATGTCATTGATGCACCTTTGGCATGACTCTAGGGCAGGAGAGTGATGACCTGTTCCGTCCCTGACTTGATTTGACTGGTTATGTAGAGGTAGACTCTGGCCACCTGGGGCGTATGGATGCATCCTAGATTTGATATGTTCTCTGTTTATGTTATATGTTTACTGTTATTATATCTGGTGACTGATGGTGTGTGCGATACACGTCTTTCACATTGTTTGAGAGCTGATCACTCTACACAGGTTTGTTTTATTATATTGTTATGCTATGGTATAATCTGTTATCTGGGCTCGTGACAGATTTCTGTTTTTCCCTTATTCTATAACTTTATTGTTTCCTTTTCCTTATTTCTTTTCTTTTGTCCTTATTCCGTTCCTTACTCCTTTCGCTTTGATTTGTATCGGTATGATCTGTATTCTTGATTTTATTTGTACTACTCTCTATTACTGCTTTTCTTATCGTTATATCTGTTCACTGAGCTCTCGTAGCTCAGCCGCATTTCTTTTCCTGCGGCAGGTTTTAGTAGGAAGCTGGGAATGAGTGGAGAGTATACCTTTGGACTTAGAAGATTGAATAGTTATTCTGGATTAGAGTTTGACTAGAAGATATCATAATTTAGAAGTAGTTGTTTTTGGAAGTTCTCAATTGTAACCTTGTAGATTCAGTATTTCATTTGTAATCCTTGAGATTTTTGTATTACTGAAAATGTTTGCTTTGTTTTGATCTGATGTGAATCCATTATTGTGATATCTTTACCCTTGTCGGGTCTGGGTGTTACAGCCTGATCACCTATGTCCGACTCAGAGGTGAATTTTGCGATACTGGGAGTAGTTATAATGGAATTATGTTCGGTTTGGTTTTTGATTTTGGAAATGGTACAGTTTTACGTGTGTACACGGACATGGAATATTACTTCCGCACACACAACACACTGGAATCACAACACCGCATGAACTGTAATGCCCTTGGCACCGCTATACTTCTCCGTTTATATGGAATTCCTGTTTGTCGCCGTCTGGCCATAGTTTGCATCGGGTCGGGTTAGACCCGATTGGCATCGTTTGAATCCGAGTTGCTTATTTGTAATTCCTTGAGATTGTAATTACCCTATTTGAGCTATTTGGAGTATTTGGATTTGATTTTGACTACGCTTGGATTTGATTTTGACTACGTTTGGATTTGATTTTCGGCTACGTTTGGAATTGATTTTCGGCTACATTTACGCTATTCCCTTGCGTAATCTCATTATTGAATGTCGAGTTTGTACACTTGTTGTGGTTTTGGGAATGATTTTGGATGTAAAGGACATACTACTAGTATAACTAGGCTGAGTATTTTAAAATTCATTGAACCTCGGGTGAATATAGACTGATCACCTATATTCAACCAGGGACAGTGGGACATAGCCTGATCACCTATGTCCGACTCAGAGGTAAATTTTGCGATACTGGGAGTAGTTATAATGGAATTATGTTCGGTTTGGTTTTTGATTTGGGAAATGGTACAGTTTTGCGTGTGTACACGGACATGGAATATTACTTCCGCACACACAACACACTGGCATCACAACACCGCATGAACTGTAATGCCCTTGGCACCGCTATACTTCTCCGTTTATATGGAATTCCTGTTTGTCGCCGTTTGGCCGGAGTTTGCATCGGGTCGGGTTAGTCCCGATTGGCACCGTTTGAATCCGAGTTGCTTATTTGTAATTCCTTGAGATCGTAATTACCCCATTTGAGCTATTTGGAGTATTTGGATTTGATTTTGACTATGCTTGGATTTGATTTTGACTACGTTTAGATTTGAATTTCGGCTACGTTTGGAATTGATTTTTTGGCTAAGATTAGATTTGATATTGGCTATGTTTGGATTGGTTTTGATTCTGATTGAATTCGGATTGTTTAATTTTGTGATTTTGGACGTCACCCTGGATTTGAAGTTGTTATTCGGCCTTGTTTTGTTGTGGCCTTGTTACAGTCGTCTCTACCCTAAGCCTTGTGCTCAATCAATGTTGTACCTCCCGCTTTAAGTACTATGTACATTACTGATTCAACCAACTGATTTCTAGTAGCAATCAACATCCTCCCTCAGAGTTGTACTCTGAACTTGCTAAACTCTCCATTTGACAGAGATTCCACGCCCAACAGAAATTTTAAGACGTTAAGGAGTAACCAGAACCGCGTTCCTTGGGACAACCACCTAACTTTTCTCTCGTCCCTCGGGAATACAGTTATATTTGCTAATCTCTTATAGGATAATAAACTGTTTTGCCATTAATTTACAAACTGTATTTGATTTTTCTACCGACCATTTTGCGGTATATTTTACTGCTATTTCACAAAAATCAAAATTTTGATCTTACTACCATTTTATAAATGGCAAACTGCTTTCTTGTTACCCCGTAAACTTTCTACAAATCGTTTAGCAAAACGATTTCATAAAACGTTTTGCTGCCTTACTACGATGTTATAAATCAAACTGAAAATCAAAATTTTGACTTTACTACAATTTTATAAACGATGAAATTGTTTTCCTATTATCCTATAAGCCGTTTCACAAATCATTTCACAAATCATTTTGTAAGTTGAATTGCTGTTCTGCTACTATATCAGAAGCTAGACCTCAGGAGCGAATCCCGTACCTCTACCTGAGTAATCGAGTGTGACAATGGTTGGGATAGACACCTCCTGTTGACTAAATTCTCTAATAACAATACCTATCACTCCACTATTTCAACGGCACCGTACGAAGCACTTTATGGTCGCAAATGCCGATCGCCGACTTGTTGGGTAGAAGTTGGGGATACCCAGCTTACTGACCCTGAACTTGTTCATGAGATTACCGAGAAGATCGTTCAGATCAAAACCGAGTTACAAGCTGCTCACGAATCATCATAAGAGTTATGTTGACAAATGACGTAAACCTCTTGAATTCCCAGTTAAAACCTATATTATGTTTAAAGATTCACCATGAGAAGGCGTGATACGTTTAGTAAACGTGGAAAGCTTAATCCTCGCTATATTGATCCTTTTGAAATCCTTACTAGAGTTAGACCGGTAGCTCACAGACTCGAACTACCTTCAGACTCAGCAGTGTTCACAACGTTTTATGTGCAATGTGAAGAAATGACTTGCCGATGAGGCAATTGCTATTCCTCCGGGAGAAATCCAAATTGATGAATGTTTAAACCTTGTTGAGAAACCTATCGAGATGAACCGTGAAATCAAACGACTTTAGTAAAGTCGCATCTCTATCGACAAAGTTCATGGAGGCTCGCGAAAAGGTCCTAAATTCACGTGGGAACGTGACGATGAATCCTCGTGTGTATATACTCATCCCTTTTCGACTGTAACGAGTAACTTGAATTGAATTGCGAGGACGCAATTCCGTTTAAGGAGGTGAGACTTTGACAACCCGTAATTTTCCTGACGTATTTTTTATATTTGTGAGAAACGAGGCGTATGAATAGTCATTTTTATTGGAAAAATTGTTCTGAGCATGATAGCGTAATTCTCGTGTTTTGAATCCGCTATTTACTAGCCTAAATGAGCCCGGAGCCCCATTTCGTGAAAGATGGCAAAAATTTCAATATTGGTCCATGGACTAAAGTTCCACCGCCACCCCTAGACTTTAGTTGTTGGCAGTTTTGGCCCTAGGGTTTACATAATTCTTTCCCTGCCTATATAAACACTAGTAACACTTATTTTAGGGTTAATATTATTCCCCCTCTTTCCCTGCCTCTTGCAGCCGACAACCCTAAACAACCACCACCTCTCCACCACCTCCGACCTCCATCACCACCAACCCTAACGCTACACCGCCACCCAAAACCTCTTTATCTCATCTCTCGTACCCCGTATTCGAAGAACACGCGCCCAAGAACACCTTCCACCACCACAACGCGCCGCCACCACCAATTATTGGTCGATATTTGTATAAATCCGTAAAGATTCAAAGGTGTTTTAGATCGAGTGTTTTGTTTGTTGTTGGTTCGAGGATACCACACAGCTACCACGGCTGTCACCATGCCACCATTGTCTTGCTCTCCTCTTTTTTCCTCGACTTGGTAAATCATGGAACCCGTTTGTCCATTTTTGTTTTAAACCGAGTTGTCATTGTTTTCATGGATTTAAAACTATATATGAAACGAGACTATAAATTCGTGATTAAAAACCGGATATAATTGTGTGTTTGAAATCTTTTCGTGTGGTAAGAAAAACTGATTATGGAGTTTACTTGATTATTCTGGTCCCTAGTTATGAGATAAACCCGTAAGGGTTCGGATTTGGATATATTGGCCTCGTTCATTTCGTTACGTGAGGTATTTGTAGCGAGTTTAGTATACTGGTGGGTCATAACCCGACTAGGATTTCAGTTGTGGACTGTTGTTAACATATATGTTCTGTGGTATTAATTCTTAAGGTTATTGTTATTGTTTGTGTCTCGGAGTCGATGGGAATGCTGTGTTAATTTGATTTTTTATCTATCCTTGTTTAAGAAAAACAATGGAAACTAGTATTCATCCTTGTGCTTGGTTGAGTCTTTATGGGGTTCAGATACAACAAGAAAAATACACGAGCTGTTTGGTTTGTTTCTAGGTCAATGAGACACCCACATAGGGTGTTAGTTGTTTGTAGTCGGTCTCGGAGGAGACAAGAAATACTCAAAGTGGAGTGTTTGTTTATTTAGTAGTCAACTAGGGTGCGCTTATTGTTGTTTGTTTTGCTTCGGTTATGACGAACACCATGGGGTGTGTTGTTGGTTGTTTATCTCGGCCTAGAAAGAACACCACAACCTGGTGTTGTCTTTGGTTCAACAAGACGCCATAAGGGTTTCGGGTACTTGTTTGGTCTCGGTCCAGCGGCTAACACCAAAGGGTGTTTTGCTTGGCTCGGTTTAGTCTCACACAAAAGGGTGCGTTTGTGTATGCTTTATGATAATAAGCCAAAGCCCAAGAATCACTAAGGGAATGTTTGTTTGGTTAAAGGGCTCACAAGCCCACAATGATTTAAAAGGGTACGTTTGTTAGAGTACTTAAAGTGTGTTTGGTTATAAAGGGTTGTGTCAGCATATAATTGACTAACGAGATTAATTATTTTTAACATTGGTGCTCTTGGTACGTTTCGGGTATTTGGAATTGTAATATGGATTTGGACAATATAAATATTTAACGGACGATTGAATATTGGACTTGTAATAACTTATCGGACTTGACATTGGACATTGGACAATTATGGACTTATTGGACTTGAAACGAATACAATATATTATACTCAAGATGAATTTAATATATTTGATTCGCAACAAATATACAACAAGGCAATAATGTCTAATATTCAATGAACACCTTTTATTAATTTTCTATTAAATTGTTTTGAGGAAATTGACTTTTATTATAAACGCAAATTGGCTTTTCTAAACTATTTGAGATTATGGGGAAACATACCGAAACTACCAATTGATCCATTTGTATCAGTACAGCTATTTATCGTTAACTTCTAGATTTGTCTTTTTGGTTTGAGTTCTCGTCAGTATTCTCTCGACTATGTCGATGTCTTTTTCTCTTTGGCGTGAGTTGTATGTCGAGTCTATGTTTTCTTACCACCACACGAAACGTTGATACTAAGCTTTTGATAAGTATTGAAATCGAGTAATCCACGAAACCTACGACACGTTATCTTTTATAGACTTTATTATTGTGCGAGACGTATTTTGAGATAACCGTATACGTATTAGGTTGTGCCGATCCTAGACCGTTGTGTACCGTTGTGCCTGTGTATCTTGGAACCATCGTGCCGTATGTCTTGAGACTGTTGTGTTATGCTTCTCGATGCCAGTCGTGTCAGTTGTGATCTTTGCATTGCTGTAGCTAAGGTGAGTTCATGGCCCCTACTTTTACTGGTTTTTAAACTGCTTTGGGGGAGAATACATGCTCATTTTTAACTAAACTCAATGACTATTTATTTGGAATATGTGAACTGTTTACTCAATATTTGACTGTTTGGCTGAAATATCTGATTTGGTTATTTGAAAGCATTATATGATTGACTGATATGCATGTGAGAAAACATTCAAAACTGTCTTGAATGGACCTAACTGTTGTTTTTTATTTGCTATAACTTGTTGACTGGTTAAGGTTAGATATGCGACAGATGTTTGTCTTAGACCAGGGTAGCAAATAATCTAGTCCTAATTTGCTATAACATGGTGCCTAGCTAAGGTTGGATATATATAGGGCCCTACTCCTACTGTGACTATCAATATGAAAGAGGGCTTTTGTGACCTATCATATTGATACTTGATGTTTGTGGAATTGTGATTTATATCTATCTTAGTCCAGTGTAGCAAATCACTTATCTTGGTCCACTGTTATACTTTTTCTTAAACCTATGAACTCACCAGCGTAAGCTGACCCTTTTAGCATGTATTTTCAGGTTTAAGGTGATAGCTTATTTTTGGAGGCGCTTGGCAAGGGGCACGGTAATAAACGACTCTGATATATTTATTTGGGATCGCCTTACTTATTTTATGTGCCTACTTCCGCACTACTTTGGAATAATGTAAAATTTACACTTTTTGTTAATGTATTTTATACTAAATGATTGAGGTAAAAACCGTTCTTTGTACTTGTGTTGTGATACCAATTAAGTAGCACCCCAGTGACATGTATGCTTCCGCTGGACCCGATTTTGGGTGTGTTACAAATAGATTGTTTTTTTTATAACATTATTCTAAATATTGTAAGTATAATACTTATTTATATTTTAATAAAGGTCAATATATTTCATTGGATTCTATTGACATCTTTTGGAGGAAGTTAGATTTTTCAACGCCAACATCTGTACAAAATGATGATGTTAGTTGTGAGAGTGTGCTGGAACATTTTAAAGAAAACTTCAACAAGCAGTCCAAAGTTGGAAGAAAAAGTTGGTTAAGAAAGTTGAAGTATATATTCAGTCCAGGTACAACCGACATTCGGGAACCTCAAGTTTAAAAAAATACTCGTGGACGACCAAAGAAATCGCAACAAAAAGGCGTGCCGAATTTTGTTCAACCAGACATAGTTTTTCAGCCATGCCCAATTTTGTCGATTCGATTAAGGAGTCAGCCCGACATTGCTGTTTTGAATTTGACCTAAATGAGGTCCAGGATTTTTCGAGCATTCATACACGATAGACTTGAATGAAGTGCCACCCATGAATGGTTCAAATTTAATGGACGATATTCTGAAAGTCTTTCATCCTTTCTTTAAGCATATCGGGCAGTTCGACTATTTTCTCGTTTTGGAGTGATCCAGAAGAGATTCAACATTACAGAGCGCTTACAATTTCCCTAGTAAACGGTGAGATGCATTATGTTATGGTCGAGTTACAAGGAGAGTACCCGATGCCCGTCATCACGCCTTATTGTTTTAACGAGTTTTGTCACTCTACAGTTAGATGGGAAACCATGTATAGGTCACGTCTAGAACTATAAACATAAATTTGTCGTCGTGAAAGTGTATTTGTTGATGTAAGTGATTAAGTATTTTAGTGTTTGTACTCTTATTATTTTTTATTGGAGATTAGTATCTTTATTTATTCATAATCAATTTTTGAAATTTCTTATTTATAGATTGTGTATTTTTTTTATTAGAGATTAATAATATAATGGAAACATAATTATTAAGTATTTTAGTGTTTGTACTCTTATTATTTTTTATTACAGATTACTAATTAAAATAGACTTAAAAAAAGAAAGAAATATAATCATGATTACATAATCATTACTTATATAACTATTTTAGTTACATTTAAAAAAAAAAGAAAAAAAAAACATCATGATTACTACATTATTAGTATTTGACTTTGATTACTTTGGTTTAAACCCCATCAATTTATGAGGGCCACCTCACCACCACCCTATATAGACTAATTATGATTAATCATTAGAAAATTATTACAATTAAATAACTTTTTTTTTATCTACCAATCTTTAAACAATCACGAGGCCTTACGAACCCGTGCGATGCACCGGCTGTAATTGTAATATAAGTTTTATATAATAAGTTATATGTAATGTGTTAGGGCTTCTTTTTTTCAATAAGTTTGTAATTTGTGTTTGTTAGCATGGGATAAATATTGTTGGTGACGTTATTTCGTCGCTTTTAATTGAGGTTGAGTGAAACACTCAAAATAATATTTAGGTTTTATAGTCTCGAACACTAAGGGATGTATTGTAAGTTTGTCGTGATAGTATTAAATCTCGTGCATTGCACACAGTTTTGGTATGTTTCGTACTCGGTTAATTTGTGGTATTAATTTTGGTTATGGGTTAAGGTAAGTTTTTTCTGTTGATGTTGTATTCACTACTTTAGTTTGGTTATACAAAAATGTTAAGTTCGGGACGATGAGTAAAAGCGTTGGGCACATATGTTAAATTTAAGTTGTTGTTATGTTGTAGTATGTTAAGTATATCTACTATGATCATTTATTTCTAAAGTTAGTTGTCAAAAACTTATTCCAATAAAATTAATATTCATAATTGATATAGAAAATAAACTTAATATGCTTTCATGAGTATTGTAATAAACTATTATGACAAAACTAAATTTTGTAGTATAAGTAGATTAACTTGAACGCTGATATTAACCTATGTCAACAGATTTAGATTCAAATTTAGACCAACATGCATTGCTCAGGTTGGATTTGCATTGCATTTGTACAATAATCACTTGTCCACAAAAGAAATTTATATATTTATGCATATTTGCCATGAAAAATAGTAGAAACCATCAAAATCATCACATACAATTCTCAAGTTCTCTTTAACCATGCACTACTTAGTTCAAAGACATACTTATTTCTTTTCAAAAAGAGCTAACGTGACGATTTCACTTGAAACGCTTGTATGTTATTCACACTCGATCTCTCCTCAGCGTGATATTTCCAAAACAATAATCTCCTCCTTCCAACCCTCCTGCTGCGACGAACAGCCCGTAATCCATGGTCATTGTTATGATCAGCATCTTTATTCATGTCTGAACCAATAATAACTCCCATTCTATCTGGTAACATCTCAGTTTTTCCTACGAATCCATCTGCACAAAACCACCACATTATACTTCAGAAGTTCAAATTCATAAGATCTACAAAAACATTATAGTGATTTCACTTCAAAGTAAACAAATACAATCATGTACAACACATAAATGGTTTGCGACATAAGATCGCCACTATTCTTCAAATTCATAACATTATACTAACTTAACTTCAAAGTAAACTGTTTAAGCAAATATCTAACGTGACAATTTCACTTGAAACGCTTGTATGATATTCACACTCGATCTCTCCTCAGCGTGATATTTTTGTGCAACCTGATACAAACAGTTGAATAAATAAGTACTCGAACCGTAAAGAGAAATTCGGATTCCAAGATATTCATTAAACCACAATGAGAACTACTGATATGTACCTTGTCTTAAATACCGATCAGAATCGAGAGCTGGCTGCATCTATTCAAAATGAAAGCAAAAACAAAAACAAAATAAAAGCAAATGATAATTAACCAAATATTTAAAAATGAAGTGATGGGCTATAAATCAGGAGGGAGAAATATAGATCAAGTTCTATCTGACAACAAAGCAATCAAACGGAAGTGTTTATATCAATATTGTTTTTTGGTAAATTGAGTGTTATGGAAGATAAATGGTAGTACGTGATCATAGGTTTAAATGCAAAAAGAGGATGATAAAAAATATGAATTATGTATTCTCTTTTCACTCTTCATATTATATATTGGCAAACAAAAAGGTGAACAGAGTTGTATCTCAAAACAAAGCAATCCACGAAAGGGATCCGGATCACAAAGACACGAAATCGTTACACATATAGATACGTTGTTATATGGAAAAAATTAGCTATTTATAATGGCACTATATGTAACTATCTTAGAGATATCAAGAGACACTTTAAATGTTATTGTAATTATAATCCATTCTTAAGTGTTGTAATAACTACATGATGATTACAACTACATGATGATTGCTATTCTTATTCCATGTAACATCAACATGGAGAGTGCATGTCGATAGTCGTCCTATGTTTAAATTTTCACATACATTATAGTTTTTATATCAAAATTTCAATTTAAAATTTTCGTATTTATAAGCAAAAAGCTTTAACCGCGCATTTTTAATTTGCTCTTTTGTAACATACATATTTCTAAGAACTTCAATATCAATTTTATTGACGTTATATTTTCATGTTATTAGTGTACCAAGACAAACCTGTGTACATCCTTTTTGGTTGCAAAGCTCCACCAATACCAACCTGCTTCGGCCTCTTCTCGAACAACTGATCCACCACCTTCTATAAACACACAAACAAACAATCACCACGAAAATCAATTACACCCAAAAAAAACACATGCACTACAAATCTCAATACTAATTTCACCTTGTTCAAAACAACTATACATAACTAATACAACAACTAACATGTAATTTTTATTCATACAAACATAGTTTGTCATACACAACAAATCCTTGGAATAAAAACTCAAAAGGAATTTTTACAAATTCATATCTACCTATAAACATATTCAAAAATTGTTAAATATTAATAGATCTAGTATAAAAAACTTGGAAAATACCTTAAAACAGCGGCGGCGTGGCGACAACTTTTCCGGCGAGTCAATAACGGCGGCGGAGTCTCGTGGCGGCGCGTGGCTGATACGACAAAAAAACGCAATATAAATTAATAGAAACCCATATCAACATATAAACATCAAGAAAAACTTTTAAAATTTTAGATCTATTAAAAAAAACTTTAGATCTATGAATAAAAACCTTAGATTAATTAAGAAAAACCTTCGGTGGTGATGGTTTAGTTCGGTGGAGATGACATTCGGCAGAGGTGGGTCTGGTGGAGGTGAGTGAGGACGGCGGTGGAGTGGTGGTGATGTGTGTTTTTTGTGGTTGAAGTGTAATGTAGTGGTGATGTGTGTTTTATTACTATCGCAATTTAATGTCCTTTTAGATGACTGATCGATTGATCTTCATTACCGGTGAGCTCAAATTAATTGCATTCTTTACTGACCTTGTAACATTACTCTTCACACATTTTCACTCCAAAAATCATGTTATTAATTCAAAATTTGTGTCATTAATACTTGCCAATGATTTTTAGGACCTAATCTTTATATATATATATATATATATATATATATATATATATATATATATATATATATATATATATATATATATATATATATATATATATATATATATATATGATTACTATTAATGAATATTTTGTTTTTTATTTCTTTTTTAGTTTTACTTTATTTTATTTTATTCTTTCTTTTTTAGTTTTTGTTATTACTGTAAGTCTGTAATACTTAATTATTTTGTCTTTACTTTTAGTTTAACTTCTAATTATATGTTTTGTCGATGTGTTATCAAAATACAAATTCAAAAGTATTGGACAATTTAAAATTTTCTTGATTCTTAAAAGAAAAGTATTAGACAATTTAAACATTTTAGTACACTATTAAATGATAAAAATCAAAATTCAAAAGTGTGATCATCAAAAAAGACATAACATGGTGTTAAAGTTGTACAAAATTCATTTAAAAACAACAAGGCTAACTAATTTTGTCTTTTGAAGATATAAACTTTTGGCTTTCATAAATGACATACGGAGTAATAATTTTATGAGATATTGTATCTAAAAGTCATGATAATTTTTTACAATACGTGATATGATTGTGGTATCCTAACAATTATTTGGTATTTTCGTAGTGGAATATATTTTCAATCTATATGCATTTGATAATGTTTCTTCTACAGGGTAGAATAAACAGTGTTTCACGTTTAAAAAACAATTAAATAAGTCAAGTAAAATAAACATAAATTGTTGACATAAATAATGCTTAAAAACATTATCAATATTTATTCATATCTCTATGTTTTGATGATCACAAAATGTAAACTCATTAAAACATAAACTTATAAAATAAACAAGTACTTAGTTGTAAATATTCACTTCTACAACTAAAATCACTTAAGGTATGAATGAAATAATGCTTAATGCATTATATGATCAAAGGAACATTTTCTTAATAACTAGATTTTTTATAAAATATCAAAAACATTTTATATATTTTTTAAAAACATTTTTGGTATTAAATAAATATGTTTAATCTTTTATAAAAATATGAATTCAAATTTTTAACTAAAATCAGTTAAAATGTTCCAGAAAAACCTTCCCCACAAAAGGACAAATCTGGGCAACGGACACCTTGGGCGGCCCCCTTAATTTTACTAGGCGGCCCCCTTAAAATTAAGGGGACCGCCCCCCTATTTAAGGGGGCCAGCCACGCTCCAGTAGGCTCCAGCTGTCCAGATTTTTTCCTATAAATACTAGCCTTCCCCTGGATTTTTACTCACCCTTTTGCACTAAAACTTTCTGTTGTAGATCTAATTTCATATCTTCAAAAACCTTTGATCATGTAATCTTAAGCATTGGTTTCCAAGTGATCCAAGCTTCCACCATCCAAGTGCAAAAGAAGAATACTTCTATCAATCAAGATTAGAAGTATTACAACTTAGTATCATCTTGCTATTTAAGTTGTTTGTTTTGTATACCTTGTATATCATTCATTCATTTGTGTATAAGGTGTGGGTAAACATAAGTGACTAGATATGTATAGTGTGTAAGTAGTGAAGAAGGTGTATAAGTTGTTGTGGTGTAAAGAAGTCATGTAGAAATTGTGAAGTCATGGTGTAGAAGTCGTGAAGCCATAACTTAGAAGTTATGAAGTCGTCATGTTGAAGTCATGAAGCCGTAGCTTAGAAGTTGAGAAGTCTTGGTCGTGAAGCCGTAGCTTAGAAGTTGTGAAGTCTTGGTCGTGAAGCCGTAGCTTAGAAGTTGTGAAGTCTTGGTCGTGAAGTCGTAGCTTAGAAGTTGTGAAGTCGTGATCGTGAAGCCGTAGCTTAGAAGGTGTGAAGTCTTGGTCGTGAAGCCGTAGCTTAGAAGTTGTGAAGTCTTGGTCGTGAGCCGTAGCTTAGAAGTTGTGAAGTCGTGATCGTGAAGCCGTAGCTTAGAAGGTGTGAAGTCATGGTTGTGAAGCCGTAGCTTAGAAGTTGTGAAGTCGTCGTGAAGCCGTTGTGTAGAAGTCGTGAAGCCGTTGTGTTGAAGTCGTGAAGTCGTCGTGAATAAGTTGTGTACAAGTTGTGTTGTGAAGTTGTGAGATTGGTTCTAGCTACGATTAGAACTCGACATTTAGCTTTGTGTCGTTAAACCCGTGTAAGCCAAAGTTGTGTACGGTTTTCTCCGCCATAAGGGAGCTTATTGAAGTAGTGAAGAAAACTCTCGAGCAAGGTGTGCTCGGGGAGTGGAGTAGGGCAAGGAAGGTGTCCTTGTAGCCGAACCAC
Source organism: Artemisia tridentata subsp. tridentata (assembly GCA_021014915.2). Taxonomy (NCBI): domain Eukaryota; kingdom Viridiplantae; phylum Streptophyta; class Magnoliopsida; order Asterales; family Asteraceae; genus Artemisia; species Artemisia tridentata. Next base: position 270,567,340 of record CP139503.1, read on the forward strand.
TATAAATCCCTCGTTTCTCGGTTAGATCTTTCCATCTCTTATTTACATCTTTATTTATATCGTCATTACTTTTATAACATATAGGCATATATAACTGTTAGTAATAATTAGAAGTTGACTTCACATATAGATCAAATTGAAACTCCATTCAAGAAACCAAAACTTTTACAATCAATTTAAAAGAATACATATATAACTTATAATAAGGTTCAAGTTTTATTTTTCATACAAACTTGAATCTAAGTGTTTTAAAAATAAACAAAGATCTTCATAATAAAATTAAAAAGACATAAAACTATTCAACCCCCATTCTAGTTTTTCACAATTGGTATCAAGAGCCACGTCAATCAAGATCTTTAAAATATACTGTATTTTAAAACTTGAATCGATCTATGGAATTCGAAAAATATCTAGAAGGGGAATCTTTGCTAAAACCACCACTATTTGAAAACTATACTTTTCTTTAATGGAAAAATAAATTTGAAACTTATGTGAAATCAATTGATCTAGATCTTTGGCATGTCATTTCGATTGGTGACTTTGAAAGTCAAACAAAAACATATTTTGAAAGTTAAACAAAAACATATTTTGAAAGTCAAACAAAAACTGATTTTGAAAATCAAACAAAAACGAATTTTGAAAGACAAACAAAAACGGATTTTGAAAGTCAAATTGATTATTTGAAAACAAAGAATGAAATAAATAATAAAGCTAAAATAATTATTTATAAAACCTTGCCGAAAGTTGAATATGAAAGAATATTCTTTTATAAAACGGCAAATGATATTTGGAAAAATTTCTTAAACGTTCATCAAGAAAAATGTCAAGCCAAAGATGAGGATTTTGATCTTGTACATGAATTAGTTATCTTAGAAAATTTAATAGATAAACATTTAGATAAAATAGATACATGTGCTACTAGTTCAAATGTTGTTAATGAAGGTGTTAACGACGAAGACTACATGAATCAACTCCAAAGTGAACTCAATCCAAAATCATGGAGTGACACAGACGAAGGAGAAGATCATCATCCGACTCACCTATCATTCACACGTCGATCATCATCTGAGACATTACGAAGAAAAGCTAGGACGTGAGGTAAGTTCTCTTTTTAAATTTCATAAGTAATTACTTCATGCATATAATCTTATTAATGCCTTAGGATACGCTTAGTCTGATAGGTTGTTTTGCCTCTACACTTTAGTTATTTTCGTTCTGTGGCTTAATGAACTAGAAACCCTTTAGTTAGCCCCCCCCCCCCTAAGTATTAGTAAACCAAGCAATCTTCATATTTGGTACTCTTCAATAGGTAAATTTAGGAACTTAATTTCTTAAAAAAAAGAGAATTACTACTGGAGAATCTATTGACTAGAAACTCAATTTGACCTAACGGTTGAATTGCTTCTATGTGAGAAGTTGGGTGTGTGTAACCCGTAAAAACGGTCGTGTTTAGCCTGAATTGAGCACCACTAGTAATAGTCTCATACTCATTCTCCAACTTGAATACATTATTCTACCTAAATATACCTAACGATAGTTTACTGTTATGAACTTTGCTTTTCACTAGAGCTTTTCATTCCTAGATTTATGTCATCTTGCATATATAAAATTTCTAGATGTTTACTTGCTCCTATGTGATTTGACTGCATGCCTTCGTAATTATTTGTTTAGTTGTTGAATGCATTGTCATTATAATAGCTTTTATTTTTCTCTAACTACTCTGACATGATGTATTTTTGTATTTAGTCATAATACATGCTTAAATGCCATAGGATATGTAGAAAGAGGTAGCATGTGACAATAGACTTAACCAATACCCTTAAGCATGAGATCTTTTATAAACCACTATTTTTAAACCTATAATTAATGAGACTTATTTTTAAATTTGCAAAAACTTCACATTTTGGAAAAATGATTTTTCAAAAGATTATGACACATTTCTATTTTACATGTTTCACCATCCTACCTTTCTTCCAAACTTGTGTCCATAATTACGTGTTTATCAAAACCAAAGATTGGAAAAATATGTTTTTCTTTCCTCATAAAAACATTTTGAAATAAAACCAAAACTATTTCATTAAAATATTTTTCACATCCACATAAAAATCCACTTTCAAACATTGTTGAATAATGCCAAAAACATTTCTTTAAATCATGCATGGTGATCTCATATCTGTCATCTATATTTATGTATGTGACATTTATAAGTGAACTAAATTTGAAAATAACCATAATTTATTCACTAAGACCTCACTTGGTACAAGTCTAGAAGTCCATGCTATCACAACTCTACATTCCCATGCACATAGATATTCATTAGGATTATTTAACTAGCTTATTAATCTTCCTAAATATGATACTATGAATTACTTGGTGCTATGTAGTGTTTTCTTGTCTAACATATATATGTTACATGCTAAATGAGTTGTTTGCATGCTAGATAATAATGTCTAATGAATATGCTTAGCATACATAAGTTATTAAATCCTAAATTGCCTCAAAAAAAGTTGGACTTGCTTGAAACTAAACCCAAAAACACAACCCTTTCAACAATTTTCTGCCAAAAACCCATTTCCAGTAACCTGGAAATCAGCAGATGGGCGGCCCCCTTAATTCATTAGGCGGCCCCCTTAATATTTAAGGGGACCGGCCATCTGATGGTCGAAGGTGCTGCTCCCTTTTTCTATTTTTTAGCCCATTTTATCTTATACTTCCCAAAATTCACAAACACATTTTGTCACAAACCACCCACCAAAATTTACCTTCCACAATCACATCATCACTACACCATAAATACCCAACTCCATCATAAATGCTCATCCATATCATCCATCCAAACATGTCATCATCTAACCACCCAAGATCCAAGCCTTCAAGAGTTGCTAAAATCTCAGTGAGTCCCATTTGGAGGAGCAAGCTTGACATTTGCCATAACCCAACGAATGATGTTGTTCAAACTCAACCAACACCTAAACCTCATCCTAATGAACCCTTTCACACACATAACCAATCATCCATATGTCCACCTTCATTCACTCATAATTACCCAAGTTCACAAATGTCTCCACCACCAAAAGTGTCACCACCACTTCCACCAAATAACAACCACTCTCCATTATCATCACCTTCCACTCAACACTTGAAGTTCATTGAAGAACTCAAGGAAGCCCATGAGCTTAATGCTCAACTTGCTTTGCACCTTGTTCAAAGCAACTTAGACCCATCACCATCCATCTCACCATCATTACCATCATCACCACATCACTTGAGTCAAATTGAGAAACATGTCAACAATTGTCCTTGTAGCATCTTTCTCCAAACTCAAACCATCGCCTTAAATGAGCGTCTCACTTGGATTGAGTATCTTCTCACTAGATCTAATCCAACACCACCACTTGAACAACATCAAAACCCTCATTCAACATGGTCAAGTCCAAGCTCTCCACCTCCAATTCCTCCATCAACACTCTCTCCAACATCCATACACCCAAACTTACAACCCCATTAATCCAATTTTTTTACCCCCTCTTTACCATCATCCATCCAAAATAATTCAAGCTTTTCATGTCTCAAGCAAGTCAAATGGATCTCTTAGGCAATTTAAAATTTTCTACTTATTGTATGCTATGAGCAAAATATGTGTTGTATCAATAATTATGTTTTTAACATAATTATTGACAACTAATGAATGCTTTATTTCTTATCTTTAATATATGATTGTTATGCTTATTGCTTGTATATTTGATATCATGATATATATACATGCTTGATGATTAATAACATGCTTATTCCATAATATGTTTTAAATGTATGCATGCGTATTTAACATGTTTATGCCACTATTTAATCATTCTTGATGTACATGATTCAAATGGAGCTTGCTGCAAAAACACCCTAAAAATGACCCTTTTCTGGAAAATTTTCAAATTTGGTCGCCTGGGAAAACACCAGATGGGCGGCCCCCTTAATTCCCTAGGCGGTCCCCTTAATTTTAAGGGGGCCGGCCTACAATTAAGGGGACCGGCCATCTGGGCAGTAAAATTTACTGTTTTCTTTTGCATCTTGCGACCCCTTTTATCTAGCCCAAACCTTACCTAAATCAACCATCACCTCCATCAAACACCCATTTTCATTCACCATGCTATCACCAAAATCATCTCTAAGACACCAAAACTCCATCACCACCACCTCAATGTTAATCCCCAAGTGCACCAAATGCACCATCAAAAACACCCTTCACTCATGGCACAACATCTTCATCCATACCTTCCACTTCATCCATCAATAACTACATCAACTCACACCTATCATCACCACCATCAAGAGCATCAACTCCACCTCCTACTCAAGAACCTCCATTCACCCAACTTGTCATTTCCATATCACCAATAACACCTCTTGATGCTCATTTCTCATCATCACCAATACCACCACCATGCTTTCCCATCCCTTGGGCTTTACTTGAAGCCCATGGAGACAATTGCCTTTGTTGCATCCACAACCGAACCTCCACCACAACCTCCATCATTTTCACCCACTACACTACCACCACCTTCATTCTCACCAAATTAAGCATATGCAATGCTTAATCAAAAATAATTTTTCAAACCATTTTGTGTGCAAGCCCCATGGAAGATCATGTACTCCTAGAATGATTATGTAGATTGCATTACTTACTAGCTAATGTAGGATTGAATATAATCTTGGATGGTTGTGTATTGATACACAACATTTTTAATGAATGTCTTTATATGCATGCTTATTTTTGCTATATATATGCTTGTGCTTCTAATATTTTTCTTGCAAGTATTCCATATATCGATTCCTTGGTGCCCTCAAACGAGGGGGAGCACACATCAAGGGGGAGTTCTCGTTCCGACAAATTTTGTCTCTAAAACTTGTCGGCTCAACCTTTTTGATGCTACAAAAAGGGGGAGAAGTGAATATAAACTCACTAAATACTTGTCAAAAAATAACTTTTTGGATTTAATGAGTTTAGGTTTTGTAATCATCAAAAAGGGGGAGATTGTTGACATAAATAATGCCTAAAAACATTATCAATATTTATTCATATCTCTATGTTTTGATGATCACAAAATGTAAACTCATTAAAACATAAACTTATAAAATAAACAAGTACTTAGTTGTAAATATTCACTTCTACAACTAAAATCACTTAAGGTATGAATGAAATAATGCTTAATGCATTATATGATCAAAGGAACATTTTCTTAATAACTAGATTTTTTATAAAATATCAAAAACATTTTATATATTTTTGAAAAACATTTTTGGTATTAAATAAATATGTTTAATCTTTTATAAAAATATGAATTCAAATTTTTAACCAAAATCAGTTAAAATGTTCCAGAAAAACCTTCCCCACAAAAGGACAAATCTGGGCAACGGACACCTTGGGCGGCCCCCTTAATTTTACTAGGCGGCCCCCTTAAAATTAAGGGGACCGCCCCCTATTTAAGGGGGCCGGCCACGCTCCAGTAGGCTCCAGCTGTCCAGATTTTTCCCTATAAATACCAGCCTTCCCCTGGATTTTTACTCACCCTTTTGCACTAAAACTTTCTGTTGTAGATCTAATTTCATATCTTCAAAAACCTTTGATCATGTAATCTTAAGCATTGGTTTCCAAGTGATCCAAGCTTCCACCATCCAAGTGCAAAAGAAGAATACTTCTATCAATCAAGATTAGAAGTATTACAACTTAGTATCATCTTGCTACTTAAGTTGTTTGTTTTGTATACCTTGTATATCATTCATTCATTTGTGTATAAGGTGTGGGTAAACATAAGTGACTAGATATGTATAGTGTGTAAGTAGTGAAGAAGGTGTATAAGTTGTTGTGGTGTAAAGAAGTCATGTAGAAGTTGTGAAGTCATGGTGTAGAAGTCGTGAAGCCATAGCTTAGAAGTTGTGAAGTCGTCATGTTGAAGTCATGAAGCCGTAGCTTAGAAGTTGTGAAGTCTTGGTCGTGAAGCCGTAGCTTAGAAGTTGTGAAGTCTTGGTCGTGAAGCCGTAGCTTAGAAGTTGTGAAGTCGTGATCGTGAAGCCGTAGCTTAGAAGGTGTGAAGTCTTGGTCGTGAAGCCGTAGCTTAGAAGTTGTGAAGTCTTGGTCGTGAAGCCGTAGCTTAGAAGTTGTGAAGTCGTGATCGTGAAGCCGTAGCTTAGAAGGTGTGAAGTCATGGTTGTGAAGCCGTAGCTTAGAAGTTGTGAAGTCGTCGTGAAGCCGTTGTGTAGAAGTCGTGAAGCCGTTGTGTTGAAGTCGTGAAGTCGTCGTGAATAAGTTGTGTACAAGTTGTGTTGTGAAGTTGTGAGATTGGTTCTAGCTACGATTAGAACTCGACATTTAGCTTTGTGTCGTTAAACCCGTGTAAGCCAAAGTTGTGTACGGTTTTCTCCGCCATAAGGGAGCTTATTGAAGTAGTGAAGAAAACTCTCGAGCAAGGTGTGCTCGGGGAGTGGAGTAGGGCAAGGAAGGTGTCCTTGTAGCCGAACCACTATAAATCCCTCGTGTCTCGGTTAGATCTTTCCATCTCTTATTTACATCTTTATTTATATCGTCATTACTTTTATAACATATAGGCATATATAACTGTTAGTAATAATTAGAAGTTGACTTCACATATAGATCAAATTGAAACTCCATTCAAGAAACCAAAACTTTTACAATCAATTTAAAAGAATACATATATAACTAATAATAAGGTTCAAGTTTTATTTTTCATACAAACTTGAATCTAAGTGTTTTAAAAATAAACAAAGGTCTTCATAATAAAATTAAAAAGACATAAAAGTATTCAACCCCCCCTTCTAGTTTTCCACATAAATAATAAGTTAAGTAAGTTAAGTATTGTAATTAATTATGGTGGTTAGATGGTATGACTGCACAAATTAATAAGTTTTTATTATTTTAATAAAACAATATGTTTGGATAGTGTTGTGTACTAGGCTAAGAGAATTTAATATTTGTCAAGAGTTAGTCAAATGGCCCTAAATTTTATTATTATTCACTAGTTATTTCCAACATTGATTTTGGAGATTTTTTCCAAAAGTTATAACCTTTTTCTTGAAATGATTAATTTCTTACTTGGCATTTACATCACATGTTAACTGATGTAGTATTGATTTAACCACACTACTTTTTATATGGACCTAGTCGATTGTGATGAAAAATCGATAACTCTATCAGATGAAGTGACAATCTTGGTGAAGACTTTAATTGCCATTATTGGTATTGTAATCTTTTAATTTAGTTAAGCACACGCTACCTTTATGATTATTATTTCTAGTCGACAACGATCATGGAAATCGAAAGGAAATTCGAATTTTAATTAACATTGATAAGCCAACAACATGCATAAAATAGAATAATACCACTAATTTTTGAGCATTTCCTATGAACTTTCATGCACAAAGTCAATAGTGAGTTAGTGACATAAACTTATTATTGAAACAAGAAGATTAAGGGTATGATTGGCTAAAATAGATGTTGTTAGTGCTGTTGCTAATGTTGGTATTGCTGTTATTGTTGAAAAATATTAAAATTGTAGTTTTTCTTTTTGTAGTTGTGTTTGATAAACTATCTGTACTTATAGATTAAAAATGTAAAATGATATAATTAAACATACAAATAACAAACAAATGTTAATAGGAATAATAAATAAAAATTCATAAATGGCATAAAAGCTGGTTTTAGAATTTATTTTTCTGGTAATTTATTTTTCTAAAATAATCTACAATCTTAATTTGCCAAACAAAGATTATTTTTTAACCAAAGCTTATTTTCCAACAAAATAATCTTAAGGCTGTGTTTGGTGACGCATATTATGAGAGATTATGGAGGCTACAGTTTTTTTTTTTTTTTTTTTTTTTTTTTTTTTTTTTTTTCACAAAATAATCTTTTGTCTAAAAAGCAATGTTGCAAAAATCGTGAATCGGTAGCCGGGCGGTCGACCACCCTGCAGCGAGTAATCGGCCGAGGCGGGATTAATCGGTGATTAATCGGATTGGCATTTTTTGCATGTTTTGGGTATTTCTGGAGACCAAACTAAAGATCGTAACTGATTACAAGCCTACTATGTTTCCAAACCTCAATAAAAGGCTCCAATTCTGATTATGAGGCTCATTGTGCATTATAAGTGAAATAAACGATCCCCAAATTAAGTAGAATACCTAAATTTTCATTTTTTTAAACCTGACCGATTTGGCCGATTCGGCCGATTTTTTTGCCTGACCCATTTTTTGGCCGATTTTCACTATTCTACAAGGTACTGGGCCGATTAACGATTAATCGGCCGATTCAGCCGATTTTTGCAACATTGCTAAAAAGTATCATTGTTTGGCTGAATAACTTATGAAAGATTATAGTAAAAATAATCTCCAAAAATAAAAGCTCCTTGAACCAACTTATGAAAGGTTATGGAGGCTACAGTTTTTTTCTTTTTTCTTTTTTTTCACAAAATAATATACAATTATGTCATTTTACACTTTTAATTTACAATTTCAGCTAGTTTGCCAAACATCACTACAAAAAAAAAAAAAAAAAAAAAAAAAAAAAAAAAAAATCATATAATTTTAATCTTTTTCAGCATCAGCAACAGCAACAGCACCAGCATCAGCATCAGCACCAGCACCAGCACCAGTAACAACTATTGTTGTCAAACATACCCTAAAACTCTACAATCTTCCACAATCTCTCGCGCAAAGAAAAGACATAAATAAAGTTTATACACATTAACATAGAGATCTTTTTTTTTTTTTTTTTTTTTTTTTTTTTTTTTTTTTTTTTTTTTTTTTTAATAATAAACTGGTATATATTATTAAAACAAAACTAGCAAGGAGCTAGTTAATTACATTGGAGATTTTAACTAATCGGTACAACTACAAATCTTATGACCCCTAAATTTAAGCCAAGAAAATGAATACATACGAATATTATCAAAGATATCAATTTTCCTCATAGGATGAGAACTAAAAGTGACGCTATTACGGAACCGCCAAATCCACCACAACAAGACACGATAATGATGTACAAACGTTGAATCTTCCCTTTAGAAACATGCCACAAGTTCAACCAATCCTTACAATGCTCATTAGACGTGAGGAAAGGGAAGGGGTTATCATACCAAACTCGAACAAGCCTAGCAATATCACACTTAAAGAAGATGTGAAGAGTCAATTCCACGTTACGATTACAAGAAGGGCAAGAGATCACCGGGATTTCAATACCACGAGACGAGAGGTTCAAGCGATGAGTTAACCGTTCCAAGTTCATTCTCCACATGAAAATGTTAACTTTTCGAGGGAGAGTTTTGTCCCAAGTTTTCGAATGAACCAAAGAGGGTTTGGGCATCAATGTACCGACGAGTCTCCCCAACCGAGAACACTCCGCCACTTGCAATCGACCAGATGCAAGAGTCTTCAACGGAATTTGTGTCGGCATGGCTGATCTCGATCAGCATATCTCTCAAATAAGCCAAGTTACGAACGGCAAGGTCGGCTCTAGACTAATTCCAACGCCATTTCCCTTTTTCAGTGTGATAAATGATTAGACAATCTTTGTCTTGTTCCAAACGATAGAGTCTGTTGTAGCGAAAATGTAACGGGGTCACCAAGCCAAGTGTCCTTCCAAAAAGCGGATACGCATGCCATAACCCGCTTGGAAGCGAAGAGAGTTAGCCGGAAAAATACCGTTCGAGTAAGAACATCAAACTATCTTAACCTAAGTACTATTAAATTTGCAACCTTGTTGATCGAAACCCCCTCTTGACCGTGCAAAGCCTTGATAGCATTAACCCAAAGAGCTTGTGGGTTGGAGTACATTCTCGAACAACATTTTTGAAGAATAGCAAGGTTGAAAGACTTTAAGCTACCAATGTTCATACCGCCTTCACTTTTTCCATTTTTTATTATTATTTTTTATTTTTTTTTTTTTTTTATGGCCAAAAACCCATATTGACCCAGATTCAACCTATCTAAACCCGGACTCATTTATACTCGTGCTTCTAAAAGATACATCTAGACCCAAACCCGTTTATATCCAAACTCCTATAAACCCGTGATCTGACCCGACCCGACCCGACCGGACACATCTATTTTGCCACCTCTAACTTTACCCATCTAAAAAAGTGTATCATTTTATGTTTTATGTATTTCATCTCAAATTCTCAATTCATTAAAAAGTGCTTCAAATATAACCATTAAGAAAGTATCATATCATATCAAACCTAACTATAAACATAACATATTTTCAACATAAAACTATACTATCTTTAGCAAGAACCATCACTATCTTGAGAAGATGATTAGGATAAGCCACAACTTATTTAACAAAACCAAACTAATTACTAAATCATTAAATAAAAAGCCCATGGCCCATCAACCCATCTAATAAAAAGAGACATCATATATATTAAAACCAACACATATCTCCAAACCCCAAACACCCCATCATTTCTCTCCACATTTTCCGCAATGGAGCCACCATGGACAACCGACGACATCACCGACGACCTCCAAAGCATCAGCTTCAACTCCACCACAACCACCACCGCCACAGACATCAACCGCAGCACAAGCTCCAGTTCCGAAACGACCTGGACCACAGGCACCTACTCCTCCTCCTTCAACAAACCACCCCCCGCCCCCGGTCCCACTCTCTCACTACATGATCTCAAATTCATTCAACGGTTAGGCGCTGGTGATATAGGGGCAGTTTACTTATCTGAGATAAAAAAGGGTTCTAGTAATTCTTTATTTCCCGCGGTTTTTGCTGCGAAGGTGATGGACAGGAGGGAGTTGGCTAGTAGGAATAAGGAAGGGAGGTCGAGGACTGAGAAGGAGATTCTGGAAGCGTTGGATCATCCTTTTTTGCCCAGATTGTATGCTGCTATTGAGAGTCCTAAATGGACGTGCCTTCTCACGGAGTTTTGTCCTGGAGGGGATTTGCATGTTTTGAGACAGCGCCAGCCGTGTAAACGCTTTCCTGAGTCTGCTGTCAGGTATATATATATATTAATTATGGCTTATTTGGTTTTAATTAGGCTTATTTTCATAAGCTCATTTTTCGTGGCTTATTTTGAAACTTTCTCGTTTAGATATGCTTATTACTAACATAAGAAACATATATAAGGCGAAAAGATTCGGCATAAGCCCAAAATCAAATAAGCCATGAACAAACACCCCCTACATTGTTTCATAGTACTAACTAACGAGCTAAATGTACTGAAAAGTGAGCTTATTAGCTTATCAAAATTTTGACACGTCTTAGGCTATTGCATAAAATCTACTAGTAATTTTGTTTGTATGTAGATTCCTTTTTACATAATGTACTTTGTACATACGTAAAACTAGTTGTCACAAAAATATTAAACAACAGTCTTTTTAAAAGCGTTCGTTTAATCTTACTTTTTTGGCTTATTTGTTTATGTGTTTTCGGGTTATGTTTTATACTGACTTGCATTAAAACTTACGAGCTCATATCAATAAACTTATTTTTTGGCTATAGGGTAAATGGATTTAAAATTAACGGCTTGCAAGTCTGTAACATATCATGTGTACGTAGTTGGACCACATGTTAAGAACTCCTGCTAGTGTAACATGTTTACCTTAGACTGGTCCAAATGCACATGATCATTGAGACTAGTAGTAATTTAAAATTTGAAATTGGTACATGGGCATTGAATCCATTGATTACACATGCTCTGGTGCACGTGACATAGTTATAGTGTGTAAGTATAAAAAAAGTCAAATGTTATTTACTGCCACGTGGCTAATAGTTTACTACTTGATCTTTTTTTTTTTGTTGAACTTTACTACTACTTGATCTCGAGTTTAGGAAATAAATCTTGTTTAAACTTTAGACAGATTATGCTAAAAAAAGTTGTTTGGCTTTATTTTGGAAAGTCAAAGAGTCAAGACAGCTAAGAAATAAGAATAGTGGGTAGGGGTACATGCCTTAAATTATTGTTTGGTTGTCTGCAATTAATCGCACTTAATTTTTATAGTTTGTGCTTGTGCACATTGGACCCTATGGCCACGACAATCTAATTTCATTGCATGACTATAATGCATATTGAATTATCTAGCTAGTATAGTTTTCATTTTCTAGACGTATACATTAAATCAGCATTTAATAACCTCAACCATATATATGTTGCTTAATAATAATATATTTATTTGCAACCTAAAAATACAATCACATTTTATAGAGATTTTAAATGTTTTTTATGGTATGTGTAAATCAGTGAATGATTTCCGGATTGTCCGTTTGGTAAACTAGTAGGTTTGACCCGTAATTGCTTGCTACTTTTTGTGAATCGAAATCTTTAATTGCTGTCACTTAATTTAAGGAAATTGTTAAGTATTTTAATGACTGTATTAATTTATTTCCAGGTTTTACGCATCAGAAGTGGTGGTGGCTATAGAGTATCTTCACATGTTGGACATTGTTTATCGTGACCTAAAACCCGAAAATGTTTTAGTTCGATCTGACGGTCACATTATGCTAACTGATTTCGACCTTTCTTTGAAATGCGACGTCACTGCCTCGACCCCAGCTCAAGTTTTCTCCGGCCCTAATAATCCAACCTCAACTGATCACTACACATTCGACCCACCTAAAGTCACATCCTCGTCGTGTATTATACCAAATTGTATAGTCCCATCAGTCTCGTGTTTTAATCCCAGGCGTAGGCGGAAAAAGAAGCCCGGGAACCAAACTGGCCCACAGTTTGTTGCCGAGCCAATCGATGTTAGGTCAATGTCGTTTGTGGGGACTCACGAGTATCTAGCGCCCGAGATTGTGTCTGGTGAAGGGCATGGAAGTGCAGTTGATTGGTGGACTTTAGGCATTTTTATGTTTGAGTTATTTTATGGTGTTACTCCTTTTAGGGGGATGGACAATGAGCTAACTTTAGCGAATATTGTAGCTCGGGCTCTAGAGTTTCCTAAAGAGCCCGCGATTCCACCAACAGCTAAGGATTTGATATCTCAACTGTTGGCCAAGGATCCTGCTAGGCGACTTGGGTCCACAATGGGAGCATCGGCAATTAAACACCATTCGTTTTTTCAAGGAGTGAATTGGGCTCTTTTAAGATGTACAAAACCGCCGTTTGTACCACCACCGTTTAATATCAGTAGTCGTGAGGTTGTGTCGGATGATAGCTGCCCCAATACTCCGGTGGATTACTATTAGGATGACTGGGTCGTGTCGTATGCAAGGATTCAAACGGTGTATAGAGTTTTTGATCATGTTATCGTGGGCATTTGTGGAATTATTTAGTTTTATCGAACTAGTTATAAACAACTTTTTGAACTTTGAACTAGTGAAAATAGGTGAAGATGTAAAAGGCCACTTATTGTATCGACTAATTATCTTGGCTTAAATAATTAATGTTATAACTTATAACAATATTGACGGTTAAGTTTATAATCATTGTTTGTTTATATTTTCATCGCTTACAATCATACAATGTAATCAAGTAATTTTGTGGCATAAAATTTCAGATTTCATGCACTCTAATGATGGAAGTTATATGATCTGTGGTGATTTCAATTCCACCAGATTCAGGGATGAAAGAATGGGTACTTCGTTTTCGGTGCTCAATGCCAATAATTTTAATGGTTTTATTCATAGTGGTCACTTGATCGACTTGGACTTGGGCAGACACAAGTATACACGAATATCTAGGGATGGTCTCAAAGCTAGTCGCTTGGATCGATGTTTAGTTAACCAAGCCTTCTTTGACACTGCTCGTGAGATCGTTCTAGAAGCCTTAGATGATATCGTTTCTGATCACCGTCCTCTTCTTATCAAACAGAAATCTTTAGACTTTGGCCCGACTCCGTTTAAGTTTTATAACTCTTGGCTGCAGGAGAAGGATGTCGATAGTTTGGTTACCTCTAAATGGGATGCTCAAAATGGTAATGGGGTTACTAATGCTTTTATTTTGTTCAAGAATAAACTGAAGGAGTTAAAAACCGAATTGAAGCATTGGCGAAAACAGAAGATGAATGTCCGCAACAAAGATTCTATCATGCATGAGATTGCCTTAGTGGACCACCAGATTAGTTCATCGGGACCTAATATGATTCTCTCAGAAAAACGTAGGTTGCTTGTTCACGAGCTTATGGAGTTTAATAATCGTGTTGGTAAGGATTTGAAACAAAAGGCGAGAGTAAAATGGGCGGTCGAAGGTGATGAAAATTCCAAATTTTTCCATACGGTTATCAATACTAAACGGAGATCGGCTACTTTAAAAGGGATTAAACATAACGGAATTTGGTTTGACGATCCTCACGATGTCAAGAAATGTTTCCACGGGTATTTCTCCAACAAATTCAAACGATTTAAGGGGGCAGATTTCTCAATTGATCCGGCTTTAGTTAGAACCATTTCGAGTGACCAGGCGAGCAATTTAGAAGCTTCTTTTTCAATTGATGAAATTCGTGAAGCTATTTGGAGTTGTGGGGGTGACAAAGCACCTGGTCCCGATGGTTTCTCCTTTGCTTTTGTGAAGCAATATTGGAATCTTCTTCAAACCAACATTGTAAGCATGATCACGGATTTTCACAATAATGCTCACATTCCCGTTGGATGCAATTCCTCGTTTATCACGCTCATCCCCAAGGTCAGTAATCCTATTCTCATGTCTGATTTTCGGCCTATTAGCCTTATTGGTATCCAATATAAAATCATTGCCAAGCTTCTTGCTAACCGGTTGGCTAAGGTCATCAATTCTGTGGTGGACATTCAACAAACGGCTTTCATTAAAGGAAGACAAATTTTAGATGGCCCGCTTCTTCTTAATGAGGTGATCGATTGGTATAAGGGTAAAAAGAAAAAGTTGATGATGTTCAAAATTGACTTCGCAAAGGCATATGATTCCTTGTCTTGGGATTTTCTTTTCTATATGCTTATGAGGATGGGGTTTGGCCAAAAATGGATATCTTGGATTCGGTCTTGTCTTATCTCTGCTAAATCATCTGTTCTTATTAATGGTAGCCCAACTGAAGAATTCCCTATTCAACGCGGTTTACGTCAGGGTGATCCTATGGCGCCGTTTTTGTTCATCATTGCTATGGAAGGCCTTCACATTGCAATTGATAATTTGGTGACGAATGGTCTCTTTTCGGGTGCTAAACTTAATCAGGTTACTGTCTCTCATCTATTCTATGCTGATGACGTCATTGTGGTGGGAAAATGGTCGAGAAGGAACTTGAAAAACTTATCTAATGCTTTGAGATTTTTTTATAGTGTTTCGGGTCTCAAAATTAATTTTGAAAAATCTTCGATTATCGGTGTGGGGGCTTCTACAAATGAGGTTAATCTTCTTGCTAGTTTGATTGGTTGTAAAGTTGAACAACTTCCTTTTAAATATTTGGGAATTCCAATTGGGGGTAGTTCTAAGCGTGTTTCTACTTGGGAGCCAATCATCAACAAATTCTCCAAACGTCTAGCGGGTTGGAAAGCTAATCTTTTGTCCATAGGCGGCCGTTCTACGCTCATTTCTTCGGTGCTCGGCTCTTTAGGTAATTACTTTCTTTCTATTTTCCGGTTGCCTAAATCTGTCAATAAGTCCTTGGAGTCAATGAGAGCCTCATTCTTTTGGGGAGGAACTCCGGTAAAAAGAAAGATGCATTGGATAGATTGGGGTTCGGTTCTGGCAGGGAGAGACGTTGGGGGGATTGGTATTGGGAGCCTTAACGCTATGAATGTTGCTTTACTCTACAAATGGAGGTGGCGTGGCCTCATTAGTCCTGAAAGTATGTGGGTGCGGGTCGTGTCTGACATTCACGGTTCTGATTGTTTCAAGAATATGTCGGCAAAGTCTAAAGGGTTATGGAGTAGTATAATGGATGCTGTTAGAAATGCACATGACTCGCTTTCTCTCCCTAGGAATGTTATCGACAGGAAAATTGGTAACGGTAAGCAGACGAAATTTTGGAAAGATATATGGTGTGGCGATATCCCTTTTGAGACTAGATTCCCGCGTCTGTTTGCTATTGATCAGGAAAAAGATTGCTCGGTTCATAGTAGGCGTTCCAATTCCTCCTGGTCTTGGAATTGGAGACGTCCCATTAGATCGGGTATCGAAAATGATCAATTTAATCAAATAAATGAGCTTCTTCCTGATGGTATTTCCGATGCAGATGACACTTGGGTTTGGAATATGGATGGTAAATCTCACTTCTCTGTTGCAAATGCTCGGCGGTTCTTTGACTATAAATTGCTTCCGAAAATTGAAAAGCAGACAAGATGGAATAAGAAGGTTCCTAAGAAGATTAATTTGTTTGTGTGGCGCCTTCTTCGCAATGGTATTCCTACTCATGTTAATCTTTTTGGCCGAGGCATTGACATTGATACGGTTCGATGTTACCTTTGCTCCAATGGGTATGATGATGTTAGTCACATTTTTCATTCATGCTCGTTTACGTGTAACATCAGAGATAAACTTAGTGTTTGGATGAACATTGACATTCCTAATGTCGATCCTAATGATATGGTGACCTGGTACAAGCATCTTCAAATTAATGGTTACAAACGAGACATTGTTGAAGCCATAGTGTTCATTTGGTGGTGGCATGTGTGGAAGGAGAGAAATAACAATCTCCACAACGGATCTCATGGTAATATTTCTGACACTTTCAACTCTATTGTCTCTCTCGCTTTTCTTTGGATCTCTAACCGTGACAGGAAGCACAATTACTGTTGGAACAAGTGGATCGTGAATCCCCTAGAAAATGGGTGAGTTTCGTGTTTTTGATCTGTCCGTTGAAGTGTGGCGCGACTGGATGGTTCGGGTTGACTCTTTTGGCGTGGTTTTAGTGTTGGGTTGGCATCCTCGGGGCTTGTTTGGGGTTACATCAACAACGTCGCAGAGTGAAAACCGGTGGCGCGGCCTCTGTTGTCGGGGATTTTTCTCATGTCCTGCATTGCGTAAATGGCATGAGTTTTTTCATCCCTTTTGTGATCCTAGCAGTCAAAGTTCCGAGTGGGTTCTAGCGAGTTTTTTTCGTGTTTTTTGCTAGGACTATTTTTTGATTGTTGTACTGGTTGCTGGCTTGGTTGTCTTTTAACGATTTGTTTTTGTTTTTCTTTCTCAACTAGCGCCTTGCTAGTTGTTGCTTTTAATATATTTCTGCCGTTCTAAAAAAGAATTTTTTTTGTCTTTTCATAAAGTATCAGATGCCTCTGTGTAAAATTATCGTTTTATCTAACTTACCTCGCCTATTTTGTCCCATCTTTTCACGTATTATATATTCGTGAAATGACATTTAAATGGTTTAATACACTCTTTAATATTAAATTCAAAATACATTCATAAGTTATTACTACTTGATTATACTTGTATGTTAAGTGCTTAGGACATGTTTGTTTTTCAACTTATGATTAACAAGCCACTTGATAGTTGCAACGAGGCACTTGCATAAAATAATGTTAGTTTACTTGATTGCTTTGGTGGACAATAATACAAATAGTAAATTACAAATTGTCACCCAACTTTTATAAGTAGATTTGGTCATTTGATCTTTTAAACATTTCTTTCTAGCTCGATTGGTACCAAAAGTAAATTTTCATCATTTGATTATTTATGTCGATCACGTGACAAAACCTTCATTATCCTCGTTAACCTTCGTGGCGCGTCGATGTCCACACACAATTTCTCATGGTATCCTTTACATTGCTAGTACATTGGAAATGATGTGATAAGGCTTTACATTGCTATTTTGGACCGTGTGTAAGTAGTTGTCAACAAACATCAAAATCATATTTGTCATGTTTACCTACGTTGTTGTCTTGGTCATTTGTCGTGTTGTACTATTTTGCTCGAAAGACAAATGATATTTCTTGTTTTAATTCCTTGGTGTACACAAGTATTTGACTATCAAACCATATAAAAACATGTATAGATATGTCAACGAGCATGGGGCAAAGAGAGGTACGTTTGTGGTTGAATGAGTTGAGGTACCTAATGACAGAAGTTGCCACCGGTGGTGGTTCGACGTCGTCCCCACCATGTGACTTTGTTTCCTACGGTGGTGCAATGGTGGGGTTTGGACAATTTGTCATATCTTATGAGATCATGTGAATAAGAAAAATGGCATTTGGTTATGTACCATTAGAAGACATAGTTTTGGTGGTTTAGTTGGAGATAAATAGTTTTGGTGGTTTAGTTGGAGATAAAGGGCCCATGTAGCAAAGACTAATCACTCATGACTCATACAACTTAATGCAAATTAAACAAAACGCAGGGGTGTTCACAAATCGTGTAATACTCACATAAATCGTAAAACGAAATCGAACTGAATTTTTAAACGAATCGAATTTGCCAAAACCGAATCAAAACGAATTGAATATTGGGTTTTCGATTTGGACTTAGTTTTGGCAAAATAAAAATCAACCCGAACTGAATTATATATATTTTTTATATATTTATATAAAAAAAACCCACTAAAATTATTTCCTAGTATAAATACAATATTTTTTAAATTTGAAATTTTTTGGGTGTTAAAAATCTATATAATTAAATGAAAAAATATAAATTATGTAATTCGGGTTATTCGGGTCAACCCGGAAACTGAACCGAATTCATATTCGGTTTTCGGTTCAGTTTAATCCAATTTGACGGTTCGGTTTCCGGTTCGGTTTAACCCAATTTAAATTTGGTTCGATTCGGTTTTCAATTTTACGCAGAATTCTTTTTTAACCGAGTTCACTGCACCGAATAAAATGAACAACCCGATAATCAAAACCGATAGAACCTAACAAAAAGTTTGTTTGTTCACAATTATTCAAGTTAGGAGTCTCCATCGCTTCGATTTTCTGATTATTTAGGTGGTTTAGTTTTGAAACCTTTTAACTCAAACCAGAACTTAACAAAACCATATTTAAAGCTCAGTTTTCGGTTCGATTCCAACCGAAAAACCCAAAAATCAACTTTAAATTTTTTCAGCTAAATAAATCAGCTAATCGCAAGTCATGTATATAGAAAAAGTACATAAGCATGAAATTTAATATTATAACCGAACTCAATATGCCAATTGTCAAATATGCAACTAAATTCTATTACTGATTATAATGTGAACACCAATTAGAGATGCATAATCGTGTCCCGGCCCAAGTCTTGGTTTAGTGTTTATATATTTTTAGAGATGCATAAAAAAACCGGTTCATGAACCAAACCGGGAAAAAAATGAAACCGGTTTTCCTAAAAAACCGGTTTTTGAAAAACCAGTTTTGAGAAAACCGAACCGCCGGTTTAGAAACCGGTTTGCATTATTTGTTGTCAATCAATTTTAGGTAAAACTGGTTTAAAACAGGTTTTAACCGAACTGGTTTTTGGTTTGAACCGGACATTTTCTCTTCCAAAACCGGTTTCAAACCAAACCGGTTTTATGTAAAACCGGTTTTTGACTATTTGACTAAAACCGAAACTGGTTTTTAAACCGAACCGGTTTTATGTATATAGAAAAAGTACATAAGCATGAAATTTAATATTATAACCGAACTCAATATGCCAATTGTCAAATATGCAACTAAATTCTATTACTGATTATAATGTGAACACCAATTAGAGATGCATAATCGTGTCCCGGCCCAAGTCTTGGTTTAGTGTTTATATATTTTTTCAAAAGAGGCCGAGTTGCACAATATCAACATCCATTTCATTTCACCAAAGCATCTCTATATCTAACTGAGGAAATAGATAACCAATAGATTTGGAAAAGAAGATACCAACATCAACAGGAAATGATACATAGCCTGTTATGTACAGAGTGCAGCAGCACATGAATAACTAGTCTCGCAAACAAAAACTGTTGGAACATGTTTAGTGCTTTAGACATATAACACACCAAACGCACACCAATACGTCAAGTTTAAGGTTTGTGATAAGAAAATTTTCAAAGCATTTAAAATTAAACATTAGTGCTATAAAAGGAACATCAATTCATCAAAGATAAAATTAATACTGTAATAATTGGGTACATTATGGTTTAGAGACACTCAAATGGAATGGTTCTTAGAACACATACAACAGCCACGTTAAAGGCACAAGGAGGGAAAAAAGGAATTTTTTTGCACGTTAACGTGCGTTACTTCTTGTGACCAGCTGCATTAACGCAGCGTTAAGAGGCTGCGTTAACCCCTTAACGCTGCGTTAAAGGTGTTTTGTAAAAAAAAAAAATTCACTTTGCCCCCTTTTAAGGGTAGCTTGTGTAAAAAAATTTGATATAAAGGTGAGTTAAGATGTATTAAAGCTGAGTTATTGTTGCGTGGGTTAAAGCTGAGTTAAGTTAAAGGGTGTAAAAGCTGACGTGACATGCCTTAAAATTTAAAGCTGAGTTAACTGTTGTGATTGGCCTCAGAGAAATCAAGTCCACCAACAAAATAAGTACTCACTGTTCTAGAGATATTATGGTTGCAAAATGAGTCATAGCTTTATGATTTTTTAGAAGATTCCGTTACAAACGGGGCTTAAGGGTCATTGCATTTATTCCAACATTCCAAGCAATTTTCTTTAGTGGATTGAGCATGACATTAGAATGACTGTTGATCCTACAAGTAATTATCTCCACAAAGCTCAAACGCTTTACCCTATAACCAATACTCACCCTTGTTTTGTATTCCAAGGCGACGTAAGAAAGCATTAGGTCACCATAGCAATGACAGTAACATGAATTGCCAGTCGGCCAATTGCCTTTGACAACTCATTTTACATCTTAACCATATATAACCTCAAGAGCACCTAACGTTGACATCCACAAACCTTTTGCCTAACTAGGATTTGCTAGCATTTCATTGTTAATCAAAAAGCATTCAGCAAAACTTTGCCACTAAGTAATCACATCATTGCATAACAGATTAAAACAATATGCACAGCGAACTGAACTTATTCAGAATCTAAGAAAAGGAAGATATAAAACCACAGGTAAAAGGATCTGAACATGACACTTGATTAAAAAACTCCCAACAATAACTGTCGCAATGTCTTACATAATGCAACTTCTGAGGATAACACTAATAAACCACTACCAAAAACACAAGAAAATGCTTCATACCACATGATCCTCAGTCGTCGAACAAACTGAATCCCATCTCCTGCAAAATAATTTAATAAAGAAAAGTTAGTAACATGTAATCAGATTATATAAAATACAATCAGATACAGATTAACTAATGAATTCAAAAGTGTTGAAGAAAAACTTACTTCGTCAGACTCTTCTTTTTCTTCGACCTTCTCTTCCTTCTTTGTCTCCTCAGCGGCAGGTGCAGCACCACCAGCTGAAGCAGCAACAGCAACACCGCCACCTGATGGAACTGAAGCCAACTTCTCCCTTCCAGATGCAATCAACTCAGTGATATCTTTGCCCTTAACTTCGGACAAAAGCAATGCAATTCTGTCTTCATCGGCATCAGCTCCAACTGCATTGCAGAAATACAAATTACCAAAAATTAAATATGGTATGTCACCAATTGAGTGCAGATACTAGTTCAAATGTGTATTTGCAAGTACTAAACCAAAATGTTTATTTTTTCGCAAGACTGTGTTAAGAGAGTGAGTTACGAAATGTATAAGAGTGTGTTAAGAAATGCTTGTAAAAAGCTTATGTCTCACTTCATGCTTATAATCTAATCCACAAGGCAGTTACAAACATATGTATTAAGCCAAATACTAATATAAACACTAAAAGATCAAAAAAACATACCCTAAAAGCTAAACAGGAAAAAAAATCCCAAACAACCCCTAATTCAAAAAAAAAGTTAAACAGGAAATTTTATAAAAAAATCCCAAACAACCCCTAATTCCAAAGTGCTTAATTAAACCAACAGCAAACAAATAACCATGTCTTATAAGATGTATGTCTAATTCAATCTTATGGTCATAAACTTCAAATTTTATAAAAAAATCCCAAACAACACCTAATTCCAAAGTGCTTAATTAAACAAACAGCAAACAAATAACCATGTCTTATTAGATGTATGTCTAATTCAATCTTATGGTCATAAACTTCAAATTTTATAAAAAAAAAAATCCCAAACAACACCTAATTCCAAAGTGCTTAATTAAACAAACAGCAAACAAATAACCATGTCTTATTAGATGTATGTCTAATTCAATCTTATGGTCATAAACTTCAAATACTATAAAAAAAAAATCCCAAACAACACCTAATTCCAAAGTGCTTAATTAAACAAACAGCAAACAAATAACCATGTCTTATTAGATGTATGTCTAATTCAATCTTATGGTCATAAACTTCAAATATTATAAAAAAAAAATCCCAAACAACACCTAATTCCAAAGTGCTTAATTAAACAAACAGCAAACAAATAACCATGTCTTATTAGATGTATGTCTAATTCAATCTTATGGTCATAAACTTCAAATATTATAAAAAAAAAAATCCCAAACAACACCTAATTCCAAAGTGCTTAATTAAACAAACAGCAAACAAATAACCATGTCTTATTAGATGTATGTCTAATTCAATCTTATGGTCATAAACTTCAAATACTATAAAAAAAAAATCCCAAACAACACCTAATTCCAAAGTGCTTAATTAAACAAACAGCAAACAAATAACCATGTCTTATTAGATGTATGTCTAATTCAATCTTATGGTCATAAACTTCAAATATTATAAAAAAAAAAATCCCAAACAACACCTAATTCCAAAGTGCTTAATTAAACAAACAGCAAACAAATAACCATGTCTTATTAGATGTATGTCTAATTCAATCTTATGGTCATAAACTTCAAATTTTATAAAAAAATCCCAAACAACACCTAATTCCGAAGTGCTTAATTAAACAAACAGCAAACAAATAACCATGTCTTATTAGATGTATGTCTAACTCAATCTTATGGTCATAAACTTCAAATTTTATAAAAAAAAAATCCAATCCAACTACTTTCCACCTAGAACGATTACAAATAACTCTCAATATCTTTTACTACCATTATTTCATTAAGTTTAATTGTTTAAATAAACACAAAATTCTACTTATAGCAAAAATTTCAATGCAAATATAAACAACAAAATACTAGAAACCACTCATTAAAACGCCATACTTTATACATAACAACTTTAGGGCCTGTTTGGCTAAGCTTATTAAACGTGTGCTCATTTGAGCTTATTTTTTATAAGCTCCAATTTTACGGCTTATTTTGAGACTTGTCGGCTTATACAGGTTTATTCTGATATGATAAACTTATAAAAGTCGACAGTCTCAAAATAAGCCGTAAAATTGGGGCTTATAAAAAATAGCCGACAAGTCTCAAAATAAGCCACAAAATTGGAGCTTATCAGAAATAAGCCCAAACGGGCTTACGTTTAATAAGCCGAAACAAACACACCCTTAATACAAATAATATAAACAGTAAAATACTACTAGGAATAAGTAATTATTTATATAAAAGTAAAAAAGATAAATAAATAATAATACCTGAACCAAGGATGGTTTTCAAATCCTCAGCAGAAGGACTTGTGTTACCTCCCAACAAAGCCAACAAGTAAGCAGCAACAACCTTCATTTTTACCTACGTTAAACAACAATAACATAAACATCAAACACTAATAATATTAAATCTTACAAGTGCAATAACTAATACTAAATTTGAGATCTGGATGATACCTGTGAAACGTATTACAGCCGCTCTGAATGTGTGTGTGCTTTAGGGTTGAGTGGCGGCCATGAAAACCTAATTATATATAAATGTGTTATGAGCCCTGGCCCATACTTTGTGGGCTTTCTTTTGTTTTGCCTTTCTAACTGGGCTGGTGTTATACTTTTGTTCCTACATGCGTGGGCTTTTTTAACAAGAGCATGAGCTTTAAGGCCTGTGGTAACAGTGATCAGCATCATCAACGTCAACTTAAAGTCACGTTAGCTTCTCTCTTCACAACCAACATTATAATTAAAACATACCCTACTTAAACACAAATATATCCCACAAGAACCAAAAAATCACACACGGTGCACCTTTAACAAGTCCGTCTTCACCACGACCGACTTCTTCATTTTACCATGAATGACAAGTCTTTGATGGGTGATATGGAAACCTAACTCATGTGACTAAACTCATATGATGGATGATATCGAGCTTTGATAAAATTACATTTTTACTCTTTTATATATCGGTAGTGATATAGGGACTTAACTCGTGTGACTAAACTCATGCCTAAACAATTTAACATGTGATACATGGATTATGCGTTTTCTCGCCCTTAATACTCACTTTTCATATTGACAAGTGAACTTATGAGTAGTCATATTTTTAGACATAATATTTAGTCATACATATTATTTTCCTTTATATATATGTAATTACTCAATATTCATAAAATGCGAGTCAAGTCGAGCTTGATACGTCGATTATTCATCGAGTTCGAGGTTGAAATGTGAAAATAAGCGAGCTCGAGTCAAGTTTCGAACTCGAGTTTCAGATGCGAGTCGAGCTCGAGCTTCAAATCTAAAGCTCGATCATGCTCGAGTTTTGGTAATCCAGTTGAGCTTGGCAGTACTCAGCTCGACTCGGCTTGTTTAAACCCCCAAGTACTCCATAACGAGATAGTATTTTGCACTCTTTACAAATTCATGAATTAATCTTTGTAGGTTCAGATCATAATTTTTTTTTAGATGCAACTTTTATTAACAGAAAATAAACAACCACCATGGGACAATCCATGTGTTGCAACTTTTCTTCAATATACAGTTCGAGATAAAACTAAGTTTAGTGATGCAACTAGTCTATAACAAAACAGCAACAACCCATGGATGTAGATAGTCTGTAAAAGGTTTCCAGAAAACTAGTCAATAATAAAAATGTAGCAAATGTATAGATCATGGTTTGTTTGAGATAAGTTCAGAAATACTCCTGACTAAAAGTCTCAAACATTCAGTTTAAGGAGTGTCTAAGACACAAATGGTTTCCGAAAGCCCATCTCAAAATACTTGGAAAGTTGATACTTAAAAGGAACAGAAATAAACATCAAGTCATAACATAAAGAACCAGAAGCATTCCTAGCACCATTCAGAAAAAAACACCATCCTACATTAATTAACATCGACAACGCATCCATCTGATGCCCCACCATTCAGAAAAACAAAGAAGCAAAATAAACCCTACTATGATATTAAGGGGTAATAACACCATCCTACATTAATTAACATCGACACTATTCTTAAGATACCCAAAATTGTCGAAAACCTTCTAATTTAGCATGCTTACTCTTCGGTCTTCTTTTTCTTTTTCTTGTCTTTCTTCTTATTTGATTTTTCAGCTTCTGGTTCCGCTTCATCAACTTCCACATGCTTTCTCTTCTTTTTCTTCTTATCAACATTCTCCTCTTCGTTCTGCACTTCAACAGCTTCCTCCGCTGCATGCTTCTTTTTCTTCTTGTCTTTCTTTTTACTGACATCTTCTTCTGCTGCTTCTTCATCAGCCACAGCCTTCTTTTTCTTCTTTTTGTCTTTCTTTACTTCTTCAGCTGCTTCTTCATCAGCGACAGCCTTCTTTTTCTTCTTTTTCTCTTTCTTTACTTCTTCAGTTGGTGCTGCTGCCATCTCTTCGTCTTTCTCAGCCTCAGCTTCTATCCTCCCAATAACAGAATCTGCTGATGCATTGTATGTCTACAAAACATACCAGCTTCAAATTAGTACAGTCCTGCCTAAATGTTTGAGGTAGATGTGGAAAATCAACCTGGTTACTAGTAATAGGGTTCGGCTAAGGGTTGTATTTTCTTCAAAAAGGGTTAAATAGGTCAAATCATAGTTGAAAATAGAAAGGGTTAAACGGGTTGATAATCCACTTTCATTCAATGGTTTATATTATTATCATGATTCATGAACATAATGTTATCATAAGTACCCTCATTAACTTTATGTATAACTTCTTAAAGAAGACAACGAAATGTTTCAGGTCGAGATACCAAAATAACCAGGCGTAAGCCTCCAGTTTAGAGGAGTGATAATAGGCAAACTAAACATAGTGTTAATTAATAAGGACCTTCGCAGGAGTGATCATTGCTCCATCTCCTTTCTTGAGATCCTTGTTGTAAGCCTCGATCTTAGGTTTGCCTTTAATTGAACCAGCAGATCGTCCAAGTTCTCGCCCTTCAAGATTCCTTAGCCTTGCTTCAATCTAAAAATTAATAGAAAAAAAGGTCAACACACCTCACAGAAATGAGAAAAATCCCATAATATGTACATGCATAACATACCTTGAGACGATTCGCAACTCCCATAGAATTATCGTGGTTCTCCTCTCCAAAAGCATCGCATCGAATAGCTAAAGCTGTTTTGGAAGCAAGTGAACGTGAAATCTTTCCCTTGAGTTTTGGAGCAGATTGACCAATCAAACTTGCATGGTAAATAAGCCCGTATTTAGGAGTTGCATGTTTTGTCTTCAAAGCCCTAAATAGAGCCTTTTCAGCACCGAGAATCTGAACAGTACTCCCGGGCTGTTTAGCAAGATTTAGCAAACTACCCCCGTGGGCAATGAGACGGGCCCCTACAAGCTCTCCAACAAGAGCAGTTAGATTTGGGGCTATAGAATTCATCCGGCTCTTTAGATAATCATACAGCTGTGCTCTGTATTCAGACAGAGACAATACTTGATCACACAGATCCTTAATATTCACTAAATCAAGGTCACTGACTTCGGTTCCCATAGAAACTACGGCTGCCTCTTTTAGTTCTGCCTCGATCTCTTCTGTCAGGATCTGTTAATTATCAAATTATTTGATTAGAAGAACTAATCGTTTATATGTAAAACGAATAAACAAATCATTTTACTTGCTATTAAATTAACTTAAAGGTCAAGCAGGAGCAAAAAAGAGAAAACAAACAGGGGAAAAAGAAACCGAAACACGACATCGACTATGAGACCCAGCGAAAGAAAGCCAATCTCCCTAAGAGTCTCCAATATTGCTGAAGCAGAGCGAAAGAGCCGAGAACCAAGGAGACCAGACAAAGCCAATTTTGGTACACCTATTTTATTATATATTGTATCATTATAAATTGATTGCCATGGACTCATTTAGAGGTCTCATAGAGATCCTTCTAATATATTTTTTTTATCATTAAATTTTTCGACCTTTTATGTTAGTTATTTATACCAGTTTCAATGAAAATAAAAACTTTAAAAGAGATCTTATACCTCAGAAAAATCAAGTTTTGCAGCATTTGTGCGGTAGCCCATGAGTTTGACTGCCTTGGCATAAAGAATGTTGTCTTGAACAATCTTAGCAAGCTCAGGAAAATGCCAACCATACCATTCTCGAACCCTCATGGCATAGGTGTTAAGCTCTTTATCAAGATCATCTAACAAGCCGATAGCTTGAATGATCATAGTATCCACCTAATATGTTCATATTTGTAAAACAAGCTGTTCAGAATCATATTCATATAAGTATTATAATACTATCAAATGGAATAAGCTTACTTTATCTGCACTGAACTTAAGTGTGTGCCTGCACAGGCTATGAGATAAACCCAAGCTCATCGGGGCTAAATCTTCTGGCCCCAAACCAGTTATAAGTTCAGTTAATTGACTTCTTACTCCTCGCATGAGTTCCATGACAGTTTGATTGTGAACACAATCAATTTTCTGCAACAATAGTCCGTTTTAAAAAATCAACATTGAATATACTCTAAAAAGTTAACTGCACCATAGTTTACGGAAAAGCACAACAACTTACAAGTTTTTCCTTGATCTCATTTCCAAGTTTGGAGTCTGCAACAGCCAAAGTCTCACCCTCGCAATGAGCACGCAAGAACTTGCGTAAAGGTTTGCTGGTCTCGCTTTTAATCAACAGGTTCGCTGATGCTAGTCCATCAGCTGTGTTCTCAAACTTGGAAAAACCTTTTAGCTTTACAATCTGTTTGTGAATGATCTCATCAGTAAAGGCTTCAAAACATATAGTAGAGAATGAAATAATCTACTGTAATAACCAATCATCTTGGAATACAAAACAAATGACCAAACATGAAAATTTACACATTCGATAACTCATAGTTCATTCACGGATCATGTGATCATATAACTTAACTATATAACTTTACTAAGATCCATCAAAACAACCTAAATAGCATTAGTAAACATCATCACATCGACCTTAATCTAATTCTACCGTTACCATACAAGAAGAAACGTTGAGATTCTGTACAAAACACTCCCTACAATAACAAAAAGTACGAGTATCCTTTTTAACCAGAACAACCGATATAATATATATATTTTAATAAAGAATCTTTAGACCATATGATGTTGCATGCTTGACATACATTAAAAAGTAGCATAATCAATCATCTTGGAATACAAAACAAATAAACAAACATAAAAGTCTACATATATCCAGCTAACTCATAGTTGGTTAATCGGATCCTGCGATTAATTGGTTCAACTTCATAGCTTTTACTAATATCCATTAAAATAGTCTAACGTGGATCAATAAACATCATCACAACATCTGTCAATTTCTAACAATGACATACAAAAAACAAACGTTGCCGTGATTTTGTAAATAACACCCCTTCAAAAGGGTCCGTTTTCCTTGTTTTTGTACAAAGTATTTGTGGAAAACAGGGTTGTTTTCCTCCAACTAAAAGCAATGTAGATATCTAACACTAAACCGGAACAAAACAAAAACTAAATAATTGAAAATTATACCTTTCTGGCTGTATCAGCAGATAAGAACTCCTTCTGCAAATCCTAAAAAAACAAAAAACAAACACAATAAAAAAAAAAAACAAAAAAAAAAACATTAATATATAACATACTAAGTAAGATATGCATGTACTGACATCAACTTGGTTAACCTTCCCTTCATCCAACACTTTAAAAAGGGCAAACCCTGCTGCTGTTTCAAATAGTACTAACATTGTCTTTGTTCCTTCAAAAAATAAAAAATTAAAAACAGTGAGTAACAAGAAGATTGATAGTTATATAGATTGTGGTACCGGAGCTTAAAAAAGGGTTGTTTTTGTTTTATCTTTGAAGGGTTGCTGCCGCTGGTGAAGGGGAGGAGGAATTAGGGTCTATAGGGTTTATACAAAAGGGAGGCAGTGTCAGTGAGTTTGTTTCACTATGAACTTATGGAGTATAAATATGACTATTTTTTTAAGCAATTTTTTTTTTAACGAGCTTTAACAAATATCACCAAAAAAAAAATCACTTTATAAAATAACATTTATTATTGTTGGCATCATCATCATAATTATAGATCAATTTAATTGAAATGTTTAAAAATTTTGTATATACACGAGATTATAAATATCAAAATGAAAATACGACTTACTGTGACATTCAAATAAATACAAGAGACTTATGTAAGGGTGTGTTTGTTTCGTTAAGATGTTTTAGATTTGAATATGACTATCACATCTTACCAGTAAGAGGTGGCTAGAAAGTCTAAATCTGAACGAAATAATGTTG
The DNA here is from genome assembly GCA_021014915.2 of Artemisia tridentata subsp. tridentata. Lineage (NCBI taxonomy): Eukaryota > Viridiplantae > Streptophyta > Magnoliopsida > Asterales > Asteraceae > Artemisia > Artemisia tridentata. Next base: position 270,596,799 of record CP139503.1, read on the forward strand.
TTTGTTTTTGTATAATTGTCCAAATGATTTTAAGTGCTCGTTTCTGCGATTTATTTATTAAACCAACGCAATGAAATAATAAGTAACTTATGTAAATATGAAACAAGACTTTTTATCATAAATATAACATAGTTAATAAATCATCAAATATATTATATTAACACAAGTCTGCAATCCCTTATAGAGTAAGAGGCAATAATACAAGTCTTCCACCTCTTATTAAGTAAGATGTTATATGTCTGAGCATGTCTGACTCAAAAGAAAAAAATAAACAACACTAATGTCTGACCACCTCTTACCGCATCTGACTCGGTAAGAGTAAGAGGTTACTGTAAGACATTTTTTCAAAAAACAAACACACCCTAAAAATGTAAAATATTATTTAGTACTCGTAATTTACAAATTAAAATTATCACACATGCTTGCAACATATTTAAAAAGACAAGCTTTACAACATTATAATGACACGACTTATAATAAATATTAATTAGCATTAATTTCATATATCACTTTATTTTTATAATTAATTTTATATATATCAAAAGTGTAAATATTGAATGTATAATATACAATGGTTTTAATGCAAGTTTGAGTATATATGAAATTTCCAACTAAAAAATAAAGGAGATATAAAATTGCCCCTATTAATTATATAGTTCTTTCGAGTTTAAGTTAAGATATTTGATTATTATTATCTTTAAGACGGGTTTAAAACCAATACTTATGATACAAAAACATTTTCCAAAATTTATACCCATATCATTAATATAACAAATGTCTCTAATGAGAACCCACTGCCTTTCAACTGATTAACACACTTAAATACTACTATGTCAAAAATCTTAAATTATTTATAGTAAGAACATCGGGCATGGCCTTGATTTTCCAGCGGCCATACCAAACCGATTATATATAAACTTTATAAAACACAGTTGCTAATGGCGTAACACCCCGCAAAACCGAAAACAATAGACTACTCGGATACTTTTCGGTTCAGCTATTGTTTATGTATGGTACGTATGGGGTGTGATTTGGGTGAGAATAATCGTATGTATGGTTTCCCACATTCGGTAAGGACTCCAAGGTATGATCGAAGATCAAGAGTTGGGGTAATACTCACATACGATTATAGTATGTGTAAATGTGCGAAGATTGATTAGCTTCACTTGATTGTTGCTTGGTACATTTTGTGGGAATGAACCGGTATTTATAGGGATGCATCTAAGGTTTTGTGCCACCAATGAATGCGATCCAATGTTAAGGATGGTCCACGTGATGGACATCCAAGGGAAGAGACAAGAATGACACGTGGCGTGACATTCTTGGCTCTGCTAGGTGCATGGAATGTTCCATGCACAATTGTACGGATCGGCGAGATACTCGCAACACTATCCCTATGCCAATGAAGTAGTGACACGTGTTGTTTGTTGTAACGACTCTTTAGGATAAGATCTTAGTCCAGCCTTTGTCTGGATGTGTTTATCCAGGCTTGGTTTGCTCGCTGTCAAGCCTGGGAACTTGCTTCCCAGGCAAAGCGTGATGGGTTTTACTCTTGTGGACTGTTTTGGGCGTGTATCGAGTGTACGAGTTTTAGCTATTTGGGCTAAAACTTCTATACGCTCTACCAAAAATGATAAAAAGATACTTGTATTTAAGAGACTCAAATCTCTTATTTTTCACTGATGTGAGACAGCTTGTTACAAGTGGCTACCACTATAGGTGGTGATGAAACCGATCTTGGTTTCGTCATGAGGTCTTCTTGGTCACTTGAACTTAAATGGAATGTTTGTGGAAGTGTATATTTTAGTGAAGAAATTGTTTATTGGTGATGATGGAACCATTGCAAAGTTAAAGTGAAATGATGAGGTATTGGAAATGTGACTACAAAAGTCGTGGTGAGCACCTTGAATGCTCTAACACGGTGTTTTGTAACTTTTGTGTGTGATGCAAATGTAAAAGTTTTGGCTTGATAGAATACCAAAAATGTTGTCGTAGAAGTCTTAGGTGTTGTTTGATATAAATGTAGGAATCACAATGTATATAGGATTGATTAAAGGATGTGATGGGAGTAACTATCATTGATTAAAAAACATTGTTTGATATGTATTTGAAATTTGTATATGATATTCACAATAAGTACCATTGTGTAGGACCCATTAATTATTTTGAAATTATTTAATCAATTATTTTACAAAGTCAAATTGATTCTACAGTTAAAAAAACTTTAAAAAATAACAATTGTTTTTTTTATTAAGAGATAATTTGAGAGTTTCTGATGTGGGATCAGTTTTTTGGAATGAAAGACTCATACATGACCTCCTGGAAATGAAATGAATACTCGTACCTATGGGCGTCCTCATATCCTTGTGAGAAAAACAAACATCTTTAACTACTTTCATTTTTATTCCTCATTCCAAAATATGCATACCAAACACACCCTTAGTGAGTGGATTTAGGTGGTCAAACACTTTTTGGTAGTGTTTTTTTTAAACATTTAATAGATTATTATTTTGTTGAATTTGACTACAAGAATTAAAAAAAAAAAAAAAAAAAAAAAAAAAGGGAAGCTAGCTACTCCGTACTTCATCAATTTGTTAGTGAATTAACCTTCAAAAAAGTTTGCATTTAGAATACTTGGACATCATTAAACATACAAATTACTGTAGTATATAATCAACTAAGGTAGTAAAGCTGTAAAGGTATTCTAAAATGAGAATTACTGTAGGATTAAAACATTTCAAAGATTATTTATAAACATAACAACAAGGTTGGATCAAGTGGTTAACACTCTTGCCTCTGAAAACAGAGGTCAAGGGTTCGATCCTCACCCCTTGCAAGGCCGGAGGTCCGGAAGCAGCCTCTCTACCTTAGGTAGGGGTAAGGTTGTTTACGTCTCAACCTCTCTCATACACCGTGGAAGACGGTATTGGGACTCATAACCCAACCTCCCTCATACACCGTGGAAGACGGTATTGGGACCCATAACCTGTGGAAGACGGCATTGGGAGTTACTTTTTTTTTTTTTTTTTTTTTTTTACGTCTCAACCTCCCTCATACACCGTGAAAGACGGTATTGGGACCCATAACCTGTGGAAGACGGCATTGGGAGTTACTTTACTTTTTTTTTTAAAAAGGTTATCTATAAACAACAGCAATTATTATTGTAATAGAAGAAACATTATCTATATATCTATTTCTCAGGAGTTGGGTTGCATCAAAAAGTTGTACCACACAGTGCTAATAACAGTAAACGTGCTTTTAATGATTGTGCATCACTGTTATTAGCACTGTTGCCTCTCTTATCTCTCATAAATCCTCCCCCCTTCCCCACACATTTTCTTCCTGAATCTTCTTCTCACCATTTCTGATAAATCTTCCTCAACCTAGAAAATTCCATATCCTTCGGGAAAAAAATCTCCCCTCCACCCGAACAAATAAACCTACATCATTTACCCTAAATCAGTTTAATCCCCATTAATTCATACCCTAAAAATTAGGTTAATGATCCGATAATCTCCACCCATGATGAATAAATCAATTTCCCCCAATTCACACCATCTAAGATCCGAGGTGGATATAATCGGATCCGAGGTGGAGATTATCCGAGGTGGAGTTATAGCTCTCAAGTAAGTTCTAAACTTCTAATACAACATTCCATTCGTTGTTTTGTTTATTTAAAGCATATATGTGAAATTATAATTGTCATCTTCTAACCAGGTAACCGAGAATTATGTGATTTTTTTAATTTACGGGGTAGCCATTAGTACATGTAATTAACCATGTAAAGATTTTTATATGGTGGAATCTGTTTTATGTTGATTTATATTATATGTTTTATAGTTCAAGCTGCAAAGTTTATTGAAGGGATCAAATAATCAGTTCAAAGTAGTCGCAAATTGATTATGATGTTAGCCTGTTGCGGTTCAAATTATCATTTTTGGATAATTAGTTAAGTATAGGTGCAGCAAAACCAACTCTGATTTTCCAATTAGGAATAGCAAGACACTGAGTGGTTTAGGTGTTGATGATGGTGACTTAGTGATGATGGTTTCAAACACTTCTTCTGCTCCACCATATGCTTTTTCTTATTCTATTTAGTTATGGAGTCTTATTGTTTTATTAGCCCTTGCTCATGTGATTGAATTTGTAATAATTATCTTTAGTTAGTAAATTTTAAGGGTATACGCAAGCAAATTATAAAGTTGTTACCTTTGTAAATAATAGTTTACGCTGTACTAATTCTTTCTAATCTGCTGTAACAGATACTAATCAAACGGCAGAGAAGAAATCATTTTCCCTGTGTCCTAGCGGCTATAAAATGATGTGACCTGCAGCTCACCTTTTGTCTTTTGGTGCCAAGTATGGATCAACGCCGCAACTTAATAGCACGGGTACATATATACAGCCTCAACAGTGATGTTAGTGGATACTTCATTAACTACAATATATGTAAGTCTGTTCGTGTAACCTTAATACTACTGTCACTGTCATTGCAGATACAAATGCATAATCAAGAAACCTTCTAACTTCCCATGACTCCAGCAGTAGCCGTGGTCTTTCGGTTGGAGCACGTGATACTTTTCCTAAAAAGAATACAGTAAGTAACTTTATTATAGAAATTCGAAATTGCTTTACTCCAAGGGGTTTTTAGATAGACTTATTCTGAAATGGTTTTTCCGTTAAAAGTAAAGGATTTTAGTGTAACATAAACAATTCTCAATGTTTTTTGTTTCACATTATTTGTAGTCAATCGGGCCAGCGGGATTGGGTTTGTTGTTCTGAGCATATACTTTGGTATATGGCTTAAAAAAAAATTCATTTAGAAGCAACTGAGTTGGAAACATAGATCTGATGAGGAAAAAAGCAAACCTGCAGTGGGTTTATGTTTCCTTATCTTTAACAGATTATGTATCAAATTACCACATTACTTTTGTGGATGAATGGTTTAATTTAATAAATGAGTCTGGAATTTCAGCATAGTTATTTATTCTAAGCTCCTGTATAGTTCCTTTTGCTATTTTAACAATCTAGCAAATCACCTGGTGCAGGCGTTTGCACAAAGGGAGTTGAAACATCAAAAGGAACTGTAGAGGACCTTAGAAGAATTAACTATGTTGCTTTTTAAATTCCATTCTTTTTTATGACTTAAAACCATCCATCTACAAAATAATGTGAACATACATAGGTTGCTACATTGGACTTTACCTTGAGAACTTCAATTATTAGGGCACATCTATCTAACAATGTACCTAACTTCCATTGGGCCCATATAAATTGTTTGATAGATGGGCTCTACTAATTGAGTCGTGTTGATTGTGATAATGATAGAGTGTATATTGTTCATGAGAAGGCAAACTCTTTCGTTATCCCATTCAACACGGGTCCTAATACTCTTCAACACACTTTGGTACTTTGAGCTTCCCCTCGAAAGCCCATTCCAATGTCACTGTCATTGCAATGGGTTTGGCAAAAATCTTTGCACATATTTTATTGACATAGGAATGGGATTTCGAGTGGAGGCTCAAAGTACCAAAATGTATTGTCGTACAAACAATGACCACATAATTACAGGCAAGATGGTTGGTCTGACCTTCTCCTCGAATTCCTTTTAGTATTTAAACGGCCTATCAATACGTCTGGTGCAGACCATTGTTTAAAGACCATTTAAATAACAAAAGGGATTTGAGAAGGAGGTCAGAGTTTCCATCAGGCATACACTTATTCCATTCAATTTCGCATCCTGGTAACGGCATATGAAAACACGCTACTCAACTCTATTCTTACTACTGTAATCAGTAAATGACTACTAAACAATGAACTTTAATTCTGTAACACCCCCAATTTCATGATACGCAGCGGAATTCAAATTGGGTGTTACTTCATGGCACAACAGTTGAATAGTAGAAAACGATCACCAATTTAGTCGTTTTAAAAGATTTATCATTCGAATATCAGAGTTTACAAAGTGAGGTCCCAGTGGTTTCAAAGTTTATTAAATGGGTCTTCGAATGATAGTAAAATTTATAGCCTTCATAAGTATCCGTGCCCCTCCGTGCCATCCCTGCTCATTATGGACCTGAGATAAATACATGCTAAAAGCGTCAACACAAAGGTTGGTGAGTTCATAGAGTTTATAAGTAGAATGGGTGATTTCCAAAATCAAAGAGTTTGTGAGTCCATAGCAGTTGTAAATAAACAGTTGATTATCGAAGTCAAAGAGTGAGTAATACCATAGTATTTATAATTAAACCAGTTGATTGTCAAAAATCAAAGTGTGAGTGAATCCATAGAGTTTGCATAAAATCAGTTGATTTACAATAGTTCCAAGTTTAGGTAATAATACAATTATTAATAAAATAAGCGGTGGGTTACGATATTATACACCCATAGTTGGTTTGTTATAAAGTAAGTGGTGGGTTAAGTTGTTATACACCCATAGTTGGTTGGGTTGCCCTAAATAGGTCAACAAAAAAAAAAAAAAAAAAAAAAAAAAAAAAGTTATAGTTTGCCAAGTAGTGATTTTTTGCTATATAGTGAACACTAGTTCTAGTTTAGGTAATATTTGCAATAACCACAAACATTAATAAAATAATGGCAATACTGTATCATGACTACAGTATTGTTCTATTGCTCTAAGTCTCATGACACTCAACGTTTAACTGGCATCAAGAATGATGTAAAATACTCGTGGCCCTCGGGATAGGTATTTGCCAATAACCTATAGGTGGGTTTAAATAAAGTGCGTTTGGTGGCCCATCCTGGCAAGACCAAACGGGGATTGTCAGTCCCAAATAGATCTATTCACAATTATTTACGTTTACTCGCAAGTGATTAAGGTTCATGATATGAGTGACTTCGAACATGGCAATAAAGGTAAACTTAGGCAATAGTGAATCAGGTATAGCATACAGTTGAAAATCACTTGTGATCATGTTTATAGTAGGTATATCTTCATGAGATATAGAAATGTATAAATGTGAATTCATAAGTTCGTAGTAATCTGCAAAAGTTTATAGTGTCTTTGTAAGTAAAAACAAATATTACGTTTCAATAACGAATAGAGTGGTTTATCAAACTGTGTGTAATGTTTAAGGTAAACTAGTAAAGTTTTTATGTTATACAAGCATGTACTTCCCCCGAAAATAATTCAAAATAGGTAAAAGAGGGGGGGGGGGGGGGCTATGGAACTCATAGTAATATGTAGATAGTTAAGAGTACTTATAAAAGTAAAAGCATTGTAATTGAGCATGTATCTCCCCCAAAGAGTTTGTAAAACAATTGAGTAAAAGTGGGGTTATGAAACTCACAGTAGTAGGTAAAGGCGTAGAGTACTTGAAAAATAATAGCAAGTAGTTTAAGCATGTATCTCCCCCAAAACGTTTATAAAACAAGTAAAAGTAGGGGTCATGAACTCACCTGATGCGATAGCAACAATGGCAAAAGTGGATTCACTGAAATGTAAATTCAATTGAGATTTCGGAAATAGCTTCTCACACGACCTGAATAACAATAATGTTTGAGAATTCGTCTCAGCACGAATAACGAATGCGATATGAGGAATCGTATGACGATTTGATCGGTGATGTGCGTGTGATATGCTTAAAATGTTTAAAGTTCAAAAATAATATTATTAATAATATTATCTTGTTGTTATGATTCAGAATTCATAATAACCGTCGTCTCAAAATGGGTGAGACAAAACGATGAGTTGTGTTGTTTAAAAGTCGTTATATATATAAATATAACATATTGTTAATAAGTTTGTGTTTGAAACGAAACAATGTGAGAGGTGAGGGTGTATTGTGTAAATTGAGGATTGGGAACAAAATTGTTATAATGCTTCTGTTTACCCTTGAACTTTCACTATTTTTACACTTTATACCCTAACGGTGTTTGCGTTGCACCGTTAGTCCTTGGTTATATAAAAGTTACATTTTTGACCCTATAATTATCCAAAATGACAATCTGAGTTCGCATTTTAATATAATGTCATTTTCTATCCTTAACATTCAGATTTGACAGGTTTAAACCTCAGTTTTTCCGGTTTGACAAAAATGGCCCCTCGGGGTGATTTGTATTGCAAATTTAGTCCAAATTGCAACAAAACTTGTGGAAAAATTTTCTAAAAATTTCCGCAGCTCAATATAGCTTATTCAAGCTTAAGTCAACTACTTTTTTTTACCAGAATGTTTATTTTTGAGTTATTGGGCCTTTAACGAGTTAAAACAAGGCCCGTTAAGAAATTTGGAGACGAGGGCATGAAAATTCTTTTGGGCCTGGACCTGGGTTTCTTTTGTGATTCTAAAAATGTATTTCATAGGCCCATTGGACTGTTAGATCACAAAGTTTAATGGGCTTTAAGTTAGTCCAACCGGAAAAAACTTAACTATTTCTGAAAATGAACTCTAAGAACTAGCGACTAGTGATCAAAAGGATTAAATTTGAATGTGTTAGAGAGTTTATAATGTCGAAGTTAAAACACGAAAAGTGTAGTTTGCTAGGTTGTCTATCGAACTGAGCAAAAATGTATGGTCGTTATTTGTAAAGATTCGAAGTAAACATGGCCTGAGTTGAGCTAGTCGCGCAAGTCAAAACTGAAAAACTCACTTATTTTTCTAAGCGTTTTGAGTTATATGTTTTGGTGTTCGATGCTATTTTCAAAATGGTTTCGCTTGTGCTTGAAGTGGATGCATGGGTTTGTTGTGGCTGTTCATACGTGATCATAGGCATCTTAACAATTGTGTGGGACGTGGTTCGAACCCAGAAAATATTTTGTGCACGTAAGATGAAAGCTAGAATACATACGATCGAACCAAGTATATACGTTATGAAATAAAAATGAAATGTGATTCGAATGGAGCTAGGAACATGTTAGGATTACTTACAATGAGTATTATAGAGCTCGAGGTGCGTTGAACTTGGTAGAAACGCAAAAGCTCGACACACACTCAACCCGTATATATATTTTTTTAAACGTACACTTCGACTCGTTTTTGGTAAACCCCGATCGTTGGAGATGATTCTTGGCTTCTGTGGACTTGTCAATGAGGTTTAAAGAACTTGTATAATATGTTGGATATGGTTAGAGATGAACAATACGTTTAGAAGCCAAAACTCAAAAACGTATATATATGAAATATACTCGTTCGTCTCAGATCTTGAAACCCGATTGATCTAGCTTCCTCCTGGTCTTCGAATGTTTTCCCAACATGGTTGTGGATGATATTAATGTGTTGTGTATACATGGGTTTGAGTGAGGAAGAAAGTCTCATGCTATTCGTATTATATTAGAACCGAAGGTTGTGAAATGGGATTAGTTTAGTGATAGTGTGATGTTTTTGGACTTCAAGACTTATCAAGATGAGCAATAGCAACTATGGATTGTATGGTGTAAGTGTGATTGCTTGTACGAATGGAGGGTAGCATAGGCTACTTTTATACCCTATTTTGTACTCAAGTGTTGTGTATAAGTACCATGTATGAGGTTGAGTGTATAAGAGGGGGAAAACCAAAAGTATGGTTTACTTGAGTGTGGTGTGTAAGAGTTATCATGACCTCTTGTCTTTGCTTGTTGTCTAGGAATCGATTCCCACATGAAAATATCAAGGGTCGGTTTGGTTTGTAGTGTACTAAAGTCCACATGACTTTGAGGTGGAGTGTGTAAGAGGTAAACGTCATAACTTGGAGTGTGTCATAACACAAAATAATGGTGATTCAGGGGGAATGTGGCTGGCGCTCATAACCAACAACAAGAAGACAAAACGAGTCCTTGTGTTAGTTTTGATGGCATGGTCGAGTACCCCATGGGTCTAACATACTTTAGACATGACCAAAATAGGGGTAGGGATCGTTTGATGGTTTGTATAGTTGTTTAGAGCTTGCACGAATTTATTAACTAGCCAAGATATATTTTTGAGTCGAGTTGGGATAAATGGAAACTAAGCCGAGCTTTGATGAAATTTGGGCTAGCAAACGATCGAAATATTCCAAGGGGTTTGTACCACTCGATTCTCAGCTGGGAGGAGAATCGAGTTGGGCAAAAATATGATGAGGTCGTTAAGTTAGATTACGAAAAACATGACCAAAGTAAACCGGGTATTGAACATGTTTCTAAACAAGTTTTATTGATTTGGGCCGGTTGGGCTTAGTTTGGGTTTGTGCTCACTGTTGTGGTCGAAGCCCATAAGAATTTGGGTTCGTTTGGTTATTAGAAGCAATGGGCCGAGGCCCATTGTTATTTGGGGTGCGTTCCGGTTATCGTTCGTAAGCTCGAGTTATTTAACAAAACGCGTTAAATCCAGTTACGATACGTAATGTTAGAAATGATACTAGGTTTGAGTTATTCGCGACTTGAGACTATAATAGTACGTGTGTGAGCTAGTTCCAAAATGTTCAAGAATCATAAACAACGTTGTGATAGCATGGCATGAATAATTTTTTTTTTGTTATTGGTAAAATGGTTAATTAACATTGTAATGACATATTATTCGTTGATTAACATTTATCATTCATAGGGAAAATTACGGGAGGTTACAAATTCTGTTCCCTGCTATATTTTCAGCTTTCAAAGATGACACAGCAGATGACAAAAATCCTAAGACATGCGTTAAAAAAACATTTTTTTACCATAAGAGCCACAAAGACTACCCAGTATTTTTTTATTCGTCGATACTAACAATTAATGTTCTGTATCTGTTATGGTTAACTTTTTTTTGCATATTCATAATTGCACTTCCATAAAAGACACTGATCAACAATACACTACAATTGCTAAAGAAAGACGAGGAACCGAAGAGAATGCTGTAACAAGTGATTTGAAGCAAATTACTTATTCGAAGTGTCCTCTTCCGTTTACCATCTTTCCTTCATAATTGAACCATACTGTTGATCACTACCTTTTATGTAATTGCAGTTGTGAATATGCAAAAACAAATTAACTCTTGCACCCACAGAACATGATCTTTTAATATTGACGAATAAAAAAATACCCACTAATATTGGGCCACTCTTAAGGTAATTTTTTTTATCGCACTCCTTACGCTTTTTGTTATCTCCTCTGCCATCTTTGAACGAAGAAAATTTCCTACCATCATCTCTATTTCAAATATTCGGGGAATCCTCCTTAATAAACGAATAAATCTTCCCATTCCTCAAAAGCCCACAGGAACGGAGTTGATGCTCCCATGAACGGGATAATGCTCCAACATCCATAGCATGATTAGGTAAAACGTAGAAATTAAGTTTTTCATAACTCCAATTCCACAAGAGGCCTTGATCAACAATAGGATACAATTCTGAAAGATTGGTGCGAAACGGGATAGGATAGTGTGATAAGTGATTTGGTGCAAATTACTTCTTTGCACTACCCTATTTCACTTCCCACCAATCTCCCAGAATTCAATCATATTGTTGATCGGTTTCGTAACTCCAATTCCCCAAGAGGCCTTGATGAACAATAGGGTACATGTGACAATTCGTAAATTCAGGTCATTTTTCAAACCTCGACAATTTACTATTTAACATTTACTATTTAACAATTACTATTCATCACTTCACTATTCATCGTTTTTGAGTTCAGTTTGCGACTTTGAGATGTTTTCAAAAATTTTACTATTCACAAAACACTATTAATTCCCGGAGGGAAATCACTATTCATGGTTATCATTCATCATTTCGTAAACTAGGTTTACAGGTATTCAAATTCGTGTAACCATTATGGTTTAGCTGCGTAATCATGCATCATCATTAATGACACAATCATATAGACTAGAGTAGTCTACATATCATCAGTAACATCATCTGCATATTAGGTCATGCACGAGTTTGCATAATTTCTATTCACGTCTATTTATTTATTAAATAATAAGCGTTACCACTCAGTCATTACTATGAATAATATACCCGACACTCCCGACTATAATCCTAATATATTTTTATATTCACTATAATGATATAAAAATTATATTATTAATTTACCCGGTGTTTTGAAACCATTTACTATATTTTCCGTTAAATGCCTATAATTACGTCGGTTCACGATATTTCAACACGACAATTATTTTAACACCCGATTCTTATCAGAAGGGTGATTTCATAATTTTTACAACTTCGTCATATTTTATTTTGTTCCGTTAAAATTCATTTCTAGCTAACTCGGTACCCGGTATCACCTAAAATACACAATATCTAACTATAATACACCTAAATACTTCACTTACTTACACACTCAAACCACCCCATGTTCGCAGCCCCCCCCCCCCCCCCCTCCATACCAATCAACTTACACATTTGAAAAACTTCACTAACCCTCATTATTAGATTGTACCCTTTATCCATAATAATTTCCAACCCATTTCATATATATCAATACTTCAAATAATAAAACTAGCTACAAAAAAATACTACTCTCATCTCTCTCACTTGTATGATCGGCCAAGGCAAGAAACACAAGAAGAATCCATAAAAATTTCAAGATCAAGTATTATTCAAGTCCCATTAGTGTTACTAGTTAGAGTTTTGAGATAAAAACCTCAAAGTTTCTTACGTATTTGCTTCAAAAATCATCAAATCTTCGAGTAAGTATCTACATAATTTTTTCTAATCTTTTATACTCTCATTTAATCTATTTTCAAGTTCTAGTAACAAATCATGCAATTATACATATGTTTGATACCACTTAATGTTTGTTTTTCTCCCTAAAACTAGATCTAAGGATTTTATTAGTAACCTCATGAGATCCACCATTTTTTGTGAAGATTAGGAACCCATGACACCCTAAGAAGGTGTATGGTAGGCTTAGACTAGTTGTGGTGTTGATTGGAAGTGTTATATACACGCCTTGAACTAGAAAATTGATTTTTACAACAATAGAAAAAGGGTCTGTCCATTTTCGTGAAATCTGGAAAAATCAGTAAACATTGAGTCATTTTGGCTTACATTTTTAGAAAATAAGCTTAAAAACGAAACCGTGGGCGTTGGAATGAGCAAAAACGAGCTTACGACGAGAAAGATACGTTAATTTCAATTTTAGCGACGAAAACTATTTTTCTGAAAATAGTGTGCTGTTGCACGATTTGACGGGTAAAACGAAGCGTTGGACGCGATCTAGACAAGCCGACATATCAAAAATATATTAGTTCACTGTAATACGAAGCCGTGGATATAAAGAACGTAGAAAACGAGCTTATAACGACCAAGATACACGCGTTTGAAACCCGACGATTACAACAAAATTTTATCAGCTTTTAATAAGGAAAATATTTCTAAGTCTAAAAACAGTTTTTGCAAGTAACTATGTTGAGAGCCGTTTTTCCCATTGATCGAGACGCGTATGGACGAAATGTCAATGATACGAACTCAAGATATTGTTACAAGGTTTCTAAAAACGCCGAGCTTGTTTCCTACCACTCAACGACCACCATTTTATGGCTAGTTTTGCGAGGCCATTTAGTCATTTTTCTAAGTTATGAAAAATGCTAAATTACGACGGAAAACACTATATTTATCGATAGATCACCAAACGACGATCGTGGGATATCGTTGCAATGTATTTACACGAAAAGTGTTTTATAACTTATCGAGATGTAAAAAAAATGTATTTTTCAACGATAAACGTTATTTCCAAAATTCCCGAGTGGTATCGGTAACATACGTATTTGCATGTATTGCGTAAATTCATGACTTACATTAGAACATATCATTCATATTAGGTTGCGGTTAGAGACCGAGCCTCATTTCAGCATATCCATTATTGTCATTGTTGCTATCACATCAGGTGAGTTTTCATAGCCCCGTTTTTCAAGTTAATATTTCATTTCAAACCTACGGGGGAGAATACATTGCACCATTTTTCATACGGACCAAAGTATCAAATTCATTTACATTGCTTAAGTTACCTCATTGCCATGTTAAAGTCCCCTTTTATTTATCATGAACCGTTAATTACGGAGTAAGCGAGAGTGAGTGAATAGATCTATTGAGGGTGACTCCTCCGTCCGGGTTGGTCGCTCCAACTTGTCAAACGGACGCATTTCATTTTTATCATATCCAATTCAGAGTGTCCGGCAAAACACTCTGGTGGGGCCTTCATAATTAGTCTAGCTTCGGGGTCATGAGCTTAAGAGCTAATGTATTATTTTATGTGGCATTTTTGTCATTCACTTTATACTTAAGGTTACCGTAGAAACAAATCATTTACATAAACCTATGAACTCACCAACATTATTGTTGACCATTTTTAGCAATGTATTTTCAGGTAATTAAGGTAATCACATCCTGGCCTGCATATGGACCTATTTTGGAGTCGCGGTGACGACGCGTCTCTTTGTATTATATGCACTTTAAATTATCGTTTGGTTTGTAATGACTTATGTCCGCAAACTTGAAACACCTTTTGGGACCTAACTTTTGTAACTCCGAATGTTTTAATCAATCAAACGATGTATTTTTAAAATGACACTTTAGGTCGTTCAATATAACTGTAACTGTGATGCTATGGCAGTCATGCCCCCAAGTGTTTCATTCCGCTGCAAATCAGGTATTTGGGGGTGTGACAGATTGGCATCAGAGCTAAGGTTATAGCGAACTAGGTTGTCCATGATACCCTAGACTATAACCACATCATCATAGCATCTTATCATTTCATCATAAGTGCATATTCATTATACATGCGGTTTCATACATACATCATTTCATCATAACCCGCATAATGTAAGTGGTTATTTACTTTCATTTCACGTTGATTGTCACAGAGATGTCTTTAGACACCCATCCCATCATTATTTCCTCAGACTCTGACGTGGACGATGTCTCATCACCACCTACCATTATCCTAGCATCAGTGGACCCTACACCAGACCCATCTCCGGTATCATCTGAGGCTGAGACCGAACCCTTCGAGGAGGGCGAAGTCGCACCTACACCACCCTTGTCACCATTGATCCGTCGTGGGGCTAGAGTTGTTCCTGTCATCCAGCCAGGACAGCTGTTACCTTTTGGTCGGGTATACCGACTACGTCCGGATGGACCTCGTATGAAGCTCACTGCTAGGACGAGAGTTCGTACTCTTATTCGATCATCAGCTGCTTATGTATCATTACCACCACCATCATCACTTACCCCTACCACCAGTGTTCGTTCCAGAGCATTTACTCCATTTTATCCACTCAGACGCCGCTTGACAGCGCGAAAGAGTGTAGCATTCCGTACACCATCATCATCACCATCTTTATCATCAGTATCCCCATCCTCATCATCATCTGGAGCACCATCAGCACTACTACATCTCAGAGACCCTACACCCACATCTGACTTACCGCTCAAGAAGCGTGCACGATTTGACACACCATCTACAGCTACTATTGAGACTTCAGAGACTACACCACCTAGGAGGTTTGAGGTTGGTGAGAGTTCCAGGGCTGCTGCTGCTAGACAGCCTACTGCTTCTACACTTGAGACACGATTAGACCAGCAGCAGGAGCAGATTGACAGAGCCTTAGGTCAGTTGGAGGAGATTCCAGTGAGCCGAGTTGAGGCTATGGAGGAGGAGATTGAGGGATTGGTGTTAGGCAGGATTTCCATCGAAGTTTCATATCAGGGTTTAGAGACTAGATAGCAGGAGGATCGTCAGCGCATCACTGAGTTGAGACAGGAGATGCCAGAGTTGTTTGACAGAGCCCAGATGTCACAGGAGGAGCAGCATCGACAGGCAGATGAGTTAGTATCTGCACGTGCGAGGATTTCTACTTTGGAGAGCAGGGACGCTGACATTCAGCTTCGGGTTCAGCATCTGGAGGAGATTGTGGTCTGTATAGCTAGAGAGATCCGCGAGCTTAGGGGTGGATCAGGCGGAGCACCAGGAGATGCCTAGACTAGACTTATATCATGTTAGCTTTTACTACTATTATTATCCTAGTCACAAGGTGTGTGACATAGTTTAAAGAACTTGTATGTCCTTTTGGTTGTTGTACAAACAAAATGTATCAAGTGTTGACTCTACTATGTAGGATTTGTTGTGCTATTTATGATATTGGCCTACGTTGACCGAAATTTTCATGTATTATACTCATGTGCGATGTGATTATATTTATGATGTTTCGTGGTTGTTTCTCGTTGTGATTTCATTATATTTATATATGTTATGGTTTTATATACATGTTGTGGTTGTATATGTTGGGTATGATGATCGTTCTATTTGTGAGTTCTCATCATTGTTATCTTTTGTGATTATGAAGAATCATGCCGCCAAAGAAAACCACTTCAGCGATGACACTAGCTTAGATCAGAAAGCTTGTTGCCGACAGTATAGAGGCAACACTAGTAGTCGAAAGAGAGGCCGTAGCTGCACGGGCTGCTGAAGCCGCAGCTGAAGCCGCTTCTCGGGCAGAAACAGCAGAAGCTGCAGGGCAAGCTACTAATGGTACTAATGTTCGTAAATGTACATATAAGGACTTTAAGAGTGGTGATCCCACAAAATTCAAGGGCACTGAAGGAGCCACTGCTATGATCCGTTGGTTTGAGGAAATAGAATATGTATTTCTTCTATGCAATTGTCCAGAGGACAGCAAGGTAAAGTTTGCTACCAGTACTCTCGTTGAGGAAGCTATGTCATGGTGGAATTCTTATGCAAAGCCCATGGGAATGGAAAATGCTTACAAGCTCACGTGGGAAGAATTCAAGAAGCTGCTGACAAAGAAGTTTTGTCCACGCACCGAGGTGAAGAAGCTGGAAACAGAATTTTATGAGTTGGTAACTATAGGAAATGAGATTGAAGTGTACATCAGGAGATTTCAAGAGTTGGCTGCACTATGTCCAACTATGGTTCCAGACAACGTAAAGTTGTTAGAAAACTTCATTGGAGGACTACCACACAACATCAGTGGGGATGTGACTTCTTTTGACCCACAAACATTGGATGAAGCAATCAGGATGTCTCAGAAGCTTATGGCTCAAGTGGTAAAGAAGGGAACTACCGCCAACAACAACAACCGTAACAACAATAACAACTCCAACAACTACCGAAACAACAACAACTATAACAACAACAACAAGAGAGGATGGGACAACAAACAGGGTGGCAATGCTACCCAACAACCACCAAAGAGACAAGAAGTTGCTAAGGCCTATGCTGCAGGCCCAACTGAAAAGAAAGGTTACAATGGTACTTTACCCAAATGCAATAAGTGTCAAAGTCATCATAACCTTGGGAAGTGCCCTAATCCTTGTGGCAACTGTAAGAAGATTGGCCACTCGTCTAAAAAGTGCAAATTCCCACTTGTAAGATACCACAAAAATCCATTGTAATCATACTCGTTAATCAAGGATAAACTCAAGTTACTGATTAATAAATCCCATTTTTACGGGGAAATTAAAATTTTCTCTTATTATTATTAGGGGCTTTTACATATATATCCTTACGAAAATGCAAAATTGCATATATATCCAAGCATGCAAAAAACCATTGTAATATGTGCATAAAAAACTTGTACAAAGGATATATATGCAATTATTCACTTTGGGAGGGATATATATGCAATTTGGCCTTATTATTATTATTATTATTATTATTATTATTATTATTATTATTATTATCACGTTACGTTTTCGCGACATATATTAAATAGCAACACATACTAGACACACAAATAAATTACGACACCCCATTCTCACTAAATTCAAATGTCACTAAATATGTCAAATGCTAATAAATATATACACAACACCATATTGTTACTAATTACATAACATATCTAAATATAACATACTATTGACATTTTCTTTTTACTAATATAAACCAAATGGGCCAAGCCATAATCTCAGCCCACCACCACCTCGCAGCCCACTGTTCCAAGCCCATTGCACCCTTTCTATTCTTCCTTGTGTATTCGACATGTCACACCATCTCCAAATCAGCTTGTGTACTCTCGAATATGAAACACAACCCTCGAATATTTTTGCACCATCTCAACCACCACCCATTAGACTATGATCGTGCCAACTTCCAGAATTTAAGGTCGAACATTTCTATGATTTCCAAGGCCATTCTGTTTGTCCCATTTCACTCCACCCGTCAAGCATAAAACTCACAAATCTCAACCGATATAAACTACGCTTTTTCCTACGACTTTCTAACGAACATATTAGCATATTGTGATGTTACAAAGACCCTTAAGACTGCAGTGAATGGTTGTGACTCGTTAGCTTCATTTTTGAACTAATATGGATACAAATTTTCATGTATTATATTCATGTGCGATGTGATTATATTTATGATGTTTCGTGGTTGTTTCTTGTTGTGATTTCATTATATTTATATATGTTGTGGTTGTATATACATGTTGTGGTTGTATATGTTGGGTATGATGATCGTTCTATTTGTGAGTTCTCATCATTGTTATCTTTTGTGATTATGAAGAATCATGCCGCCAAAGAAAACCACTTCAGCGATGACATCAGCTGAGATCAGAAAGCTTATTGCCGACAGTATAGAGGCAGCACTAGTAGTCAAAAGAGAGGCTGTAGCTGCACGGGCTGCTGAAGCCGCAGCTGAAGCCGCTTCTCGGGCAGAAACAGCAGAAGCTGCAGGGCAAGCTACTAATGGTACTAATGTTCGTAAATGTACATATAAGGACTTTAAGAGTGGTGATCCCACAAAATTCAAGGGCACTGAAGGAGCCACTGCTATGATCCGTTGGTTTGAGGAAATAGAATATGTATTTCTTCTATGCAATTGTCCAGAGGACAGCAAGGTAAAGTTTGCTACCAGTACTCTCGTTGAGGAAGCTATGTCATGGTGGAATTCTTATGCAAAGCCCATGGGAATGGAAAATGCTCACAAGCTCACGTGGGAAGAATTCAAGAAGCTGCTGACAAAGAAGTTTTGTCCACGCACCGAGGTGAAGAAGCTGGAAACAGAATTTTATGAGTTGGTAACTATAGGAAATGAGATTGAAATGTACATCAGGAGATTTCAAGAGTTGGCTGCACTATGTCCAACTATGGTTCCAGACAACGTAAAGTTGTTAGAAAACTTCATTGGAGGACTACCACACAACATCAGTGGGGATGTGACTTCTTTTGACCCACAAACATTGGATGAAGCAATCAGGATGTCTCAGAAGCTTATGGCTCAAGTGGTGAAGAAGGGAACTACCGCCAACAACAACAACTGTAACAACAATAACAACTCCAACAACTACCGAAACAACAACAACTATAACAACAACAACAACAACAACAAGAGAGGATGGGACAACAAACAGGGTGGCAATGCTACCCAACAACCACCAAAGAGACAAGAAGTTGCTAAGGCCTATGCTGCAGGCCCAACTGAAAAGAAAGGTTACAATGGTACTTTACCCAAATGCAATAAGTGTCAAAGTCATCATAACCTTGGGAAGTGCCCTAATCCTTGTGGCAACTGTAAGAAGATTGGCCACTCGTCTAAAAAGTGCAAATTCCCACTTGTAAGATACCACAAAAATCCATTGTAATCATACTCGTTAATCAAGGATAAACTCAAGTTACTGATTAATAAATCCCATTTTTACGGGGAAATTAAATTTTTCTCTTATTATTATTAGGGGCTTTTGCATATATATCCTTACGAAAATGCAAAATTGCATATATATCCAAGCATGCATAAAAACCATTGTAATATGTGCATAAAAAACTTGTACAAAGGATATATATGC
Source organism: Artemisia tridentata subsp. tridentata (assembly GCA_021014915.2). NCBI lineage: Eukaryota > Viridiplantae > Streptophyta > Magnoliopsida > Asterales > Asteraceae > Artemisia > Artemisia tridentata. The sequence goes on from CP139503.1 coordinate 270,616,490, forward strand.
AATTATTCACTTTGGGAGGGATATATATGCAATTTGGCCTTATTATTATTATTATTATTATTATTATTATTATTATTATTATTATTATTATTATTATTATTATTATTATTATTATTATTATTATTATTATTATTATTATTATTATTATCACGTTACGTTTTCGCGACATATATTAAATAGCAACACATACTAGACACACAAATAAATTACGACACCCCATTCTCACTAAATTCAAATGTCACTAAATATGTCAAATGCTAATAAATATATACACAACACCATATTGTTACTAATTACACAACATATCTAAATATAACATACTAATGACATTTTCTTTTTACTAATATAAACCAAATGGGCCAAGCCATAATCTTAGCCCACCACCACCTCGCAGCCCACTGTTCCAAGCCCATTGCACCCTTTCTATTCTTCCTTGTGTATTCGACATGTCACACCATCTCCAAATCAGCTCGTGTACTCTCGAATATGAAACACAACCCTCGAATATTTTTGCACCATCTTAACCATCACCCACTAGACTATGATCGTGCCAAATTCCAGAATTAGAAGTCGAACATTTCTATGATTTCCAAGGCCATTCTATTTGTCCCATTTCACTCCACCCGTCAAGCATAAAACTCACAAATCTCAACCGTTATAAATCACCCTTTTTCCTACGACTTCCTAATGATCATGTTAGCATATTATGATGTTAAAAAGACCCTTAAGACTGCAGTGAACGGTTGTGACTCGTTAGCTTCGTTTTTGAACTAATATGGATACCAATCATGCACATATACCTTCCAACAACAAAGGACAAACTATACCAACTCTCCCATACCTTCCAATGATTTCTAAAGTCAGAAGCATGTTAGTATTGCACTCTAAATACTGATCATCCAACAGTGACACTCCATGATTGAGATAAAGTCAACAAAAACGTGTGATATTTCTCCTATATTATACCCTAACCTATCACCTTCTATACACACTACTCTACGCTCATTCCACCTTTCTTTCACCTCACTAGATACCTCAAACCTTCAGAAAACTCTCTGTCTCAAATCAGGAAGCAAACGAGCAAGGAAAAGTATACGTGCAAACGTATATTGGTCTCTAACGAGTGGACTGTCTCCTCTTACATTCACTCGATCTTCACTGCTTCTTCACCACCTTTAAGAGGTGTAGTAAGTGTCTTGGAACCCTTCTCAATTCAGCTTCTCAAGTTTCATATGTTTGCATTCACGTCTCACGTTTCATTCGAACGTATCATTTATTTTGCATAGGTCGTTATACGAGTAGATTGCATGAAACCCACCTGTTTATAACTCTCACTGAGGACGAGTTAAAATCACACTAGTGCACGTTAAAATACATGCATGCACCCTCTTTTGTTTTTCCACTCGAACGTATAACACTTCTATACTTTGAGCACACGTTAACATATTTTGAACCATGTAGAATGTCGAACTCACTCTTGTGGAGTCTTAACAATCACAAGTACACCACACGCATACTTACATGTTCCATTTAAATATCATACGAGCATAGAAAAGACATTAATATCACGCATAAAATATATGAGAAAAACACTAAATATATTCTAAGTGTTTTATACGTATAAAACAGCCCGAGTAGCCTTAGAAACAACTCCATATCTCACGAACCAACTTAATGACTATACGTTATTTTTACACGACCTGTTAAACGACATGGCTAACTACCATTTTCATGTAGACAACTCGTAGAAATAACCATATCTCGACCTTCAAAACTTGCCAAAGTGAAACGCATAAACCATGGTTGAAACTGTCCAAAACATGCGAGATGGGCTGTTTAGCCCATTAAGCCAATTTTAAGCTGTTAAAATAAGCTGGCTTTTGAGAGCTTTTATATATGAAAATGAGAGATTAAAAATGGACTTTGATATACCAAACCCCCCTCAAAACTCACGGACTAAAACTTGTTAATGGGCTAGGAATTTGGCTCGTTAAGGGCCCATTTATATGAAAAATAAGCTACTGATCACATAAGCTATTAAAATAAGCTTTGTTAAACTTAAATCAGCCATAGAAAAACTCGCCACCTCTTTCCCACCGTTATTTACACTTTTGGACTAAAAATGTAATGCAGATCACCTAGAAGGACTAAAACTACCAATCCGAGAAACATGTGGACTGAAGATGTGAAAACAGAACATAGAGAGTATAAATGGACATATTATGGACTGACAAGCCTTACTTGTACCTTTGGACAATTTTTGGACTATTTATGGACTATGGACTTAACGAAGGACTAACGGTGTAACGAAATCACAGTTAGGGTAAAAAGTGTAAAATCTGGAAAAGAGCAAGGACCTACTGTTTATAGTTGACATTCTTTATTTCATTTTCTATTTTCCATCATTCCATCACTTCATATGCATTTTATACATTTTAGTTATGTATTATTTCATTTTCATTATTTATTAGAAATTTAATTTCACTTGCATATCATTTCATCATATTTTGAGGAATTAATATTTGGAGTCAATTGACATAAGAGTCAAGATAATAGTATATTTAAGCATATCACACACTCATATCATCCAATCGTTATACGATTTCTCACTTCCACACTCATTGTTAGTAGTAAGTCAGAATCTTAGACTTCCCTCATATCCAGGTCTCGTAGTGAGGACGTTTCCGTGATCATAAGCCTTACTTAATCTTATAATTCCATCTTGTCAAATACACTCCAGGTGAGTCGTGGCCCCTACTCTTTTAATAATTGTTTTTAATAACTCTTTTGGGGGAGATACATGCTTCAACTGTTTTAAGTTACTCTTATACTTTGAAAACCCTCATGATTTACTCAAAATCATCAACTATGCTTTACATGTTTTTGAATCACCCTTTGGAAGGGATATATACTCGTTATACTTGCAAATTGCTTGCTTAGCTTAAACATTGTGTATGAAAAATAACATTTTCAAACTACTTGTTGTAACATGATTCGGAGACTCATTTTATGCATTCATATAGCAATTGAATGTACAATTAACTTTACTATGATATTTCTACATTGCACTAGAAATAATTGCCAAGACTAAAGTACGCATATTCTATGAACCCCTGAAACCTATATTGCCTAAGTTTACCATATTGCCATAAAGTCCCTCGATCATGAACCTTAATCACTTGCGAGTGAACGTAAATAATTGTGAATAGATCTATTTGGGACTGACAATCCCCGTTTGGTCTTGCCAGGATGGGCCACCAAACGCACTTTATTTAAACCCACCTATAGGTTATTGGCAAATACCTATCCCGAGGGCCACGAGTATTTTACATCATTCTTGATGCCAGTTAAACGTTGAGTGTCATGAGACTTAGAGCAATAGAACAATACTGTAGTCATGATACAGTATTGCCATTATTTTATTAATGTTTGTGGTTATTGCAAATATTACCTAAACTAGAACTGGTGTTCACTATATAGCAGAAAATCACTACTTGGCAAACTATAACTATTTTTTTGTTGTTGACCTATTTAGGGCAACCCAACCAACTATGGGTGTATAACAACTTAACCCACCACTTACTTTATAACAAACCAACTATGGGTGTATAATATCGTAACCCACCGCTTATTTTATTAATAATTGTATTATTACCTAAACTTGGAACTATTGTAAATCAACTGATTTTATGCAAACTCTATGGATTCACTCACACTTTGATTTTTGACAATCAACTGGTTTAATTATAAATACTATGGTATTACTCACTCTTTGACTTCGATAATCAACTGTTTATTTACAACTGCTATGGACTCACAAACTCTTTGATTTTGGAAATCATCCATTCTACTTATAAACTCTATGAACTCACCAACCTTTGTGTTGACGCTTTTAGCATGTATTTATCTCAGGTCCATAATGAGCAGGGATGGCACGGAGGGGCACAGATACTTATGAAGGCTATAAATTTTACTATCATTCGAAGACCCATTTAATAAACTTTGAAACCACTGGGACCTCACTTTGTAAACTCTGATATTCGAATGATAAATCTTTTAAAACGACTAAATTGGTGATCGTTTTCTACTATTCAACTGTTGTGCCATGAAGTAACACCCAATTTGAATTCCGCTGCGTATCATGAAATTGGGGGTGTTACAGAATTAAAGTTCATTGTTTAGTAGTCATTTACTGATTACAGTAGTAAGAATAGAGTTGAGTAGCGTGTTTTCATATGCCGTTACCAGGATGCGAAATTGAATGGAATAAGTGTATGCCTGATGGAAACTCTGACCTCCTTCTCAAATCCCTTTTGTTATTTAAATGGTCTTTAAACAATGGTCTGCACCAGACGTATTGATAGGCCGTTTAAATACTAAAAGGAATTCGAGGAGAAGGTCAGACCAACCATCTTGCCTGTAATTATGTGGTCATTGTTTGTACGACAATACATTTTGGTACGTTGAGCCTCCACTCGAAATCCCATTCCTATGTCAATAAAATATGTGCAAAGATTTTTGCCAAACCCATTGCAATGACAGCGACATTGGAATGGGCTTTCGAGGGGAAGCTCAAAGTACCAAAGTGTGTTGAAGAGTATTAGGACCCGTGTTGAATGGGATAACGAAAGAGTCTGCCTTCTCATGAACAATATACACTCTATCATTATCACAATCAACACGACTCAATTAGTAGAGCCCATCTATCAAACAATTTATATGGGCCCAATGGAAGTTAGGTACATTGTTAGATAGATGTGCCCTAATAATTGAAGTTCTCAAGGTAAAGTCCAATGTAGCAACCTATGTATGTTCACATTATTTTGTAGATGGATGGTTTTAAGTCATAAAAAAGAATGGAATTTAAAAAGCAACATAGTTAATTCTTCTAAGGTCCTCTACAGTTCCTTTTGATGTTTCAACTCTCTTTGTGCAAACGCCTGCACCAGGTGATTTGCTAGATTGTTAAAATAGCAAAAGGAACTATACAGGAGCTTAGAATAAATAACTATGCTGAAATTCCAGACTCATTTATTAAATTAAACCATTCATCCACAAAAGTAATGTGGTAATTTGATACATAATCTGTTAAAGATAAGGAAACATAAACCCACTGCAGGTTTGCTTTTTTCCTCATCAGATCTATGTTTCCAACTCAGTTGCTTCTAAATGAATTTTTTTTTAAGCCATATACCAAATTATATGCTCAGAACAACAAACCCAATCCCGCTGGCCCGATTGACTACAAATAATGTGAAACAAAAAACATTGAGAATTGTTTATGTTACACTAAAATCCTTTACTTTTAACGGCAAAACCATTTCAGAATAAGTCTATCTAAAAACCCCTTGGAGTAAAGCAATTTCGAATTTCTATAATAAAGTTACTTACTGTATTCTTTTTAGGAAAAGTATCACGTGCTCCAACCGAAAGACCACGGCTACTGCTGGAGTCATGGGAAGTTAGAAGGTTTCTTGATTATGCATTTGTATCTGCAATGACAGTGACAGTAGTATTAAGGTTACACGAACAGACTTACATATATTGTAGTTAATGAAGTATCTACTAACATCACTGTTGAGGCTGTATATATGTACCCGTGCTATTAAGTTGCGGCGTTGATCCATACTTGGCACCAAAAGACATAAGGTGAGATGCAGGTCACATCATTCTATAGCCGCTAGGACACAGGGAAAATGATTTCTTCTATGCCGTTTGATTAGTATCTGTTACAACAGATTAGAAAGAATTAGTACAGCGTAAACTATTATTTACAAAGGTAACAACTTTATAATTTGCTTGCGTATACCCTTAAAATTTACTAACTAAAGATAATTATTACATCATTCTTGATGCCAGTTAAACGTTGAGTGTCATGAGGCTTAGGGCAATATAACTTTATGAATATATATGTCTTCATATATATTTGGATACAGCTGTATTTAGTAAACCACCACTCCACACTGATAGACATCAGACTTTATACTATTTTCATTATGTGTTTGGATTATGTATCATGTACTTGGAACTTAATTATAATCATATGTGACTTAGTTGTGTTTTCTAATAGAGACAGCTCAATACTTGGTATATCGTTACTTTTAAAAGTTGAACCATCATTTCATTTCGAGCATATAACAACGTAGCTCATTTTCATTTAAACTTGAAACCTCTGATTATCGGAGTTCATAAATGATTTACTTGTGGATTTTTACCCAATTGCAAACTTGCTATTTACTTCAGAAAGTACTAGTATTTGTTTCAACTATCACTGTACACCTCTTGAATTCATTGAAAGAAAGTTATTTCCTATCAAACTCCACGAACTCACCAACCATTGTGTTGACGTTTTAAGCATGTTTATCTCAGGTAATCAACGGAGCAGGACAAGACACGGAGCGGGCATTATATACTCTGATAACTTAAATGGTGTGAAAAAAAATCAAATATGTCATTCTTTCCAAATTACCACACTTTTGTAGGATTTTCAAATCTGATATTTCACCTTTGTACCAAAACTATTATTTTGAATGACGTATAACCTTCAAAACGCCTTTTCCAAGCCGTTTTCTGAAATTTTAACTTCGATCCTCACCGTAACACCCTAATTACTTTTCCGTTGCCACATAACAAATTAGGGGGTGTTACACCACTCGCTGCTGGAAATCAGAAACCTCTAGTGACATGTTTTGGCTGTGGGGAAAGAGGACATGTTAAGAATAAATGTCCAAAACAATGAGATCAAGGAAATGGGAACCAAGGCGGAATAACTCGTGGAAGGGCTTATATCATCAAAGAAGGAGACTGCCAAGAACATCAACAACATTGAGGACGACATCAATGTTTAAGAACAAGGAACTTTTGCCTTAATAATAAACCATAGACTGAGCCCTCTAGGGTTGTATTCCTTTAAGTAGTCTATCTTAAGTATTTTCTTGTAACCCTGTTGTATTATGTACCTTTCTATCTAATGTAATCTCTACCTTTTATCATCTCCACAATAATCACAACCTTCGTTTATTTCATTTCCTATCCCATTTGCCCAATATTCAATCATTTCGCAACATCATACCGCTGTCCTAGTAGGGATTAGGCAAATTTCGTCTTGACTATAGGCTATTACAATTCAGTAAGAATATCCACACACGTCCTATAACCCATTCAACAGATTTTATTACAAGATATTTTACTACCGCTTTATAAAACTGTTTCACATAACTTTACCTCACGCTATTTTACTACCATCTCAGGGAATTATTGCACAAACGAGTTATGTTACTACCGCCTTATAAATTGATTTTGTGTCATTTTATCAACGATTTACTGCTATTTTACCAAACAACACGAGTTGAACATCATTTAAAACTTCTGAGAAACATAATGCTACTTTGACTAAACCGAGCATCGCATCATTAGTCTTCAATTATACATAGCCTGATCACCTATGTATAATTCAGGAAGGATTATGCCATGAAGAGGACAATCATCTTTTCAAAAATTCTTAATAACAATCTTCATTCAAAAGCTTTGTAACCCAATAAAATCTTTCATAAACATCCCGTTTGACAAACCCCCTCTAGGTACCTACACCACATGTCACTCACTTAACTGCTAAATTGGATTTTTACCACTGACCTTCTTAGGAAAGACTTTCCATCTACGAGGAGTATTCCATGACATAAGAAAATAACGAAAGGATTTCGAAACTACAAACAAGGACTAGAAGTATACAGTAAGTTGATTCGTATCGCAATGGAAAACACAAAAATCTCACGAGGCAATCCAAATCACTATCTTTGGCATAATCACCAAATCCTATCATTTCAGAAGTACTAGTTAGACCAAGTAAGACAACAAACCTAAGACATGATCCATTTTAGAAATGACCAAGAAAGTTGAATACTCATAATTGAAAGTTTTGCCTTGGGAAGACATGATACAATTTTGGAAACGCGGGAAATGGCACCCTAGGTACATTGGACCGTTTAGGATTCTAGCTAGAATCGGCCAACTAGCATACAGACTTGAGCTTCCGTCAGAGCTCAGCATGTAACGCCCCGTGACCACTTATACCAAAATTTAAAACTTTATGCGCAAAAAGCATGAACTAAAACTGACCTTCTGATACTCTTTTGCCCATTGACAAAAATCTATAAACTTTTACACCTTGAGACTATTTTTAAATGAAACTAGACTCAATTACCTTTCAAACGCCGGGTGGCACGACCCGTGACGACTTACGGTTTAAAAGATATGATTTTTCAAAGATAGCCAAATCTGAGTACCAAAAGCAACTACGTCGTAGCTGAATTATCAACTACGCCGTAACTGATTTTTTTACACAGAAAGCCTTAGAACAAGGCTACGCCGTAGCTTACAATGCAGCTACGCCGTAGCTAATGTCTGAGGCCAAAACCTGCAAATTTTGACAGCAAAACACCCAAACCATTTGACACCATTTCCATACTATAATTAGTACCAACCTCATTCGCTTTACGTACAAACTAACACTAACATACTAAACTCGTTCCATGAAAACTTGACTCGTTACAACCCCAAAATGGTTATAATCACGTTTATGCCAAACACCCCTTAAACGTTTATAACTACCAATATGTACCATAAAGACTTCATGACTTACACACTTAGTTAAACCATAATCTAGACATCAAAACATGACCGTGAACTTAGCAAAATGACCATATAAAGATAAGTGTACCCACGACACAAAAGAACACTTGGGGGCTTCCAACTTCTATATGCTTGGTCCAAAAGAGTTCCGATCTTCTAAACTACCTTCTTATGCTATAAGCTAGGCTATGCCCTTACCCTTGCTTCCTCCGCTAGAACCTACAAAAACATTAACATCTAAACCATAAGCGAAAACGCTTAGTAAGTATACAAGGTATAATCAACATCACATTTACACAAGATTGGTGATTACCACCAATCATAACATTAACAAGGAGCATTAAGTAGGGTTATTACTCACCTTGATCAAGCAAGTAATATTTATATATAACATTTTCATATCTAGCATTGGATCCAAGCTAACACATCATTACAAGCTCCATAAAACATCACATTAACACAATCATAACATTAATAGCATAACATTACAAAGATTATACTCATATACTTACCTCAACTCCTACTAGCTTCCTACTTGACTTTGAATGGGCTTCTATAATCGCTCCCTATCACAAGATTAACTACAATTAGCAACTAACCAACTAAGGAGATCATTAATTCACTACCTTTTGCCATAATCCTCAAAACCCACCATATGAACCCTAATTTTCACATTTGGGGAAAGTTACTTACTTGTGGAGAGACTATAATTAAGGAATCTCTAAGGCTTCTTGATCAACTCTTGCTAACCACAATGTACTAGAATGATGATTTTGGTTTCCTTCTCTCCTTTTCTAAAAATGTTGACACCAACAAGAAATATCCAACCAATTCTAGACTTCTCTAAAGTCTGGGATTTATTTGGAGTTAGATACAAGTTTGGTCTTTTGACACTTATGGTCCTTCTAGTTCTATTCCTCCTATTTTAGTCACACATTAAGTTATAACTTAATCTATAGTACATGACTTATGTTTACATTGCATAATATTTACATTAATGGTACCTTGTCGGGGTACGGGTGTAACAATTCTCCCTTCCTTAAAATGAGAGTTCGTCCCCGAACTCTACTCGTGAAATAAGTGAGGATACTTGCTCCTCATTTTTGCTTCCGTCTCCCATCTAATGCTTGTACCCTTACGATGTCTCCATTGCACTTTTACCAACGGAATCTCCTTATTCCTTAGTTGCCTCACTTTCCTTCCTAGTATAGCCTCCGGTTCATCTTCTTGCGAAAGCAACTCCGGATCAATTTCAATGTCGTCTAAAGTGACTACACTCGCTTCGTCCGCCAAACATTTCCTTAAGTATGACACGTGAAAGGTATTGTGAATACCCCTCATTTCTTCGGGTAATTCCAACACATATGCTACTTCACCTACTCGTTTCAAGATTTTGAAAGGTCCTATAAACCGAGGACTAAGTTTCCCTTTATTTCTGAACCTAAAAACGCCTTTCCACGGGGAAACTTTTAACATAACTAGATCACCCACCTCGAATTCGATTGGTCTTCTTCGGTTATCGGCATAACTTTTCCACCTATCTTGTGCCGCCTTAAGTCTTTCACGAATCGTCTCTATCTTTTCCGTTGTAGCCAACACTACATCCGTGCTCGCCAATTCCCTCCTTCCGACTTCTTCCCAACACACGGGTGTCCTACACCTCCTACCATAAAGCATTTCATAGGGCGGCATATCTATGCTTGCATGGTAACTATTATTATAGGCGAATTCGACTAACGGTAAATGATCGTCCCAATTACCTCCAAAATCAATCACACAAGCTCGTAACATATCCTCCAAAGTTTGAATCGTCCTCTCACTTTGCCCATCGGTTTGAGGATGAAAGGCCGTGCTCATATGGAGTTTCGTACCCAATTCTTCTTGGAAATCTTGCCAAAAATTTGAGGTGAAACGCCTGTCTCTATCGGAGACTATAGAAATAGGCACCCCATGACGTGCGATTATCTCGTTAACGTAAATCTTTGCTAGCTTATGAACGGGCATATTCTCTCGGATTGGAATAAAATGAGCACTCTTGGTTAGGCGATCTACTATGACCCAAATCGTGTCATTCTTCTTTTTCGTCCTTGGCAATTTCGTAATGAAGTCCATCGTGATCTTTTCCCACTTCCAAACCGGAATATCCAAAGGTTGAACTTTTCCATACGGTTTTTGATGCTCGGCTTTGACCTTTAAACAAGTCAAGCACTTCTCAACGTACTTTACACAATCTCTTTTCATACCCGGCCACCAATAGTTCTTCTTCAAATCGCGGTACATCTTTGTAGCTCCCGGGTGAATAGAATATTTCGACTTGTGTGCTTCCTCTAGAATCAATTCTTTGATGTTGCTACGAAAAGGGATATAAACCCTTCCATACTGAGTCTTAATTCCTCGACTATCTTCTTCGAGATGCGGAATGTAGGAAGTGATACGCTCACCTTCCCTATTTTCTTCTTTCAATGCCTCTTCTTGAGCTAACTTGATCTTATCAAAAAGGTCGGTGGTGACAACCATTCTCAAGGAATGAATTTTAGTAACCTCATTTTGATCCTTTCGGCTCAACGCATCCGCCACTACATTCGCCTTACCCGGATGGTAGCGAATTTCGCAATCATAATCCTTCAACAAATCTAACCACCTTCGTTGTCTCATGTTGGGATCTTTCTTATCAAGGAAATATTGAAGGCTTCGATGGTCGGTATAAATTATAAACTTGACACCATACAAATAATGCCTCCAAAGTTTTAAAGCAAAAACCACAGCCGCAAACTCAAGATCGTGAGTCGCATAGTTTTCTTCATGCTTCTTTAATTGTCTCGAGGCGTAGGCAATCACTTTTCCCCTTTGCATAAGAACACATCCAAGACCGGAATAAGACGCATCGCTATAAACCACCATATCTTCGGTCCCCTCCGGCAATACTAGAACCGGCGCTTCACACAATTTCCTCCGTAGAGTACAAAAGGCTTTGTCTTGTTCTTCTCCCCACTCGAAGGTAGCATTCTTCTTAGTAAGTTTCGTTAAAGACGATGAAATTTTGGAGAAGTCTTGAATAAACCTCCTATAATATCCCGCAAGACCAAGAAAACTTCGAATTTCACCAACATTCCTTGGTGCATGCCATTTCATTACGGCTTCTACCTTTGAAGGATCGACTTTGATACCATCGGCATTAACAACGTGACCAAGGAACTGAACTTCTTGCAACCAAAATTCACATTTCGAGAATTTAGCATACAATCTTTCTTTTCTCAAAGTCTCAAGAATTTCTCGAAGATGTAGTTCATGTTCTTCCTTGCTCTTAGAATAGATAAGGATATCATCAATGAACACTATAACGAATTTATCCAACATCGGTCTACATACACGATTCATGAGATCCATGAAAACCGCAGGTGCGTTCGTAAGACCAAATGGCATAACCGTAAACTCGTAATGTCCATATCGGGTCCTAAAGGCCGTCTTAGGAATATCTTCTTCTCGAACTTTCAATTGATGATAACCCGAACGGAGATCAATCTTGGAAAACCACCGCGCACCTTGAAGTTGATCAAAGAGGTCATCGATTCTTGGTAACGGATACACATTTTTCACCGTGACTTTATTCAACTCACGGTAGTCAATGCACATCCGCATACTACCATCTTTCTTCTTAACGAATAAGATTGGAGCTCCCCATGGTGAACTACTAGGACGAATGAAACCCTTGTCAAGCAATTCTTGAAGTTGACTCATCAACTCTTTCATTTCGGATGGAGCAAGGCGATAGGGAGTTTTAGCAATAGGTGTAGCACCTGGAACAAGATCAATACGGAATTCGACTTGCCTTTCGGGTGGGATACCCGGCAAGTCTTCCGGAAAAACATCACGAAATTCATTCACAACCGGAACATCATCGATATTTTCTCCCCAAAGCTCGTATCTACCACGTGAGCCATGAAGGCATAACATCCACGTGATAAATATCTCCTAGCCTTCATCACGGTACATAACTTTAGTTCACCTTTTCTTTTATCCCCATAAATAATCATTTCACGACCGCTAGGATTAACAACTCGAATGATCTTTTGGCTACAAAGGATAGCCGCGTTATATTTATCAAGCCAATCCATACCGATAATTATATCAAATTCCCCGAGCATAATGGGAATTAAGTCGATCTTAAAGACACTTTCATCGATCTCTATCTCTACGTCTCGATATACATTAGATACAACAACGATTTTACTATCGGCTATTTCGACTTCTAGGGGTATCAGAAGTTTGGCTAGTGGGGAAGTTATTTGCTTGCTAAAATCATAAGACACGAAAGAAACACTAGCACCCGAATCATACAAAACCCGAGCGGGTATGGAATTTACAAGATGAATACCTGTGATGACATCGGTCCCCGATTTGGCTTCTTCGACACTCATTTGATAGACCCGAGCGGTTGGTTTTGGAATCTCCACTTTCTCTTCCTTAACGGTTCTCAAAGGCTTTGCTTCAATCGCCTTTGTTTTCGGGCAATCCCTCAACCTATGCCCTATCCCATTACATCCATAGCATACTATCATCGGCTTGGTACAATCTTTGCTTTGATGATCTAAGGCTCCACATTTGTAACAACCCGGCGTATTACGCCTACACTCCCCAAGATGAAACTTGCCACACTTAGAACATGCCACTTTAGTTTTGTTTCCCACACTCTTCTTGCCATGGTCAAATTTGGCTTTCTTCCCATCCCTATCCGCAAACTCTATCTTCCTCTTTGGTTCTTTCGCCTCTTTCTCCTTCCTCCTAAGTAAGTCCGCTTCCCTTACCCTAGCTCTACTTAAAAGATCCTCCAACGTAGTACATTTGAACGGCGAAATCACCTCACGAATATCATCCTTGAGCATCCTTTGGAATTTGTCAACCTTAAGCTTGTCATTCCCGAGGTACTCGGGACAATAAGGAATCATATCATTAAACGTCTTCCACAACTCATTTACCGTTTCATTAGTTTGAGTGAGAGATTGGAATTTCTCTCGAATTTTGTCAACCTCTTCAACCGGAGCATACTCGGCACTAAACAACTCCTTGAATTCTTTCCACGTACAAGTCTCCACCCAAGGTTCACCTTTCTCACACACCTTTCCTTCCCACCAAGTCTTTGCACTATCACGAAGAAAGTTAGTAGCATAGATAACCTTCTTCCTTTCCTCGCAACCACTAGTAAGAAAAGCACCTTCCACCGCCGTTATCCACCTATTACTAACAATGGGGTCAAGAACACCGGTAAACCGTGGCACATCACAAGCTGTGAAGTCCCGGTAAGTAGCTTTGTCATTCTTAGGTTCTTTTGTCGGACCACATTCTTTCTTAAACTCCTTAAACTCTTCCTTCATTAGCTCCTTAAGATTTTGCGTCGTTTGTTGAACATAGTAAGGCATTGCTTGCTTAATAGCCTTACCCACTCTTTTTGCTAATATTATGTCTAGGGCTTTCATTTCATCTCCCGTGAAGCCTCTAAAGTCAGGGCCTCCGGAGCTTGAGGAAGAACTTTCATGATCTTTATTAGCATTACCCGAATCACTTGCCGAAGTTTCGGCATGCTTGGAAGCCGTGGCTTTCGCGACTTCTTTTTGGTGAGGAGTTTCCATTTCTTCTTACTGAAAATTAGCAATTCATAATATCAAGCACAACCATATACTTAATCGATGCATGAATGACATTTTATCTTTATACTAATACCCTAGCTTATCACTCATGTATGATCCAAATGATTTCAACTTCACATATGTTCCATATCTTTATCACTACGGTGGCCAGGCGTAGTCATAAAAATATCCAACATACGGGTCCTTAAAATCACCCAAACGATACACAAATAACAAACACTAGATCTAAACGCATCTATTCAAGGCCTAAGTCTAGGAAATCCTAAAGTGAAATCCTAAATCTCTTAGACCGAAGCTCTGATACCAAGTTGTAATGCCCCGTGACCACTTATACCAAAATTTAAAACTTTATGCGCAAAAAGCATGAACTAAAACTGACCTTCTGATACTCTTTTGCCCATTGAAAAAAATCTATAAACTTTTACACCTTGAGACTATTTTTAAATGAAACTAGACTCAATTACCTTTCAAACGCCGGGTGGCACGACCCGTGACGACTTACGGTTTAAAAGATATGATTTTTCAAAGATAGCCAAATCTGAGTACCAAAAGCAACTACGCCGTAGCTGAATTATCAGCTACGCCGTAACTGATTTTTTTACACAGAAAGCCTTAGAACAAGACTACGCCGTAGCTTACAATGCAGCTACGCCGTAGCTAATGTCTGAGGCCAAAACCTGCAAATTTTGATAGCAAAACACCCAAACCATTTGACACCATTTCCATACTATAATTAGTACCAACCTCATTCGCTTTACGTACAAACTAACACTAACATACTAAACTCGTTCCATGAAAACTTGACTCGTTACAACCCCAAAATGGTTATAATCACGTTTATGCCAAACACCCCTTAAACGTTTATAACTACCAATATGTACCATAAAGACTTCATGACTTACACACTTAGTTAAACCATAATCTAGACATCAAAACATGACCGTGAACTTAGCAAAATGACCATATAAAGAGAAGTGTACCCACGACACAAAAGAACACTTGGGGGCTTCCAACTTCTATATGCTTGGTCCAAAAGAGTTTCGATCTTCCAAACTACCTTCTTATGCTATAAGCTAGGCTATGCCCTTACCCTTGCTTCCTCCGCTAGAACCTACAAAAACATTAACATCTAAACCGTAAGCAAAAACGCTTAGTAAGTATACAAGGTATAATCAACATCACATTTACACAAGATTGGTGATTAACTGATTACCACCAATCATAACATTAACAAGGAGCATTAAGTAGGGTTATTACTCACCTTGATCAAGCAAGTAATATTTATATATAACATTTTCATATCTAGCATTGGATCCAAGCTAACACATCATTACAAGCTCCATAAAACATCACATTAACACAATCATAACATTAATAACATAACATTACAAAGATTATACTCATATACTTACCTCAACTCCTACTAGCTTCCTACTTGACTTTGAATGGGCTTCTATAATTGCTCCCTATCACAAGATTAACTACAATTAGCAACTAACCAACTAAGGAGATCATTAATTCACTACCTTTTGCCATAATCCTCAAAACCCACCATATGAACCCTAATTTTCACATTTGGGGAAAGTTACTTACTTGTGGAGAGACTATAATTAAGGAATCTCTAAGGCTTCTTGATCAACTCTTGCTAACCACAATGTACTAGAATGATGATTTTGGTTTCCTTCTCTCCTTTTCTAAAAATGTTGACACCAACAAGAAATATCCAACCAATTCTAGACTTCTCTAAAGTCTGGGATTTATTTGGAGTTAGATACAAGTTTGGTCTTTTGACACTTATGGTCCTTCTAGTTCTATTCCTCCTATTTTAGTCACACATTAAGTTATAACTTAATCTATAGTACATGACTTATGTTTACATTGCATAATATTTACATTAATGGTACCTTGTCGGGGTACGGGTGTAACACAGCAGCATACATAACCTATTTCATATTTCAAACCTCAAGAAGTGTTTTTCGGATGAATCACTCGTAATTCCATTAGAAGAAATTCAACTCGACGATAAGCTCAATTTTGTGGAGGAACCAGCAGAAATCATGGATCGCGAGGTCAAACAATTGAATCAGAGTCGAATTCCTATCGTGAAAGTTCGCTGGAATTCTCGAAGAGGTCCCGAGCTTACTTGGGAGCGGGAAGACCAGATGCGTCTCAAATTGTTACACCCCGTGCCCGCTTTGACTAAAATTTAGAACTTTTGACGCGGAAACGCTTGACTTTACCGGACTCATACAAATTCTTCCTTTACATACCCAAAATCTATCACTTTTAACCCTTTACAATACTTGCAAGAACATATACTCGAACACTTTTCAAAACATTTCATAATCAATTGTATGACACAACCAAACGACCCTTCAGACCAAGGATACGCCGTATCCTTTTTAGGGATACGCCGTATCTAAGCCGATAGACCATGCGCCGTATCAACCTGAAGTGATACGCCGCATCACCCTAAACTTCAGATACGCCGCATCTGATATCTTAGATACGCCGCATCACCTTAACCTCTGATACGTCGCATCTGATATCTTAGATACGCCGCATCGACCAACTAAGACAGAACATCAGCAGAAAACCTGCATAAACACAACTTTTACCCACAAACCATTTTGACCACAATACAACACTATAACTTATGCCAAAAACACTCATTTTACATTCGAAACTATAACAAACCATAATACACGGCAATTGACCCGTTTGACTCCAAAATGGGTACAAATAGGCACTAATCCAAACGCTCCTTTAAACATTCAATAAAAACACTTAAAACACATTGGACAACTCGTTAGACTCCCAAATCATTGCCCGACTTTGACACACAATAAACGACTCATAAAGGAGACTCTCGGGGGCACAACCTTGACTCGAGCTCGGCGTTCTACCTAGCTCTTAATGCTCACTATCTTCCAACCGCTTCCAAATCCTTAAGCTACCATACAGTCTTTCATTCCGCCGCACATGGACCTACAAAACGTTAACAACTAAAGGGGTAAGCTTACGCTTAGTAAGTAACCCATCATCAAACATATATCATACATATACTTTCACATAAGCATCATAATCACATAAAAGCCACTAAACTACTTCATACCTCCTACGTTACTCACAACTTCATAATACAAATGCATCCATTCATCACAACTATAACAACCACATACCTTAGCTAGTCCAAGTCCATCATGCTATCTTACTCTCAATCAAAGTCTCTAGCCACCTAACTTCCAACTCATAACCATTCCAATCCAAATCTCCTATTCTTACACAATCATAACACATATATGATAATACATACATAACACATGTTTTGAAGAGAGTTACTTACCTTCAATCCAAGCTAAGCTACTAACACAATCCCACCAACAACATCTTCTAGCCATCATCATCATAATCATCCTAAAACACATAATCATATATAACATATAACACATAATCATTAGCTATAATCATGGTTAATACAACCATAACTAACCTCTAATCGTCATATAATCATCTATTGATTATATGATAGTTAATCCCATTATTTACTAACTTAAACCCATTATAAACTCATCACATAATCATCATTACCTCTTAATTATCTTAAAACACCATTTACCCTTTAATCCCAAGCTAGGGTTTACAAACCCTAGTTTCATAATTCATCAATTAAACTTCAATTAAACATCATAAACATCATACCTTATGCAAGAAACAAGCTATAGGCTTAACCCTTGAATTATCACCACTAAACCCTCATCATCTCATCACCAATTGCTCCATCATCTTCCCTCTCTTCTCTCCATCTCGGCACCACAGAAACACAGAAGATAAATGTGGAAATGTCTAGAACCTAACACATATAAACTAGCTGAGAGGGCATTTCTGTCATTTCTGCTTATTTAATGTCGATGCGCCGCATCTATATTTTAGATGCGCCGCATCTTATATACGCCGTATCTCCTTCTCCAATACGGCGCAAGGACTATAACAAGTCAATCCTACTTCCCATTTTACCATACGCCGCATGTAGCTTTCTTGATGCGCCGCATCTAGGCCTCCTCAAACATCCACTTAAAAGACTCAGCCACATATCCTTGATCAAACATACTCAGGTTCGGGTCATCTTCATCTAGGGTGGGGCCTATTTGTATTCCGGGAAACGGGTCTAACAATTCTACCCCCCTTATTTAGATTTCGTCCCCGAAATCTGTCGTCCTATTTCTAACCACACTTAGTCTCATAACACCTCTTATTCTTAGCCCCCTTAACTCTTGGTTCATTTAGTGCAACGATCTCTATGATCTTGCAACTCTAGATTTCTATACCATAATCTCAACGCGTAATCTACTATAATCAACACTTATCATCACAACTTTCTAAGACTTCCCATAATGACTACTTAGATAAGTCTAACTTCATTACTATAACACGCCATCATCAATGCACTAGACATAATATAACATCATAATCCGACCAATCTCTCATTCCACATTTTATCAACATATATCAAACCAAAACCGGCAACTTGACTCAAAATATACAAGGTACTATACCAACGGCACCTTACAAAATTCTTTCTTACATATCACCTAAGCAATCTATCTTATCAAATCCTAAGAAAATTTACCCAATTTCTTATCTATTCAACACACAACTCATTCCAAGCGTCTATCTTAAGGCTCCGCATAAGACCTTAATGTTGTCATAAGTTTTATTCATATGTTTCTTTTCTTATAACGTCTAACACGTTTTACTTTTCATTTTCTCCATTCATTTTCCATGCTCACGTCATGTCGGCTACACATAAGTCTGCTCATTCATTCATGTCATTTGATTGCCCTCTAATGCTTATAGATATATTATAGGAATTAGCTTTGAAGCGCCATACTTTAACATTATCACATGCCCTAATCCACATTACCCCTGCTTACTTTTATACCACACAACTCTCGCTTAGATTTTACATAATACAGGACTTACTTATTTTCGCCAATTATCATCCTAGTCCGCCCTATCGCCGCACATCATTATTCCACTCACTTTATTCTCTACCCTCATTCTTGACTACTCGATACTTAAGAAACTCGTACTAGTTGACTTTACATGATCACACCCGGCTAATACGTTCACGTTCCATTACTTTTATTCGTCATATTTTGTACCACACCTCAAGGCACATTATGCCACCATTACAATTTCTCCATCCCATCAAGGTCCTTCTAAGTCTCATCTAAAAGCCATGGTCTAATTCTAACCCTCCTATCTTAATCCTTACAATTTCTACGAATTCTAAACTCTCGCTTTCTACTTCTCTAACCCTACTCGTGCCGTGTCGGCAACACATAGCCCACTCGTTTATAATTCCTCATTTACATGGAGAGGCGTCCCAATCGATGTAAATCAAGAAATATAAACTAGTGGTTATGTACTCCCGACATAACACAATTACTCCTAATTCCCAATCTAACTTTTATTATTTCATCTTCATTTTATATTTCATTTGATATTTAAATTCTTCCATTTTCTAGCTTGGATCCGTTTTACTTTAACATTTTCCCCGAAAGGACTTTCACACATGCCAAGGATGTAGGCAATCTTTGCCGGTGAAGGCAATGCATTTTCATCCCGAAGGATTCCTTAACATTCATTTACTTGGTCATCCCGAGGGATACCACATTTAACATTCATCCCGAAAGATCATTACATTCATCACTTTACCACTTTCACATTTTAACATCGGATCCAAGCCATAAGCACCGCACACACATTATTACATTCGTTTATTATAGTAATTACCGCTAATCGCCTTAGCAGTATTATGATAATTTTAGAATAACGCCTTTATCTCATACACACTCCTTACATTTTTAATCCGCTTTAGTTATTTCCACACCTTTACTTTACCTCTTGCATTTTTTAGCCTTCATTAATCATTTTCACATTCTTACTTTACAGTTTAGTCCACTCGACTCATTTACATCTAGGCCTCTCGCATTTTACCAACCGAAACTCATGCATTCATTATGGTGATTACAGCGCCGTAATATGATAATTTCAAGACAATGTCTTTATTCTCACACATACTCCACTCATTCTTTCTTACGTTGTTAATCCATCACATTTTTATTTCCATATCTTATCTCTCCTCTTTTAGTCTCACTCGCTTCCTTTACATGTAGACCTTATATAGATCGTCAATTATAACACGCCCATTATTTATTAATGATTACAGCTAATCGCCTTAGCCGTAACATAATTATTTCATGGCAATACCTTAACCTCATACACGCCCTTCTCATTATGGCTATTAGTACTTAAGAAATTTCGCTCTATTTCATCCTTTCTTACATTCTTAGCTCGTTCCATTCTCATTCTCATACCTCATCTCCTTTCTTAATTTATTTATGTATTTAAGCGACATTATTCTTTCTTGCCATTTACACATATGCCCTTTATAGATTAATAACGTTAACACCTTCATTAGCGTTCCCTTTTTCTTTTCACGCATTCTATTTACGTAAGTTCATTATGTTATCGCAAAATGTATTATGTTATTGCTTGCACACTTGACTCGTTCTATTTGATCATTAGTGTTTAAACGTATTCTTTTTATCTTGTCATTATCTTACCCACACACCTTATTTCAATCCTACAAATTTTACATCATGTTAAGTATACCATGTACATTAGTAGCTTATCGCATTTAATTTCTGACATTTAAACTTTTTCATTTAATTTCCGTCCATTATATATATATCCCTATTCAATCGCAACTTCACCTTCACGCTTAACTCTTAAGTACTTTACCTTACTGTTACCCCGTCTCTATACCCATT
Organism: Artemisia tridentata subsp. tridentata; assembly: GCA_021014915.2. Taxonomy (NCBI): domain Eukaryota; kingdom Viridiplantae; phylum Streptophyta; class Magnoliopsida; order Asterales; family Asteraceae; genus Artemisia; species Artemisia tridentata. The sequence goes on from CP139503.1 coordinate 270,637,605, forward strand.
TAACTTTAGTCCTTAATCACTAAATTTAATGAGACCCTATGTGGGTCACAATTCATGCCATCTCTTTCTATCCTCCTTCTTTAACCCTCAAGTTATCAAGCATCTTTATATTAACTCGTTAGTTTCGTCTTATCTCTTCACACTATACGTTAGTACACCCAATATCATCACGGTCTATATTTAAAGTGTTGTTACTAAATCTTATTTGTTTTTCTTATGACAACAACCCCCAACAATTAGCGTGGCAATTTCATCTTATCATTACACATTATGATTGAGTACACTTCTCGTCATCACAATTTATTATTTATGCGTTAACACTTTAAGTTACTTATTGATTCCATCCCTAATACCAGTTAGCATCTCTCTTCTTGTCTGGCTATGGCTATTCTTTTATCATACACAATCTTGTGTTGTTTACCCTTACGTTGATCCACTTACTTACACATCTACAACCCAACTATAAACTCATTCTTATGTTCGTCAACAATTCGCCACGTGTCATCTTAATTTTAGACAAGTTCTATATAATATTTGTCCATTATAGTTTACACATACTATGTGTTCTTTTTAAATTTTTATCGACCACAACTAGGTCAACACATAATATGCATCCTAATGCATCTTAACTACTTCTAAGCCATCATGCTCTCAAGCACGCCACATAAAACTTAGTCCTATAATGACTTACCATAGACTTAATATCGCATAAACGACAACACTTAACATCATATAAGCAATCATATCATAACCCTTAACACTTATCCGGCAAGTGTTAAAACATGCATAACATAAAATCAAAACATAAAGTCTATGGCTCATATATCACATTGCATAACCAAGCAATGTCTAAGCATCGACCTTTTAACTAATCGCAAGCAGTAGCCCATCTTATAGCTAAGGCACCATAATTCTTAGTTCACTTACCAACCCATCTCTAATACCACTTAACATTGCTACTAGCAATCCATCACTATGGTTCTATCTTACATTCACATCTCGCAGTACAATCCCCGACACCAACCAAGGTGCACGGCTATCTAATCATATAAACATTTCAAATCCCCATGGACTTGTATCTCAAAACACAACCACACAAACACAAGCATACATCACTAATCATCAAAGGCTCAACTAACACAAAACATAATTCGTCTAACACTTAGCAATTTATTTCCGCGAAATCTAACACTTACGTCCAAGCTTCTACGAGTGGTTTAAGACTAGGCAACCCTATGTGGAAACCTAATTCACTTAAACCGAAGCTCTGATACCAAGTTGTTACACCCCGTGCCCGCTTTGACTAAAATTTAGAACTTTTGACGCGGAAACGCTTGACTTTAACGGACTCATACAAATTCTTCCTTTACATACCCAAAATCTATCACTTTTAACCCTTTACAATACTTGCAAGAACATATACTCGAACACTTTTCAAAACATTTCATAATCAATTGTATGACACAACCAAACGACCCTTCAGACCAAGGATACGCCGTATCCTTTTTAGGGATACGCCGTATCTAAGCCGATAGACCATGCGCCGTATCAACCTGAAGTGATACGCCGCATCACCCTAAACTTCAGATACGCCGCATCTGATATCTTAGATACGCCGCATCACCTTAACCTCTGATACGTCGCATCTGATATCTTAGATACGCCGCATCGACCAACTAAGACAGAACATCAGCAGAAAACCTGCATAAACACAACTTTTACCCACAAACCATTTTGACCACAATACAACACTATAACTTATGCCAAAAACACTCATTTTACATTCGAAACTATAACAAACCATAATACACGGCAATTGACCCGTTTGACTCCAAAATGGGTACAAATAGGCACTAATCCAAACGCTCCTTTAAACATTCAATAAAAACACTTAAAACACATTGGACAACTCGTTAGACTCCCAAATCATTGCCCGACTTTGACACACAATAAACGACTCATAAAGGAGACTCTCGGGGGCACAACCTTGACTCGAGCTCGGCGTTCTACCTAGCTCTTAATGCTCACTATCTTCCAACCGCTTCCAAATCCTTAAGCTACCATACAGTCTTTCATTCCGCCGCACATGGACCTACAAAACGTTAACAACTAAAGGGGTAAGCTTACGCTTAGTAAGTAACCCATCATCAAACATATATCATACATATACTTTCACATAAGCATCATAATCACATAAAAGCCACTAAACTACTTCATACCTCCTACGTTACTCACAACTTCATAATACAAATGCATCCATTCATCACAACTATAACAACCACATACCTTAGCTAGTCCAAGTCCATCATGCTATCTTACTCTTAATCAAAGTCTCTAGCCACCTAACTTCCAACTCATAACCATTCCAATCCAAATCTCCTATTCTTACACAATCATAACACATATATGATAATACATACATAACACATGTTTTGAAGAGAGTTACTTACCTTCAATCCAAGCTAAGCTACTAACACAATCCCACCAACAACATCTTCTAGCCATCATCATCATAATCATCCTAAGACACATAATCATATATAACATATAACACATAATCATTAGCTATAATCATGGTTAATACAACCATAACTAACCTCTAATCGTCATATAATCATCTATTGATTATATGATAGTTAATCCCATTATTTACTAACTTAAACCCATTATAAACTCATCACATAATCATCATTACCTCTTAATTATCTTAAAACACCATTTACCCTTTAATCCCAAGCTAGGGTTTACAAACCCTAGTTTCATAATTCATCAATTAAACTTCAATTAAACATCATAAACATCATACCTTATGCAAGAAACAAGCTATAGGCTTAACCCTTGAATTATCACCACTAAACCCTCATCATCTCATCACCAATTGCTCCATCATCTTCCCTCTCTTCTCTCCATCTCGGCACCACAGAAACACAGAAGATAAATGTGGAAATGTCTAGAACCTAACACATATAAACTAGCTGAGAGGGCATTTCTGTCATTTCTGCTTATTTAATGTCGATGCGCCGCATCTATATTTTAGATGCGCCGCATCTTATATACGCCGTATCTCCTTCTCCAATACGGCGCAAGGACTATAACAAGTCAATCCTACTTCCCATTTTACCATACGCCGCATGTAGCTTTCTTGATGCGCCGCATCTAGGCCTCCTCAAACATCCACTTAAAAGACTCAGCCACATATCCTTGATCAAACATACTCAGGTTCGGGTCATCTTCATCTAGGGTGGGGCCTATTTGTATTCCGGGAAACGGGTCTAACACAAATACCCACATCTTTTCACCGAGTCCACTCCAGAGACCAACATCAGCTGAATTCAGGGACTGAATTCCTTTTAGGGTGGGCGACTGTGACAATTCTTAAATTCAGGTCATTTTCCAAACCTCGACAATTTACTATTCATCATTTACTATTCATCACTTCACTATTCATTATTTTTTTAGTTGAGTTTGCACCCTTTATCCATAATAATTTCCAACCCATTTCATATATATCAATACTTCAAATAATAAAACTAGCTACAAAAAAAATACTACTCTCATCTCTCTCACTTGTATGATCGGCCAAGGCAAGAAACACAAGAAGAATCCATAAAAATTTCAAGATCAAGTATTATTCAAGTCCCATTAGTGTTACTAGTTAGGGTTTTGAGATAAAAACCTCAAAGTTTCTTAAGTATTTGCTTCAAAAATCATCAAATCTTCAAGTAAGTATCTACATAATTTTTTTAATCTTTTATACTCTCATTTAATCTATTTTCAAGTTCTAGTAACTAATCATGCAATTATACATTTGTTTGATACCACTTAATGTTTGTTTTTCTCCCTAAAACTAGATCTAAGGATTTTATTAGTAACCTCATGAGATCCACCATTTTTGGTGAAGATTAGGAACCCATGACACCCTAAGAAGGTGTATGGTAGGCTTAGACTAGTTGTGGTGTTGATTGGAAGTGTTATATACACGCCTTGAACTAGAAATTTGATTTTTACAACAATAGAAAAAGGGTCTGTCCATTTTTGTGAAATCTGGAAAAATCAGTAAACATTGAGTCATTTTGGTTTACATTTTTAGAAAGTAAGCTTAAAAACGAAACCGTGAGCGTTGGAATGAGCAAAAACGAGCTTACGACGAGAAAGATACGTTAATTTCAATTTTAGCGACGAAAACTATTTTTCTGAAAATAGTGTGCTGTTGCACGATTTTTGACGGGTAAAACGAGGCGTTGGATGCAATCTAGACAAGCCGACATATCAAAAATATATTAGTTCACTGTAATACGAAGCCGTGGATATAAAGAACGTAGAAAACGAGCTTATAACGACCAAGATACACGCGTTTGAAACCCGACGATTACAACAAAATTTTATCAGCTTTTAATAAGGAAAATTTTTCTAAGTCTAAAAACAGTTTTTGCAAGTAACTATGTTGAGAGCCGTTTTTCCCATTGATCGAGACGCGTATGGACGAAATGTCAATGATACGAACTCAAGATATTGTTACAAGGTTTCTAAAAACGCCTAGCTTGTTTCCTACCACTCAACAACCACCATTTTATGGCTAGTTTTGTGAGGCCATTTAGTCATTTTTATAAGTTATGAAAAATGCTAAATTACGACGGAAAACACTATATTTATCGATAGATCACCAAACAACGATCGTGGGATATCGTTGCAACGTATTTACACGAAAAGTGTTTTATAACTTATCGAGATGTCAAAAAAATGTATTTTTCAACGATAAACGTTATTTCCAAAATTCCCGAGTGGTATCGGTAACATACGTATTTGCATGTGTTGCGTAAATTCATGACTTACATTAGAACATATCATTCATATTAGGTTGCGGTTAGAGACCGAGTCTCATTTCAGCATATCCATTATTGTCATTGTTGCTATCACATCAGGTGAGTTTTCATAGCCCCGTTTTTCAAGTTAATATTTCATTTCAAACCTACGGGGGAGAATACATTGCACCATTTTTCATACGGACCAAAGTATCAAATTCATTTACATTGCTTAAGTTACCTCATTGCCATGTTAAAGTCCCCTTTTATTTATCATGAACCGTTAATTACGAAGTAAGCGAGAGTGAGTGAATAGATCTATTGAGGGTGACTCCTCCGTCCGGGTTGGTCGCTCCAACTTGTCAAACGGACACGTTTCATTTTTATCATATCCAATTTAGAGTGTCCGGCAAAACACTCTAGTGGGGCCTTCATAATCAGTCTAGCTTCGGGGTCATGAGCTTAAGAGCTAATGTATTATTTTATGTGACATTTTTGTCATTCACTTTATACTTAAGGTTAGCATAGAAACAAATCATTTACATAAACCTATGAACTCACCAACATTATTGTTGACCATTTTTAGCAATGTATTTTCAGGTAATTAAGGTAATCACATCCTGGCCTGCATATGGACCTATTTTGGAGTCGCGGTGACGACGCGTCTCTTTGTATTATATGCACTTTAATTATCGTTTGGTTTGTAATGACTTATTTCCGCAAACTTGAAACACCTTTTGGGACCTAACTTTTGTAACTCCGAATGTTTTAATCAATCAAACGATATATTTTTAAAACGACACTTTAGGTCGTTCAATATAACTGTAACTGTGATGCTATGGCAGTCATGCCCCCAAGTGTTTCATTCCGTTGCAAATCAGGTATTTGGGGGTATGACAGTACAATTCTAAAAGACTGGTGCGAAATGGCATAGGATAGTGTCACAAGTGATTTGGTCCAGATTACTTCGCCGCACTATCCTATTTCATTTCCCACTGATCTTCCAGAATTCAATCGTATTGTTCATCAATTTCGTAACTCCAATTCCACAAGAGACCTTGATCAACAGTATGCTACAATTCTTGGTGCAAAATATTTCTTTGCACTATCCTATTTTCTTTCCCACCGATCTCCGAGAATTCAATCGTATTGTCGACCACGAATTTTTCTCGAAGGAGCATACGATTCTTTTTAGCTCCTTTTGTGAAGATTGATACACAGGCCTTCTGGAAAATTATACGTATCCTTTCCCTGGAGTTTTATCGACAGTGTTCCAAAGCCTAATCTTAGTGGTTATAGCCAACCCAGTGGAATCCCCAGGTACTTTTCATAATCCATTAGTTATTCCAATTTGGACTTACACGCTATGAACTGTTATTAACCTGTATCGTTGTACCTATACATTTACCTTGCGCTACAAATATATTGTTTATATGCTTTATTGGTTATTGAGGATACGGTTAGACCTAGACAGGAAAAAAGAAAGATTTTCATAGCAAAGTTATCATATTTGGAATACAAAATCAACTTACCAGTAAAAAATTTGGTACCATAAGATGTTATGCTAATGTGCCAATTTTAACCTTTTCATATGGATATGAATTAAATTAGGTTCTTATATCATGTATCAAATGGATAATATTGGCTGTATTTGAAACGATCAATCGGTCAAAGAAGTTGACAATTGCATTAGATTTTTACAAAGGCTTTATAATCCAGTCTTGGTTGCAAGTTTATCTCACGCACCAGTTCTTTCACAAGGTGTTGACAAATTCCCTCAGGTTGAGGGGGAAGGTGCAATTACAAACATCAAATGATTCTGCTACCTCTGTTGACGAGAGTTATATACAAAATGCTGATATAGCCAACTACGGGCCCAAAGGTTATTAGAATTTGCAAACTCTTTCATTACTGATATCTTTCACAGTTTCGTTTTCATTTTTGGTTTCCCTGTTAATGTTGTTCAGGAACAACATCAGATATGCACAACGTGTCTTGACGTTGTGGGAAACAAAAGGCGCAAATTGACCTTGGTTTTTAGTAGTTCCAAATGGAGCATTAGTCTACCAAGGGTGAGTCCTTTTTTCTTCCCATTTACACCTTTCTATTCTGACAATGAATGAGTCTCGGTGAACCCAATCCTTCCACCTGCACATGTCATAAAGTTATTAGACATAATTTTTTTTTTTTTTTTTTTTTTTTTTTTTTTTTTTTTTTTTTTTTTTGATGTATAGATTATGTTTCGTGAAGCAAATGCAAAGAATCTTCATTTACATTTTGAAGCTACAACCATTGTGGAGGCATTACTTTAACAACAGAAATGGGCTAGTAAGGACAACCCAATTTTTTTTGCATATAACATCTGCAACTTTTTATCTCAACAACTTTAGTGCATTACTCTTTAGCATGCTCTTACTTCGTCTGTCCCTTCACAAGTCATCAAATTTGGTGCTTTTTGATCGCCAGTTGCTATGGGGAACAAAGGACGAAATACAATGAGCAGGAATTAAGAAGATGAATTACCATATTTAACGAACCAAGAAAGGTCAGTTACACAATTTAATTTAACACAAAACAACGACTTTCATACCAACTTAGAATCCAGTTACATAGCCTCTAAATTAAACACAAATACATAGCTGCAAATACAGACTACAACATCACACCAACATGAACAAAACAACATAACCAACAACAATTGCCTCCACTACTATCCAGATACTCAGAGATCCATTAAACCCCTAAGCCTCTGAACAAAGATCTCCTTATTACGTCCATTTAGCTCCAACTCAGCTGTCATAATGCGCATTTGTAACACCTTTTGGTCATCATTTGACTGCACTTCTCTTAGAAATTCAGCTATTTTTTGAGCATAATTGTTCCCGATAGTATCTAACTCCTCGATAAAATCAGTCCTTTCACGCATTACCCCTACCAATCTACCACATAGCTCATTCATTTGTTGCGCCATTTGAATATCTTCAATTCCAGCCTTATGACAATATAGAATGAACATTTCAGACCAATTGTTTGAATTAGCTTCAATTCTAAGTTTCTCACACCTAGGATGTCTAGGCATTATCTTTTCCTTATCACAAGTTAAAAAAATGAAATATGCATACAAACACACGGCATCCCTTTCTTAAATAGAAAAATAAACCAAAAAAAATTAAAACCCTTCTTTTTTTTTTGGACCACATGTATATTATCAACCAATACCTGCCAAAGATGAGCACCAGCTATTTTTATATCCATTATAGGTACTCAACACACCTACACCTATTATACTATTACTCCTTTCAAATCATCCATGCTATCATACAAAATAACCCAATATCGTTGCCCTGAAAATTTTCAAAGTTGGCAGAAATAATATATTCCCAACAGTTTCTTTTTCATCATGTAGTTTCTATGTTTACGGTGAACACCTCAATTTTAGACCTTTGCTTTCAAGACAGAAACTGACCATTACTTAAATAAAAAATTTTGGTTTCTTATGAGTATTAACAAGTTATAACAGTACTAACTAACAATATCAGGTAGTTTTTTATTACATAGATACATGCATAGATACATATTACATTATACACATAGATTCATACATAGATACATACTTCATTAAAAAGATGAAACATACATTCCTAACAAAAGACGGTGATGACAATCCTTCAAGTAAGAATACTTTTCCCTTTCCCTTTACCTATCATCTTTGCATAACTCTCCTTGGTTGGAAGGCCTAGGACTTGAATTCTTTTGGCAGTCTCCATGGCTGCAAGTCCTAGGACTTGAATCCTTTCACCACCCATTGAAAACTCTTGAGTCGTCACAGGAACATTAACAAAGGTTGAACCTTTTTGCAAGATCTAACAGCTATACTCTTTTTTGAACCACCAGATGAGGATGAATACCAATTAGGAAAATAGGTAGACCGTGGTGAAGAAATTTCATCAGAAAAGGATGAATCATCTGAATAAATTTCAACAATTTCTGCCTTTGAACTCATTTTTAAGAATTTTAGGAAGATTTTAGATTTTTAATACAAGTGATTTCTGTGTTACTTGCTGTAGTGATATAAATTTAAAACAAATGCTAACCATGTATTAAATTAAAACTTAATGACATTAAATGCTAGGTTGGTGTAACAGATTATAAAGTAGTGGTCAAGAAAAAATAAAAATTTAATGACATAAATTGTATATAGTAATGGACAGTAAACACTTAACTATAGAAGTGTATAGTAATACTCAGATGTAATATTAGCTACATAATAATGTATGAATATTGAATGCAGGCCCTTCGACAAGTGTTCGCTGAAAATTTCTTCAACAACACAACACATGTATGTCACAAGTCCCAAGAGACTACAAATCATGAAACCAAGCAGTCTTGGGTCCTTACTGTTAGCAAAACATCAACATTCTTGACTGGAGTTATCGGTCAAACCCTGACCACATTCACCAAATGCTTCAACTCCTGATTACAAGAAGTGGTGGCACCTTCCGACACATAACTGTATCCGGCATCCTGAATAATCTGACTTTTTTATTTCTTGCAGATCAGTAAGTTACTTGACCTTTCTTCTAACAGTTTATAATTTAAAAGATTGTTCAATTTGCATTTTGAACGTGTTTAACAGACCAGCAGGGTGACAAGCAGTTAGAATATCTTAAATTGAAGAATACGCAGAAACTATAAGTATCACGCGTGGTTGACTGGAATGCAATGGTTAGATAAAGAAAAGGAACTGGATTTTTTTTTTATTTGTAAAAGGATAGAACTAATACATGTATAATAATTTCTGTATTCATAAATGTACAATCTTTATATGATCCAATTGTAGTATAAACTTACCCATGTTATATATCTTGAGATGAGTTATGATCAAGAACATTTTTTGTGTAACTGATCATGGTTTTTACTTTGCCCAGAATTTAGTATTTATTGTTATGATATATTTTTGGTATAAGATGAAATTTTTCAAGCAATGGTTTACTACATACTATTAACAAAACATTACCGCAGCAACGCGCGGGCTACCTAGCTCGTTGTCTATAAACAACAGCAATTATTATACTCGTAAATGCTAATCTGTCATTCATGGTACATAAATTATTTAGCAGAGTTGATTGTGTACTCGGAGGAAGGCATTATAATGTAGCTATAGGAATCCTTTGTTTCGACTACCACAGAAATAGATATTAACGCCAAAATTATAACCTGATTTTTTAATATCAGCTAAAATATTTTAAATAGTATGAGTTGAGATCAATATAAATCTCATATTTATCATAAATAAATAAAAACAATCTTAGCCATCCATTTTTCATCTAGATTAATAAAAAATCATTTTTCACCATTTTTTTAAAAACAATATATCTTGCAAACGATAAATCTTCAAGCTACAAAAAATACACCATCGCGACGAGAATTAAATTATCTATCTATAGATATGCATTTCTCTATACTTTCGACGATTTTTTTTTTTAAATTTTCGCCCAGAAAATATGTGATTTCTTGGCGAAAACTTTAAAAAAAAAAAAAATCGTCGAAAGTATATAGAATTGCCTATCTATAGAAAGATAATTTAATTCTCGTCGCGATGGTATAATTTTTTTCGCGTAACGATTAACGGTTTGCGAGATATTTAATTTAAAAAAAAAGGGTGAAAGTTTATATTTTTTGTTTTGATAAAAAAATGAGTGGCAAGGATAGGTTCATGAAATTGACGGCAGTTAATGGCAGCATCAGTAACAATATAAAATACATCTTGTGCAATGCATCTAGCAATCAAATTCTCATTGGTGATGAGAATATTCTTTCTCTCAATCTCACGACTCTGATCTATGACAAATATGAAATCTATATTAAAGTTTTGACTAAATAGTATAGTGCTGAAAAAATTATTTAACCAACATATTCCTTATCTCCATGTGTCTGCAATTGTTCAATACACAATACAGCCATATTGTATATGCATCTTTGATTCGTACATACTCTCTCGGTGGCTATAAAATGACCCAACAGCATAAAAACCTTTGCAAAAACGACCGAAAAACAAAACTCTGTGTCTTATGCACGCCTATATTCATCTCCACAGTCACCAATCACTTTCTGAAGATCTTTTCCCTTGCTTATAACTTCTTGAATGCTGCTTACATCTTCTTCATCAAGTTTAAGTGAGAATATTGCAGTACAGTCTTTGATATGTTCTGATAACCCAAGTCTAACACCCACCATTGACCCAGCCACAGATGGCTGCAATTGCAGTCGTGTTGCAGCATTTTCAGTAAAAAAAAATATTTGACAATTTGTTGATTTATTTGTTTAACTGACAAATTTGGGTGAGTGAGTTTACCTGATCTAATATGAACTTTACAGCAACAGTTGGTATGGAGACTCCATGTTTTATTGCTACCTGATTTAGAGTTTTAAGAAGAGCTTGGAAAAGACTCCATCCGCCCCATGCATCAACCATCTGGTACATGAAAATATTCAGTACTGTTTGAAACTTTTTTTTTTTACTTATTCATGTTGATGTTTTTATACAATGTTTTACTAATATAATATTTGAGAAGTTAACATACCCGTTTGTATTTCTGAAGCGAAGGAGTGTTAAGTGGAGGTCCTGCAAAAGGGATTGACAAGTTGGTATCTAAGAACTTCTCGGATAATAGTCCGCCCATTACTGTTCCATAGCTGCCAAAAAAATAATGTGTAATAACTTATAAGCATGATTATGCGCGTGTGCGCGTGTTAAAAAGAGAGAGACATACGTTATGAGTTTGACTCCAGTGAGCTGACAGAGTTCTGCCATTCTTTGTTGAGGTCGCATGTCCACAAGTGAATGTTGAACCTGGTAACAGTGGCAAACACATAGTAACGCCACATTTAAACCAGATCTCAGAATAAGATATAAATATGGAACCGCAGGTAATGCACTTAATTACCTGATTGCTAACAATTGGGATGCCATTTTCCAATATAATCTGTAACCGCTGGGTATCAAAGTTAGTCAAGGCTACCGTCTTAATCTTACCTGCAAGCCAGAAGATAAAGTTATATCCAGTCATGAGAAGAAATTAGCGAGAATTAAAGACAATTGATTAAGATCAAACCTTCTTCTTTCAAATCTGTTAGATGTTTAAGGGCATCAAGATAACCATTATTGGAGTAATCCCACCTGGTTCAAGAAAAAATAATGACTCCAATATTCCATCTTATCACAGGGATACCTATTAATTGCTACTCACACGCTTACAACTTTACAAGTTACCTTGATATAAGAAAAAAGTAATTAATAATCACCAAAATGTCCTGAATTTGCAAGAAACAGGTGAAAAAAGAATCAATACCAATGAAATTGAAGCATGTCCAAGGAAGCAACATCCATTCTCTTTCGTGAAATATCAATGTTTTGCCTGACATAAGTGCTCGTCATTTTAACTGGTGGTGGCACCCACTTGGTAAGACTGCATTTTAAAGTAAGAAGATAGGGTTAGATGATAAATCAACTGGCCATAGCAATTGAGTATGATTTCCAAAAGCAAATCAAACATGTAATTTGTGTGTTTCAATTAACGAAGACATCGAAATTTGGTAATATATGAAGAGAAAGAGCTCGTGATTAACATCATGTCAAACAATAAAAAGCAAGTATAACCAACCCTTTGACATTCTCTAAAAACTCCGGTGGACGCTCCCTGCGGACACGATTAATGAATAGGCCATAGAGATCTTCTGCAGGCCCATCTGCCATATAAAAAGTACAGTAGTAAAGTAAGACACGACAGCTGTTAAGTGCATCTATGTTGGCTGTCTATAGGACTCAAAGTCGACTGCAAACACATAAAGGAAACATGAATGTCGGTTGGACAAGTTTGCCATGCAAACACCGGCTCCTACTTGACTAAGAATAACAAACTAATACATAATAATCTACTATGGCGAACCTTTATAAAGGTTTATAATAGTGTCAAGTCATCCTATGTCATCAATTCATAAACCTTTTACTTGTTATAAACCTTTCTCCGCTATACATAAACTTCTAAAAGCTTTTTAAAAATCTCATTAAACACAAATGCATTAAATTTGGAAGAGGTTCAAAATGTTAGATCTTTTCATTCCACATAAGCATGAAACACATCTCCACTATGGTTTACGAAAATGATAGACCTCTCCATCTTTTCTTAGACCTTTTCATAACCCACCACAGTGGATGCTCTTAACGATTGACCTATAATATAGCCTACAGGCCAAAAGTGAAGTTCTTTCATTAGTTGAATGGGATTCATGATGATGGCACATCTAACCAACAGGCATATAATTTAGTAGTGGAAACTTCACAATTCTAGTGTCGATGATTATGCTATTTGATATAGACCAAAACTATGCAAAATACTAAGACAGGAACAGACTAAAAAGTTTCATCTATTGTTAACCGCAAACCCCTTCCATTGTTTACAATTGGTTCTAGTGTACAACAATATCTGCAGCTTATTTAGTGAATCTAGAATATAATGAAATTGCCATGACCAATAACTTGTTAACTAAATGTCCTAAGGGAGCTTACATATATCAGCCATATCAAATTTGTTTAACCCAGCATCAGCATACCGAAGCATGGCATCTACCGCATTATCCCTATCAATTTTACCCCATCCACCACCAGTCTGCCACATCCCATTAACCACACGACATATCTCTAACGAATCTTTCCCATTCTTAACTACACTCACATTCTTATCATCTGTTAACACACAATGGACTCTTCTTGAGAACAATTTACGAGTTTCTACCCCTCTATTACAATTTAACTTAAGCGAATTCAACTTCAAATGAGTGAACGAATGATTTAACAACTCAGTCATTTTTTAAAATAGACAAGGAAGCAAGAAATTAACAAGAGGCATATATAGTTGGCTCAAATTTGGCTTTTTATGATGATGAGAATAATTGATTAACATGTGGCCACGTGTCCACTTTCATAACATTCTTATCCCCACTTTTAACTCTAAAAACCAACCTCTGATTTCTGTTAAAAATATCCAAAAAAAAGTACAGTAAAGTTTTTTAGAAAATACAAAAATTCGTAAAAAAAAATTCTTAACTTATGTTTCAAAAAAACTACCCAAGCTAACTAAACAGATATGCGTCCGGTTAGCTTTCAAAACATTTGCAAAATTAAATCGGGTAGTACAAAACTAGCTATTTTTTTAGGGTAAAGGGTTACCCGGAAAAATATATTACTCTAAAGGAACGATAAGTACAAATGGAATGTGCCAGAAATACGACATTAACCTCAACGAAAAGCTTGAAGAGCAAAGAAACAAAACAGTGTTTATGAAAACTAGCTATTTTTGTGTTAGCTTATATAACATGCTTATGAAACTGTCTAAGTTTTGAAAAAAGTTCATGAGCTTTTATTGAAGGCCATAAGCTCAACTTGATAAACTTATAGGCCGAAATAACTAAGCTTATGAGCTTTTTCACATTTACATAAGCTTATCAGCTTGCTGTATAATCTAACAAAGTGTTTGGATTAGCTTATTTGAATATAAAAAACTAGTAAACTCACTTATTTTCATTTAGCTTATGAACTTATAACTTCAGCTTATAAGCCGAAAAAAGTGAGCTTAAAATAAAAAAACAATCCAAAGACATCAATGATATTAGTAATAAAGTAATAGTCTTACAATGATCAGCCATATCAAAAGTGGATAAACCAGCGTCAGCATATTTAAGCATAGCTTCAACAGCGTTATCACGGTCAATCCTACCCCACCCACCACTCGTTTGCCACATTCCATTAAGCACTCTACATATCTCCAATGAATCATTTCCGTTTTTAACGGTGGTTACTTGCGTCGGCCGGAGACCAACTGCTTCACAACGGATGGAGCTCCTCTTTGCTCCGGTCCCGATACTGTGAGGTTGAGACCCGAAGGTGCTGTTGAATGTACGGATTAAAGTTGTTGAGGCCATTCGTTTGTTGGGTTTGTCAAGGAGAAGATAACGTTAACTTGGCGCCTGGACTAAATACTTTTTTTTTTTTTTTTTTTTTACTTCTATTTATTTATCAATATTTTTGAAAATAAATATCTTATTTAAAACAATAAGGTTATAAATTATGAATTCTTTTATATTTAATTCAACGGGTTGTTTAAGAAATTTAAATATGCTATAAGTAATTTGTACATCATGGATCAAGCCATCATGACGTATTTTAGTGTTACCTTAGCATTTTTTGTTTAACATAACTACTTAGTGGACACAAAAAACATACTCCTCATAAATTAATTAAATAAAAAACACACATAAACCAAATACACAATTCGATCGCTTTGTAGGATCAAATGGAGCAAAGTGGCTAGGGGAACGCGTCACCTTGACTATATCTTCGGGGGAAGGACGCGGCCACTAAGGGTAGCCTGGGTGGTAAGATCGCCATAACTACTAGTTTAACACAAGCCGAACCATTCACTTTTCGATCACTATTTTTTTTCTTTCTAATTTTTTAACTAGCTATTTTTTCATTATTTAAAATAAAAATACAAATTAAAATTTTCACCAAGTAAAATATAATACAAATTAAATCATTTAATATTTGTTAGATAAACCTGAAACACACGACTCAACCTGTCATTCTAACATTATTTATTAACAAAAAAAATGTTCATCTTCTTTAACCTACATGCACACACTTCACAATTCACATACACACTAAAGCTATGTTTGACAAAAGTAGCTGTGAGGAGTAGCAGTGAGCAGTAGTAGTGAGTTGTGTGTAACCACAGCTCACTGCTCACCGCTCACAGCTTCATAAAGAAGCATTGGAAAAATGAGCTTTCCTAAAAAAAATAGCAAAACTCGCCGCTCTTTTGCCAAACGAACACTAAAAATAAAAAAGCTCGTTGCTTACCGCTCATCGGCTCAAAAAACTCTACGCCAAACATAGCCTAAACATCAAACACACAACAAACACAACATAAACCCAGAAACTTTAATCAGAAAAATAAAATAAACAAATATCACGTTATCACGCATGCCAATCTACTAGTGTCCGCTATGGGCAGCCCATTTGACACAGACAACGATGTCGTGTCGACATAACACCAGCACCAAAAGTATTGGTGTATACCCTGCACTACAGTACCTGATGCTCTTAAACATAGCCGTAAAGCATTTTCATTATCTTAAAAGGCTATTTAGATACATAAAAACTTCACAACTTACACAGAAATGCAAGCCAGATGCTCAGTAGAACATAACAACTTCGGATTATCAGTCATCTCATGAACTTTTACCATCAAACAGGTGAAGATATACTAGCAAGAGGTACACAGCATCAGCAAATGACAGAAAGACCATAATATACCAGACCTTAGCAGACTACTTAACTTCACAAGAGTTTATTAAAACACATTATATAGACTTTGAGCTCTAGGCGACATTCATAGCACGAGTATAACCATAAATACGACAAATTTTACTATTAACAAGCACAGAAAGTCAGAAAGTAGCAGAAAACAAGTATAACGCATAAACACTCTTGCATATCTTTCATTTCTGCGCTTCTCCCAATTGCTTCTCTTCCTCAGCGATTTTTTCTGCCATCTGCACGTCCGTTACATGAAATGAAACAATCAATATCTACTATGTTAACAACTTCAATGAAATGCATTAAAGTAGAAGCATTTGATAAAAACTAAAAACCACAGCCAAACTTGAATTTTAAAAGTAGATACGAATCTTCAAAATTGAAAAGGGATCTTTTTAGGACAGAGGAATACCGAATAAACTTGAAATGCATGTGTACATCTAGACTATGGAATACACGAACATAAGTTGTCTGCTTTATCTCGCTTTGTTGAAAACAGGATATATAAAAGACACTGTGTAACACATATTGTTTCTAACAGGACTAAACAAGAGGTATCATATAATACCATGACTGCATATGGAAATTGGATATATATGGAAATAAATTTGCTGTTATATATTGTAAATCTCAAAAAATAAAGGAAAGTTGAAGGCAAAGATATTTTGTGATGAAGCCATGAAGGAATTGTCATGACAGTTCTAGATTTACAATGCGACCTACCTCCAAGAAGGTTTCAAACCTCATCTTAGTGCGCTTGAATACAAAGTTCAGACATACAACAGCATCTGATAAACTGCAAGATCAAACGGAAAGAGTATTTGATATTAAAGATTAGTACTCCCGCAAGAGAAAGGAACACAAATAGCAAAGTGTTGGTACTATTCAAGATCATTTAATAGCAGGATACGAAGATCGATCACAGAAAAATCTATTATAATATGCATTTAAAGTTGACCAGAAGTTGACCAGAATCAAGCACATGTAAGCAAACCATAACTCTCAGTATGATGAACAATTTAAGCTGATTCCCCACAACTAGACAGCATATGGATCAGAAGAAGGGGAAATCATACGTACTATAGACAGTACGCAATTTATGTGCAGCAACACTATTCTTGGCCTTCTATCTTAAGCCCACTAGCTTTACAATTCTCTCCCAATAACACTTCGGCACCAAACTCCATACAAATTGCATCAATTTGATCACCAACAATTTTTAAATTACTACAATTTAGTTAGTAACAATTATAAGGGACATAGTGACATACTACCCAACATCAAGAATTAAACACAATCAAACTCAGAAAATAAATATCGTAGCCAAAGATTGAAGAGAAACCGTAACCTCGTGAATTAAATTACATGTCATAAAAATTTTGTGGGCAACAAACAATTGAATTCAATGGCTTCGCAAAATTATACGATGCCATAATTTAGTTTGGTTTCATTTATCAAACCACAAAAAAACCTGGGACTGACCGGAGCGTGCAATGTGATTTTGGAAGAAGAAAGATATATGGGAAATAAAAGGAAAAAGATCGGTAAAAATAAGGCTGCAAAGAGAACACTGAAGGAAATATAAGAGAAGGGGTTGAAATTACTAAAATGTCCCTTGTTAAGGAGTTGTAAATTACCGATACAAAATCTTTCCGAAGTGTTATCAAGATGGAAGGCGCACTGCAACTAACATAACAGCCTCTTCCTTGCCCCCTTAAGAATCCAAGGATGACCTTTGGATGTTGTCGTGGCACTTTGGTTATGAAGGTTATCGGTATGTCCATTACTGCACGTAATTTGGGTGCTCTCTAACAACGCAGATCTTTTCCCCTTAGAAAAATCCATGCATATGACCATCGATATCAAAGCACAATAATATCTGATTCTGACTTTATGAACCTACCAATAAGGTCCACAACAATGGGGCCAAATTTCATTCATCTAACGATAATGTTAATCAATTAACCTTTGATTAGGCCAAGTAGTTACATACTAGGTTTAGAAACTACTGCTATAAAGAGTAAATAATAAATATAAAGAGGATTGTAATTGAATGAGAATCCTATAGCTATGGTAACTAACAGCCATGCTACTTATAATTCCTCGTGACGTGATTTATGCGTGTCTATGTTGTCCACTCACTTCCATGTGATAGTTATGAATGTGGGAGACATACTAATAAGCCTAATCCACTAGTCTCGTGTTATCAGTATTAATGTGTGTATTATCATGCAGATGCAACCATGAGCCCATGGGCGATAGAAATGTATTTTTTAGCCTCAACTTAATTTGCACCAAGATAAAAGCATGGATAGTTATCCCATATACAATGGAGGGGCACATTTTATATTTTTAAATAAACTCGTTAACCAAGAGTCCAAGAAATATGAACACAAAAGGAAATTGAACTACAAATCTTAAAACCACTGCAAAAGCGCTTCAGAAAAAGTAACATACTGCATAAAGCTTAGTTTTTAGCTTAATTACAAAGATGTTTTGTTAGCAATCACTTTTAACTATCGTGAAACGCAAAAGAAAATGGAAACTGCAAAGACGATTAGATGGCAGTATCATCATCCAGTGTAATATTATATAATGACGCAATCTGTTTATACGTATAGATGAGATGACAAAAATAGACATGAACCCTTTCCTCATCAAAGGCTAAGCAAGTGTCAATGACATGCATAGATGATTTTCTTACATTCTCAGCACCAAGCCTGCAACACCCATTAGGAAACATGCTTTGAATGGCTCGTGCAACTAAGTAAAGGAAGGTCACGTTTCAGTTACTTTATGATAGCATATAGTTACTTACAAAATGCTTCGCGCTTTGATGCTTCGTGCCATTCTACAAGCCTTTTTGATATCAATCTTTGGAAGTTTACTGCAAATCCATATATTAAGTAAGGGTTAGTACAGATAAGAAGTGAATAAGAAACAACCATAGCGGATTCAATTTCATAAGGTGATAAGCTACCTGTAACTCTCAAGTTTTGATATTTCCCGCTTCACTTCAACACAATATGATTTGACCATTTTAGCAAGTTGATCAGCATTGCAGTTGCTTCTTGGACTTTCATATCGATAAAACAGTTCATCTACATCACCCTGAAAGGGGCACAAGACAAAATTCATGCTAGCTATCAAAGGGCTTGCTATCTAATTTAGTAGAAAACCTACGTAGAAAAGATCATTTTGGGCATATTAAAATCCAACCTAAAATCTAAATCTGTACATAGCAAAAATATAGAAGCTCTCTAACGTGGTAGTTCCTGTTACAAAATTGAGTTTAATTCTGTAAAAGATCTCTGCACAGATAAGCAATCCTAAAGTCGATGATCCATAACAGATCCTAAAACAATACCAGATAAAGGGTTCAATACTGAATTAACCAAAGCATTCATTTTAATCTTAACATATGTATATGTACAGATAATCTCCTCTTGCCAACAGAACATATATATGAAGTAGTCTAAATACATGATCAGATATATGCTGTTACCTCCTCATACATTGAGTTAACATACCATACAAGGAACCTCTTTAAGGTTTCCAAGGTCATGTTATCCACAATCACCACAAAGATTAAAATTTCAATTAGGTGAAATAAAATCCTAAGTGATATTCCAGTGACGAGTTGTTACTCAGAAAATTAAGCACATTAAAGATTTAAGGTAGCTTTTCTGCACAAACACCCTCAGCCCCAAATTGTTTATGACTTATAAGAGTTCTACGGACTCAAAATAAAAATGAAAATAATACTTATGAATCCAACTCATATCCGAAGAAAAAGACAAAATTTGTCTTTTACACCTCTAATAATAGCAACTTTTTTTTAACAAAAATAAATGCGCTTCCAAGGTCAAACTAGTCATTCAAACTAGTCATTTATTGGATATAATATCAGTTTAAGCTTATTATATGTCTTCAAGGAGATGTTCCTTGGAAAATCAAGGACATTACAGAATTAAGGTAGCATTCCTGCCTAAAACCTCTAAGCCCCAGATTATTTAACACTCTGGGCTATGTGGAAGTGAATAAGAAATAAACTAACATCGCACGTGGTTTTAATAAATACTAACTTTCGAACAAAAAGTTCTATCGAGGTCAAACTAATCATTTTCACGGGGAAAATCAGTTTAAAATGATTTAACACTTACAGCATGATGTTCCTCAGCAAATCAAGGATATAACAAAACTAAGGCAGTGTTTCTGCACAGAATCTTTAAGCCTTAAAGTCTAGTGGAATTAAACAAAAATTCCAGTTGATTCTTTTTTAACAGGATGTTTCTAAGAAAAATTAAGAATCTCACACACTTGAGATAGTTTTTTCCAAGGACCATAATATCTCCTAATTGGTTAACAGTATGAAGAATTTGACTGACCTATGAAGGAACTAAAACTCAAACTAAAACCCAACAATATAGTAAGATCTCAGGGAGAGCTGGAGAAGGACAAAACTAAGGTCGTTTGACATGGGTCCTTTCGACATATCCTAATTAGTAATTAGCAATCAGGTTCTTATATAGCCACACTTGTTTATTATGAAGAAGTGAAACAGCTTATGACAAGGTTTGTCCAGTTAACTCCTAGTAATAGCAAATTTACTACACGAATTCTCTGGTTACATGAACTTCTAGAGTCACTTTTCTGCTTTCCGAACCATCGTTTGATAATAAACCCAATTTTTGGTGAGGTAGATTGTATTCAATTGCTTCCTACTTTAAAAGTAAGAGTTTACAAATTAAGGGGGTCCCACCAATCTATTTGCACTTTAAAGCTAAAAGTGCAGATGACAGCATAAGAACTATATAATCAGATAATAACATTACATGTAATTAAGAGTTATCCTCTTTATTTTGATCTACATTAAATGGAAAATAGGATCCTCTTGACAATTTTTGTCTCATTAAAAAAATTAACAAAGATCACTATCGTTCAAGACTACAACAAAAAAAATTTGTAACTATTTTCACTTTTCATTCTTCTTAGACGATATGCCTTGTTTCAAAGACAATGAAGGCATAAGCATTGTGAAGATAGGAAGATCATTAGGGTGTTAGATATGGATAAATAGATGATATATGCAGCCCCTTAGTCTCCTGCAAGGATTCATCACTTATATAAAGTAATAAACCGCAAGCAGTTCATTTCTACAATGAAAAGGCCTAATCTTGCTACAACCAGAATCCCAAGCAAATTAACCGTTATTTGGAACAACCCACACCCTTACTAGCAACAATTAAAGCTCTATTCGCACAATTACGTGAAACTATTACCTAAACAGAAACAATCTGATCAATCCAAGTTACATTCCTCAAACGGCACCTATGTAGGACTGTCTCCAAATTCACAACTCAATCAACAAAGTAAGGTCCTTCGGTAAATCTTCAACCAATGTCACGCCTAAAACGGGTTTTTCACAGTGAATATTATCAAAATTATCAATATAATATAATTCTAATATTGCAGTTACACCTAAGTTCCTTAACTTATTTTATAGTTAAAATGAAATATGAACACAAATATAGAAGAATATCAACAACCTTTATTGTTTTTGCCGGTGCCGAAACTTTTTGCCGTCGACATTGTTATGTTTTATTTTTATTTATTTTTAAAAAATAGTTCACCTTGAGATGGGTCTAATATTGCCTTTTTATTTAAAAAAATAAAATAAAAAATTTGTTCACCTTGAGATGGGTCTAATATAGTAATATTCCTTCTTATTCTACAAAAGTGTTATGTGTGGCTTGTAACACATAGTGTATGTAAATACAAATATTTCTGTTGTGTTAGAGGTGTTACTATGGCATGCTTAAGCCTGAACATAGTAGTGCCTATATTGCTGGATCCAGTTGTCCTGCCATCAGAAGCTAGTCAAATTGTTAAGAAACGGCTTCTAACATTTGTTAAATCGTTATCGACTGTGCTTGCTCTTGCTTATTGTTTATCCAGGTGAATTTCATATTTTCTTTATTTGTTGGGAGAGTCGTATTGTAGTTTTTTTCTGTTACAACTAATCCTTTGTTTGAATCAATGATGCAGTGCAATTCAACAAACACAAAAGTTTTTCACGGAGTCAAGTGATGCTACTGATACAAGAAATGTACGGTTTACGACAGCTATTTTGTATGAGATTAATATGTTTTTGTTGAATAATGTTTTAATGTTTTTGTTAATGTCGGCAGATGGGATTCCAGTTTGCTGGTAAAGCTGTATACACTGCAGTATGGGTTGCTACTGTATCACTTTTCATGGAGTTGCTAGGTTTTTCCACCCAGAAGTGGCTAACTGCAGGAGGTCTTGGGACAGTCTTGCTGACACTTGCTGGCCGTGAGGTATATCACGCAACACATATGTATATACATAATATACATGTCATAGTTAGCAAATAGTTTATTTACAGTCCTAGTTTTACATGTTCTATTATTTATGAGCATCTGTACCTTAAGTTATCCCCTTTTTTTTATCTAGATATTCACAAATTTTCTCTCGAGTGTTATGATTCATGCAACTCGTCCATTTGTCGTGAATGAGTGGATCAAAGCAAAGATTGAAGGCTATGAAGTCTCTGGAACTGTTGAGGTTTGTCTATTCACAACTGCATAGCAAGCATTCTGCGTCTCAAACTCCCAATATTAAACGTTCTCGCTGACGTGGATCCCCTTGTTTCCATGTGTAGCATGTTGGGTGGTGGTCACCTACAATTATAAGAGGAGAAGATCGTGAAGCCATTCATATTCCGAATCACAAATTTACAATGAATGTAGTAAGAAATATGACTCAAAAGACTCATTGGCGTATTAAAACTCATCTCGCCATCAGTCATTTGGATGTCAATAAAATTAATGTAAGGACAGGATTGATCATTTTATATGGCATTTTTTTTCACCATTCCTCTCTCTGATAAATTATTAAAATTGTGGGACTTCAAATATTTGCAGGTTATTGTAGCCGATATGCGAAAAGTATTGGCAAAGCACCCTCAAGTAGAACAACAGAGGTTGCATAGAAGGGTTTTCCTTGAAAACGTTGATCCTGAAAATCAGTCCCTTTTGGTTAGTCTTATTCAAATTCTTTTAAACATATAACACTAATATGTTACACCTTCATCGATGGTTTCTGAGGTTCTTGAAATAATCATACTTGTGCAGAACTGATACGTTGAACATGTTTGTGTGGTCTATTTATAGTTTTCTTTGTATGGCTTTGATGCCTTATAATTTATAATATGTTGGCTGACATATAGCTGATTAGTTCACACTATTGTAATCGTATTTTATGCAGATCTTGATTTCATGCTTTGTAAAAACTTCTCATCATGAAGAGTACTTGTGTGTAAAGGTGAGATAAGATTAGCTAACATGCTCTCAACTTGTTCAAATCTAGACTACTCATGCTTTTTTTTTTTTTTTTACTTTGTTATATATGAAATCAGGAAGGTATCTTGTTAGATCTTCTGAGAGTGATTAGTCATCACCGGGCACGACTTGCAACTCCAATCCGTACAGTTCAGAAGATATATAACGAGTCCGACTTGGATAGCTACCCCTTTGCAGATTCTGTCTTCGCTCGTGGTCGTGCACCTACAAATCGTCCCTTGTTATTGATTGAACCTAGTTATAAAGTCAACAGTGAAGACAAGTCAAAAAGTCAAAACAGCAAAATGAAGTCAAATAGCAAGGCTGAAGGGAAGAGTGGAGGTGCTCCATCTGATTCTAAAACCAAAGATAAACCAACTTCTGATGTCAAGAGCATCGATAAAATAACTGTTGATGCAAAAGAAGATCCCGTGACAGATAAGAAGCTAAATCCGGACACCACTTTGAGTGATAAAAATGTGGAGCCATCATCTTCATCTGATGGAAAACCGAGCAACAAAGCAGTGGAAAGTGATATTAATCAAGCAGAAAGCAGAAAAGCTGTTGAAAGTGAGAAGTCGAGTGCAACGGAACAAAAACCATCACGACCTGCAATGGAAGAAAACATAGTTCTTGGTGTTGCTTTGGATGGTTCAAAAAGAACTCTTCCTATTGAAGAAGAAATAGATACTGAAGTGAAGGAACTGAGTAGAAGTGTGAGCGGAAAAGGGCCTCCATCGTCCGATAAGGACAAGAAAGACGGAAATACACACAGCAACAAAAGCACTGATAAGTAAACTCTTTCCTCGATCTGTATCCTAACTCTGTACATTACATGGTTATGGTCCCTGGCGGTCGTGGGATATAGGTTTCTAATTGATAGTTTGTGCCAGGTTTTTTTATGCAGGCACAAATTATAGATTTAAGCCATTTGATTTGATTTGGTTGTAGGGTTTGAATAGTACCATTGGATGCTTCATTTAATCACTTTAGGATATTCTTATTGAGCTCTAGCTCAATTATGCATATCAACTTAGATTGCACAACAGTCGATGCTACTGGTTACTTCAATCCTATTAACTTGTGATGCTTAAAGTGTTTTGGAAACGGATGTGTGTGTGCGCGTGGCATGCTTGTCTGTTTAAGTTTTCGCCTCTTACTTGTCAGCATATAATATATATTACATATACAGTAGATGTTGCAATTTCAAACCAAGTATAGAGATGGGTCAACTTTTGTTGTATCCTATTCATAGTGAGTCAAATGTGTCAAGATACTATTGCTCAAATAAAGGGAGTCAAAAGTTAATGTGTATCAAATGCTAACAACTTTTAGGCTTGCTTCATTGTAAAAATTTCAAGCTAATTTAGTAATGTATTTTTCTTATCACTTGCGTACCTTAACTTCTTAAAAAAAACATTAACAGACAGGTAGTTCGCATAATAGTGGCCAAAATTAGAACACATTTGTGGCCAAAATTTGTTCAGTATGAATGTAAGAATGTTTCTTTACTGGCTAAATGAAAGATTATGTGGTTCCACTTTTGTGTTTTTATGACTGAGTTTATATAAATCAGAGATGTCTTCTCATAAAAATATAGAACACATACACAAATTTCGTTCAAAAGTCAGATCATGTAACATGATGAATTTAAAAATCAGTTTGAGATTGAGAACATAAACTTTTTGTTGTGTAGTCAGTGGCTTATTGATCAAAGTAGGCTAAAGATGGAATTTGTAACAAACCCCATCAAAAAATACGCATAAGATTAAATAAAAGTTGACACGATTTTACAGTATAACTGGCAGTGCAAATCTCGAGCAGTAGATGTAAAAATATACTCTATAGACGTGAAACACGTTTATAACCAGACTTGTGTTCCCATGATACAAAATAACTTATTAGGTATCACCTGTGATACAAAATAACTTATTGGGTATCACCTGTGATACAAATTAACATATTAGGTATCACCTGTGATAGTTAGACTGTATTTAGCTACTTGTTTTTGTAAATACAAAATATGAGGTATCACATGTGATACATACAAAATCATAGGTGATACAAAATAACATATTAGGTATCACCTGTGATACAAAATAAGTAAGTAAAGCACAAATAAGCAAAAACACAAATTAAACTGAAAAACGAGTTCTTACGGGAATTAAACGAGCCTAAGAAAACTTAAAATCAAAAATTACCCCTAGATGGATACAAATTTACGCATCTAGGGGTAATTTTTGATTTTTAGGTTTTTATGTTTTAGTTATAATATTTTTGTTATGTAATGTTTTTATCAAAATATTAAGAATTTGATAAGCTATTTTCATGTTGCTTATTGTGTAGACTTTTAAGCTTATTCTTTTTGCTAAATACTTGTTGTTACCTACTAACATTATGAGGTATCACCAGTGATACAAAATAACTTATTAGGTATCACCTGTGATATAAAATAAGTTATTGGGCATCACCTGTGATACAAAATAACATATTATGTATCACCTGTGATAGTTAGACTGTAGCTAGCTACTTGTTTTTGTAGTTACAAAATATGAAGTATCACATGTGATACATACAAAATCATATGTGATACAAAATAACATATTAGGTATCACCTGTGATACAAAATAAATAAGTAAAGCACAAATAAGCAAAAACAAAAATTAAACTGAAAAAAATGAGTTTTTACGGGAATTAAACGACCCTAAGAAAACCTAAAAATCAAAAATTACCCCTAGATGGATACTAAATTTACACATCTAGGGGTAATTTTTTATTCTTAGGTTTTTATGTTTTAGTTATAATATTTTTGCTATGTAATGTTTTTATCAAAATATTAAGAATTTGATAAGCTATTTTCATGTTGCTTATTGTGTAGACTTTTAAGCTTATTTTATTTACTAAATACTTGTTGTTACCTACTAACATTATCAGGTATCACCAGTGATACAAAATAACTTATTAGGTATCACCTGTGATATAAAATAACTTATTGGGCATCACCTGTGATACAAAATAACATATTAGGTATCACCTGTGATAGTTAGACTGTAGTTAGCTACTATGTTTTGCAATTTTTTTTTCATGAAACATTATAATAAGCTAAAAATGAACAACTTTTGTGAAAACAAAATTTTTACAACTTTAGAATTAAGGTGAAAAAGGCAAAACAAACAGACTATTAACATATTAGGTATCACCTGTGATACAAAATAACTTATTGGGTATCACCTGTGATACAAAATAACTTATTGGGTATCACCTGTGATACATACCAAATATTAGGTATCACCTGTGATACAAAATAAGATATTAGGTATCACCTGTGATACAACAGTTAACATATTAGGTATCACCTGTGATACAAAATAACTTATTAGGTATCAATAATACAAAATCAGATATTAGGTATCACCTGTGATACATACCAAATATTAGGTATCACCTGTGATACAAAATAAGTAAGTAAAACACAAATAAGCAAAAACGCAAATTAAATTTAAAAACGAGTTCTTACGGGAATTAAACGAGCCTAAGAAAACCTAAAAATAAAAAATTACCCCTAGATGGATACTAAATTTACACATCTATGGGTAATTTTTTATTTTTAGGTTTTTATGTTTTAGTTATAAGCTAAATTTTTTTTTCATGAAACATATTAATAAGCTAAAAATGAACAACTTTTGTGAAAATAAAATTTTTATAACTTGAGAATTAAGGTGGAAAAGGCAAAATAAGCAAACAGTTAACATATTAGGTATCACCTGTGATACAGAATAACTTATTAGGTATCACCTGTGATACAAAATAAGATATTAGGTATCACCTGTGATACATACCAAATATTATGTATCACCTGTGATACAACAGTTAACATATTAGGTATCACCTGTGATACAGAATAATTTATTAGGTATCAATGATACAAAATAAGATATTAGGTATCACCTGTGATACATACCAAATATTAGGTATCACCTGTGATACAAAATAAGATATTATGTATCACCTGTGATACAAAATAAGATATTAGGTATCACTTGTGATAAAAAAATAAGATATTAGGTATCACCTGTGATACAAAATAAGATATTAGGCAAATAGACCTACCATGTGTTTTGAGCTACATTTGTGACACCAGCTATGGTGTCTTGTTAAACTGCCTATTAGCCCCTGCGTTCAAGATAACCAAATATGAGTGAATAAAAATTACGAATCTGGAACTTAAAATTGCCCATATTATATAAGCAAATTCACTTCATTGATTCAAAAGTTAGTACACCGGGCAACTTTAACAATGTTAGGAATATAAATATTCAGATGAAGGCTTGGTCACCCCGAGTATCTATTTAGCATTTACATAGTTCGTAGGCTTATTTATATTAGCTTAGTAATATTAGTATTAGTATTAATAGTATTAATCGTATTTATATTTGTGGAGTGGGTCGGGGCTTTCCCCACTGTCAGCTCACTCCACAGCCCACTAGGGGCACAATATTAGTAACTATATAAAGCCCTTCCCACACTTGGGAAGGGTTGGAACTCTTGTCACAATTTCACCTACAAGCTAATCTATTACAAGTTTTCCCTTCATCTCTCTACCTTCTCACTAACATCTCACTAACTCAAACCATGGATCTAATCTTCCATGAACCAAGACCACCCGAATAGATCCACACAATCAAAAGGTTAGATCTTACAATTGGTATCAAGAGCCATGGTTAGGTTTGTTTGATTGTGCTTGGATTTGTGGTGTCCATTTTTCTTGTTCTCATTTTTGTGGTTCGAATTTAATTTTCAAATTCTGGTAGGAATCTATTTTATTGTGTTAACTTTACTGTTCGTATTTCACAAACAAAATCTGGTCTATATATTTTTTTTTGTTTTGGGCACTTAACAGTGTTAGCTAAGATTGAGTTTGGGCCCAACTTGTTTCATTTTCTCATTATTGTGTTGGGTCATACGTTTGACATCCGGATTGTGGTTCATTTTCTCATAAAGTGTTTCATTTTCTCACAACTGTGTTTTTCTTATGCGCATTTAAGAACATCCGGATTGGGTTACTTTTGGTTCAAAAATTAATGTTGTTCTTTCGGTTCGAACATGAAGTCATGAAAAGCTCACTGATTATGACTTTATTCACGTCTTATGCCGTATCTTTCTCGGTATTTGTGGGGTGTTGTGGCTTATTTGAGATGGTATAAGCTCGGTTTTGATGGTTGTTCTTGGTTGCTGTTTGTGTCAAAAGGTGATGTTCATAGTTGCGGTTTGTGTCTTGTTGGGATTGGTGTTTGGAGTGTAGCTGCAAAAAGGGGTACAAGACAAAACTGGGTGAAAGTGACAGCTTTGACTGGTCAAAGTTGCGGTTTGTCTGTGCGGTTTGTGTTGTGCGGTTTGTCTGTGCGGGTTGTGTTGTGCGGTTTGTCTGTGCGGTTTGTCTGTGCGGTTTGTTGCAGCTTGTCTCTTGCGGTTTGTATCCTCAAGGTTGCTATTTGCCCGTTGCGGTTTGTGTCTTGGTGATTTTAGAAATTCCCGCGAAAGATTCGATTTCTCGGTTAAATCACAAGTTCAGTAAAATCCCGTATTCACAATGACAACTAACTCAGACTCCTTCATATCGGAGGTACTTAAACTGTACGATGCTAATAAGGATCATGGGAACTTCTCATTATTTCAATCTAATACATCACAACTTTTAAAACCCACCTCATCCAACTAACAACATCAATCGAAACAATTTTGAAAATACAATGATCTCAGATTTATCTCTTTTTGGTACACCAAGTTCCTCAAAAGACTAAAACCATAGAGATATATCATCATAGATCTTATTCAAACCCCTGCACCTTCATTCAATATACGACACACACAAGAAAAAAAATAATAACAAAACTGTTATTGTTCTTCTTCTTTCGTTCGTTCATGACCCTCAATCAAAAGATAAAATACAAAGATCTCAGTCTGATTTTCGTGTGGCACTATAAGCACATATACCTTAAAAATCATACCACGAAAGAACAATACATCATAGATCAGTGAAAAAGGTTAAACCTTCTTGATTAATGTCCGAAATGTAAAGAAGAAAATATAACAAGAGTGTTATACTCTGTCTTTAATTCGTTATGACTCAAACTGAAAATGAATCATTCGATCTCAGTTTCCTTTCTTTCGTGTAACTCAAAGAAACATCAAACCTTTAAAGGTCGATCATACAAAAGAAAGTAAATCATCATTGATCTTGTTCTCAATATCCAAATTATAAAGAACGAAATATAACAAGAGTGTTATATCGTTTCTTTTGTTCTGTTTAAATGAAGAACACATAAAGACATCACAACAAGAACCTACCAGTGAATCCTAGGATCGTGAAGGCTTCGAATTAATTTCTTGATTTGGATTGTGCCGTAAATGAAGACATAGGATTAGGATTCGTGGTTGTTCAACTGTAATGATGTATCGGATTGTGGTTCTGATGATGATTATGAGATGATATGGGAGGACTTGCTGTGATCTGGGTGAGTTAGAGGAGCAGTTAGGTGAGAGTGAAAGGGGCG
Source organism: Artemisia tridentata subsp. tridentata (assembly GCA_021014915.2). Classification (NCBI taxonomy): domain Eukaryota; kingdom Viridiplantae; phylum Streptophyta; class Magnoliopsida; order Asterales; family Asteraceae; genus Artemisia; species Artemisia tridentata. Next base: position 270,667,702 of record CP139503.1, read on the forward strand.
GATTTTATATGAGATTAGGGTTAGTTTTGTGGGATTAGTGTGATTATATAGCAAATGATTAGGGTGTGTTATAGTTCAAGAATTAGGGATAAGTGATTGGGAGTGGACGTATACTAGATTCTTCATTGGGCCGACCCATAATTTTCCTTGGGCTGTGTTAAACTGGTCTGCTATTAGGAATTCATATTTGGTCATTGGGCTTAGTCTGTTGTTGGACAAATTGCACATGGTCGAATTGTTTTTGGTATATGTTTTGTTGAATATTATTGGTTATTATCACAAGGTCGAACTCATCGGTTGGTAAAGAATTTTTTATTCTGGTCAACAATTTCGAGTGTGCTTCAATTATTCGAGATTCATTATTTTGGGTTGGGAAGAATATCTTTGGGTATATGAAGGTCAACGTGATTTCAGAGTTGTGGATTTGCCATCACTGTCCTATTGGAGCCTACGATTTGAGTGAGCCTGCAATTTGATCTTTGCAATTTGAGTTATAGCTGACAAATAACAATTTGTTTAAATTGCGATTTGTCAAGTTGCATTTTGACTTGTTGCGACTTGACTGATAGCAATCTGACCAATTGCAATTTGACGTTGCAAGTTGACACTTGCAATTTGACTAATTGTGATTTGGTTGATTGCAATCTGACTTGTTGCAAGTTGACAACCTGTGACTTGACTTGTTGCGATCTGATCAAGTTGTGATTTGACTTCTTTGACTTGAATTTTAAAGATTAGTATTGCAATTCACTCTTAGTTGTTCTTATTGATTTGACGGTTTCTCTTGTAGATTTTAGAAAATCCCGCGAAAGATTCGATTTCTCGGTTTAAATCTCAAGAGTAGTAAAATCCCGTCAAATCAATTTTGGACAAGTAGGAGGGACATGGATTTTGTCATAATAAAACTTACGGGGTTTGACTATCTTCTCGGGATAAGTTTGTGCTTCGAGATCGCCAGGAATTGGGAAATTATGGTGACTTGGTTGGCTTGTTTATTCACGGGTTGGTGTACTTAGTGTCACAAACATCTCGGGGTGGATGGATGCACGATGTTTGATGACCCTTGCTCGAGCGTATTTGAGGTGATTAGACTTGGATGTTCAAGGAGTGAATATATACAATAAAGGATGGAAGGTTGGGTATATATCACTACCTATATTTAAAGGAGTTACATTGTTGTGCTCAATATAGGTTCTAAATCACAATTTACAATTTAAGGTGATTAAGGTGATTAGACTTGGATGTTCAAGAAGTGGATATATACAATAAAGGATGGAAGGTTGGGTATATATCACTACCTATATTTAAAGGAGTTACGTTGTTGTGCTCAATATTGGTTCTAAATCACAAATTTAGTGCAAGTATAAGTCGCGAGCTTGTCCCTTCTCAAGCTTCATCAAGTGATTGTTGTTTCTCAAGCTTCTAATGGGATTGTAGTACAAGATCTTCTCAAGAGGTGGTCAGACTCAAAGACAGGAGGTGATTTGTTCAGAGACGTGTTTTAACCTTTTACTCACTCTTAAGTTAAACACATTTCATCAAGCGGTTTTGGCATATTATGAGCTTCAGGGAATTTATTAATCTGCTTAACTATTGATGAGGAGACAAGCAAGGGGTTACTTCAAGAGAGTCTTTATCACCATCTTCGTTGCTGTAGTTTTATTTGTCTCTTTCCATGTATTGTGCCTGACAAATTCACAAACATCACGGACTCTCAGCTTTGGCAAAAAGGTCATTGCATGCCCTTTTTGAGGGGGAGAATTAGCGCGTGTTTCCTAGCAGTTCAGTCTCCAGCGGTTTGAATCTTAGCAGTTCCGGTTACAGCGGGTCAGATCGTAGCGATTCAGGATTCAGTGGTTCAGTCTCCAGCAGTTTGAATATTAGCGGTTCCAGTTTCAGTGGTTTAGCTTTCAGTGGTTTGGGTCTTAGCAAATTGCCTAAGAATTCAGCGGTTTGATACTTACTGTTGTGCAGTTTGTTCTTGAATTTATTTCTCGGTTAAATCTCAAGAACTGTAAAATCCTGTACACAGTACGACAACTATTCCATGCACTGCACCTGATAACATCCAAGCAGCTGGGTCAGACAGCTATGTTTGATAAAACTGACTATGAGTCATGGGCACTGCTAAGAATTTGCGCATGTTTCTTCCCCCTTTGACTATTCAACCGCACAAAATGATCACGAAGTTAATTTGGTTTTCCTTGTTTGAGATTGAAGTTGAATTTCACGAAGGCGTCTACTTAGTTTATCTTGAAGTCGGGGTTGGTTGGATGCATGACCTTCAATGATAACTTGCTCGTGCTTAAAATTTTAAGTTGAAGACTTGGGTTATCTAGTTACCAGCAGTCAGGGTAACTATCACTTAAGAGTCATGGGAGTACTCAGTGTCACACGTCAATGACATTGTAGATAATCGCAAGAGGTGGTAATGTCTCATATTTTGGTTGGGTATTGAGCACTTAGAGATTTGCTTGGAGCATTAATTCTCTACACCGTTCTTCCAACAATTAGTGCAAGCTTAAGTAACAAATTTGGGGACTTCTACTTCAGTTTTCAATATTGGTATATCTGGTTTCCTTCATCAAGTGGTCACTAATCTGTGTACAAGGTTGGCTAGTTGGCCAAAGTTTTTTTTTAAAAAAAAGTTGTGATGTGATCTGTAATACTCACGAGATATTCTTAACCCAAACTGATGTTCACCAAAACCAAATCAGTCATGCCACATTCAATCTGTTACTGTCTCACGGTTTCTTCTTGGTTTTGTAAAATCCCGTGATGATGGGCTAAGCGCTCTTGACCATGATCGGGTTAAAACCATTATCAAAGTTCAGCTATAACATCACAAATGGCTGGATCGGGGCATTTAATCGACAAGATGTGACTACGGCGTTAGTTCAGTATTATTTATTTGAGGCTGAAGTGAAATTTCATGAGTGCGTGCACTTAGTATCTGAAGATATCGGGGAGGTTGGATGAAGATTCTTCGAGATTCTTGTTCGTGCTTTCAAGACAATGACGAGGACTTGGATATCTAGTTATTTTTTCTTTCTCTCTATTACAAAATAACTATCACTTCAAGGAGTCACGTTGTAATGATCAGTGTCACACGAAGTTGTGGATATCCAAGAGGTGATGTACGTCTTATACTTGATGGTTGGTTGGTTGAAGAGTATAGAGTACTTAGGGATTCGATGTTGGACAAAATCTCTGCACCGCTCTTTGTCTCGCATTAGTACAAGTTTAAGTCATAAGTTCGGGTATGTTACTTCAGTCTCAAGTTCATCATATTGGGTATTTCTCCATCAGTGGTCACGACGTCAAGCCGACAAAATGATAATGGGATTGGTAACGAGTTAGATGAGAGAAGTAGTAAAGAGAGAGATTATGACGTCTGTACACATCAGTGCAGGCCTCGCTCTTCATCATAATGACATCTGTACACTTCAGTGCAGGCCTCGGTCTTCAAAGAAAAGAAAAGTGTACTTTATCTTCAAAAGAAGAGGAATCTTCTTATTTATGGCCATTCTCATCAACAAGTTTCATGCTCTTTCCGTGCTCATTCAATCTTCAAGTGGATCGACGTACATTGGGGTATATTCTTATTCACTTATTCAACCAAAAATTGCAGTTGACAGGCATATGCAATTTTTGAGGGGGGGAAAGGGTGAATAAACAACGTGTTAGTCTTCAAGAACCGTCAAGCGGAGCCACTTACCGTTGATGGTATTCATATTCACTAGTTCAATCATCAAAAATTGCAGTTGCCAGGCATATGCAATTTTTGAGGGGGGGGGGGGGGAAGGGTGAATATTAATCTACATGTTGGTTGATGATTGAGAATTGGTCATACGACTCCTGAATACGTCAGTTCAAGAGTCGTGCAAACCATGTTTCTCCAACACTACATCTTCCTTCGTCTTTCAAGGTGTTGAAGAACATGGTCATGGAATGCTAATCGACATCGTCTCACGGGCTGGTACAATCAGCATCAAAGGGTTTCTAGTCAATGCTTCATGTACACGTCATTACGCTGCATGTACACATCATGATGATGATTTCGATTAATCGTAACCATCATGGGGGAGAGAAATGTGTACACCAAGGACGCACAACAGGTTCACGTGATCGGGCTTAATCATTTATTCCGGTGTTGATAACCGCAGAGATGATCAGTGGTTCAACTTGTTACCTTGGTATTAACGTTTCACTGTTACGTCATGGGTTGATTAATCGTAACCATCAGGGGAGAGAGAATGTGTACATCAAGGACGCACAACAGGTTCACGTGATCAGGGCTTAATATCCAAGGATGGATACATACTATAGATGATCAGTGGTTCAACTTGTTACTTTGGTGTTATACTAAAGACTGAAGAAGGTCGAGTCATCAGTCTATTCTACATTCTCTGTTGTGTGTTATCATATCATGTGTATGCTGCGGGCTGATGGGTTATATGTAAGGTTACTGGAAGGCATTTGGTGAGATGAAGATGGTTGGTATTCTGTTCCTCCATATTGGGCAATCTTGAAGAAGGTCGAGTCTACAGTCTTCTCTATACTCTCCGCTATGTGTTAGAAGACTAAAGACGGCATGCATTTGGTTATCTAAAGACTTCTTCTTATTATGGGCGTTCATCCAAAGTCGTCTTTCTATTATGGGTGTTCATCAGAAAGGTTGTCAGGATTGGGGGAGAGCACTAATTAGGGGAGAGTGAAAATCCAGAATTAATCCCTAATTAAATGTGCTCACATAGCTCTTCAGCAAGTAAAGCGATGACAGCGGAGATATTCAGGAAGTTGAGGAGTAATGGTATTTGTTTCGTATCCTTGTATATATTTTGCTTCATACATTTTTGTTCATATCTTATACCATTTTGTAAATAGATATATAGAAATTCTGCAAATTGTAAATAGAGAATCGTAAAACCAGAAAATCCATAAAAATTGAAAACTAGAAAATACCAAAAATAGTTTCACCTAGGCATGTCTTCTGTTTATCAATAACATTTACGGACTTAGAAATGTCATTCAATAATGGCACGGGTCTTTAAATGAAGCTCGAGCAGAAGTTAAAATGGATTGTTAAAACATGTCTAAAATTGCTTGTTATTGCTTCAGATAGCAACCCGCGCTTCAAAATGGGGAAAGCACGTCGCCAAAAAGACGGCTGTTCCTCCAACTGGGTGATGTTCACCTGGGCATGGATTACTGTATATCCATGTTTCTTCGATCTGATGTACGTTTCAGTGCATCATTTCTAGTAAAGGAAGAGAAATCTTCTTTGCATACAAATAGTTTTCATTCAATGATTCTTCTGAAAATTATTTGTGAGACACTTGGTGAATATGTGTTGTATGAAATTTGTTTAAACTTGGATTATGCATAAAATTTGTCACTCAATCAACGACTACAAATCTTTAACTAGAATACGAGTCATTGATTGAGGGGGAGAGTGAATTCAAATTTTATATCATCAAACGGATTTATTGGTTAAATCATACTTGTTAGAAATGGTTTTGTAGTTAATGGGGAATTAGTTGAAGAGGATCTTGCTAAAACTTTATATCAAATGGCCAAACGTGTTAGTTGCTAGAAAGTTTAGGACATTATGTGCAATTTGCTTATAGTTTCCTAGCCTTATGTATCTAGAAGGTTCATTTGTGTTACTTTGGAATCCTCGTTTAATCCCCTAAATACTTTAAGACTCAAAACCTAAAAGAAGTAAGAAAACCAGTTGTATTTGATGTTCTTGAATACTCCTATGACATTTGTATGATCTGAATGAATGAGTATCAAATGTTGTTTGACTTTTGTTAGTTGATTGATGCTCAATTGTTGTTGATATAGTGCATATGTTCTCAGGATTCGCTTGGGTATATAGTTATCATGTTAGAATCTTGTCCCTAAGTTCCTGAATTGAATGTTGAAATATGAGTGAATTGCCATGTTCATGATTGCTATTTGCTCTTCATGCTAGATAGTAGTTTGACGTATTTCCTGACTGTGGTTTGATTAAATGAATTTGGTATTATAATGTGGCAAGCTGCTGAAGGGTAGCTGTTAAGGAATAGTGTATCTGTATGTATGTATATCTGTGTTGATATTCTTATGCAGATTCCATAGCCAAAATGAATGTGCCAGTTCCCATTCTAACCATTTGATCAGACGATCAAACTCTATTGATTGGCTCGAAATTCACCACAACAACAACGTCGGCAACAACAACAACAACAACACTTTCACCACCGCCACCACCATTCATCTATTTTGGTCTCGCCAAGTGGGGATCAACGACATTTGCGAAAGATTTGTTGGTGGATGAATAATTGATGTTGACTACTAACTCAGAAAAGCGGGTGATTACATCATCTGCGCAAAAAGGTCAATATCATTTGTGTCATAATTGTCGAATTGTGCATAATAAGCAATGAATCTCCCTCTTAGTTTAAGGGGGAGCATAGTATGTTCCATTATCAGAAAATATTAAATCGGACACATTTTCTCCCACATTTTTCTAACTTATTTAAATCAATTGGGATCACAAATCTCAAATGGTTTGAAATTTTTGATCGGGGGAGAGAATGTGATTTAAATATGAAATCTGATAAAATGTGATGTTTTGGACATGAATGTAAGCTCTCTCATATGTGCTAAACTCTTTCGTATATCGATGCACATATTGAGGGGGAGCAAATGTTTTGTGGAAACAAAAAGGATTTGGCATCGCAAGAGATCGTGACTCAGACTTGACAAATGAATTGACGATAGCTAAAGTCAGTAGTCGAAAGGACATGTCCTGGACGGGTAATAATTTCAAGCCAGTTTATCTGGTGATGTAAGCGTGTCTCGCAAAGGACGTGTCTGAGTAGAATGTACCGATTTCGAGCGATTTTCCTTGAATGTGATCTGGACGGGTAATAATTTCAAGCTAGTTTACTAGTGATGTAAGCATGTCTCGCGATGATCATGTTCTTGAAAAATCAATCAATTCAAAAGTGCGAGCTTCACCCGACATGTGCAAATTTATAATTAAAACACTTGAGCACGTGTTGAGGGGGAGCATTTGAAAAATTCAAAACTCTCAAGGTGTTACTAAAATGTGTTTCTTAATCATGAACACTTTGAGAGATTTTTCAAAGATTTGGTTTGGCAATCGTGGAAGTGCACCAAATATAGACCATTTTATTTAATGCATGGAGTTATAAGGATGGTAAGGTTAGGTTCAAGTTCCCACGATCCCGCCAGAGCTGGAGGGATCTAACCAGGGACAATCCACTAGTTAGTGTAGAAGTCCTTAGGTATGATTAAAAAGGAGAAAAGTGGATAAGGGAAAAGTGCCGACTGAGATGGAGCTAGTACTGGAACTAACCCAACAAGGTTCTAGTAATGAAGTCTCGGTAAGCACTGAAGGGGTTGAAGAATGAAAAAGAATTGTAAAGATAAAGGGTGAAAAGAAAGAAGCCCTCCTTACAACTTAGGCAGAAACCGGGTCGATTCATATGCTGTCAGAATCACTTAGATGATTGCTGGCATTGAAGACAAAGTATCATGGACCCAGTGATACGCTGCACAACCCTCCCTAGCCACTCAAGGTCCCTCAAAGGATTCTTGTTTCAATTGTCACGGAGTTCAATACATTTCTATCGTCTCTCTCACTCCGAGTTAGATGATATTGAAAAGGTGGCAGTCCTCTCCAGCCTCCGCTCACTAAATCAAAACGCACTATTGAGTCTAGAGCCACGAGATGCATAATAAGATCTCATAGGGACACGAATTATTTCTACACTGGTTGTTCAACATCAAGGACACCAGTTGTAAACTCATGAGTCCTACGCAGATCTTAGCAATCTGCCATAACATTTATGAGAGAATTTACAAATGTAATTCTCAATGATTGAATGGAAATTCCTGCCAGGGTCAACATCAAACAGCCCTGAAAGCAGGTCACTTCGGTAATTCCCTGTGGATTACGCTTAGTGATCGCGGCGGTTTCAAACGGTCTACAGTCGTGGAGTGATCTCCAGCGACTCACCTAATCGTTGATATGCTACGGTACGATCTTAAAAAGCCCTCTGTGGGTTTTCGATTAGGAACGGTCTTGGTGAGGATTAGAGAAAGTTTTCACACTATGCTGTTAACAATCTCGAAGTCCAAACCTGTAAGTACCGGTCGATTTGTTGCTAACTGTCGTATGCAGGAACTTCTGGCGGTTGTAGCTGTTGAATGCTGTAGCTGGTTGCAGTTGTAGCTGGTTGCAGAAAAGATGCCAATCCTCTACCACATGTTCACACTACATCATCATCTTAATCAAAGAAGTCATGATAACCTAAAAGACCTTTAACACTGCTTCTGCAAACTCTGATGCTGAAGATCATGACACTAAATAGTGTGAGCATGTCGGCTCAAAGAGTATTACATCACATGGAAACATACTGCAGAAAGATGACTTGGAGACATAGGTTGGATGATAATTTCGTAGAATCCTCAAAATCATCCAAGACAAAGAACGGTCATCAAAAGATTACTGCTGAATGCACAATGTTTCAAGATAATGAAGAATCAAAGACTACGAGCTATGAAGACAACTTCAGAAGATAAAATGCTAGAATTCAAGTTATTATTTTCGGGGTGACCTCCCTTAGGGGGAGATTGTTAGGAATATAAATATTCAGATGAAGGCTCGGTCACCCCGAGTATCTATTTAGCATTTACATAGCTCGTAGGCTTATTTATATTAGCTTAGTAATATTAGTATTAGTATTAATAGTATTAATCGTATTTATATTTGTGGAGTGGGTCGGGGCTTTCCCCACTGTCAGCTCACTCCACAGCCCACTAGGGGCACAATATTAGTAACTATATAAAGCCCTTCCCACACTTGGGAAGGGTTGGAACTCTTGTCACAATTTCACCTACAAGCTAATCTATTACAAGTTTTCCCTTCATCTCTCTACCTTCTCTCTAACATCTCACTAACTCAAACCATGGATCTAATCTTCCATGAACCAAGACCACCCGAATAGATCCACACAATCAAAAGGTTAGATCTTACAAACAACATAGACATAGACCTATACTAAACAAACAAGCTGATCGTGTTTCAGCTCACATTAAAAAAAAACAACATAACACTTGACAGAAGTAACAAGACTCTTCTATACAAGTCGTTTATTCCACTTTTCTTTTATTCATCCATTTCATCATCATCCTCTTCACAGCTTTTGCAGCATCATTGAGAAAAACATTTGCACTAGGAGGAACTTCAATCAGAATATCAGACTTCTCACCCGTCGTAGCGGTCACGAGTCCAGCATTCCTTTCCACCCTGTAAGTCAATTCTTCCCCGTTCACATGTGATTTTTTACTAGTTTTTGTTATAATAAATAATCAATGCATAATCACATGTGATATAAAAATTATTACCGGACACATGATATATCACATGTGATTTAAGAAGGTAGTAAGAAGCTACCACATGTGATTTAAAAATTACTACGAGACACATGCTATATCATATGTCATTTTCAGAAAAATCACATAGTGATTTATTACTAGTTTTTGTTATAATAAATAGTCAATGCATGATCACATGTGATATAAAAATTATTGCGAGACACATGTGATTTTTTACTAGTTTTTGTAATAAGAGAAAGTACATAGATATGTAATTTCAATAATATTAAATAACTTGTGATTTAAAAGAAATGAAAAATAAAATGCCATTAAAGGAAGAAATCACGTGTGATATTTAACTAGTATGTTATTTTGTATCACAAGTGATACCTAATATGTTATTTTGTATCACAGGTGATACCTAATAACTTAGCCAAAACAATTTAATGCTTTATCACAAGTGATAAATGTCAAAGTATTCCATAAAATTACAAAAATAAAAAATAAAAAATACACCAATCAGTAAAACGCCTTTAACCTTTTATGAACAAATAAACAAAAAAAAAAAAATAAAAAAAATAAATAAAATAAAATCTTCTTGTATATGTCGTCCAATATCACAAACTGGTCAATAGCAGTACAAACTCTTTTCAACAAGCACTAACATTGAACAACATTAAAGCCAACTACCAGTACTAACCGATGTGTGATTTTGTATGTATCACAGGTGATACCTAATAAGTTATTTGGTATCACAGGTGATACCTAATAAGTTATTTTGTATCACAGGTGATACCTAATAAATTATTTTGTATCACAGGTGATACCTAATATGTTATTTTGTATCACATGTGATATCTAATATGTTATTTTGTATCACAGGTGATACCTAATAACTTAGCCAAAATAGTTTAATGCTTTATCACAAGTGATAAATGTCAAAGTATTCCATAAAATTACAAAAATAAAAAATACAACAATCAGTAAAACTCATAATTTCAATCAGTAAAAAAAAAATACAAGCCTTTAAACTTTTATGAACAAATAAAAAAAAAAAAAAAAAATCTTCTTAGATGTTAGTGGATAGTCCATGGCTCGGAAGAGAAGTCCCACCTACAAAGGTATAGTCAACAGAAATAGATAAATATATATCAAACAGACTGCAATGGCATACCAGATACCATGTAGAATATGAATCCATATATATCTCTTCAGGCATCAGTGGACATGAGCCATTTGCTTTTCGAATAAATGAGTTAACACGCAGTTCACCATGAATGATTTTCTCCTTGATCATTTGTGCACGTCGGTACTGTATAAGTTCAGTATTGATATCCTACACAACAATTTTATAAGTTCAGTATTGTCACATTATATATATACTACCTGATATAGAGGCAAATGGAACCATGAGGTTTAAACTTCTTATCTCAGGCTATAGAGAGAATTGTTAATTGATGGATAAATGATCACAAAGGAACATAAGGGCGGGTCTTTTGTATGCACTCTTTATTTTATTTTGAAATGAGATTGTTCTTATTACCTACCAATCAACCTTAACCTCACTTCAAAACTTGTGCATAAGAAATGAAGAAAGGGCCAAGTGAAAAGTAAGTGGAGCAGTCCTACATAAACAATGAGGACGGGGTAGGCATACCAACACACTTTGTAGGACTTATCTTTTTAAAGGCAATCACATAATTCTTATTGGCACCCAATCATATAACAACTAGGTACATCAATACCATATGCAAAAGCCCAACAGTAAGGCCAGACTATTAACAAGTTCACACTTCTAACAATCTGAACTAAAGCTCAATTAAAACAAAACTTACATTGATAGCTCTACAATAGCCACAGGGTGGATGTCTAATTGGTACCAATGTAGTCCTGATCCACCTATTGGAGGTTCTCTATCACAGTGCACATGTGATATTATACTTTGTTCCAATACCTAAAAAGACAAATTTTAACAGTCAATGAACGAAACAAAAAAATACACTTAAAAGCATATATGTATCACATGTGCACTGTGATAGAGAAGATAATCAGGATTAAATTACTTTTTTAGCATCTTCAGTTTTTTATGTAGGAACAGAGTAAGTGACCGCGAAAGTATCACAAATGCCAACATCACCCAGGAAACCAACTTGACGTGTACCCATAACCGGCATATTTTTACCCTCAAAATTAACAATGATAACACGAAGGATATAATATTTGATACATTTATCTCGTTTTCAAAACCATAATATACTGAAGCGAATATAGAGACATTTGGAGGAAGCTGCTTAAGAAGGACCATCAACCTCTGAGAAATCAAGTTTGAAAAGAAAGGTCCAATGGCAGCATATGCTATAAGTCTGCAATACATGACAGGTTAATCAGCACCATATACAAATTACACTTAAATCGAATATGTTTGTATACAAGACCTCAACAAGTGACTTACCTTTCAATATCATCAAGCACAACAACGCTCAGTGTTGACTTGTAAGCATCCTCAAATACCTAAAATAGCTTTCTCATGGGAAACAACTTATAAACTGTATTATAACAAAGCAAGCTACACATGCTCTAATAGTAAGTTAACCAACAGACACCGCCATTAGAAGAATGAAACAAGTAATTAAGCAGCAAACTTACTATACATCATTTTCTACATATGGGTGCCAAAAAGATAGAACTGAAAGCGCGAACACTAGTAATAACTAGATAGTTGAATTTTCCATTAGCACTTACGCAATATAACAGTTGGTTCATACTATCACACATGTTCATACAACTAATACTTATTCACACAAAGCAACTGATAATTAGTTCATTATAGCATATTTCATGACCATTGCAGCTCATACTTAGTTCAACATAGCCCTAACCATAACCCTAAGGGGGTGTTTGGATCAAAACAAACATAGCTTATTTCATGAAAACAAATATAGGTTACACAAAGCAACTAATACTTAGTTCAATATAGCTTATTTCATGAAAACTAATTTCAACTATTAGTCAAAACCAGGTCAAATTTAGGGCAAAATTAGCCAACACCTAATTAAACAATTGGTACAAAACATCTAATTTCATCACCTAATTTATACAAAATAAAGCTTCAATTCAACTACAAACACCTAATCAACAAGTCAAGAAACATTATATAGTGTTGAGATAAGTGTCGCAACACTATCACTTTTCTTATTTATGAAAGTTCATAAATTGGATTAAACATAACATAAGACATGAGTAAATTAAGAGAAACAGCGCTGACGCCGCTCCTGCCATCTCACCTTCTGATCAGATCCAACTCTCTACTTTTTTTTATAGATCTGTTATGAAAGTGCTGAATTGCAGATCAATGACTCATTTTGTTATGTAATTGAATCACAATTTGATGAATGTGTGATTTTCTCAGTGTAAAAATGGGAGGTGAGGTTGTGCTGCCGGAAGTTACCCTGGTTTTTGATCAGTTTATGTCAATGGTGTGTGTGTTTGGTGAGGGTGAATAATGTGTATTGTAAATGTACCAAATTGCCCTTCTGTGTTATAGTTATTTTTTTAATTAGTAGATATTTTTTTAATCTTAGCCATTGATCAAATTTAGATTGAAGGTGGGGATGTGTCCCTTCATATGTGAGTAATTTTTAGTATCTAAAATAACTCTTCTCAAATAAGTATTTGCTACTTTCTAGTTAGGAGTCGAGTTTGAAGTCATCAAACCATCAATAATCAATTAACTAAACATTTGCGGTATGGAGTGATATTGCTAGTGCAATAAAGGGTTATTTGTTATTTTGTACGATTTGTGTAGCGCATTTTATACTTTAAACCGAAAATGGTATATGAGTAAACATAGTTGTTTTGTTGTAAGGTTGATTATGTATAATATTGAATGTAAGCGATTGATTTTGTTGTTTTGTTATTTTGCTTTGAAAATGAGTTGAAATTTGAGATTGAGGATACGAAGATGTTCTTGTGTTTTATTGATTTCGGATAGAAAAGAGAAAATGTTTCAAATAGAGAATTAAAAGAGAGGATGAGAAAAAATTGAGGTTGAAGACGAAGTACACGAAAAGATCAAAATGCCATCACGTGAGGGCACTTAGCATGACTTTTAGTAAAGGTCGTTAATCAAAAGAACTAAACATGCAAACACTGACAAAATCATAGACAACTAATGTAAATATTTTGTGAAAAGGACGAAAGATGCGTTTGTGTGTAAGTCATAAAATGGAAGTTTGTAATTTGTTCTTATTTTAAAGTAATTGTATAAGAGCATTGAGTATGGCAGGCCGCCAGCGCACACCCCTGCCACTTTCGACGTGGCACATCAAGTGGCGCGGCCACCCATTCGCCACCACACCGCACACCCCGGCCACTTTGTATTTCGCTACTTAAATGGTGTGGAAGATGACAAAAAGCTATCATTATTTTATTTTATTTTTTTGATTTTTTATTTGAGTTTGTGTGTTTTGTGTGCGAAGATTAAAAAAGGGATAATTACTAATATGCCCCAGTTGCCAAATGCGTTTGCTTATCCGACCCGATCTCACAAAATTCTTATATTAGACCAAGGAAACTCGTCCGACCAACTACGGGATGCCACGTGTCCGACCAAAGTACGACATCAACTGTTGGTACGATGTACATGGAAGGTATTGTTTTTTGGGCAACTTGTCATTTTTGGGCAACCAATACATGAGCAACTGGATATTTTGGTCATTTTACACCTTACTCTCATAACATTCAACTAAACCAACTCATATAAACCATCTCACAACCCTCTACTCCAGATAAACCATCACAACGTACACCACCACAACCACCCAACAACTCGACGCCACCACCATCCGACGCCGCCACCACCTGACGCCACCTCCACCAGACTCCTTGAATGGGTGAATGGCACATTACCACTCGGAGATTATCTTACTGGAAGGTTAGTTAGATTATGGTCCATACAGTCCTCATGTTAACATTTAACTTACTTTAGTTATACTTTTATATCACATTTACTTGCTTTTAACACACTGACATAAAGTATAATATGCTGCTTTACATTCAAAACCATTGATCGATTGAACTATTTGGAAGCGTTTGGATACACGAATATCTAACTCGACTTCAGGTACATAACCTCTGTTTTTGGATACATGAGTAATCTGTTAATTTTTCAATTGGGGTCGTCATGAATTTACAGTTTGGAACAATGTGTACGGCTTTGACATGAGCTGCATAAGGAAACAGTCTATTATGGAACCACTTGTTGACACTGTTGACCAAAATCAGATCGTCACAAACTGCCAGTTACTCAAGGTATGAGATCTTCCCTACGTCTTTCTACGCTGATTTGTTGTGATCACTTTTATAGTTTCAATCTTTCGAACATTCTTTCCATTTGTTGCCAGTTTTGTGAATAAATGGCTCATTTTTTGTTATATTTAGCTGAAAATGGTTAAAGTGGATGATTTGTATGGTGATTTACTTGTTTATACAGACAATGGATATCTCAAAGATGACATCCGGGGATGCTTCCTTTACAGCACCATTCAGGCTTGTGGCGGGGAGCGCGACGATTACATTCATGCTCTAGTTGCATACTTTGATGTTGCGTTTACCTTGTGTCACAAGATGACAGGGTTCTCTACAGGTTAGTTGAGCTAATATTCACTCATTTGCTTATCTAAATGGGTCGATTTGGATTGTCACTTTTCTGGAAGGGGTCAAAATTTGCTTAAAATGTACTTTTGATCCATACAACCTCTAAAATCGCTTACTAAAATGGTTTAGATTATTTGTGATGATGTTGGAAATTTTATAAAAAAAACTGGATAATAAAGTTTGAACCCAATCTGCTCCTCTGTCCCGTTCTAGTTACTGGCGTAAATTGTTTTTGGTGTCAATCATACATTCAGTTAGATGTGGCTTTTGATGTCGCAATATAAGGCCGAGGTCAAAGAATACACACTGGAAGCAGACGGTGCTATACCTGGAAGAGGTGCTGACTATATGTCAAGGTGAATCCATCACCGGAAGCATGACTGTGGCACAAAACAAAAAGAATCCACGAGATGTGGATATCACCCTCAGCTATTCACTAAATGGGCAGCGTTGTGTTGTCTCACGAACCCAGCAATAAAAAATGCGTTAACGTTAATACACATCAATTGTCTCGAACACAGTGGAAGGTTGATGCCTTTGTTGGCCAATTTGTAGAGGAAATCGTTATTCTTATACTGTTGTAATCGTATTTACTCTTGTTCTATTTATCAAATTTTGTAACATGGGTTGATTCTTTTTATTTATCAAATGGCAATTGAGTGTCTTGTTCCGTTTTTTAAATAGCTGCTGTATCTTTCATTTGTGCCTAACTTTTTTCAGGGTCACACAGCACTCTTGAGTTTTAACATGACCCAAGTTTTCTCGATATTTCAATGGTAAAAAACGTTGATATTTTAACAAAAGTAACATCATTGATACGATAAGGTATCAATATGTGATCAAATATTATGTAACAATAAGACATGTGATAAGTATATTGGTCATATAGTGGAAATATTTTAACACAAGCGAAACATGGTTTATAAGTTATAACCTCTCATTTTCAACGTAAAATAAAACAAAATTATACAGCCAAATTCCCAAAAAAGATACAAAAAGAAAGAAAAAAAAGATGACTACAAATTTATGTTGCGAATAAGATATCCTAAAGTTCTTGTTTACCAGATTTTGAGTTCTGTTGTGTGAAGCTTTGTTGGGTCCATCAGTACCCAAGAATACTTAAAACAGGATTTGGACATAAATTAACTAAGTGTTAACTTAAACCGAGAATAATTCAAGTCACTGAGTGAACAGTCACTCAGTGAGTCATCTTCAGGATGCTTAAGGCGAATTCAAGAAGAAGGATTCACTACTCAGGAAGGCGGTACTCCCTGAGTAGGACTTAAGTTAAAGAAGAAGATGATGGTTCAGTGAGTGTTGGACAAGAACTCACTGAACCCCAGTCTCCTCAACAACATTATGTGATTGAAGACTGAAGAACTCAACGCCTGAAAGAAAGGCGGGAAGATCTGGGAAGAGTTTAAGATAAGATCATATCTTATCTTGTCAGGAAGAAACCTTCCCTAAGACGGCTAAAAGTCGTGGAGTGTCAAACCAACCACTCCTAAAGACTTTATAGTCCATTCCCATTGGTTCTTGGAAATGACAATTACTGTTGTAATTGTCAGACACGCTTGCTTCAACAAGTTGTAGTATTTTAATCACTTTTACTCTTTTATACTTGTGTATAAATAGGTTCAGAAGGAGAGAAGTTGAGTGTGTTTTGTACATTGAAAGCCTTAGACTTTTGCAAAACAACTTCTTTCCTACAAAGAGTAACCACTCACTGAGGTAGCTCAGTGAGGCATATTGTTACCACTCAAGCATAGCATTGAGCTTAGATAGGAGACAACCCATACCTTGTCTATTCAATCCCAAAGTGTTTATTCCGCAAAACACTTTGGGTAATAGATTCTTTGATTCATTTCTAATAAGAATTTAAACATTAAAAAATACTTTGTGTTTTTATATTTACGTTTCATTAACTGATAGAAAGAATCATTACATTTTATTAGTCATAAACACAAATAGATTAACTTTCTAGTTAACTCTAAGCGTGTTAAGGGGACAACAAGCTTGCCTTCTTTGCTTTCCACCATTTCTTCACCTTAAAAGCCATTTTATTTGCGTGTTGCTTTGTTGCTTCACCCGCATCTTTGACCCCTTTTGTTATTTTCTCCTTCCAGTCCAACTTCTTATTGCTTTGTGTTGATCCTAGTTGAGCTATTGATCTTGTTAATTATCTTAGATATAAATCAAAAACAATATGTATAGCAGTAGAATCTAATGTTTAATCTTAAGAAGAACAATATGATTTCTCTCAACAAACACTTCAATATATTAATACGGTTACTCAAAAGTAACAGGGTTACAAAAACCTTGAAGTGAATCGACTCTAACAATAATACGTATCTAACTTTAACCCTAGATCCTCCTTTTATAGACTAAGGAGTCCTAGTCGATTTACAATTGCTTTCTATACAAGAAAAATCTTTTCGTATCTATTCTAAACTTATCCAAACATTCTATACATAGTTATCTGACAAGCAGTAGAATACTAACTCTAGCAGTAGAATCATTAAGTCTAGCAGTAGTATCCACTTGGAGTATTCTCTTGAACTTAATCAGCAACCCCAGCAGTAGTATGAATACACTAGCAGCAGTATCTGACCGGATCTACACACACGCCTTGTGTTAGATGTGATACTAAGAATTATACGTAGTCTAGCAAGCGGAATTTACTAGCTAGCACTTAGAAGACTTTATGTGTTTGTGTTTTGTATGGTTTGAATGCAACAATGAATGAACACAGAATAATGAACTTCAACGATTCAATATTATTAGAACAATAATACGAGTGATCTCCTATCACTAGGGTTTACAAACTTGAACCTTAACAAAACAATACGTATGAACTCTTATCGTATCTTAAACTTTAACCTAGGCAATCCTTTTATAGACCAAGGATTCCTTCACAAGATAACTATCATTCTAATCGTATAAGATATACACAATATCTTTTCCATATTTATCTACTTACACGTTTACAAAATAATAATAATAAGCAGTACAAATATTTCTTTCATAACTGTACTAACTGCTCTTATTATCAACCGTACTAACTTCTCTTATTTAGCCGTACTAACTGCTCTTATTATCAACCGTACTAACTGCTTAAGCTTAATTCCCAACAATCCTCCCCTAAACTTATGATTTCTCCCAAATCACTAAGTTTCTTCAATTAAGCTTTTCCTTCCAAATGAGGATTCTTCCAAACACTTACATCATCACTTTCTTCATTTGGGCTTTCCTTAGCTTTTGCAATATCTACTATTCGGTTAGTGCTTCTTCTCCAGTCTTTATTTTCTTTGCAACATCTAATTCCATAGTTTCTGATTCTCTCTTCTTACCTATTTTGAAACCTCTTCTTGGAGTGTTCAGAATAGCATAAGTTTCATAGAATTCCCTTTCAATTATAGCATAAGATTTTCCCTTGAAATCATTCATAGTATAATTTGCTGACTTCTTCAAATAATGTTTCATAGACTCAACTTGTTCCTTCTTTGTTGGCAACTTTATCTTGTATCCTGACTTCTGCCTTTCTCTTATCCTATGAATCAGATCTCCCCATGTTGCTACTCCATTCTTTTTGAGTATGAACTCTTTAAGCTCTTCTGTCTTTTCTTCTTCATTCAACTGTTTATCTTTGAGAACCATTGAAGCTTGAGCTCTTACAATCAAATCAGAATCCAACAAATATTGTAGCTGTTCATTGAACTCCTCTTGATTTGCCTCTTTAGATCTTTTTCTTTCCATGAATTCAGCTATGTTTCGTACATCATCAACAGCCATTTTTCTTGCAAATTCCTCATCTTGAGCTATCTGAGCTTCTTCAGCTTGTTTGTCAGCCAATTCTTTTTCTTGAATCTGCCTTGCTACATCTGCATCAAAGGCTATCTGTTCTTGAGTTTTTGGTTTTGATTTCTTTAGCCTTTCCAATTCTTGAACAACATCAACTTCTTCAGATGTCATTGGCTTCTTTCCCTTATCTGCCCTTTGAACTGCTTCATGCTCTGTCTCAGTAGTCTGAACTGCTTCAACAGTTTGAACTTCTTTAGCTTCTTGAATACCAGTCTGAACTGCTTCTTGTGTCTTAACAGTTTCTTCAACATAACCAGAACCTGAACCAATATCTGCAACATTACCAAAACCTTTATCATGCCTCCCCTGAGAACCTGATCTATCCTTGTCTTTACCAAATTTCCTCCCCTGTTTGGAAGAATTTTCATCATTCCCTTCTGAACCATCTGAATCATCATCAGAAGAAGAATCATCATCCAATACCATTCTTGCCCTTTTCTTCTTCAACTGTTCTTCAAGCTTCTTCACCCTTTTTGTTAATTTGGTGTAGACTTTGGCAAAATTCTCCTTGTGAGCTTTGAATTCCTCCTTGTTTTTCTTTAGCTCCTTCTCCAAAGTGTCAACTTTGGCTACTAACTTGGTACATAAAGCCGTCAATTCAGTTTGTGAAGAACTACCCTCATCACTTCTAGCTGTGTTACCTGCTAGGAGCGGTGAATCATGGGGCAAGGATCTAGTCTCAACCCTAGTTTGACTAGGTTTAGACCTTCTTCTATAAGTTGTGATGGTTGGTTGGTGGGTTATTGCAAGTACTTGAGTGGGTGTGTGTTGGGGATCAGTTGGAACTGCTGAACCTTCACCCAACTCAGTTTGAAGCATTTGAGGAAACAATGGAACTGGTTCCCTTTGAAAAAGCCTACTAGCCATAGCCATATTTTGAAAAACTTTTGATTGAAGGCTAGGCGTAGCAAAAGTTTCTGTTGGTTTTGTAAGAAAATATGTCTTTTTATTCAAAAGAGTTTGAACAAATCTTGGATACATTAGAAACTTTGTTTTACTGTCGATATTTGATGTCATACCCTCAAAAATAACTTTTGAAAAGTTAAAAACTCTGTTTGTAGACAAACAAATGAGAGCAATAGCAATATTGCTACTGAACTGCTCCCAAGCAGTCTTTTTAGGACTTAAACAACTTAAAAGGGTATGTATCAAAAATCTCCATTGAGGTGAGAAACATCCTTTTTGAAAAGTTAATTTATTTTCAGATGTATCATACCCCATTTTAGTAAGTTCTTCCCATATTTCAGTGTTAGGCATAGTGTTAATACCATCTGAGTCATGTAATTTAAGATGTCTCCTAATTATAGACTCGGTAACAACAAAAGATACACCATCCACTTCCGAATGAATTTCTGAGTCTCCATCTTCACTAGTCAAGACAGTTGCATTCTGCCAGAACTGTGTGATGTGCGAGACATAAAGAGTAGGAGAAACAGTTAAAGTATACCTTATGTGAGAGTGGTTGAGAAAATCCACAATCTAATAAAACTTTGGTCCATCTCTCTCCTCTGTTTTCTCAAGAAACGCAACCTGATTATGACGCTTAACAAATTCCAATCCAGCCATTCTTAGTGATGAAAAATGAAAGATTATAGCAACACAATGATCGTTTAAATTGGAATTGAGGTTTTATGGAGTCGCTTGGGGTTTATAGGTACAGTTTAGGGTTTTGCGAAATAAGCGTATGAGATAAATTATCTTTAGAAAGAGAATAAATAAATTTATGGTAAAAAGATAATTATCATCTAGAAAAATCCCTTTAAGTACCTTAAGAATAACGGTTTTACCCCAACGGCTAGAAAATTAATTACTGACAGATTTTTACAACGGCGTGTTGAACCGTACCAATTTTTTAACTAACAGTACCAACTGTTGAAAAAAATATATTTTGTGAGCCGTATGAACTTATTGAAAAGGATTTTAAAATACCATGGCTCAAACATAGTTTTTAGCAAACTATCAGCTATCAACGGATTTGTTATGTCTTTACCAATAGTCGTTTGCTTTGGACTAGCCAACTCTTCACACTTAGATATGGTGAGCTGATAACCATACAATTTTTTGGTAAATTGTCAACCATCAACGGATTTGATTAGTCTTTACCAGATACCGTTTGCTCTGGACTAGTTGGTTCTTATGTGGGTTAGACATGGTGAACCAATTACCATTTGTTGTATGCAAAGATCACATACTAATCTCCAGAACACCATTTAGTACAAAACATCAAGCATTCATAATCCCTTGGTGTTTTCCCTCCAATCCTACAATTGTTAGTCCAAAAACAAAGAAACAAGCCACAAAGAACTTGTCTCACAATATAAAAGTATATGACTAACAATGCACATAACAAGAAAAATTAATTTCCTTGTGGAACCCAAGCTAATACAGACTTAGGCTTTCCTCTAGCATCAACATAATTCATTCTTTTCAAAACAATCTTAGCACCATTGGGTTTAATAGGTCTCCATACCCAACATGCTGATGCATTCACTCCAGTACCCATATTTCCCTTAGCAGTGTTTTTATTCATACCAGTACCAACTACTCTGCTAGCAGTTGGAACTGCTGGCTTGGTAGTTGTCACCTTTGGTTTCCAAACTTGGTTTTTCACCACTGCTTTGTGATGAAAGGGTCTTTTAACAGTTGTTGGTGTTGATTTGGAAAAAATTTTTGCACCTTGAACTGTTGGCCTTGGGTGAACAGGTCTAATTGGTCTGACAGTCTGAACTGCTGGTCTAGCAGTTTAAACTGGTCTTTGGCCAGACTTTAATAGAATTGATCTGGGTATCATTCTATCATTCCTAAGAAAAGATTGAGGTCTTGCTATGCTCAACCTATGATTTGTATATCCAGATACCCATTTATCACAAAAATCTGCAAGATGGTCAAAACTACCACATGAATAACAAGCTTTCCTATAACAGACAAAATCATCCCCTAATTGGTGAGATTTGAGGTCATTCCAGTTCCTTTGGTTACCTCTTGGCTTGTTTGTGGTTCTATACATTTCTGCATACCTAACTGTTGGCCTAAAAGGTTTGGCATTTGATCTAAGCCTAACAGTCTCAGGTTTAACCATCTTTGGAACTTTTGGTTCCTCCACTTTAGCACTAACAGGCTTAACCACAGCCTGATCATCCTCATCATCAGAAGTCCATTCCTCAATGGTTGGAGCATCTGAGTCCTTAGCTGAGGACCTATCAGAAGACACCTTGTCCTCAGATAGTGATTTATCACTTGCACTTTCATACACAGGTTTGTCAACTACATCCTTCTTGGGTTGAGGACCATAGTTAAGCACAGGTAATTGAAATTCAGGGAGTCCTGTGTGTTCTAAGTCTATGCCTGGGGGTGTTGGAATTCCTCTATAGGGAGGTGGAACTGACTTATAACCTAGGCCTGACTTAGCTTTATTAAGGATCTGACACTCAATTATCTTTTGAACACCTTTTGATGTGTATTCTAGTGTATCTACACTCATCTGAATGTTCTCCTTAGCTTTCTTAACCTGTTCTAGCTCATGTTTTAACACAGTAATTTCATTCTCTCTAAACATTAAGTCTCTCTTAACAATAATCATATCATCAGAAAACTTTGACTCATTACTTTTATAATGAACTATTTGTTCTTCTAACACAGCTAAAGCTCTCTTATGATTTACTAAGCTAAAAGCAGTTTCGACTAGCTCTTTTCTCTGATTCTCATATCTTTTCTTAAGTGTTTCTAGATCATTTAAAGCTTCACAAGATTTAGAACATTTTGAAACTTGTACCTCAGAATCAGAAAATGCCATAAGAGCAACCTCTGTAGATGCTTCTGCTTCCTCCTCTGCAATGTAGCTCCAGTCAAATCCTAAGCCATCAATGGCAACCATGGCTTTTGAGCTTGAATCAGTAACCTCCACAACCCTTGACTTGTTTCCATATCCTCTGCTCTTTCCATCTTGTTGGCTTGGCAATCTGCACTCCCTTGAATAATGACCTTTCTTGTGGCAGTTGAAGCACTCAATCTTGGACTTGTCATACCCTGCAATATCATTGCTGTTTATGACAATCTTCTTGCCAGTCTTCTTCAAGAATCTCCTAGCTCTCAAGCTGAGAAGAGAGAGCTGCCACTTGATATCCATCTCTTCAATATCATCTTCATCAATCTCTTGAAGATCTGAATGAGTCAACATACTTCCATTGTGCTGAGTAGTCAAGAAAGCACAATAAGTATCATCATTCAAAAGTCCACTAGTACTGCTTGAGGTGCTAGCAGTACCAACTGCTCCAGCAACTTGCACTTCTTCATCTGGACTTGAGGTACTGGGAGTTGATACAAAGGCCAAATTCCCTGAGCTTGAGCTTGAGCTTGATCCAGCAGACTTCTTAATATCATGTTCAACTATCTTGAAGTTGCTATAAAGGTCCATCAGACTCATTGTGTCTATGTCTGGTTTGTTTTTCCAGACAACTACATGCATAGCCCATTCAGCTGGTAGACTCCTAAAAAATTTGGAGTTGAGATCTTCCTGAGGCATCTCAATTCCTAGAACAGCCAATTGACTCACCAGTTTTTGAAGTCTATTAAACATATGATCTAGTGATTCATTGCTTGTTGCTGAAAAATTCTCAAACTGTTGCTTGAAAAGAGTCTTCTGAGATTTCTTGGTGGCTTCATTCCCACCATATCTTGCAACAATAGCTTCAAAAAGAGATTTAGCACACTTGAACTTACTAAAATTTAGCAACTGATCATTGGGAATAGTCATCAGAAGCAAACTTCTAGCCTTAACATCATTCTTGTGCCTTGCCTTCTCTTCAGTAGTGGTTGGCTTTGTCTGCACATTAGTCTCAGATTTTCCTTCAACAACAGTTGTTGTTGTTACGGGTGTAAAGGAGTTTCCTTCTTCAATGATCTCCCAAAGAGTATAATCTTGAGCTTGGAAGAACTGCTCAATTCTTAATCGCCACATATCGAACTCATTGGGCTTAAGCATAGGAAGCTTAGCAGCAATGTTATTTGTGGTTGGTGTTGTTTCCATGTCCATCTTTGTTCTTCTCGGATCTTCTAAATCTAAGTATCAGCAACCTGTCTCTGATACCACTTGACCGGATCTACACACACGCCTTGTGTTAGATGTGATACTAAGAATTATACGTAGTCTAGCAAGCGGAATTTACTAGCTAGCACTTAGAAGACTTTATGTGTTTGTGTTTTGTATGGTTTGAATGTAACAATGAATGAACACAGAATAATGAACTTCAACGAT
Organism: Artemisia tridentata subsp. tridentata; assembly: GCA_021014915.2. Classification (NCBI taxonomy): domain Eukaryota; kingdom Viridiplantae; phylum Streptophyta; class Magnoliopsida; order Asterales; family Asteraceae; genus Artemisia; species Artemisia tridentata. The sequence goes on from CP139503.1 coordinate 270,691,868, forward strand.
TCAATATTATTAGAACAATAATACGAGTGATCTCCTATCACTAGGGTTTACAACCTTGAACCTTAACAAAACAATATGTATGAACTCTTATCGTATCTTAAACTTTAACCTAGGCAATCCTTTTATAGACCAAGGATTCCTTCACAAGATAACTATCATTCTAATCGTATAAGATATACACAATATCTTTTCCATATTTATCTACTTACACGTTTACAAAATAATAATAATAAGCAGTACAAATATTTCTTTCATAACTGTACTAACTGCTCTTATTATCAACCGTACTAACTTCTCTTATTTAGCCGTACTAACTGCTCTTATTATCAACCGTACTAACTGCTTAAGCTTAATTCCCAACAGTATCATTATCACCAGCAGTAGAATAATACTTGGAGTATTTTCCAGTTTGATCCATGAGCAGCATTATCTAACCTGAGCAGCATCATCTCAAAACTCAACACTTTGTGTTTCCCTCAATATTTTCCCCTATTTTAGTCACAAAAACGTAAAAACATGTTTGAGATTTTAACCAAGACTTGATTTTATTTGATAAGACACAACCCGGTATTTTGAGAGGTGGTAAAACAAGTGGGTCAGACGGATGGATAATGGGTCAAAAAGGCTATTTTCAGCAGAGTCAAAACGAGTCAGATCAGGTTGACCCACACACACCTTTAAAAGTATACTCTGAGATGACTCCTCTGAGTCTCTAACCCAAATCAGCCAATACATAAGTAAAAAAACTTTTTTTACCACTACATTCTTACCAGATTCGAAGGGATAGATGGTTCTTCATCTTCATCTTCGTCTTCATCATCTAAGCCTTTTCTAGCCATCAGCTCTTCCCTTGAATACATTTTCATGCCAGGTGCGCCAGGCATACCCTCCATTGATTTCAACATCTTTTCCATTTCAGCCTCTTTTGCTGACTTGGCGACAAAAGGTTCCCCAGGGGCCCTACCCTGAAATTTACAACTTAATGATTAAATCTCAATTAATGATCAAAAATAAAATGTTTTAAGTATCCAGTAAAACATATATTCTATTCAAACATTGTAATCGTCATGGAACTAGGAGCATACTTACGGTCCTATTGTATTATGGAATTAGCTCATGAGTGGTACAATGAATTTACCTTAGGAACCGGTGGCGGCTTAGTACTACATGCTTCAGAGAGATCTTTGCAGAGGTAGTTAACTAACGAGCTCAACTGAGGCTTCTTTTTGTAGATATACTCTGCAACATCAGTGTCATAGTATCCGATAACCTAAGGGTGGAAGCTTCTCAGCTGTTGCCCCACGACTTGAAGCTGGTAAATTTAGAAAGTGGAAAAAGCGAATGCTTTGCTACTTGACTGGTATGAAACCATACTACATCACTTGTGTCAAAGATGGTCCTTTTGTCCCTAAGACTGCTGCAGGGCTAAACAAGCCGGAGGCTCACTGGACCATTGATGAGAGGAGGGTGGTCAATCAAGACCAACGCCTGAAAAGCATCATTATATCATGTCTTCCTGACGATATAATGGAATCAGTCATCAACTGTTCAACAGCCAAGCAAACTTGGGATGACTTGGTCAATAGCTTTGAGGGTCCCTCAGATACCAAGGAAAACAGGGTCATGGACCTGAAACTTGAGTATAATACTTTCAGGGCAAAAGACTCTGAAAGTCTCTCTCAGACTTATACCAGATACAAGACCTTGATAAATGAACTATCAAATGATGGTGTAGTTTTGTCTAAGCATGAGACAAATGTTGGCTTTGTCAACAGTCTCCTTGAGAAGTGGGGTAAACTTCTCACAAGGCTTGAGGAATGCTAATCACATTCAGACCCTTGAGCTCCCTGAGATCTATGGGAAGTTTGTTTATGAAGACAACTTAATCTCAAGGAGATACCCTGACTCAAAAGCTCTTGAGTCCAAAAAGGCCTTGACCTCCACACCCATATCAACTGCTTTTTATACTAATGGTATTGTGCAGGACTTTCAAGAGGATTCTGAGGATGAAATTGATGAAAGGACTAGTGATGAGTACCTAAAAGATCTAAACTTGGAATTCCAAGAGAGGGCACTCCTTGCTAGTTCAAAACGTTTCATCAAAAGAAACCAGTCCAACTTTTTAAAAGGAAAAGCAAATGAAACCACTGAATGCTTTAATTGTGGTAAAAAGGGTCATTTTGCTAGGGACTGTTATTCTAAAACTACCTCAGAACCCTCTTACAAATTTTCAGGAAATAGTTCCTTAGGAACTAGCAAGTTTCAACCTAGAATGTTTCAGTCGACCCAACAATTTCAAAACAAGGGTCAAAAAGACTTTGAAGCAAAATATAGGAAAGCCAAGGCTAAACTTGCAATTCTTGAAACTAATCCCTCTATGTCTCAGGTTGCTCAAACATCCAAGCCTATTCAGGCAAAGAACAAGGTTTTAGTAGCTGAAGCCTATGATTGGGATGAAGAAGAGGTATCCTCAGATGAGGAAATTAGAGTGAGTGCACTGATGGCACTCTCTGAAGGTGATCAAGTGGCTGTTGGGAAAAGCCATGCAAGGAATGGAGAGTGGGTAAACATCACCATGAAGAAGGTAAACACTTTACTTTCCATGGAAGATGATTCTGATTGGCAATCTTACATGAATTATATTTGTGTAGATTTTAAATTTGTTGAGGAACAAAGGTTTAACATGTTTTCAAAATATAACAACATAGTGTCAGAATTGAATAAATGTAGAGATGAATTGCTTGTACTTAAGCAAGCCAAATTAGAAACAATTACTCTACAAATTCAGAACACTGAAATTTTGAAACAAAACCAAGCTCTACAAACTGAACTTAACAAAGAAAAAGCTGTCATCCAAGGCTGGACCAAAAAGAACCCCAAGGTCTTTGATACTGTGGGTTTAATCCCTAGGAAAACAATAGGAATTGACCATCACATGGTTAACCCCTATGTTAGTCCCAGTGAATTAACCTTTGTTCCAGCTGGCATATCTTTTGAGCAAGAAATGCTTCCCAAGTCAAATGACTGGATTGTCAGGGACAACCCAGTCAGTAAGTTACCAAACTTTGAGACTGGAAAGATCTTGCTTCCTGAAAGTCAGGCTTTGAAAAATATGCTTGGACTTACTGAAAAACTCAGTAAGCTTGAACTTACTGAACAACTCAGTAATACTGAGTCAGTGAATGAGTCTGAATCAGAATCATATCCACCACTGCCACCACTGAATACCCTTCAGGGTGCTGCACCCAACTTAGGCCTCCCACCAATGGTCTACTCTCAACACTCCCCAAAGGAGAGGTCAGGATTGGGAAAATCAATCCTGAAAAGACCAACATTTGATGTCTCAGTAAATACTGATGACTCATCTTCTTCAGTCCCTTCTGAAGTAATAACCCAAAGCCCTGACTCAAAATTTGATCAGTTGGCTGAAATGGTCAGGAAGCTAGGTGAGAAGATTGCATCTTCTGAGAAACCTTCTCAATCCAAGAAGGATAAAAAACCAGCTTCCTCAAAGACCAAACCCAAACCCTCAAAACCCCTGAAAATATTTGAACTGTGTAACTATACCAATCATATCACTGATGATTGCTATAGAATTCTTTATTGCATGATTTGCAAAAAAGATGATCACAGGACCTCTGATCATAAAACATACTCAGTCACATCCAACATGGCAAGTCTTAAATCTCAGTCTTTAAACTATCCTTCTGATTCTAAACAGAAACAGAAACTAAAGGCAAAGCCTTTTGCACCTTGCCCTTACTGTGGGTTCAATGATCACCATCCTAAGGATTGTCAAATTGTTAACTTTTGTGAAAATAGTGGAACCACCACTCATAACACCTCAGGACGTGGTAAGGCCATTCAGGCTAGTAGAGGTATGACAAAGTCAGCCTCTCAGTCCACTGAGTCTACATCAGCAATCAAATGCATAATATGTGGTAGCTTAGTCCACTCCACCACTGACCATAAATCAATTGAAAATGTTAATAAGACCTCCAAAGCTAAGCCCTCCAAAAAGTGGAGTCCTAGAAAGAACTGACCCAGTTTACCATTTGTGCAGAAACATGCCAGGGATCCTATTTGGCATCTAGATAGTAGATGTTCAAGGAGCATGACTGGTGTGAAGGAGTATCTGCACAAGTATTTGGATGAATCAGGACCCAAAGTGATATTTGCTGATAACTCATCTTGTCTCACTGAAGGTTATGGTTCAGTAAACTGCAATGGTATAGTCTTTACTAGGATAGCTTATGTAAATGGTCTTAAATACAATTTGATCAGTGTCAGTCAACTATGTGATGCTAAATACATAGTTCAGTTTGATGATAAGCAAGGAATCATCTTCAATGCTAATAAGGAAGTTGTCCTTATTGCACCAAGAAGACATGATGTTTATGTGTTGGACATGTCTAGTCTGACTCAGAATGGAACTTGTCTCTTTACCAAGGCCACTGATACACTCAACTGGCTTTGGCATAAGAGACTCTCCCACCTGAACTTCAAAAACATAAACAACCTTGTAAAACAAAACAAAGTCCTTGGCTTACCATCTCTTTTGTTTTCAAAGGATAAACGATGCTCAGCTTGTGAAAAAGGTAAACATCACAGAGCATCCTTTAAAACCAAAACAAACTTTTCCATCAGGAACTGCCTACATCTTCTCCATATGGATCTATTTGGACCAATTAGTCCTAGATCCATTAACCATGAGAAGTATACTCTGGTCATTGTGGATGAATACTCAAGATACACTTGGGTATACTTCCTGATCAAAAAGAGTCAGGCAGCTGAAACAATTATGTCCTTTGTCAGGAACATTGAAAATCAAAATGACATCAAAGTCAAACAAATTAGGACTGACAATGGAACAGAGTTCAAAAATTATGAACTTGAATGTTTCTGTGATGAGAAAGGTATTTCCCAAAAATTTTCCTCACCCTACACCCCTGAACAAAATGGGGTGGCTAAAAGGAAAAATAGAACACTCATTGAAGCAGCTAGGACAATGCTAAATGGATCAGTCCTTTCCGAACACTTTTGGACTGAAGCAGTAAAGACTGGCTGTTACACACAAAACAGATCCATCATTGTCAAGAGACATAGCAAAACTCCTTATGAGTTATTCAAGGGAAGAATCCCTGACATCAGCTACTTTCATTTCTTTGGGTGTCCTGTGTTTATTCATAATAACAAGGATCACTTAGGAAAATTTGATGCCAAAGCTGATGATGGATACTTCCTAGGATACTCCCTTGTCTCAAAGGCCTTCAGGGTGTTCAACACTAGGAGACAACATACTGAGGAAACATTTCATGTTACCTTTGATGAGAGCACTGATGCAATCAGTGTCTCTAACAACTCAGTGGAAGAGATAGGTATTGACGAATCATCAAGATACCCTCCTGATGAACATCATCCTAAAAATGGTCCTTCCACTCAGTACCAAGAAAATGCTGACATTTCCTTTTACATCATTCCCCATAACCTTCCTTACCCAACCATCACTGAGTTTATTGAAGCACAAAGTACTGATGAAATCATTCAGTCAGTACAAAGTGTTCAGTTATTAAACAATCACAGTGATGAGTCAACCCACTCAGACACTCAAGATGCTGAAGATCATCATGTGTCTGATCCTGATCCTACCTATCAGGCCTCTAGAAGTTCTAATCAGTTTCCAAGACCTCAGGACAGTTGGACTAGGTCTCAGGATATAGAACTTGTCAATATAATTGGTGAGCCTACTGAAGGCATGCTCACAAGAAGCATGGCTGCTGAACTAAGAGCAGCCTCAGCCAATGAATGCCTATTTGTGGACTTCATTTCCACAATTGAACCCAAAAGTGTCAAGGAAGCACTTAATCACCCAAGTTGGGTTCAGGCCATGAATGATGAACTAGAACAATTTGACAGAAACAAGGTAATGACCTTGGTCAAATGTCCTGAAGATGTTTCAGTCATTGGCATGAAATGGGTATTTAAAAATAAATCTGATGAAAATGGCATAGTCATTAAAAACAAAGCCAGACTTGTAGCCAAAGGCTATAATCAACAAGAAGGCATTGACTATGAAGAAACATTTGCACCAGTAGCAAGGATGGAAGCCATCAGGATCTTCCTTGCTTTTGCTACATACATGAACTTCAAGGTGTACCAAATGGATGTTAAAAGTGCATTCTTAAATGGCTCACTGAAAGAAGAAGTTTATGTTCAGCAACCTCCTGGATTTGAAAGCCATGAGTTTCCTGACCATGTCTGCAAGCTTAACAAAGCCCTTTATGGACTGAAACAAGCTCCCAGGGCATGGTATGAGACTCTTTCAGCCTTCCTGATCCAAACAAATTTGTCAGAGGCAAGATAGACAACACATTGTTTATCTACAAGACAAATAATGATGTCATACTTGTACAAGTGTATGTTGATGACATCATCTTTGGCTTAACAAATTATAAACTTTGCAAAAAGTTTGAAAAACTAATGGCAAAGAAATTTGAAATGAGCATGATGGGAGAACTGACTTACTTCCTTGGTCTTCAAATCAAGCAGACTGATAAAGGAACCTCTATCAGTCAAGAGAAGTATGTTAGAAGCCTACTGAAGAAGTATGAGCTCAGTGACTGTGTCTCAGTCAAAACTCCCATGGTACCCCCAAACAACCTTGGTCCTGATCTCACTGAAAAACCAGTAAATCAAACTCTTTTTAGAGGAATGATAGGATCACTGATGTATCTACTCGCATCAAGACCTGATATCCAATTCTCAGTCTGTTTGTGTGCCAGATATCAATCTGACCAAAGAGAATCTTGATGAGTGTGTAAATACTCATCATTTTATACCCATAAAAGAAACTGAAATGACCAAAAACACCTGAATTATACTGCAGATATCCTTGGTTTGTGTTTTATGTGTTTCAGGTACCAAAGGATTGAAAACAGAACGAAACGAGTATTTTTGGATTGACTCGACAACAATTGATCAAGTGAAGACATAAGTCAAAGACAAAGTCAAGTCAACCCCCAAAAATACCAAAATGACACAACTGGCCCTTGAAGATAATTTTCAGAATTGGCATAATTAGTCCTTGGATTTTCAGATTGTACAACTTTGGTCCCTAAGATTAAATCTAAATCCATTTCTATCCTAACTTAACTAAACCCAGATGGAAATAAAACCCACACAAACCCCAACCCAGCTAATAAACCCAGCCCAACCAAAACATAAACCCAAGCCCAATCCCAACAAATAACCCGATCCAACCCATCCTTAGTTAACTAAAAACAGTTTGACCAAAAGTCAAACCGCCTTCTTCCCCACTTGCCGCCTAAACCCAAAACCACCCCTTATCCCTGCAAAACCACCCATCACCTCACCCTTATCTCTTCTTCTTCTCCCTGCTACACTCCACCTAACAGTCCAAAGCATTTAATGCTCCTTCCTCATCACATGTTATCAGTACCTAGTGGTTTTTCCACTAAACTAATTTTGGCGCCAAAACTGAAAAGGAAGGCTAATATCAATTCAAGATTATCTAAAGGTCAGAAATCATTCAGAGAACAAGACAAGACTAATCCCACTCAGTATTAGTATAAATAAGAGTCATTGTAGCCTATAATGGCAAGTAGTAGTTTATGTTTAATCGTATTGTAATTTTAATCTTTTAAGTTTATCAATTTTAATTTCCAGTTATTAATCCAAGTTAATTTAAGTCTGTTTATCACAAATCTTTGTACAATTTCCATTAGTTAATGATAATTCCAAGTTTTCAAATTTCCATGGTGTACTGTTGATCGAATCAAGTTAATTGTTATTGAATATAGCCTCTTATCTGTTTCTATAAGCTCATATAAGCTTAATATAGCTTAGTGTGAGCTTATTTTAGTTCAGTTCAGTCTCATTCCAAGATATCAAGAAAAGTCAACAAAAAGTCAAGAAGCTCAAAATAAGCAGTTCTGGTGAAATAAGCTATTAAGGAAAGCTTAATGGGGTTTCTAGCTTGTTTCTAACAAGCTAGGTGTGTTTCTGATCTAGTTCCACTGTCCTATAGGCCAAGTCAGTTGTAAGAATTTTCTAATTTTTGCTATTTTTAGCTTATCACTGTTCCTTAGCTTATTCTTTTAACTTATTGTCATTTTATTTGCTTATCTGTTTTACTTGAAGTAATTGTAGGCTAGTTTGATACTTAGTTAAAGCTTAAGTCTCAGTTTCACTTAAAAAACCTAAAAACAGTCCAAATTAGCTTAAATAGACCATTAGCTTATTAGTGCTTATTCACATATAGGAATTGCTATTTAGGTGTTAATCAAGTTAGACAATCAGTAATAAACAAGAATCATGGTTAAAATTGGCCTGTTCATTTGAAAATCCAAATCAGTCCTTCAATAAGGACTGTTTGGCATAAAAAGGCAAGTGGGTCAATTTGATTGATTCCTGTTCATTTGCACTTTTCTCAAGTTTGATTGAGCTTAACTCAGGTTGTTTGAGTAGTTAGTAAGAGCTTTTAAGCTTACTTGATAGGATTTGAAGTTTTGAGTGGACTGTGAAAATACTAGAACCTCAACTGATCAGATAAGCCAATTAGAGCAATAAGCTCAATTGTCCTTTCCTTGTGGCTTTTCTAAGTTCCTTTAAGACAAATTAGTGGATATTCAAGAGTTGGTTAAGTCTCATATGGATTTGACCATTTTAACCCAAGTCTGCACAACCATATCCAAAGTGCAGTCTGCACAAGTTTTTTAGACTGCATTTAAGTGCTTAATTGAGTTATTCAGTGCTTAATTTCTTGTTTTCTCAATAATTTGCCAGTTGATCTTTGCTTATCTCCATTCCCAGACCCTTTCCTAGCTTATTTGAGCTTTAAATCAAGCTCAAAAGTCTCTTATCCACACAAGCATACACTGAGCAATCAGTGTACACTTGTATGGATTAGCCACTTTCTCAGCTTATTCTTAAGCAACAAATAAGCTACTCTTGGTCTGATTTTTGGTTTCCTAGATCCTCAGTAGGTGAACTTTAAGTGGAATCAGTTTTTGTGATGTTTAGTGATTATATAAGTGCTTAAATTTAAGCTTGAAATTGCCTAGACTTGACTGATATGCCCTGTGCATAGCAGTCCTTTGTGCTTAATTTGTGATTAATCAGTTCTTATTTCTGATTTCTAGTGCTTACTCAGTGTTCATTTTAGCTTAATGTTGGTTGCTTAACTTATTTCCACTTTGCCTTAGCTTATTAAATAGCTTATCAGTCCTTTTTCTCAAAAAGCTTGGCTTATTCTCTTAATAGCCCACTGATCAGCAAACTTGAGCTTTTTCTGGGCTTATTTGAGTCTTTCAAAAATAGTGCCAGTTGTAAAATTTGCTTATCTCCTTGTGCTTAATCAGTTTCAACAATAAAATTCCAAAAATAAAATAAAAAGCAAAAGGTCAGAAGTGGGATTCGAACCCCAGCCTCTTGACTCACACACAACCAACTGCCCTTGGGTCTTTTTCAGTTAAGACTCCACACCTTTTTTATTTAACCCACTTTTCTCTTTTAAGCTATTAGAACCATTTAGCTTATTTACAGCTTATTACAATAAGCTGGATCCTTGTTTCTAATTTTCCTAGGACTGTTATTATATAAAGTATTTTTAGAAAAAATTTCAGAATTTTTAGAATAGTATTAGTATTTATTATCTATTTTTCTTTTTAAAACTGTTTTTAAATCATAATAAAAAATATAAAACTCAGAAAAATATAAATCTTTTTTCTAAAATTTTCTTTTGTCATTTATAACTTAGGAAAAATAATTTAGTACTTGTAAGATTAAATTTTAGAGATTTCACTTTTTAATCCCGTTTTTAGAATTTCCGTTTCGCGTTTTTAAATATAATTTGCTTTAATCTTAATTTTATTTTGAGAATTTGTTTCTCATTATTCAATTAGAATATAATAAAATAAAAAATTTCATATCTCAATCATCAGTCACTCTAATTCCAAACCTCAAACGGTTGTCCATTCACACCTCGTTGGGACACGACCCGGGTAATCACTTACCTGGTATCACACATATCACAAACGTGAGTTTTTACAAGTTAGCCTTTTTCCTAAAGGGTTGATTTGTCTTTATTCACGTGTATCCGTCTGATATTATTTATATATACACTTTAGCACGGATCAAATCTCATATCACTGCTGTGAACAGGATATTCAGGTACCTGAAAGGTACTCCAAACCTTGGATTATATTATCCTAAATGCTCAGGCCTTGATCTTAAAGGATACTCAGACTCTGACTATGCTGGATGCAACATGGACAGAAAAAGTACCTCAGGCTCCTGCCAAATTCTTAGTGGAAAGCTAGTCTGTTGGAGTGCTAAGAAGCAACAATCAGTTGCCATGTCCTCAGCTGAAGCTGAATATGTTACAGCAGCAAGTTGTTGTGCAAATGTACTCTGGATGAAAAGTCAACTCAGTGACTATGGAATTCAGTACAAGATGGTTCCCATCTTTTGTGATAACACAAGTGCAATTGCCATCTCAAACAACCCTGTTCTTCATCAGAGAACAAAACACATTGATATTAGATATCATTTTATCAGGGACCATGTCATGAATGGTGACATAGAATTACACTTCATTCCTACTGAATATCAGCTAGCTGATATATTCACCAAGCCATTGGATGAACCAACTTTCACCAGACTGAAAGCTGAACTAGGAATGTTGGATATTGAGAATCAGTCCACTGATTGACTCCATCCAAATATGTGTAAATTCTGATAACCCAAGTCCCTGACTCAATGTGTTCTTCAGTGAGAAAGGTCACTGAATTTCAGGAACTAAACCCAAGTTCCTGAACCCTTAATCCTCAGGAATTAAACCCAAGTTCCTGAATTCTTGGTCCTCAGGAACTAGACCCAAGTTCCTGAACCCTTGAACCTCAGGAATTAAACCCAAATTCTTGAACACTAGAACCATCAGTGACTAAACCCAAGTCTTGACAATCAGGTTCACTGAATGAAAAGTCATTCAGGGTCCTCAAGAGACATTAAATACTAACTTAAATGCTCTAAGTATCTAGTTAGTAAATGTCCGAGGTTGGTAACTGAATTCTTATTTAATATAAGAATATTTGTTCTTTTGCCTTTCTGGCTTCCACCTCTGGGCCCCCACATTCCCACTTGGCATTAAATGCCTCTCCAATCACATTACAGATATGTGATGACTCATATCTGCAAATTACACTTTTGCAGAACTGCTTAACTGTTCACCTTGACTGTTGCGCCAAACCAGGGAAAGTGGAGTGGTGGCATTAAATGCAGATCCCAAAACATTTTATTCAAAACAGTTTCCAAAAATTCTTTTTGAATAAATAAAATCCGCTTAATACCCAAATTACCCTCCACTTCTCTTCCCTATAAATACCCCATGCAAAAACAACACACACATGTTTTTAGAAATCTTAAGCAAAATTTTGCCCTTTTCTTTCAAAAACTAAATCTTTTGTGTGTGTTCTTAGGCTTTAGAAACCCAGAATCATTTGTTAACCCTGACCTACCAATACAAATGGCTTCTTCTAATGCTATCACATACTCCCCTAATGTGGATTTCATATTAGAGGGTGTAGACCTCACAAAGAACAATGTGGTGGGAAACTTTTCCTATCCACAAAAGTTCCATGCTTACAAGAATGTAATGAAATATCTTCAAAACTGTTTTCTTGCAAAAGCATTTACCAAGACCCCCTCAGTCATCTACCATGACTACTTGAGGGAATTCTGGTGTACTGCTGTGGCTACTAGCCCGAAAGACACCAAAGAATCCATCATCACTTTCACAGTGATGAATGGGAGAAGGACCCTCTCCCTGGATTACAATGACTTCATCAAGGCCACTGGTCTTGATTTTGCTGAGGCTTTTGAGCCCAATCCGACTGACCAAGAGGTTAAGGGAGAGTTGATCTTCTTGGGACCTCATGACCCTAAACGTCCTGAGTTGTCCGCTGGAGCCTTATTGGAGAAGGCTCCAATTGTCAAAACCTGGTTCCACCCAGTCTGGAGGATCCTGTTGACATTCGTCATTCAGGTCCTTGGGGGGAATAAATCCTCCACTGAGCAATTGAACTCATCACAACAATTGATGTTGTTCAGTCTCTTGGAGGGTAGAAAGATAGATATCGGAGGTATAATCTTCCGTGACCTTGTTGCTAAGCTCTCAGGAAAATCTAGGCAAAAACACTTGTCTTATCCTAGGTTTATTTCCTGTGTGCTTCAGGACCTCCTTGGTTCTGACTATGTGAGGCCTGACGTCGAAGGTACGAAACCTGACGTCTTACATAAGACCAATTTCACTAGTGGCATCACTGAGGTACAACCCATTGCCCTGACTAACTACATGCTGGTGGTTATTCAGGGGGAGAACGCTGTTTCTCCAGTACCTTCACCTACAAAGAAGGTGAAGAAGACGAAGAAAGGGGGGCAGCCCAGTAAGGTGGTTAGACCTAAACCACTCGTCACTGAGACTGTTGCCCCAAGCAACCTTAAACAAGGGTTTACTGTGGCCCAGACCTCTGAGACACCCATAACAGAGACCCCCTCGACCACAAAACAAACGCCAACGGAGGGCACTGAGAAATCATCCTCAGTGTCCTCGGGCAAACCCCCTCTTCCTCAAGACTCTATTGACATACATAAGTCACTAGGGTGAGGAACCTCCACCCACTCACATTCCGATGAAGGAACTGACAAATCACAATCAGTTCCTGAGGGAGAAAAGGGTTCTAAATCCTCGGTGGGGCAGCACTACTCCACTGAGAAGGGGACCCATCACCAATCACATCCTGTTAACGTTCTTGAGCAATCACCCTCAGGATCTCAGGGAGTTCAGGATCCTAAATCCCTAAAAGGACAGTACAATCCTGATGAGAAGGGGGTCCATCAATCTTCACAATCAGTGCCTAGTGATACTACTGAAAAACACCCGTCAGTAGTTGAAGGCGCTAAGGGGGACAAAGACTCAGAGGGACAAAAACCACTCGCTGATACGTAACCCATAACCACCTCAGGTGGATCCCTTCACTCATGAACTGCCCCCAAAAGCCAGCTGGGAAAACCCCCCCAGTTATTATGGCTAGTCAGGCTGAGAAAACCCACTCAGTTATTATGACAGGGTCAGGACCTGACCACAACAAAGGTGAGTCCTCTTTTGAGGGGGAGCCAGATACCCTGAAGGTTCCTTCTCTGGTTGATCTTGAAATTATACTGAATGAAGAGTCAGAAGAGGAATTAGTGGATTTTGGTGATGAAGAAGACGTTCTGGGTATTGAGGAGGAAATGGAAACTGATATAAACCCTCCTCAGCACCCTGAACCACAACAATCTTCTCCTCCCCCTGAGGATCAACAACTCAGCTCCCCCACATCATCATCATCATCATCAGGTGCTTCCTCTCCCGCTACTTCTCAGTGGTTGGCGAGATATGATAATGTTCTTCCGTTGACTGAAAGACAACTGGTTAAATTCCTTCGCAAAGCCAGCGAGGGTCTTTACCATGAAATCACGGACGAACAGTGGATTCAGCACACTGAAGCAGTAGCCTCCTATGCCGACTTCAGGGCTTCTGTTGAAGAATCTCAGGAAAAAGTGCTTCAGGTTGCCAAACTTACAGACAAACAACTCGGCGACCTGAGAGAGTCTATTGATGAAATGGGCACTGAACAACACAAGGAACTCTCCAACTTTCTTAAGGCTATTGAATATGTTCAAGAAGAACTTGGAGATGATCCCATCCTGATCAAAAAACTGCAGGATTACATGGATACCCAGAAGTTCACCTCCAATTCCATCATTGAGCTTCTCAAGCTTCTTCAGGGGGTGGATTTCAAAACTATCTACAAACCCTAACTTGTTTAATCTCGCACACAATTGTATAAACACCTAAGTTAAGTGTTCTAATCATCATTATATTCCAATTACAGATTATTAACATTTTTTATAAACCCTAATTCCACCATGTGAGTTACTATAAAAATATAAAGATTATAAAACTTAATATGTAAAGAATTAGGAGATGGAAACTAACCAAATCTTGAAAGACAAAACCCTAGCTCGATTTTCTTTATTTTTTTTCCTTGGATCGATCAACTGTTAAAGGGAGGGTTTTGGGGGTTTTGTACATATATGGGATAAGGAGGTGTTTGATTTAGATTAGGATTAGTATTTGATAAATATTGGTATATTATAAAAAAAATAAAATAAATCATAAACCTTATTATTTTTTATTTTTTTTAAACCGGCCACCCCCTCATTTTATAAATTTATATATATATTTTTTTATTTTACTTATTATACATATTTGATAATCTACAAAATTCCTAGTTGCTAATTATGACCCGTTACTTCTCGTTTTATCGTAAAATGACTCGAAGTAGACTATAAAAAGAAATGAATTCTCCTAAAATGAAATACACTTATAAAATATTATATTTTTGTTATCATTATATATAAATATTATTTAAAAATCTAATAGAATTGTTTAATGGGCTTAAACCAATACTGTGAATTCGATAATTATCGTAAGGGCTTTAAAATGCACTAACATTAATTGACATCAACGTTTTCAATAAAAGTGAGTAACTTGGGAATACACATAGCATATAATATCATGTAGACATATGATAGCTATAATAAAGAGTTTCTACGATTCACTTGCTATGACACACAACGCACATAAACACCTAAGCACATAAGTTATCTAGTTTATCAAAGGTTCGGTCAAATGCCAAAGTTGACTAACCTGAGAAACTGACGGTTGTCACAGTAACACACAAAACTTAGCCCATTAGATATGAATGAAGGGCCCATTCATATACAAACTAAATTGTTCATTTGGTAAACTGGCTTTTTATTTCTTTTTAGTTTTATATATTGTGTATTTTTATTTAAATGAATAAAATTTTTGTTTGTTTGAAAAAATAGAAAAGAAAATAAAATTGTGGGCGAATGGGGCCTAAATGGGGGAAAGTGGCATGCTACTAGTTAAGGAGTGTTTTTCAGTGTGAGTGTTGAAAGTGGGGATGCTGAGGCGGCACTGAGTTGACATTGAAAATGTGAAAGTGGAATGTTGCCATTTAGATCCGTGAGCAATAATGATGTGACCATTTTCACATTTTCAGTGACACCTCAGTGTCACCTCAACATCTCACTTTTAACACTAACACTGAAAAGGTGTAAGTGAGCAATAATGATGTGGCTTTTAGATCCGTGCTCGATTGAGTTTTTACGTTTTTATTAAAGTTTTTGGGAATTAAATATTCTGAAGTTTAAGTATTGGGAAATACTCTCAAGTGATTAAATCTGGTAGTAGTAGAGTTAAGTCTGGTGAGTACCTAGTTAAGTCTGGTCATTGAAGTTAAGTCCGGTGGTTAAGTCTAGCGATTAATTCTGGTGAATAACAGAGTTAAGTCTGCTCTTCTATCGTTAAGTCTGGTTGACTGGTTGGATAAGTGTACTAAAGTCAATTATACACGGTAGATAACATCTTACCCTATGTGCTCAGTCTTTATCTTATATTCACAGAACAAGTTGTAAACATAGATACATGTTGTATCTTAGTTACTGACACACATAAGATAAGCTAGCAAGTTGTTCGACAAGACTTAACATTATTGTAAAGATCTTTCTTGAACTATAAAAGAAAGATCTTAGACTAACTTTATACTAAGTCTTCTTTTGAATATTCTTAGAATATCTCATAAGAACAAACACGAACAATATCTTAAGACATAGAAACAATAAGATTCAAGGTTGTAACCCTAGTGATAAGAAAAGATCACTCGTATTATTATCTTAATAATATTGAATCGTTTGGTGTTAACATTGCATGTTCATTGTTCGTTACAAAAGCATTACTTTCCATTTCCATAATACAAATAACCTTCTAAGTGTGATTAAGTAGATTCCACATACTTAATCATATTAACTCAATATATCATATACACAAAG
This sequence comes from Artemisia tridentata subsp. tridentata, assembly GCA_021014915.2. Taxonomy (NCBI): domain Eukaryota; kingdom Viridiplantae; phylum Streptophyta; class Magnoliopsida; order Asterales; family Asteraceae; genus Artemisia; species Artemisia tridentata. Next base: position 270,707,849 of record CP139503.1, read on the forward strand.
TCACAAAGGTTTAACCACCTAAGAGTGTATTGATTCCTCTCAATTGGTATCAGAGACAGGCTGATATAGTTGATTTAGAAGAAAAAGCTTAAGAAATGGATGCTCAAGATACTGCTACAAATGTTGCTGCAAAGTTGCCCATGACCAAACAGAATGAGTTTGAGTTGTGGAGGTTGAGAATTGAGCAATATTTTATGGTTCAAGATTATGCCCTTTGGGATATCATTTTGTATGGTGATTCTTTTACACTAGGTTATACAGATGTTATTGTTGAAGGCAAAACTGAAAGGAGAAGAAATACTGGACCAACTAACAGTGATGAAAGGATATAGAAAAGAAATGATCAAAAAGCAAGAAATTTGTTGCTTATGACCATTCCTGGTGAACAAATGCTATCCTTTAGCAAGTATCCTGATGCAAAAACTCTTTTTGAAGAGATTTGTGCATGGTTTGGTGGTAATGAAACTACCAAGAAAACACAGAAGACATTGCTGAAACAACAATTTGAAAATTTCAGTTCAAATAGCAATGAATCACTTGATAAGCTGTTCTCTAGATTACATAAGCTTATCAGTCAGTTAGCTGTGTTGAGTGTTGAGATAGCTAAGGAAGATCTCAACATGAAGTTTTTGAGAAGTCTACCTGATGAGTTCCATACTCATGTGGTTGTCTGGATGAACAAGCCAGATATTGAAACCATGAAACTCAATGATTTGTACAACAACTTCAAAATTGTTGAACAAAGTCTAAAGAAGTCTAGAATCTATAGTACTAGTTCTGGGAATGTGGCACTCTTGTCATCTCCTAGTATTAGTAAGTTAGAAGAGGTAGATGAAGATGAAGGTGTTTCTAATACTATCTATGGTGGTCCTTCTACTAGTTCACAAAAGAATGCTGCTGGACTTGGAGATCCAGCATTCTATGTATTCATGTCTAGTCAAACTAGTGGTTCTCCTCTAACTCATGAAGATCTTGATCAGTTGGATGATAATGATTTGGAAGAGATGGACATCAAATGGCAGGTTGCTTTACTTAGTATGAGGGCTAAGAAGTTCTGGCAGAGAACTGGTAAGCAGATTACCATTGATGGTAATGAAACTGCTGGGTTTGATAAGAAGAAAGTAGAGTGTTTCAACTGTCACAGATTAGGACACTTTGCTAAAGAATGTAGAAACCCAAGGAAACAGGATAATAGAAGCACATGGTATAGGCAAGAGAAGAAGAAGGAAGTCACAGTGGAAGAGCCAAGGGCTATGCTAGCCATAGATGGGGTTAACTATGATTGGAGATTCATGGCTGATGAAGAGGAAGCACCAACAAATGCTGCACTGGTGGCCACTGAGACTGCTCTAATGGTCTTTTCTGATTCAGAGGTAAATTTCATAATTAAATGTACTGAATCATGCTTTGCTCTTAAAGCTTATGAAGATCTTAAAAAGAGATTTGATGATCAACTAGAACAGTTATATGATGCATTAGCTAATTTAGGCAATCATAAAAGAGGTATAGCTGTTCTTGAAAAACAACTTTTACATTTTCAAGGAAATGAATCTAAGTTTACTGATGACATGAATGCTCGAAAAAGAGGCATAGAGTTCAGAGATGAAATAATTTCTAGGCAAACTGAATCATTAGCTAAAGCTAAAAATAAAACTGAAAATATTAAGATAACAGTAGATGCTTTAGCTCATTCCTCAGAGGGAATTAATAAAATTTGGGAAGCTCAAGTAATCAATAAAGCTAAGTCTGGTTTAGGATACAAATCTGTTCCTCCACCATACAGAGGTGTTTCTTCACCTCCAGGTATTGACCTAGCACACACAGGATTTGCTGAGTTTCAAGAACCAATAATGGAATATGGTTCTAAGTCTACTGAGAGTCCTAAGGTAGAGAAAGTAAGTGAGAGTTTATGTAAAACTTCACTTTCTAAGGACAAGGTGTCCTTTGTTAAGAAAATAGATGCTATAGTTGTTGAGGAATGTACAACTAATAGTGATGATGAACAGGTTATGTCTAAACCTGAAAAAGTTAAGAAAGCAGGAACAAAGGTTCCTAAAGTGGTCAAAAAAGATACTGATAGGCCTAGAACAAACATTAAACATGTTAGGCAACCAGTTAGGTATTGTGAACAATACAGAACCACTAACAAGCCCAGAGGTAACCAAAGGAGTTGGAATAATCTCAAGTCTAACCAATTAGGTGATGACTTTGCTTTTTACAACAAAGCTTGTTATACATGTGGTAGTTTTGACCATCTTGCAGCTTTCTGCAACCAATGGGTATCTGGGTATGAAAAAAATAGGGTGAATTTCAAAAGGCAAACTCCTCAACCTCACTTTCACTCTAGTTCTAATGTTAACAGAACTAAACCCAAAACAGTTTCAGTTAAGTCTGGCTTAAAACAAGTTAATTCTGCTAGACCATATATGACTATTTACCCAAAATCAACAGCTAAGGGTGCAAACACATTTTACAAAAATGTACCAAAGACTGTACAAAGGCCCATTCATTCAACAGCAGTGGTCCAAAAACAAGTTTGGAAAATTAAGGGTTCAATTACAAAACAAGCAGTTAATTCTGCTAGGCAAGCAGTTAATTCTGCTAGGCAAGTAGTTAATTCTGCTGCTAAGGGAAACAGGGCAAATGCTGTTAAGGCCTCAGCATGTTGGATTCTTAAATCCAATGTTGCATCAACTGTTCTTAAGAGATTAAATTTCATTGATGCAAGAGGCAGATCCAAGTCAGTAATGGCTTGGGTCCCCAAAGGAAACTAATACTCCTTATTACTGTGCAGGAACATTCAATTGATTAACAAGAGGATCAAGGATACTCAGATAGTGGATGTTCAAGGCACATGACAGGCAACAAGTCCTATCTTTTTGATTTTCAAACATTAGATGGTGGCTATGTTACCTTTGGAGGAGGTGTTGGTGGCAAAATTTTCGGTAAAGGTACCATTAAAACAAGAAATTTAGATTTTGAAGATGTGTACTATGTACAAGAGCTAAATTATAATTTTTTTAGTGTCTCACAAATGTGTGACAAAAAGAACAAAGTTCTTTTCTGTGACACTGAATGTCTTGTGCTCTCTCCTGATATTAAGATGCCTGATGAAAGTCAAGTACTTCTTAAAATTCCTAGAAAGGGCAATATGTACAGTGTTGACATGAAGAACATTGTTTCTAAAAAGGATTTAACTTGTCTTGTTGCAAAGGCCACATTGGATGAATCAATGTTATGGCATAGAAGGCTTGGTCATATTAATTTGAAAACCATAAATAAAATTGTTAAGAATGGTTTGGTAAGAGGTTTACCTCACAAAAGATTTGAAAATGATCAAACATGCATTGCTTGTCTTAAAGGCAAACAACACAAAGCCACTTGTAAGCCCAAGATTTTTAACTCTATCAATCAATCATTGTTTATGCTGCATATGGACTTATTTGGACCTGTTTCAGTAAATAGTATAATGCATAAGAGATATTGTCTAGTTATAATTGATGACTATAGCAGATTTACATGGGTTTTCTTTTTAGCTTCTAGGGATGAGACTTCTAGCATCCTTAAGACTTTCATTACACAGATAGAAAACCAAGTAGACAAGAAAGTAAAAGTCATTAGATGTGATAATGGGACAGAGTTTAAGAATAGAGTTATGGATGATTTCTGCAAAGAAAAAGGTATTAGGAGAGAATTTAGTGTTGCTAGAACTCCACAACAGAATGGAGTGGTTGAAAGGAAGAATAGAACACTAATAGAAGCTGCTAGAACTATGTTAGCTGACTCTAAGCTACCTATAACTTTTTGGGCTGAAGCAGTCAACACTGCTTGCTATGTTCAAAATAGAGTTTTAGTTGTACAACCTCACAATAAGACATCATATGAAATTTTTAGAGGTAGAACACCTGCAATAGGATTTCTTAGACCTTTTGGATGTCATGTGACAATTCTGAATACCTTAGACCATTTAGGAAAATTCGATGGTAAAGCAGATGAAGGATTCTTTGTTCGATATTCTCTTAATAGCAAAGTATTTAGAGTATACAACACAAGAACTAGGATTATAGAGGAAAACCTACATGTGGAGTTTTTAGAGAATAAATCCAATGTAGAAGGTCAAGGACCAAAATGGCTATTTGTTAGGAATTATATTTTCATAGATTTGATGATACAAAAACAAGAAGAATGAAACATAAAGAAAGCTGAAATGATAAGCAAAATACGCTAGAAAGGTACTGCTAGTTCATTTCAAAGGGACTGCTAGTTCATTCAAAGGGACTGCTAGTGTATTTCAAAGGTACTGTTGGTTCAAGAAAAGGTACTGCTAGTACAAAAAGCGACTGCTAGTACAAAAACAAGAACAAGGTACTGCTGGTTCAAAGCAAAGGTACGGCTGAGCACAGAAGGTGCTGCTAGTTCAAACGAAGCTGCTGCTGAATCAATGAGTCACTCTGCTGCTAGATGGATAAGATCGAAGAAGATATTATTTGTATGTGTCACACTTATACAAAAGATAATATCTAGATATTTGTTTATTCAACAAAGGTGTGTAAACCAAAGATACAAGTTATATTTTGTTGACTGACACATACACAAGCAAGTGGATGACTAAAAGCTTATCAAATTGTAAATGATCTTCTTTATGTTATAAAAAGAAGATCATACCCCTTAGAGAAAAATATGCTTCACAGTGAAATAATGTGAACATCAAAGTGTGTGTGGGAACATTAGACATGGGGTCTAATGTTGTTTATTTTTGTTAAGCCTCAAGGATCATTGATCCCTGTTAGAGTGTAACCGTGCTATAAATGATCACATAGCATTGGGGCTAATGGAATAACAAACGATGAACTTGGAAAAACCTTGTTATGATAGTATTGTTTCTTTATTAGAATATTCCGTCAATATTATCATCATACTTGTAATAGTTAAAATCCTAGATCAAAGGCTTAACAGCCTAGAGCCTATAAACGATCACGTAACTTATTGTTAGTATCCTCTAAAATAAGTTTCTCTCACTATTTGATATTGAGTCACTAACCAAATCAATGAATTATGTGCCTGTTGTTTCAGAAACTAATGATTTTTCAGGTTCACAAGCAACAGATGAGGCAAGGTTAGAAAAGGAGACAAATCAAGATCATGTATGGATACCAATATGGTCAAGTACAAGTGTGGAATCAACTTCAACAATTGGTGAATCTTCTTCTGGTAAAGCTAAAGAAGATGTTGAAGATGAAAGCAAAGAAGATGGAACAAAGGAACAAGAAAATGGTTCTGCTGTTGATAATGCTGCTGAAACAGACTTAACTGAAGAAGCAGAATTAACAAAGGAAGCAGAATTAACAGAAGATGAGGCGGATTTGAGCAATCTCCCACCAAACTATCATGTTCCATTTACACCACACACAAGGATTCACAAAGTCTACTCCCTGGAAAATGTGATTGGAGATGTACAATCAGGTGTGAAGACAAGACAACAACTGATGTCTTCAGACCAACAAGGGCTACTTGATGCCCTTTATGCTTCAAAACAACATGAGTTTTCAAACTCTTGCTTGTTTGTATGTTTTCTCTCACAAGATGAACCAAAGAACATTCTGAAAGCCTTAGATGATTCTAGCTGGGTAGAAGCTATGCAAGAGGAGCTTTTTCAGTTCAAGATTCAGAAAGTATGGGTGCTGGTTGATTTACCTAAGGATGCAAAGGTAATTGGCACTAGATGGGTTTTCAAGAATAAAAGGGATAAAAGGGGAATAGTGATTAGGAATAAGGCTAGATTAGTAGCCCAAGGGTACACATAACAAGAAGGGATAGACTATGGCGAGGTTTTTGTTCCAGTAGCAAGACTTGAGGCAATTAGGCTTTTCTTAGCTTATGCTTCATTTTTAGGCTTCACGGTTTATCAAATGGATGTCAAGAGTGCATTTTTATATGGTACTATTGAAGAAGAGGTGTATGTCTCACAACCTCCTGGTTTCATTGATCCTGACCATCCAGACAAAGTGTACAGAGTAGTAAAAGCTCTATATGGCCTTCATCAGGCACCAAGAGCTTGGTATGAAACACTGGCTTCCTACTTAATAGAGAATGGATTTCAAAGAGGAAAGATTGATCAAACACTATTCATCAAACAACACAAGAAGAATCTTCTGTTAGTGCAGGTGTATGGGGATGACCTTATCTTTGGATCTACAAGGAAGGAGATGTGTTTGGAGTTTGAGAAGCTTATGCATCATAAGTTTCAGATGAGTTCCATGGGGGAACTTACATTCTTTTTGGGTTTGCAAGTTAAGCAGTCATATGAAGGCATATTTATTAGTCAAGATAAATATGTTGCTGAGATTCTAAGGAAGTTCAACTTTGCTGATTCAAAAATGGCAAGCACACCAATGGACTCTGAGAAGGCACTTCCTAAAGACTTAGATGGAGAAAATGTGGATGTACACACTTACAGATCTATGATAGGATCTTTGATGTATCTTACATCATCAAGACCTGACATCATGTTCTCTGTTTGTGCTTGTGCAAGATTTCAAGTAACTCCAAAGGTTTCTCATTTAACTGCAGTCAAGAGATTTTTAGATATCTCAAGGGTCAACCAAGGTTGGGTCTATGGTATTCTAAAGAGTCACCTTTTGACTTGGTAGCATTCTCAGATAGTGATTATACTGGTGCTAGCTTGGACAGAAAGTCAACAACTGGAGGATGTTAATTCCTTGGGTGTAGACTTATCTCATGGCAGTGTAAGAAGCAAACAATTGTGGCTACTTCAACAACTGAAGCTGAATATGTAGCTGCTGCAAGTTGCTGTACTCAAGTCCTATGGCTTCAAAACCAACTTCTTGACTATGGGTACAATTTTATGAACACTGTCATTCATATTGATAATAGTAGTACAATTTGCATTATTAAAAATCTAGTACAACATTGATGAAGCGAAAAGTGTACCGCATTTAGGGGGTCATTTAAGCCCTAAATCGTATTTATTTGATCAAATATTGCCCTAAATCGTTCCTTTTGTCATTTTAGGTACTTTGGAGAAGAAATATGGAAAAGGAAGCATTTTGGACGTTTTTGGAGCATAAAAGTGAAGAAAACGACAAAGTCTTCAAAGTTGCTGGAAAAGTACACTTGACGGCGTCAAGAATTGTTCCAGACGGCGTCATGGCTTGGCAAAAGAGGTGGATATGAAAAATACACGTGACGCGCCAGAGAGTTTTGCAATGGAAATCTGACGGCGTCACCCTTTAAGGTGATCAAGGCCATCACGGTTTAAGTTAAAGAGAGACGGCGTCAAGCACATTTCTGACGGCGTCAACCCTTGATAGGCCAGAGCGGATTTTGGAGGATTAAAGAGGGACGGCGTCAGGAAGGCCATCCGAGAACCCTAGCCACGGCGAGGTGACGGCGTCACCTCCTACAACGTGACGCCGTCAGCCACTAAACTCTATATATAGTTTTGCAATTTTTATTCATTAGTGTGCAACTTAGTATGCAACTTTGTGAGGAGAAACCCTAAGACGAATTTTCTGCCATTTTTAAGGGTTTTATACCCTTGGATCTCCCATGTTTAATTGAAGATAAGTAATCATTTAATCATTCAATATGTCTATGTGTTGTTTGATTATATCTTGTTCTTGTCTTTTAATTAACATGCTAGGCTAGATTTATCTTGTGTTTGCTTAGATCTAATGAAACCTAACTATTGATTATTGGTTATTAGTGTGTTATTAATTGTATTGGATGATTGTTTATCGATGTTAGGCTTAAGAAAACTGGCTAACTTCCTATACGGTAACTTGCTTGAACGTCTTGAGAAACATGAACCAATGCGTACTAAGGTTTTTATGGTTGTATTTAATGCATGAGCGAATTCTAGTGATCCCATGTTAGGAGCTTCTTAGCCGGCTCGACATAGGAGTGAAGTAGGAACTTGTAGAGTTGGGGAAGTACGTACGCCACCCCACGATTGGTATTAAGGAATACACCCGTCATCCACGCAATTAATACACACTAATCAACCGGTAAAAGATAGTTAGGGAGTAAGGAAATCTAAGTAAACACATTTCTCTCCATATAAGTTCCACGACCTTTTCATTTTCAGTTATTTTATTTTATTTGCACTTGTAGTCATTTGGGTTAGTTGACTAGCAACTAATTCCGCCCACTCTTTCAAACCCGATATTTTACTTGCTTTTATAAAAAATATAAAAATACAAAAAGAATCTACCCTCACCCTTAGACCTATTAGAGTAGTTTTTCAATCCTAACGACACTATTCCCCTAGAGAACGATCAATCTCCCGGTACTTGCCACTTCACTATACTACATCGGTCAGGTACACTGCCTGGTGGGGATTGCAAGCCTCTTGAGATCCCTCGAGAGGTAAAACCTGTTGTAAGGTCGCAAAACCACGCATCAAGTTTTTGGCGCCGCTGCCGGGGAATAGTTATTGTTTAGGTTGAATTTTTATTTTATTTGGTCTACTCACTAGATTCCTTTCTAGTGAGATTTTTATTTTATTTTTCTAGGTTTTCTTTAGTCTATCTTTTTTCTTCGTTTCTTTGTTCGTAACCATTACCATCCGACATCATGGAAGGTGGTAATATCCTCGATCCCAACAACCCACCACCACAACAACACCCACCTCCTAGATCCCGTACCTTAGGAGACTACTCCCGTCCTAGCCACCATGGCTATCGAAACACCATTGAGCTCACTCAAGGAGCCAATGTCACTCCCTTGCGATCCGACACCATCCGGTTGGTGCAAAGCGGATGCGCATTCCGTGGACTTCGTTCCGAATATCCTAATCAACATCTCAAGGAATTTCTCAAAATCGTTGATTCCATAGACCTTGATGTTGCCACTCGAGAGACGACCCGACTGCGTCTCTTTCAATTCTCTCTGCGAGACCAAGCTAGTCAATGGCTAGAGCTTCTACCCGCAGGATCCATCACCTCTTGGGATGATCTCACCACTCGTTTCCTCGCTCAGTTTTTCCCGCCAGGAAGAACTACCAAGCTAAGGAATGATATCTTGATGTTCCAACAACGTTAAGGCGAAACCCTCTACGAGGCATGGACTCGATTTAAGGACTTACTCCAAAAAGTCCCTCACCATGGCATAGAACTTTGGCTCCAAGTCCAAATCTTCTATGACCATATCAATCTCTCCACGAGGCAAACCATTGACCAATCGGCCGGTGGTAAGCTACGTGATCTAAGTGCGGAACAATCATGGGCTCTCCTAGAATATCTTGCTCATTATGACAACGAAAGTTGGAGTGATCCCCGTGATTTGAATAAAACGGTCAAGGCAATATCTTTGCCTTCGAACAATTCAAGCACTTCCGACCGTAGGATCATAGAACTTGAAGACCAAGTCAAGTTTCTTATGAAATCCTACGAGGCTCCAAAACCTTCAAGACAAGTGAACAAAATCACTTCTTCGTGTGAATTATGTAGTGGTCCCCACGACACTCGTGATTGCATGGAACTCCCCGAACAAGCTTTTACGGACTACGCATCCTCGCGTACCGACGGAGCCGGAGACAAGTGGTACACTTTCAAACCCGAGCCAAACCCCTACGGTGATTCATACAACCCCTCTTGGAAAAATCACCCAAACCTTAGGTGGAAACAAAACCAAAACGCACAACAAACCAATTCTTCCAACCCACCTAATCGTTTCCAATCAAGCGGTTCCAACTCGATCCGTACTTTCAACAACAATCCTTCCAGCAATGGTAGTACCAATAACTTTGAAGGATTGATGTCTCAATTTATGGCATCTCAAGAAGCTCGTTTGGCCAAGTTTGAAGCCGATTTCAAACAAAAACAAAGCGAGATGACCAATAAGATTGACACTTTGTTGAAAGCCCTCAATGACCGAGAAATGGGAGCACTCCCTAGCAACACAGTCAAGAACCCGAAACTAAACGTCAACGCCATTTCATCAGTTTCGTCTCCTAGTTCTTGTCCACAATATTATTCGGTTAATTCCATGAGCACGTGTTTCAAACAAACCCAAGTCGTTCAAAATGACCAAGAAGTTATGATATCCAAATTGGTCAACAACATAGTTGAAACACCTCCCACTCAAAACCTTGACAATGAATTCAAGGAGCTCCACCTTGAAAGTCCGGTTATTGATGTGTTGGATGAGAAGAAGCTCAAGTTAGGCGAAAAAGGGACCGCCTTTGTTCAAAACAAGCTACCTAAGAAGTTAGATGATCCGGGCTTATTTGTTCTACCTTGCAAGATCGGTAATTCGGAGGCTTATGACACATTAGCCGATCTTGGATCAAGCCTTAACCTACTTCTGTTACCTCTCTACACCTCTCAAAAACTAGGAAAACTTGAAGAAACAGAGGTGATAATAGGCTTAGCGGATGGGAGTGTTGCTTACCCGGTTGGAGTAGTCAAGGACGTGTTAGTACACATAGGAAAACTAACCATTTTAGCCGATTTCCACGTCCTTGATATGGTTAGCGACCCTACATGCACCTTGTTGATAGGTAGAGGATTTTTGGTGACCGCTAGTGCTATGATTGATTGTAAGGAATCTAAGATAGCGGTAGGAGAAGGTGATACTTGGTCAGTCTATAATGTGAAGAAACATGCTTATGATACTAGTGAGGAACCAACACCCCATTGGTTAGAATTAAATAGGAGACCATCTAGATATGGACCTTGGATCGATAGAGACTTCATAGGACCCCAACGCCCATTTTACCTAGAAGAGGACTTTGTGAACCGAACACATGCGGTAGAACAACTCTTGGCTAGGGACACCGAATTGGATCCATTTGAAGACCCTCTAGTTTTTAGGAAGATGATTGATTTCCTAGGAGTTTTGCCAATTAACCTAGGGATGAATAAGTGGACTTGTGAGGACGATGATCATAAGTGGGATTGGGACAAACCACCCAAAGATGGAGATGGGTCATGGCATATTAAGATGACATTATATGACCCGGATGGAGAGAAGTTTGAAAAGATATATCGTACTAAGCGGACCAATAGGAAACTTCAATCAAAGCTTAACCCTAAAGACGTCCTCGATGACGAACTCACTTACATAGGGTAGAAGGACTTTGAGTCTAGCTACAAGACTCGTTAATAAAGAAAAGCGCTTCTTGGGAGGCAACCCAAGCTTTATTTGCTTTGTGTGTTTATTTACTTGTTTGTTTGATTTTATTTGCTTCCGTATGTATGTTTAATTTTTATTATTATTGATTCATGTTCAAAACTAAATTGTGAAAATGCTTTATTTTGTTTTTAACTTCGTCTTAACTACATATAAAGGTATTTTGCAAAAGATAAGTGTAAGGGAAATCCAAATCGGTTTATTAGAACAAATGAACATGAATCATAACAATATTAAATTAACATACATATTAGTAATTGTTTGAGTCAAATGCTTGTATCGAGTCATAATGATGTTTTGCAGGAATTCCAGGAAGTAAGGTATAGGTTTTTCCAGAAATTTTCCAGAAACTTAACATGAGAATTCTGTCAGATCATTTCTGACGGCGTCAGGCCTTACAACCTGACGGCGTCAGGTTTTAATTTTCTAAAATTTTTGAAAGTTTTGTTTTCATAAAAAGTTTTTATTAAATCTCTAACTTATAAACTCCAGGAATCTGCAAAATTATCATTCTACAAGCATTATATCCTTATATAGATTTATCCCGCCGTTGTTATGCAGGTTTTCGTGTTTGTTTTCTCAGGTTTAACAGGTTATTTTGGACAAGGAAATGTATGTGGAATCAAGCTTTTGGCGATGCATTAGTCTTGAAGCTTCAACATTACCTTGGAAGAAGATCTAACCATGTTACCTCTTTATCCACCGAACGAATCAGGGGAGTATTTGATTTCATTCTTTTACCTTATTTACTTTTACATCTTGTTATTTGAACATTGGGGACAATGTTCATCTTAAGTGTAAGGGGGGGGGGGGGGTGAAGTACGATACTTTAGAGAATGCTATTACGCTTGATTTTTGTTTGTTTAATGGTAGTTGTGTAATAAAACTGAGAGAAATACCTGTTAGGGCAATTTTAGTGCCAAATTTAAAATTTTTTACAACATATAGGAGTGAAACTTTGATCTTAATGAGCGTCTCACGGATAGGAGTTATATGACTAGCACAAAAACCGTACCACTAAAAATTTTTCCACCCCCAAATATGTGAGGTTCGCCCCTAGAATTGGTAGGAAAAGCATTTATGCTATGATGTGTGTACCGGTAGCACTTAGATTCTAGAACTTGCGTTAGGACCATTCCGAGGCCACAAGTGAGACTACATTCGTGTAGTTAGATTTACTACATGATAAGAGGCATTAGGATTAACCCGTTGTTTTACACATGTGTTTTTGTTATAACACTACAAGAAAAATGGCTTTTTAGGACCCCCATAAGCGTCATAAAATGGTACTTTTTAGGACCTTTCATTTAATAGGACCAAGGATGAAAGCGTTTCATCTCGAGCGGTTGTAATAGGTCCAAAGCGTCCTAACCCTTATGAAACCAATTTTATGGTCGTAATATATGTCTATGAACAACACAAATAGCGTCCTAATAAAACCATATTAGGACACTTTTACATTGTTTTAACATGTGATTACCTACTTTTAATCTTTTGAAACACATAAAAACGTCCTAAAAGTATTGTTAGGACGCTTACGATGTAACATCATAGCTATTTTAGCAACCAAGAAAAGGGTCCTAATAACTCAAATAAGATTATGATACCAATTTTATGGTCGCATTTTACGTCTATAAACAACACAAAATAACGTCCTAATAAAAACATATTAGGACACTTTTCCAATGTTCTAACATGTGGTAACCTACTTTTAATCTTTTGATACACATACAAGCGTCCTTTAATGTTAATTCTTAGGACGGTTATCATATACCATTATAGTTACTTTAACACCAAGAAAAGGGTCCTAATATCCCAAATACGATTATGAAACCAAATTTATGGTCGCATAATATGTATATGAACAAGCAAATAACGTCCTAATAACAACATATTAGGACACTTTTACAATGTCGTAAAACGTTGTTACCTAATTTTAATCTTTTGATACACATACAAGCGTACTTAAAAGATAATTGTTAGGACGCTTATCATATAACATTATAGCTAATTTAGGACCAAGAAAAGGGTTCTAACATCCCAAAGAAGATTATGAAACCAATTTTTTGGTCGTATAAAATGTCTATTAACAACCTAAATAACGTCCTAATAACAACATATTAGGACACTTTTTCAATGTTAAGCGTCCTTAAAAGTTTATTGTTATGACGGTTAATAAGTTTAATAGGACAATTTCAAAGTCTTGACAAGTCATATGATAGGACGCTATTTTCAGCATGCACACTCTATTATTACGATATGAATAAAAGATCAACTAATTATTAAATGAATAAAACGAAATTGTATTTCAAATAAACAATTGTCATAACAAAAGCACTAAACATAAATAAGGTAGACACTATCCAACATAAAGTCTTGTAACATTAAACAATAAATTAAAGCAACAAGAAGCTTAGTCCGGGGTCATCATGCATCTTTTCTCAATCCTCACAGACTACCTACAAATAAACATCCATGTATAAGCATTAAGTTCCATGTTATTAAAATTATTGGTATCACAAGTTTAACAAAGACATACCGAGATAAAGAGACAAGACCATGCTATGATTGCACCAACACAGTCAGCAATTGTGGCAAATAAGCCATATGGTCTCACCAACATTTCATCTCTTTTTGTTGGTACTTGAACGTTTACCTCACACCATCCTCATCCAATCTCTATACCACCAACTGTCAAAAATGTTCTATTAAAAAGAATGATGTAATAAGTCAGAAGGCTTGAACCAAACCGAGTCTTTAGACTCTCGGACAAACCACAACACAACCACAAGGCTTTACCGTGACTCAATGGAGTCACGGCTCGAGCCTTGACACGAGCCAAAGGCTCCTGGTCATAATCACAGCAACACAACCAGATCCACCATACAACATACAGACAAACAAAACCATAATCCAACACCAACACTACTACTGTCTCACCAATATCAACACAACACATAACCTCCTCTGTAGCAGATGTTATTTCTGTCCGAGTACTCTTCCTCAATGATAAATATTTGTCACGTATCTGCATAAAAAGTTGCAGATATTAATACATAATGACAAGTCAGTACTGGAATTTAACACCCATATATACAAATATCTATAGCTACCTGGCTATAAACAGCATCAGCCTTGTCAAAAGGCTTCCTAGCTTCCTGCATCATACAAAAAATATAAATATAACATATTTTGGTGGTGGCATCAATAACAATAAAACTTACAAGTAGTAAATAATTTTAAAAAAGTAGTAAACTACGGAACCTTGATATCTTGCAGCTCAACATTGCCAAAACGTAGTAACCTATCACTAAGTGTATGCTCAATCTGAAAACGACAAATTCAGAACTAAATTTGATGATCTCGTTATGAACTTGTAGGTTTGTGTTTGAGTAGTATTCACATAAACAAGAAAGTTGAGACCTGAGTTCGAAGATTTTCTTTATATGTCCCTAATTCTTTCAAAACATGTGCAAATTTGATCATATCAGGGCCTGAGAACAAAAAAAGAAACATATGGTAACATCACTAACCGAACTTAAACATTTTTTATAATATAAAATAAAGTTATTTTACCTCCAAATGCCAAAGAAATAGGATCGGGCCCTGAACCAAAATTTTCAAGGGAACTTGAAAAGGCGATATCCCTATCATATGCTTCTCCTATACCTTCTCTGTACAATGCAAAGAAGAAACTAGGTAACTATCATTCACAAGCCCAGAAAATATACTTCTAGCGCAGAAAGATGAGATAAATGATGCTTACGTATACTTTCGACAGCCTTTATAAAACTTTGAGCCTCTCTCCCTCAATGTCTCAGCTATTTCTTCCAAACATTGGAGCTGCATTACAAAATATTAAGCATTCACTTTTGAGCTTTGACATACTTAAAATATAGCAATGCAGTAATATAACAACTATTGATATTGCATAAATGTAAAAGCATCAGGTGCCAGCCAGTTCTATTAAGTCTACGTGGAAACATAGGTATTGCGAAGAACCTATACACAACTTCATTTTTCATTGATTGCTATGAGTTTAGTGAAATATTAACTCTAGGACCAGGATTCGGTATAAGAGTACATCTTTTTTTCTGGTTAAGCTTCATACGAGCACAAGGCCCCTCGGCTTCAACCACCTGTACCAACTCGGTCTCAACTCGTTACAACAACTCTGATTCCAACGCTACACATATGCATATTACATCAGAATCGTACGAATCAATAAAATTAAAAAAAAAAAAAAATCGACTCAACTGAGTCAACCTGACTCGGACTGAGTCAAGGTTTTTATGGCGTAAAAATTTAGATCCACACGATTTATGTTTAGATCTAATGGTTTTATCATGTTTTATTAAATAAAAATTATATACGAAATTAGGGTTTCAAATTAAATAAAAAGAAGGAGTAATAGAGCGCGTGGGTTACCTAGAATAAGAGAGAAGGAGGGGGAAAAGCCTCGGCAGAAGTGGCAGCTGACAGCGGTGGTGGTGGTGGCATTGGTGGTGCTAGACTGCTCGGGTAAAGCTCACACTTTCCAGATCGAACAAGGACTTCTTGATCTATTGTTTGGTGTAAAGATTGGGTTAGCCGGAAAATATTCCGGCCACGGTGGTCGCTGGCGGTGACTGTGGCTGCCGGAAGTTTTGGCCGGAGGTGATGAGAGAGATGGGAGAGGATATTATGTTAGTGTGTGTTAAAATGTAATAAAATAAAAAAAATGGCCTTTTATACCCCTTCAGGGGCTGATCCTGGACAAATGAAAGTTTAGGGGGCGCGGGGTAAATATTGGGTGGGGGTAGAAACTGTCATTTGGGTTAAACTTTTGCTTTCTTCACTGTGGGGCCCATTCGAGGTATCAAACGGACTCAAAAAATTATGAAACTTGCGCCATTGTTTCCGAAATAATTTTTTCCGATAAAAACGAGTATAAATATGCATAGCTTTACCGAAATCAATTTATTTGACAAATTCGATTCGTTTCACGTTTTTTAGGTTGTGCTGACGTAATAAGGGACCAAGGTTCACATTTCTAGCTTAAAATAAGTTCAAAAAAGGTTCAACTGTTAAGGTGATGCAAACATAAATATTTGACTACTAAAATAGTTTGAAAAAATTACCGGGTGTCACACCTTAGACTTTCTCAAAATTAATTTGTTTGTCAAATTCGATTCGTTTCACGTGTTTTAAGTTGTGCTGGCTCGATAATGAATAACGCTTACGTTTCAACAAGATATCCACTTTATTTCAATCCTAAACAAGTTCAAAGAGTTTCAGAAAAGTTTGAGAGCTTAAGTGAAATCAGAAATAAATATTTCGACTCGTAAAATAAATTTAGGAAATTTACTGGGTGTTACAGCACATACCGCACATATCCAAAAAATCTTATCCAAAATCTACATAAAATCCAAAAACCGTACCCCCCATCACCACATTATATTCTCTCCCTCTCTCTAACAACTGCAACAACATCACCTCCTTCATCCCCCTGATAACACCAAACCTCTTATCTTCAAAACCTGAGATGCAGCGATAAAATCCTTTTATGTGTAATTGTGGAGCAGGAAATATATTAAAAAAAAAAAAAAAACATCACATACAGTGTGCTCAAACTTTAATGAAAAAGATCTTATCTTCAAAACCTCTTCTGCTTCAACATCTCACGGTTCTGGATCTGCACCAACAGGGTGCTCAAACTGTAATGAAAAAGATCTTAGGATAAACATGCTGGAGGCACAAAAGCAGGTGCTAGAGACAAGAGTAAGGATGCTGAAGGCAAGAATTGAAACGGCAACGAATCACGACAACCCTGACCACGCATGTCAGTCGGCTGCAATACTCCGTGAGCTGTTAGGTGACATGGACAATCTTCATATGTAATGTTGTCGTTGTTGTTGTTGTTGTTGTTTGTTTGTTTAATAAAATGTTGTTGTCCAAACAGGGCCGTTTGGTTTATGCACTGAACACTTTTCAACGCTCCTTTTGGTTTATATTGTTTGGTTAACAGCAGCCCACAAGGGCCGTTTGGTTTATGCTATCCAAACAGGGTTGTTTGGGATTGCTTATTTCTGCACCAAAAGGGTGTTTGGGTTTAACATCTTGTGTACAACCATATCATCTCGGCTCATTCGTTTAACATCTCATGTACAACCATATCATCTCGGCTCATTCGTTTAACATCTCGTGTACAACCATATCATCTCGGCTCATTCGTTTAACATCTCATGTACAACCATATCATCTCGGCTTATTCGTTTAACATCTCGAGTAAAACCATATAATCTCGGCTCATTCGTTAAACATAAAACTGAGACAACTAAAAAAATGCAAATACATATTTCGTCGCCTGTCTTAAACACCCCACTGCCGCCGGTCCCTTAAACACTTGGCGGTCCCTTATATATATGGGACCGTCCAAGCATTTAAAGGACCGTCCCAATGTTTCTGATATTTGTCTTTTCTCATATTCTTATCCGTCTTATTGCTTCTGTAAGTTAAATATAGATGAACATAGTTGCTATAAATATCATAAGCACTATTCATATTTAGTCACACTTGATCGGGAATTTGATACGAAAGATTTTAAGATTTTAAACGGGAACGTATTCACCCCCCCCCCCCTCTACGTTTCTACATAAGGTATGTGTTTATTGTTTACTGCACGGTTAATTAAGTTGGTTGTGTTTGGTTCAATGGGTTTTTTCTGGAAAACATCTTTTTGTAAACATGTTGTTTTAAACAAGTCTTTCGTAACATGATCTATCGAAGACGCATTGTCCTTGTTAGCTTGACCCGACCAAGACGCGTCGTGAAGGGAAGAAAGAGAGAACTCGGTTGTTGCCAAGACCGAGTTGTGAAGTCGGTTGTGTGAACACCTTTGACTATAAAACGTGAAGTTAACGGAATAACTTTCCCTATTTTTTCCTATTTTCCCTATTTTTACCTAGTCCTAAGCCTATATAAACAAATTTTCCCTATTTTTAAACGCGAATATTAATTATTTTGGGCGACGAAAAAAAATATACGTATTTATAACCAAATTTAATGGAAAAATGATTTTAAAGTTAACGGAATAACTTTCGGATGCTCGGGAAAGATTTATAATACAATTATTTAGTCTCGTTTGTGTTTCGTTAAAAATATGAGAAGATTTACACTTTCAGTCCCTGAGGGACATTATGTATTCATACCTAGTCCTAAGCCTATATAAACAAATTTTATAAACCATTTAGGGTTAATCCATTTCTTCCTTACTCACAGCAGCACTCTACTCTCTCTCCCTCTCCCTTTTTCCGGCCACACTTTCTGGCGACCACCATACGCCTCCACCGCCGGTGACCAAGTTACACCGCCACCGCCACAAGCATCCCCGTGACCTCCTCATCACATATCACCACCACACGCGCCATAACCTACACCGCCACTCCTTTTTCACCACGCGCCCTAAATAACTATCACCACAACTTCTAAGCATCACCATCTTGTAGATCGGAGAGAAAAAGGTAGGAAACACCGAGCCACTCGCGGTGGTGACTCGGTGTGAGTCAACTCGGACTCACCGAGTCACGTTAAAGCTATTTTGGGTACGGGTTTAAGGCTAAAATGAATGGAAAAAACCATTTTTATTAATAAAAAATATAAATATAAACGAGTTTGGTATCAAGGGTATGTTTGGTTGTCGAGTTTGGGTCAAACTGTGAGCTCAAGCTCATGGTTGTATTACGATGTTATTATTGTTTTTATATTTTGCTCGGATTGGAATCGGTTTGGTTCGTGGTTAATGGATTTGAGGCCGAAGGTTAGGATTAGAATGGTGGATTTGGATTTGACTCTTAGTGTTGATGTTGTTGTTTTCGTGGGAGTTAGCCGAGACCACTAGGGTCTCGGTATTGATGTTGTAGTTGTTATTGATATTGTTGTTGTCGTTGGTGTGGTTATAGCCGAATAAGACTTAGGTCTGTTTGGTGTCATTTGGTGCCGAGGAGGAATAGGCCGAGACCATTAGGGTCTCGGCATTTGATTGTTATTGTTGTTGAAGTCGTTATGGTTATTGTTAGTGCCGAGAGAGTAGGCTGAGATCATTAGGGTCTCGGCAAACATGTTATAGAAATGTAACTTTTGCCGAGAAGTAGCAAGGGTCCGTGTGGTTTGTTGGTTTGTTGCCGAGACCATAAGAAAAAAAAATATATAAAAATATATATCGTGGGAAAAAAAAAACGGGGTTTTCATTCTTTCATTCTGATCATTCTTTCTACCAAGTAATATTCTATTACGTACAGCAACGGTTCTGGTAACCGGGCCAGCTTACACGTGGCCGACCATATTTGCCACTGATTTTCAAAAACTCCTACAACAAAACTGGTTATTTAAAGTAGGAAGCTCAACCTATCATGAAACCTATGCAAACACTAGCTAAAAAAAATAAATAAATAAATAAAATAAAAATGGCTATTTTATCACTATTGTTAAATAAAAAAAATATTCATATAAAAAAAAGATAGAAACAAAATGTTACTAAACAGATTTTCTAATAACGTTACCGCAACTAATAAAAAAAATAACGCATAAATTTAAACCAAAGTAAAAAAAAGAAAAGAAAAAATAATAATAACGTTACCGCAACTAATAAAAAAAAATAACGCATAAATTTAAACCAAAGTAAAAAAAGAAAAGAAAAAATAATAATAACGTTACCGCAACTAATAAAAAAAATAACGCATAAATGTAAACCAAAGTAAAAAAAGAAAAGAAAAAATAATAAAAACTTTTGTGGATAAGGTGATATATACTATGACTCAAGTATCAAGTGTCATATTAAGTAATGTTTAAATATTTGAATATTGGATTTGAATATTGGATTTGACTGTGGTGATTTGATTCAATCTGAGTTCTGAATTTGCTGAGTTGTTGTTGTTGTTTGCTGTTTAACTGAGGTTGTTTGATCATATGGGACTGAGTTGGGTGATTATGGTTGATGTTTGTGGAATGATTAAGGTTGAGTTAGTGTAAGTCAGTGGTAAAAGGGGTGTTTGGTTTGCGCTAAATTTATAGGTTAGTTTGCTTGATAAGTTTTGGAATCTGCATAAACATAAATAGTTAAGGTAATATAGGTTAGTTAAAGTCAGTTGGGTTGGTAATATAAGCAGAAAGTCAAAATCATCTTTGATCTCTCATAATCAGCTTAGTATTTTGATTCAGTAGGCCATATTAGATTTATAGGTTCAAATCTAGTTAACTTAGCTTAAATTAGTTCAATTACAGCTTAATATAACTAGTATAAGCACTTAGGAGTAGTATTATTTGGATTTAGTCAACATTTGTTCAAAAATCAAAAAGTCAAAAAGTTTCTTATTGTCTGTTTTGGTCAGGATTTCAAAGAGGTGCACAGGCCTCATTTTTTTATTCAAAATACAATTGGAAAGTTGTTTTGAAAATTATTCCAGGTTGTTTTCAAGTTGCAAAAAGAATTTTGAAATTTGGAATTGATTTAAGCCTTTGAAAGTGCTTTTGAAATTGAGTGTTTGCTGAATAGTTCCCCTGTATCACAGTTGTTAAGCCTATTTCACAAGCTTGCACAATAGAGAGTAGACACATAAGCTAGTGATTTCTTGGAGGTAAAACATTCCTGAGGTGATAAGCTTTCCATAGCAGCTTTTGGATTTGAATTTGGTTAAGTATTAAGCTCTCTAGGAGCTTTTGAAAAAGGTTTATTGTCTGGTCAGCATATGCTTAAGCTGATAAGTACTTTGATTTAATTTGTGAATTTTCCTGTGGCTTTATTATTCAATTTCTGGTTTAGTGCTTTTAAGGCTTTGTATGATTGTTGCTAATCTTGTTACTTGTATTTTTATTTATTTTTTATAGCTTAATTTAACTGCTTATTTTATTGCTTAATTTCATCTTGATATATTTATGTTGGCATTAAGGTTTCTTTGTATTGGTCTATTAACAGGAGTCACCGTGGGCTTCGTCACTATTGGGGTCTCCGAGTTCGTGGACAGCATACAAAGACCACTGGTCACAGGGGAAAGACTGTTGGTGTGTCGAAGAGGCGATAAGCTCGTCCCTCTTTTACTTGTTTTGATTCAGTATGCAGTTTTGAACTTGTATTCTCAGGAGTCTGAAAAGTATGGTGTAGTTTGATAGTAGTTCGTATGTTTCTTTTTACTTTAGCAAGTTTAAGTGTTTTTTCTATCAAGAGATTTCTGCTCAAATTGTTGGTTGAAAGCTTATGTTCTCACTTATCAAATCCTTGAATGTACCAGCTTGGCCGATTTAAAAGCTGAATGATATTATTATTCTGAGATTTTACTTATACCAGTAGGGCTTGTGTGTGTCATTAGCCTGAGTCGGATCTATTTTTTATTTTTAATCTTGAACTTGAGCATCATGTTATGAAAAGCATTAGTCACCTGATATGCATTTTTAAGTGTATGAGTTTATAGTACACACCTAAGTAAGTCATATGTATTGCACATCATACGTTCTTGCACCAGATGCAATGTCGTATTACACTATCACATAATAAGGAGTGTTCTATTATGGCGTATGATAATAAAACCACAACAAATAAGCGTACTATAAAGGTTAATGTTAAAAGACACAGGTGTATCAATCTATGGTACCCAAGTATCAATCTATGGTACCCAAGTATCAACTGTCATATTAACTTATGTTTTAATAATACATTTGCGAATAAGCGTTCTAAATAATTAATGTTTTATGACTTATGTATCAAGTGTCCTATTATGGTGTATTGTAATAAAGCCATAATGAATATGCATCCTTTAAGGGTCCTATTAAGTTTTGTTATTAATAAAACTTTTGCAAATAATCGTTTTAAAAAAAATGATGTTATATGACTCAAAAATGAAATGTCCTATTATGGTGTACAATAATAAAACCATTGTACATAAGCGTCCTATAAAGGTTAACGTTATAATACCCACGTGTCAAAGGTCCTATTAAATTTTGCTATAATAAAACTTTTTGTGAATAAGCGTTTTAACTAACTGGTGTCTTATGACTCAAAACTCAAGTGTCCTATTATGTCTTATTAGGTTATGTCATAATAGGACATCTAGTGATCAAGTGTCGTATTACACTATCACATAATGGGACACCAACAACTAAATGTCTTATAAAGTAATTTATTAGGATCCATATTTTAAGCGTCCTATTAAGGTATATGATAATAGGACATCTAGTGATCAAGTGTCGTATTACACTATCACATAATGGGACACCAACAACTAAATGTCTTATAAAGTAATTTATTAGGATCCATATTTTAAGCGTCCTATTAAGGTTATGTCATAATAGGACATCTAGTGATCAAGTGTCGTATTACACTATCACATAATGGGACACCAACAACTAAATGTCTTATAAAGTAATTTATTAGGATCCATATTTTAAGCGTCCTATTAAGGTATATGATAATAGGACATCTAGTGATCAAGTGTCGTATTACACTATCACATAATGGGACACCAACAACTAAATGTCTTATAAAGTAATTTATTAGGATCCATATTTTAAGCGTCCTATTAAGGTATATGATAATAGGACCCCAAATCATCGACCATCCTATTATATAACTTTTTAGGACATTGCCTAAGTAGCAAATATTTAAAAAGGACCCTAAATGCTCATATGTCCTATTAAACAGTTTTTTAGGACTCCATTATCATAGCGTCCCACACAAAGGGTCCTAAAAAGCCACTTTTGTTGTAGTGTAATTACATTGGCTACATTGGTCAAGTAATTCTCCCACACCCTTTGCGTTGTACTCATTTTTAGTACACGATACCCCTAGTACACCCCTCAGAGCCTATATTTTCATTTCTAACTTTAAGCATTTTACTTAAAGGAAGAATTTGTTTACACCCCACTTAAATGTACACCCAAATCGCCTTAGCCTACCTTGTATGCACTCATTTTTAGTGCATTATTGTGACAACATTTGTTTAAACCCCAAGTTAACTATCTAATTGATTACATGGTTGCTAAGTCGAGTCATATCCTTGTACATATTGTTTTGGGACGATTAGGACTCATGGGTAAAGTACTAGTGTAATGGAGTAATGGGGAAGAACAACATTATTACCCCCATATGTGCTAAATATTTTAAAAGTACTCCAAGTGTTTCGATTATCTTAATTCGAGTCGATAGAATAGTAATTGTAAAGTTATGTAAAAGTTCAAGTGTAAGGGGAATGCAACGCCCCTGCGATGTATTATTTTGGATGGTAGGGCAAGAGTGTATGAAAAAAAAAAAATCGAAAAAATCAAGAAAAATACAAAAAAAAAAAAAAAAAAAAAAAAATGAGAAAAAGAAAAGTAGAAAAAACATACGGACTACCATCCCGTTTCATTTTATGTTTATTTTATGTTTCTGTTATTTTGTTTTTAGCTTAAGTCGAGTCTAGTCTTGGCTTAGCAACGCCATATTGTACATGTAATTAATCAAGATCTTTAACTCGCCACCAGTAAAATATCCTTTATCCAACAAAACCGTGTTTATCATATCCCTACACCTAACATTATAACCCTTTTAAAAGCCCTCTTTGATAGTTTATCTTAGGTGCTCATGCCTAGTGGAGGAGGTTTTTGATCCTTTCCCAAGCCTATGGTAATCTATTTGCTATGACAGGTAGTGAGAGATATTATCCGTTTTCATTTATGAGATATACTTTTATGACACCTGAGAGATGTGAGTATCTAAACACTACTTGTGAGGTGCTAGTTTGTAATCTCCGTGCTTATTATGATTAAAGTGGAACGACTATTTGTTGTAATTACTTTTATATTAGCGTTAAATGACCCCTAACCTGTATTTTGATTAGAATAAAAGCGCATTTGCTTGAGGACAAGCAAATCTCAAGTGTAAGGGTATTTGATGAAGCGAAAAGTGTACCGCTTTTAGGGGGTCATTTATGCCCTAAATCGTATTTATTTGATCAAATATTGCCCTAAATCGTTCCTTTTGTCATTTTAGGTACTTTGGAGAAGAAATCTGGAAAAGGAAGCATTTTGGACGTTTTTGGAGCATAAAAGTGAAGAAAACGACAAAGTCTTCAAAGTTGCTGGAAAAGTACACTTGACGGCGTCAAGAATTGTTCCAGACGGAGTCATGGCTTGGCAAAAGAGGTGGATATGAAAAATACACGTGACGCGCCAGAGAGTTTTGCAATGGAAATCTGACGGCGTCACCCTTTAAGGTGATCAAGGCCATCACGGTTTAAGTTAAAAAGAGACGGCGTCAAGCACATTTCTGACGGCGTCAACCCTTGATAGGCCAGAGCGGATTTTGGAGGATTAAAGAGGGACGGCGTCAGGAAGGCCATCCGGGAACCCTAGCCACGGCGAGGTGACGGCGTCACCTCCTACAACGTGACGCCGTCAACCACTAAACTCTATATATAGTTTTGCAATTTTTATTCATTAGTGTGCAACTTAGTGTGCAACTTTGTGAGGAGAAACCCTAAGACCAATTTTCTGCCATTTTTAAGGGTTTTATACCCTTGGATCTCCATGTTTAATTGAAGATAAGTAATCATTTAATCATTCAATATGTCTATGTGTTGTTTGATTATATCTTGTTCTTGTCTTTTAATTAACATGCTAGGCTAGATTTATCTTGTGTTTGCTTAGATCTAATGAAACCTAACTATTGATTATTGGTTATTAGTGTGTTATTAATTGTATTGGATGATTGTTTATCGATGTTAGGCTTAAGAAAACTAGCTAACTTCCTATACGGTAACTTGGTTGAACGTCTTGAGAAACATAAACCAATGCGTACTAAGGTTTTTATGGTTGTATTTAATGCATGAGCGAATTCTAGTGATCCCATGTTAGGAGCTTCTTAGCCAGCTCGACATAGGAGTGAAGTAGGAGCTTGTAGAGTTGGGGAAGTACGTACGCCACCCCACGATTGGTATTAAGGAATACACCCGTCATCCACGCAATTAATACACACTAATCAACCGGTAAAAGATAGTTAGGGAGTAAGGAAATGTAAGTAAACACATTTCTCTCCATATAAGTTCCACGACCTTTTCATTTTCAGTTATTTTATTTTATTTGCACTTGTAGTCATTTGGGTTAGTTGACTAGCAACTAATTCCGCCCACTCTTTCAAACCCGAGATTTTACTTGCTTTTATAAAAAATATAAAAATACAAAAAGAATCTACCCTCACCCTTAGACCTATTAGAGTAGTTTTTCAATCCTAACGACACTATTCCCCTAGAGAACGATCAATCCCCCGGTACTTGCCACTTCACTATACTACATCGGTCAGGTACACTGCCTGGTGGGGATTGCAAGCCTCTTGAGATCCCTCGAGAGGTAAAACCTGTTGTAAGGTCGCAAAACCACGCATCAAACATTCTAAAACAAAACACATTGAAATTAGACATCACTTTATAAGAGACTACAATGAGAAAAGATTAATTCAAGTTCTTAAAATTGCTTCAGAACATAACTTTGCAGATCTGCTAACAAAAGCTTTTGATGTTGGAAGGTTTCAATACTTGGTAGCAAGTATTGGAATGCTTAATCCTTAAAATTTTCAATCTAATGTGTTTTTGTATATAAATTTTTGTTTGTACTGCTAGCTTTGTCAGTTAATACTGCTATTATAAAAGTTTGTGCTGTTTGTACAAATTTAAATTGTGTTATTCATACAGTTAGTTCTATGCTTATTCTAATGCAAGACAAGTACTTTGTACATTGTTCTCTTGGTTTTAGACTAACTATTTCAGGTATGAACATTTGAGCACAAAGGATATTTCAAGTGAAATGGAAGCAGCAGAGTATGTACTAGTTGTTGCCATAACAGGTATATGATGGACTGAGTTTGGGAATTCTTAACAAAGGTTCACACCTAAGTTAATTAATTCTTTAAAACATCTTTCTTGAAACCTGGTTATCATATTTCACATTGAATTGATGACTTAGTTGATCAGAAAGTAACTGATACAACTCACTTTCTATCATTTTATACTTTTAAGTATAATGTGTTAATCTCAGGATATCTGATAGAAAGAACAGCGAGCAAAAATGAATCTGACACTTGTGTTAGAGGTAACAAATGCCACGAGCTGAAAAACCTGTTAGGAAAGCTCTTTAAATGAGTTTATCTTTACACAGGCAATTATTTATAACTGAAAAACATTGGTTCTCACACAACCAGAGGTTGCTTTAAACCGAAATCTTGATTAAGTGTCTGTTACATACTTAATCCCTTCAAAATGGTTGAAAGCAGTATGAGTTTTAATAATAAATCATGAACATACTGCTTAGTCAAAAGTTTCTTAAAAAGGATTTTCAAAAGGACTCAGTAAAACCATCCATTGATGGATAATGAGTCAATGCCCCATGAATCACCTCTCATAGGAGTTAACACACCTAGAAGTGATGAGGGCAGCAAATTAAACTCTTAAGGAATTAATGGCTTCATGTACAACATTGTCTGATAACAAGTTCTAATTGATAGCTCAGATGATGGGGAGAGAAATATTTTGGTACATTGTGAGAGATCTTCCAAACAGGGGAGGAAATGTTATTTGCATCTCAGGGGAGGAAATGTCTCAGGGGAGGAAATAAATCCAAAGAAGGAAGATTAACCAATGAAAGGGAGGAAAAGACAAGAGCATACAAGATGATGACATGGAAGTTGAAAATGACAAGAATAGAGCTGATTCTGGAGTATTATATATATTCAGAAGGGATGAAGCATTCCAAAGAAGAAAGTTCTATCTAGGTCAAAGGAAGAGAGCTTTCAGTTTCAATTTCAGTTCACTACGTTTTTTCATCACTTGCAAAGGCATGCTGATAGATGATTTCACTTGTTGAAACAAGCATCCAAGATACACAACACCATTGCCTCTTATAATTCCTCCATCCAAGGAAATTGCACCATCTTTTAGGTATTGAATGAAGCTTGAAGATTGGTTCTGATATTGTTGAAGTCAAAGATCAGAAAGCAGATGAGTTACTGAGATAGATATTAACCTTTCAGAATAGAAGAAAGTTCAGTCCAAGGGTCTGACTATGAAGTGTTTGAAAGATCTTCACAATTCCTCATTTAATTCAGAAAACATGTTTGAAAAGGGTTCACATGTTTAGGGGAGGATTGTTGGGAATTAAATATTCTGAAGTTTAAGTATCGGGAAATACTCTCAAGTGATTAAATCTGGTAGCAGTAGAGTTAAGTCTGGTGAGTACTTAGTTAAGTCTGCTGGTTGTCTGCTGGTTAAGTCTGGTCGTTGAAGTTAAGTCTTGTGGTTAAGTCTAGCGATTAATTCTGGTGAGTAACAGAATTAAGTCTGCTCTTCTATCGTTAAGTCTGGTTGACTGGTTGGATAAGTGTACTAAAGTCAATTATACACGGTAGATAATATCTTACCCCATGTGCTCAGTCTTTATCTTATATTCACAGAACATGTTGTAAACATAGATACATGTTGTATCTTAGTTACTGACACACATAAGATAAGCTAGCAAGTTGTTCGACAAGACTTAACATTATTGTAAAGATCTTTCTTGAACTATAAAAGAAAGATCTTAGACTAACTTTATACTAAGTCTTCTTTTGAATATCCTTAGAATATCTCATAAGAACAAACACGAACAATATCTTAAGACATAAAAATAATAAGATTCAAGGTTGTAACCCTAGTGATAAGAAAAGATCACTCGTATTATTATCTTAATAATATTGAATCGTTTGGTGTTAACATTGCATGTTCATTGTTCGTTAAAAAAGCATTACTTTCCATTTCCATAATACAAATAACCTTCTAAGTGTGATTAAGTAGATTCCGCATACTTAATCATATTAACTCAATATATCATATACACAAAGTCACAAAGGTTTAACCACCTAAGAGTGTATCGATTCCTCTCAAAAGTCAACAATCATGTTTATCAGGTGGTTTAAAAAAAATGGTACGGACTCGTGAGATAGCATTGGTACACCAATGGCTACTACACCAAAGCTAAATGTTGATTTACATGGGAAACCGTCAATCCGAAAAAATATCAAAGTATGATCGGGTCTCTCATGTATCTAACAGCTAGCCGACCAGACATTATGTTTGTTGTTTGCTTATGTGCTCGTTTCCAGGCAAGGCCTACTGAGGCACACCTCAAAATGAACTATATGTTTAGTACATTTATCCTAAAAGGACCTTTTTGTATGTGTCAGTGCGACAATCCTATCGGACAAGAAGAAAAATATTCTTGCTATTGAGCTCAATTTCCAAATCATTCCAAAACTTTGAAGCAAAATTTATTCAAGAATTTTTCAAAATGATTTTCAAAATCCTTCAAAATTTTGCTCAAGAAAACTCCTCCCTCAAACTTTCAAAAAGTTTACTCAAACAAATACTTAGTTTTGAGGGGGAGTATTTCAAAAAATGTTCCAAACGTTTATGCGAAATGTCCGTTTTCCCCCTTTTAGCTTTCCAAAACAAAGCTTTTAATCAATTGATATAAAAATATTATGGATATGCTATTTTCTAGAGGGAGAAAATGTGATTGACTTTATCTCAAAATGACTAGGATTTATTATTGACCCAACGGTTGATTGAAAGTATATGAGAAAACTTTTTATAGACTTGTAATAACTTCAAGTATATAGACGGGTAATAACTTCAAGTTGGTTCAGAGGGCTAGTTGTCACTTAAAACATGATAATGGATCTGTTTAATCAACCACGTAATCATTTCTCTCGATGTCTAGTCAGTTTAGGGTCTATCATCTCAAAAGTGTGAATTCTTCTCTCTATGTGCAAAAACACTTTAATATATATGCACATGTCTAGGGGGAGTATTTATGAAAAATGAAACCGCTCTTAAGGGTTATTTGCTATTTTGTACGATTTGTGTAGCGCATTTTATACTTTCAACCAAAAATGGTATATGAGTAAACATAGTTGTTTTGTTGTGAGGTTGATTATGTATAATATTGAATGTAAGCGATTGATTTTGTTGTTTCTTTATTTTGCTTTGGAAATGAGTTGAAATTTAAGATTGGAGATACGAAGATGTTCTTGTGTTTTATTGATTTCGGATAGAAAAAAGAAAATGTTTCAAATAGAGAATTAAAAAAGAGGATGAGAAAAATTAAGGTTGAAGACGTAGTACACGAAAAGATCAAAATGCCATCACGTGAGGGCACTTAGCATGACTTTAGTAAAGGTCGTTAATGAAAAGAACTAAACACGCAAACATTGAAAAAATCATAGAAAACTAATGCAAATATTTTGCGAAAAGGACGAAAGATGCGTTTGTGTGTAAGTCATAAAATGGAAGTTTGTTTTTTGCTCTTATTTTAATGTGATTGTATAAAAGCATTGAGTATGGCAGGCTGTCAGCGCACACCCCTGCCACTTCCGATGTGGCACACCAAGTGGCGCCGCCACCACACCCCCCGCCACTTTGTATTTCGCTACTTAAGTGGTGTGGAAGAAGACGAAAAGCTATCCGTTTTTTGTTTTTGGTTTGTGTGTTGTGTTTTGTTTTTGAGTGTGTGTGTTTTTTGTGCAAAGTGATGAGAGAAAGATGATAAAAAAAAACTATTCATTGTTCATTTGGTAACACATAGTACAACTCTGCCCATTAGATGTGAATGGAGGGCTCATTCAAATACAAACTAAATTGTTCATTTGGTAAACTGACTTTTTATTTCTTTTTAGTTTTATATAATTTGTATTTTTATTTGAGTGATAAAAATTTAGTTTGTCTGAAAAAATGGAAAAGAAAATAAAATTGTAGGTGAATGGGGCTTAAATGGAGGAAAGTGGCATGCTACTAGTGAATGAGTGTTTTAGAGCGTGAGTGTTGAAAGTGTGGATGCTGAGGTGGCACTGAGTTGACACTGAAAATGTGAAAGTGGAATGTTGCCATTTAGATCCGTGAGCAATAATGATGTGACCAATTTCACCTCAGTGTCACCTTAGCATCTCACTTTTAATACTAATACTGAAAAGGTGTAAGTGAGCAATAATGATGTGGCATTTAGCCGTGCTTGATTAAGTTTTATGTTTTTATTAAAGTCAACAACCATGTTTATTAGTGGTTTAAAAAACATGGTATTGACTCGTGTGATAGCATTGGTACACCAATGGCTATCACACCAAAGCTAGATGCTGATTTATATAGTAAACCCATCGATCTGAAAAAATATCGAAGTATGATCGGGTCTCTCATGTATCTAACAGCTAGCCGACTAGATATTATGTTTGTTGTTTGCTTATGTGCTCAGTTCCAGGCAAGGCCTACTGAGACAGACCTTAAAGAGGTAAAATGAATCTTTCGGTATCTTAAAAGGACCATTCACATGGGATTTGGTACCCGAAGTACTCCAAAATTGAACTCACGGCTTTTTCAAATGCTGATCATGCAGGATGCCAAGTCACAACAAAAAGCACATCCGGTGGAGTATAGTTCCTTGGTGAGAAGCTTGTAAGTTGGTCATCCAAGAAGCAGGATTTCATGGAAATGTCAACATTCGAATTAAAGTATGTGTCTTTATCTACGTATTGCGCGCAAGTTCTATGAATGCGCACACAACTCACAGATTATGGCTTTCTCTTCTACCAAATCCTAATTTATTGTGATTTGAAGTATGCCATAGCCATCTCTTGCAATCCGGTTCACCATTCATGCATCAAGCATATCGTAGTCTGTTAACATTTCATAAAATAGCACGTGGAAAAAGGTACTGTAGAGATTTACTTCGTCAAGACAGATTAACAATTGGCTGACTTGTTTACAAATGCCCTTCCAAATGAAAGGTTTAAGTATCTAGTCAACTGATTTAGAATGCGAAGCCTAAATCCCGAAGAGTTAGATCATCTCATTGAAACTTCTTGAAAACTATCTCAAAAGCTTCGCTATAAATATTTTTGAAAATCAGAATACAAAATTTGAAAAACCTACGAAAGCAAATAAAAAATTATAAAATTTATAAATCCAAAAATATTTTCTATGACATGTCTGTCGTATAATCGATATTATTTACCTTTCTATAAATGTCATTCAACAATGATACGGAAATGTAAATATGCTTGAGTGAGAGTTCGCTTAAAAATATTTCCAAATATGTGGTTTCTACATTTTCTATGACTCGTGTACATATCACAATGCACAACTCGAACTTCAAATAAAGGAAAGTTTTTACGCAAAATGAACTATATGTTTAGTACATTTATCCTAAAAGGACCTTGTTGTATGTGTCAGTGCGACAATCCTATCGGACAAGAAGAAAAATATTCTTGCTATTGAGCTCAATTTCCAAATCATTCTAAAACTTTGAAGCAAAATTTATTCAAGAATTTTTCAAACTGATTTTCAAAACCTTTCAAAATTTTGTTCAAGAAGACTCCTCCCTCAAACTTTCAAAAAGTTTACAATTCTCAAACACATACTAGTTTTGAGAGTGAGTATTACAAAAAATGTTCCAAAAGTTCATGTGAAACGTCCGTTTTCTCCCTTTTAACTTTCCAAAAACATAGATTTTAATCAATTGATATAAAAAATTATCATGGAAATGCTATTTTTGAGAGGGAAAAAAATGTGATTAAAATGCAATGGACTTTATCTCAAAATGGCTCAGATTTATTATAGATCCAACAGTAGATTGAAAATATATGAGAAAACTCTCTATACACTTGTACCTACATGAGTAATAACTTCAAGTTGGTTCAGAGGGTTAGGTGTATCTTAAAACATGATAATGGATCCCTTTAATCGACCATGTAATCATGTCCCTCGAGTTCTAGTCAGTTTAGGGTCTATCATCTCAAAAGTGTGAATTCTTCTCTCCATGCGCAAAAACACTTCAATATATATGAGCATGTGTAGGGGGAGTATTTCTGAAAAATGACAACTCTCAAAGTGTTATCAAATAGATTGTTTTCATATAAACACTTTGATTGATTTTTCAATGGTTTTATGGCTACGATCTATACTGAACCTTATCACAATTCAAAAATCTCAAATAAAAAAGGTGTTAGGAGTTTTGAATTAGGTATAATCCAATGGTCCAGCCAGAGCCCGAGGGCCCTACCAAGGGACATTCGAAATAAATAGATTAGAAGTCCTTAGGTAATGGAGAAGTATGAGAAATAGGGAATAATGCAATCAATGTAAGAGCTATCACTGGAACAATCACAACAAGGTGATAGTAAGGACGACATAATACTCATTGAAAGGGTTAAAGAATGAAAAAGAAAAGTTATGAAAGGGTTCAAAGAAATGAAAACCCTCTATACAATTAGGACATAAAATGGGTCAATACATCTGTTATTATTTATCACAAAGATGATACTGGTATTGAAGACAGACATCATGGACCCAGTGATGCATTGCACAACCCTTCCCCAGCTACCAGAATTCCTCTTAAAAGGTTCTTGTTTCATTTTTCATGGAGACAAACACGTAATATATCGACATCTCACTTCGTGAATCGTTGGTATTGAAAGGTGGCAGTCTGCTCCAGCCTCCGCTCACTAAACCAAAATGCACTTATCAAGTCTACAACCAATGAGATTCAAATATGAGATCTCCATAGGACACTAATGCCAAATATATACACTTGTTTTTCAAAAATATGAACACAAGTTGTACGAGAGTCCTTCACAGATCTAAGTAATCTTGTCAGAACCTTCATAGTGGTAATCAATTAGTATTTCACGATGATTGAATGGAAATTTTGCCAGTGTTAACATAAAAAAACATTGATAGTGGGTCTCCTAGTTAATCCTTTATGGATTAAAAATGGATGTTCTTTATGGTGGTATCTTTGTCCCAAATAGTCTACATTCGTGGAGTGATACTTAGGTGTACTCTAGCGACTATCCTATATTGTTGTTAGCTTACTTGAGAGCATCTAATTCAGGTAATGGCAAGTGAGGTAAACCTTTTGGATTATCTGGCACTTTGAGCTGGAAACCCTACCAAGGAGATTCCTTTCACGAATCGAATCCTAATGACGTAGGTCTATACTTGGATTTATCTAATGTATTGATATCAGTCCTTAACGGGATTCGAAGGCTAATTCTGCCAGACCAAGGTGAATAGAATCAAGACATTCATCAATAAAACAATCGAAGTGGAACAATTCTCTAAGAAAAGGTCTATGATGACCGATTGGCCTGAAATTAAAGTGAAGATACGAGGAAAGTCATAAGAGTAAATATCAAAGTATAAAGACCTAACAAGTGGTATGTGTATGTCAAAGAGGACGCACCAACAAAGCACTTGAAGATGTTGATCGAAGGCAAGACGAAAGATCACAAGCATGAACGGAACAAAGAAGTCTATCAAGTCTATTACAAACAAGTTTCAAGATCAAGAAACAAGTGCTGAAGATTCAAGATCCAAGTTCAAAGACTAAAGATGCATCATTTATAAATGACTACCCCTTAGGGGGAGATTGTTAGCATTAAAGAAGTGATGTCATTTATTAATATGAACATTTTAATCTTGTAATAGCTACTATTAGATTAAGTAGTGGGCTTAGGGACTTGGTTAAGCTAATATGTATTTAGGTAAGCTATCCTAGTTCAAGAATACTTACTAGTTTAAGTCCAAAGACAATCCCAAGCCCACTAAGGCCTAAGTATGGACATACCATTGTATATTAACGCCGCATACACCATTTGTTGAGTATGAGACCATTTCAAATTTCACCTAGTTCTTATTTTTCCATCATCTCTCTACCATCTCTTTCTCTCTACTCTCTCCCATCCCTCTTTCTAAAAATATTTTATATCAATCTTATGTGAAATGATATCAAAGGTGGTTGCCTTACACCTAACACACACACCCCATCAACGGGAGACAATAGGTAAGTGATTAACAACTAGGTTTCATGCATTCATAAGTAAATAATTAAAATAGCCTAGCATAGCAATGGAGAAACAAGAATTAAAAAAAATCAAACAATTATTAAGGATAAACATGATTGATTGATTGATGAATAGAACTTATCTCAACTGTACATGAAGTCTTCAATGGCCAAAGAGGCCTAAAATAACTGATAAAAACACATAGGGTTCGGACTTAAAAGTTCCTCCAATGCACAACACATAAATACTGAAAAATATGCGTTTGTATATAGATTTCAGCTCACCTTCCACTTAGAGTTTTGTTTTATAACAATTCACAATTTTGAGGTCATTATTTAATCAGTTAATTTTATTTAATATTTTTATTTTAAGTAAATTTACTCTTGAAAGTAACTAGATAGGTTATCCCGCATACGCCGTTAAACATACATTTAACTTAAACCGACACCTGACAATATACAATATAAATATTTTTATTCATTATGGTTTCTTACAATCACAAATTAAATATCCCATTTTTACTTTTGCAATTTGTAATTAAACTTTGCACATTTTGCGTTTTGCGCGTTTTCAATTTTTAAACACCATGTAATCACCCAACAAGCTCAAGGATCACCTAAAATATCAAATTAGGTTTTGATGTCAAGTTTTAACATTTTTTAAGTTTTGTATTGTTACGTTACCCAGTTTTAAGTTTCGCGTCTTAAAAACTCCACGTTTGCAATTACCGGGATCAAACTATACACTAAATGGTACACTTTATGCCAAAAATCACAAACTAATACCACCTCATAAGAGGTGGCGTTTAAAGGAAGTGTCTTATGACACTTGTGCTCTTCTCATCTTACTTGCTTTCTACAAACTAAAAACTATTTCTTCCAAAACCACTAGATATGCAAACCACCATATTGTGGATCTCAAAACTAGCCATTTTATTGTGTTCCTTCACCTTATTTCGTGGCATATACAGCCCCAAATCACCATCATCATAAATTTTTGCTACAAGATATTATGCAAGGTTTGAGGATCTAGTGTTCTTGTCCTTGATTCCTTGTATTTTTCATCTCATCCTTGTAAGAAAACCACACCGTATTTTTCATATCACTACTGATGCATATTTCATTTCATGTATTTTTCATGTTCATATGCTTGTTGTATTAATTTATGCATTGTACATACCTTAAAATACCAAAAACTATGATTGGGACTAGATTTGAAAAGACCATTTGGACCAGGGACTGTTCTCGTAATTTCTGCATTTAATCAATAGACTTTGAGGTCTAGGTAAAAATATAGGGCTGTAGATCTATCTCTTAGCTTCAATTTTCTGGGTGTAGGGTCGCATGGTGATACCCGATGATTTAATTAGAAAATAAACGGTAAAACTTGTCAGAAAATGCACACCAGATTTTAAACGTAAAAAGCTCATAGATCCAGTTACTTCTGAGACTCGGTCCAGCTTTATGAAATGTAGGTAACACCTTAACTTGAACGTAGCCAAAAACCCCGCATAAAAAGGAATTACGAAAGTCAACTTATCGCAAAAATGGTGGTATTGTTTGAAACTATCCTGGATCAGACCTGACATATAAGGATAAAATGGTAATTTCCATTTGGCTATCCAATTTTAAGAGCTATAAGACCCTCAAATCTAATTAATACAGTTAAATACATTTCCAAAAATGTAAAATTTGAAGCATAACTCCTTACAGTTTAAGAGAAACAGAATTTTTAGTGACAAATATCAACTTTTAATCAAAACCCACACTTAACTTAAAAATTATTTAACTTATCAAAATTTGTTTAAAAATGGTCAAATATATTTTTATATCACCCATAAACATTATAAATAATGATGAAATTTATATAACTATTCTATAAACTTGAAAATTTGTAAATTTATAATTTTTAAGCAAACACTAATATTATACATATACCTAAAGTAGTAGGACCCACTTCCAGGAATAAACCCGATAACTCATCTTTGGACAATTTGACCACATATCGACACAATAGGATACTTGAACTATAGAAATATCATAAAAACCTGAACCTCGGACAACTTATATATTAGGGCTCGTAACACTTTTCTAACTTGTCAATTTTAGTCCATATCACTTTATAAATCTTAAAAACTCTATGTACAATTGCATAATTGATATAATAATTATATAAAACTTTCTTGCATTCATACTCTATTATTTTATAACCTAAGACGCAACATATTATTTTCTGGTTGCTCGTAGGACTTCTCGATTACT
The DNA here is from genome assembly GCA_021014915.2 of Artemisia tridentata subsp. tridentata. Lineage (NCBI taxonomy): Eukaryota > Viridiplantae > Streptophyta > Magnoliopsida > Asterales > Asteraceae > Artemisia > Artemisia tridentata. The sequence continues at coordinate 270,744,131 of CP139503.1, forward strand.
CGTCACTTTATTTACATCTTGCCATTCACTTTTATTTATGGTGAGTTCATAGCCCCATTTTAACTCTTTAAACTGTTTATAAACCCATTGGGGGAGATACATGCTATTTTACAATTTGGAAACAAGTGCTTTGAACTGTATGCTTACCTAAATGTATTATTGCCTAAGTACCGTTATTGCCAAAAATAAGTCCCTGAGATCATGAACCATTAATCATTTCCATGTGAGCGCGAATATTGTGAATAGGCCTATTGGGATTGCCGAATCCCGTTTGTGTTGATCAGATGGATATCACAAACGCACTATATTTGAATACCTAGATGAAATAGCAAATTACCTACTAGGGCTTTATTATCATCTCTATGATACACCCAGTTAACGTTTTGAGTGTCATGGGCTTAGTGCAATAATAACTGCTTTATTTAATTGTCTCTTAAACTTGAAATATTGTGGTCCATTATTTATATATATATAAGCCTATGAATTTCACTCAACCTTTGTGTTGACTTTTTAGAATGTTTTATCTCAGGTCCTTAAGGTATTTGGCAAGCATAAAGTCGCACGGAGAATGTTTTGATGGCTTGCATTTTGTTATCATTCGATAAACCTTTATAAACTTTTATATTTACATATTATGAAATCTAAATCTATTTGGGACCTCTTGTAACTCTGATGTTTTATTATGATCGAATGATAAACTTTTAAAAACATCTCATTTAGAGTCGTTTTCTATGATTATAACTGTTGTACTAATAAGTATCACTCCAATGATATTACATTCCGCTGCGATATTTTGGGGGTGTTGCAGATTGTTACCAGAGCCATGGTTATAGAGAACTAGGTTGCATTTTTTTAGACATAGATTATAGCCGCTTTTTATATTTTAACTACTTTACTTTGCATTGCCTTACACTCTCCGTGCGCTTACACTTCACGAACACTTATTCTATACAATATTACACTTGTCTATATAAATAATATTTATATACACACGTATTTATAAAAAGGACATTTATATATACTTGACTTACTTTCGATCACCATTTCTTTATATAAAAGAGTATTCATACAAACTTTTTACTAATTTTGACCTCATATGCCAATTGTAGGGCATTACGTCAGTACCAGCTTCCCCAGTTCACTTACTTGATCCCTTACTAGAGATTCCCGACCTTGCACCACCCGTTCCCGAACAGGGATTTAACCCAGATGATGTCTTCCACCCAGAGGAGCACCGGGAAACTCCTAAACTAGACTATTATCATCAGTAGCTCCTATTATCCTAGCCACGGGATGTGTGGCCATAATAATGACACTTGTAGTATTTTGTTGTATGACAAACCGTATCAAGTTATTTTAGGACATGTGGTATGGTTATGCTATGATATGATATCGGTTTTTGTAAGCCGAGATTTTCCATCTTATATTCATGTGTGTTGTGATTGTATCTACACAAGTTGTGATTATATTATGTTGTCGTGATTCACCCTTATTATGATTGACTCTTATTGCGACTTATTCCAATCTTATCATGGTTAAGTTAATCTCGTTGTATTATGTATGTTTCCATCTAATGAATTCTCTATCTTTTGTTGCTGCCATGTTATTATAACTCTCGTCTATTTCACTCCCCATTTCTCCACCATCTTTTCAACCGCTTTACGAAAACACATTACTACCATGTTCTAAATTAATTTACTTATAACATGTAAAATATTTGGGTGATACCCTATAGACTCCTACATCCTATAAAATGATTTGCTAAGTACCATATAAATCTGTTTTGTTACCACCTAGTTCATAACAATTTTTAGTTGTCATCTTATAAACTGTATTACCCGTTTGAAAACTGTTTTGACCACCATTTTGTAAAACACCTTACAGACAGTTTTGCTATTATCTTGTGAAACCATTACTATCACTTTATAAACCATTTCGCTAAAAAATTTATACATTGTTTGTCACTATCCCATCAATCATTTTGTCACTCTCCTACAAACTACTTTACCACCTAATAAACCGCTTTGTCATCATTTTTCAACTATTTGTATTCATATTATAAACCAGTTGGTTACCTTGCTACCCCCTAATAAAATAATAAACCGTGTCGCTATGAACACACAAACTGTTTTCAAATATCCTACAAACCATTTTGCGGTCGTCCTATGAACTGTCCTACCACTATATCATAAAAATCAAAACTTGTGACTTTACTATTATCTTATACACAATGAATTGTTTTACTGTTGCCCTATAAACTAATTCACAAATTAATTTACAAACTATATTATTGGCATGTAGTAAACCGATTCGCTACCTGACTACTATTTCATAAACTAACAAATGACTTCACTAGCATTTTGTAAACTATGTTACAACTATCCTACAAGTTTTACTAACACCTTATAAACTATTTTACTCCCCTGTGGACTGCTTTAGCCAATGTCTAGTAAAGCAATAAGACTGCTTTACTATTACTCTACAAACTATTTCACCGTTATTTCAAAAATTATTTTGTTATCACCCTATGAACTACTTTGCTACTATTTCGCAAATTTCACCAACCGTTTTACAAAGTATTCTGTAATCACCCCTTGAACTATTTATCTCCTTGAAATGTATGTTGTAACCTCGCAAACATAAGGGCCGATATTTTTCTAATAACTAAACTCAACATTGCATCGTTGGACCTTAATTATACAAAGCCTGATCACCTATGTATAATTCAGGTAGGACCATGCTATGCTAGAAATGGTTGCCTAAAATTTTATCAAAGTTACTTTTTTTTTTTTTTTTTTTTTTTTTTTTTTTTTTTTTTTTTTTTTTTTAATTTCCATTCTCGAGAAATCACAAACTCACGTGAGTAGACATAAGAAGTGCAACTTATGGGTATTCATACTAGTAAAAACAGTAACCAGATAGACTTCTACCTAACCTTGTCACATGAATTCAGCCTTGTCTCGCATCACGTTCCAATTCGAGAGGTCAAGTTACACCACTAACCATTAGAGGGCAACCTACCATCAAACGTAGCCACAATAAATGGGATTACCTACGATTATGACCAAAAGAATCTATACAAAACTTAACCTTATGACATCTCGCTTTACTTCACATCTTCCGATTTTGAAAATTCCACCATTAAACAGACAACCTCTAAATTCGATAACTACCGAATGACTCATAACCCAAGGGTGACTAAGACATACCTTCACTTTAAAAATCGGTGTCAATCATGATGACGATTACATTCAGTCCCTTAATCAAAACCGTACCTTCCGCATTGAACACTAAGTACGCTACTGAATCAACCAACTGATTGCTAGTAGCAATCAACAGCATTCTTCAAGATTTTACCTTCCACGTTAGGTATTAAGCGTACCACCGAACTAGCCATCTGACTGCTAATAAGGACCGACGTCATCTTTCGAGGTTGCACCCTAAACCTACTAGATACCCATAAGACATCAACCTAGTTGCCACAGAACTTGAGGCTTAGACATTCTTTTTTTCTTAGTATGGTCTGGTTGCTGAAATACCACAATCATCTACAATGAGAAACTCGTCCCCGTACCTTATGGTAATAAGATCTTAACAATGCGAGGAGGAGCCCTCGATGGAAGTAAGCAATGAAGAGACAAATAAAACTTTTGACAAGGGCTAGGAACGTACAATGGGCTGACTTATAACCTAACGAAAGTCTTAAGACCTTACGGAGCAACCCGAGCAACTATCTTTGCGACAATTGACTAATCCTTCAACTAATTCTTTGAGAGTATTAGCCTGACCGGGACGTAAAAGTGATCCAAAACACCGTTGCTCACTAAACCAAACCTTAGAGGTGAATCAAGCATCTCTATCCACGACTAGGAATAACAATACACCATGACTTGACACTATTCCGTCAATGTAAAATTCACCCTCTCCACATCGTATAATGAGATTTTCCCTTGTAAGTAATGGATACCTTGGATTGGACTATCAATGTACAACCACCCTTATGACATCGTGTCCTCTAAGAGTTCTAGATTATTCATCCATTTGTTTGATATAACCTCACTCCCACACTGAGATGCCAAGAGGTCTCAACATACCGAGTGGCCATTGATACACAACTTTCACTTGTAACCAAGGAAAACACCTCATGACTTAATTTCAGACCACTAGCACAACAATATAAGTCATGTGATGCGCGCGTGTGTCATTGCGGTTTAGCAGTATTAATGCCTACTCAAGTTTTAAATTTATATTTAGCTGACTTATCAATAACACACACACTTAACGAGCAGTGTACTCGGTCAGTATGAATATAATGGTAAGTAGAGTGTCGATCACTAAGAGTGGAACGTATTATCTAGTTATTCTAATCAGTATTTAAATATCCTAAGTTAGCTATACAACCTAATCTAACGCAAGGGGGGTTCAGCCTGAGAGACTGGCACGGTTTGGTTATGATTAAATAGAAAACTAAACTAATGAGCACGAATCAGCGATTAGCACACACGTACACAGATAGATACTTGAGACAATAAGAAGACCTGTCCTGATAATTAAGTAGCTTGTCACTTGTTTTATTGCTAGTTTTATATGAAGTGTATATAATTAACCCTTTCTCGTTGCCTCTAATCTTATCGGCGAGTAAACCCTTAATGATCACTTATGTCTATCCCACTATCCTAGAAACGATAGAATAAATAGGCGAGGAAGGGGCATGGCGACCCAAGCAATGCTCAGCTAGACACAGAGGTTATCAATGCACTAATAAAAGTCACCAAAGACATCAACATATAAACCTTAATTAATGGGAAAGCAATTTTAAGGGGTGCGCATGATATTCCATAGTCACATGACATCAGCCCATCAATCCTGATGAATTAAAGTGTACTAATACAATAAAACAAAACTACTTAATGAATTGAATACATGCAGGACCTTCTTACAGCTCTTGTATCTTCGTTCAGGGTGTGTCTTGTGCTGCTAATATGTCTGAATTCGTCTCTGGTTTGGTACTCGTACGTATGGTATCTTGCACACAAAATTCGTCTGACTTTGGGGTATTTATAGTTTCTGTCTGAGGGTTAGATGCGGCACATAGGATAAGTAGATGCGGCGCATTGACTTAACTTCGCGTGGGGTCCAAGATTAATATATTCAGGAATATTCGTACACCGCCTTAAGATGCGGCGTAACTCCATTTCTCTATGCGGCGCATGTCCTTTGCTGTCTTGGATTGTAACTTGTGAAATCTTGATAGTGATACGCCGTATGTAAGAAGTATGTTGCGGCATATCTGGAGCAGAATGATCTTGATCTTGTACATTTCAGTAGACTCTTAACATCTTGCTTGTTTTGCTCCATAATTAGTCTAAAATCGCCAAGTTTCACATAATACTTGTTTTTACCTGAGAATTACAAAAGTAAACATTAACGTATCAATTCTCATATATAATATAATAAAACAAGTCAAATAAATAGGATAAATGATGATAATAAAATGTAATTATTTGAGTTCATCAAATATCCCCCCACTTGAACTTTACTTGTCCCCAAGTAAACCTTAGAATAAATCTTATGAAAATGTATCCTAAAAGATATTAGGATTTATTTTTATATTTATGCATGTATTCGTTTTGTCATAATTGCACAACCAAACACTTAACGAATTAGAAATAAAATAAAATATTTCGATAAAAGCAAATCTAATCGTTTAACTGTCCAGTCGTGACGAATATTCTATCATAAGCTTGGAAAGTATACGCATCTCCCCCACTAAAGCCAAGGAATAACAAGTCTAAAGCGGTAAAAAGGGTTTGTTGGTTAAGGGTTAATCATTCTTCTTTATCTCTATCGATCTCACATTCCAGAAAAGGCGACAAAATCACAAATACATGATCGAATCCACGACCACGATACTTGCAATTACTCAAATCCTTAACTCGAATGGGCTAAAGATAGGACCAAGTAATCTTTACCAATAATATTATATCAAAAAGGGCGACAAAATCATAAATACATAGCCGAATCCACGACTACGATACTTAAGATTGCTCAAATCCCTAATCTCAATAAATCAAAGGTTTGGATAAAGAATGATGTAGGGTATGGATAATATTTGGGATACAAATTGGTGTAAAATGAAAAATAAACAAAACAGATAAATTAAAATCCTAAGTGTGGTAAATTACTTTCCCAACCATCTCATGAATAAGACTCATATCATTGAATAACTCACGCTTTAACACTTGAAACACACGCTTTAGGTAGACACGAATTATACTCAACAAGATCTCAATCAAAGAATAACCTTAGTTGGCGTTCCCATAACGGCCAACTCCCATTTAATCCATAAATATAATATATAACAACTAGTGGTGATATCTCCCACTTAATACAAAACTTTACATAAGTTGGTTAAAACAAACTTCCAACTTTTTTTTTCTTTTTCTTTTCTATTTTTTCGATTTTTTTTTTTTTTTTTTTTTTTTTTTTTTTTTTTTTTTTAACTTTATTTTTGACATCAATGTGTAAAATTTCACAACTTTTCTATCACTATTTTTTCGGATAATTTTTCCATACTTTTCATACTTTCAGAAATAACTGTAATAGTGAAAGTAGTAAACACACGAAAAATAAACTCAAAGTTATACAATATTTACTTTCATACCAATTGCATTGTGCAATTTCCTGACCTAACCAAAGATAATGAATTACGCACGCGAACACAGGTAATGTAAGGAAACACACTTTGCCTAAAGCAATTAACCACAGATTTTAATCTACAGGGTAGGCTAAGGTGTAAGGGTGTAACGAAACATTATAACAAAGGTGTAAGAAACGAAAGGAATGGCTCTGAGGGTTTTTCTAGGGGTATCTTACTCTAAAAGTGAGAGTAACAAAGGGTTTATACGGGGGTTAACTAACCAGTGTAGTTAGTTAATATCACATAACATATAAAGGCTATTTGAGTGTAATCCTAGAAATTTACCAATTTAGACAAGTCATTCCAATTATATAGATAATACTTATTATGGTGGTCTCGAATATTATATAAGCCAAGTTCGAAAGTTTACAAGTCACCGGCACACTCATAGATTTGTGAATTTTGATAAGTTCACAATTTTTGGAAATAATGTTATGTGTGCAGCTATGTAATTTAGACTTTAAACAAAAACATGCTAAAAAATTTTAAATTTTGATATATTAAGCGCATTTTAAGCATATTTTGAAAAAGTTTAGGACAAGTAAGTGTTCTAATTCTCCAATCCCCCCACTTAAGTTAAACAACGTCCTCGTTGTTTGTGTCAAAGGTTAAAAACTGGAAAATAAAAGAATTAGAACAGAAAAACTCTCCTGAGATTTGCTCGGTATGATCCTCCATTATTCGTATAAGAGCAAAAATCAACTTCCTTGTGGATTAGAACGTTTAAGCTTCATAGATGATGTATCCACAGGAATGCAGGAATCTATAATACCATTAAGACTTTAACACACCTGAGTTAAGAAGGTTCAAACTTGCATAATACATTAGTAGTTAGTAAAAATAAAACTTAAAAAAAATTAAAATGAAAATCATCAGGTCAGTCGATACGCCGTATCTTATGGAAGAAGATACGCCGTATCGAGCCTGGAATAAATACGAATCAGAATAAAAGATGCGTCGCATCCTTAACCAGGGATGCGCCGCATTAAAATACTGACAGAAAGTTTTAAAGTCAAAAATAAAAATGCAGAAAATAAAATAAAAGATAAGCATGGGTTGCCTCCCACGAAGCGCTTGTTTTTGTTCGAGTCACGAGCCTGACTCCACCCTTATTTACTGTGTAATAGGGTGTTGTTCCCCCCACTTGGGATCAAGTGCGGGTGATAGTAGCAATAAACACGAAAAGAGTGTAAATTTGCTATTAAAGATGGAAGAAATGCATAAAGATCATACCTTGGCAATATATGTACATCTTCCCTATTCTAACCCGGTTTGGTTGATAAATTGGATGACTTGACCACTTCATCTGAAAGAGTAGTATGTTGAGAAAAAATGAGTCTCATTTCTTCTTGGTTAGTCTCTTTGGTAGTAAGGCGTCCCTTGACTTCCGCAGAAGATGAGAAAGGGTCTTTAGCAAGTAAAAGTTCGAGTTCCTCTATATCCTTTATAGGGTCGAAATCATCATCTTCATCAATCATAGCAATGTTTAAGAGCTCATCACCAAATTCTTCCTCGAGATCCACCAAAAACGGGTTGATCACAGGTGCTTCATGTGCTTCAATAGGTAGTGTAATAAATTTGACCTCATCATTCTTTTGTTTTGCAACCTGTTTAGGAAAACTAGCAAGATTATTAGTAACGGGATTAATAATATTAAATAAATTTGTACCACTTTGTGTTGTAAGTGACTCCAATTCATCTTGTGAATCTCCATCTTCAACTAGTGGTCTTGCAATTTCATAATCGTCCCAAATTTCATCCTTAAATAAGTAATCCCAGATTTCTTCAAAATCCCTCGTTGGGTCAAAATCTGGTTGAGGTATGTCATCATAAACTATGGCGTCAAATGGTTCAAAATCAAAATTAGAATACTTTTCATCTTCATCCGTTGGATTGTCTAATGGTGGTAATACGATTGCAGAATATTCTTCAACGTAGGGTTCCGTATACACATCATCTTGTGCAATCTCCGGAGAAAAAGTACTATCAATAACAATTGCCGGAATTGGTTTCACGGTATATGACTCCTCCTCATCATCATTTGACATACACCAAGTGTGTTGAAATGGCAACCCATTTCTTTCTTTCTTTGACTTAACCTTTTCCAGCAACAAGTATTCTTCCATACTAATTTCTTTCGTCTCAATGACTTGTGCACAATATCTTGCTCTCTTCCAGTTATACACCTGATTATTGCTCAAGGCTTTTTCCTCTTCAAACCTAACATATTCTTCCATTGTAATATCCGGATCGTCCATCTTCCTGAAATAAAACTTACTCGTGCAAAAGAAGAGTGAAACAATCAAAGTAAAATAAAAGTTGCTGATATCAGTAGACGATGCGCCGTATCCAAAAAAATTGGATACGCCGTATCTTATTACGTTAAAATTAAATCAGACTTTTATTCAGAAAACAGATACGCCGCTTATAAATTAGAATGCGCCGTATCAGGTTTAAATTATCAAAAATCGATTATATTTATTAAAATTAAATGCGTCGAATTAAAAAAAGCTAATGCGCCGTATTTTCGTTACGTTTCAAGATACAAGATTTTTGATTTAGTAGATGCGCCGTATCGATAGAAATCGATGCGTCGTATCTGTTTAATAATTCGAAAACTGTTTTTAATTTAAATCGAAAATACGCCGTATCTGTTAAAACATATGTGTCGTATGGCGTTATGGTTTAGTAATTTCTTATTAAAAACAGAATACGCCGTATCTTGGGGAAAGATGCGTTGTACTCGAATTTATTAAACGCGTTGTATTTTATAAAAAATTAAACGCAATACGCCGTATCTGTGAAAACAGATGCGCCGTATCGTTTGTATCAGCACAGTACAACGATAGCAGAATGCAGAAAAAAAAAGAGAAAAAAAAAAAGAAACAAAAATTAAAGAAAATAAAAACACACAAAAAACGAAAATATAAAAATAATACAATGAATGCAATTAATCTAATATATAACAGGGTTAGTGGTTAGAATCTAAAAATTAAAAAGAAAAACCTAATTAAAATACTAATCAAATTAACAGAGAATAACAATTCACTCCCCGGCAGCGGCGCCAAAAACTTGATGCGCGCGTGTATCGTTGCGGTTTAGCAGTATTAATGCCTACTCAAGTTTTAAATTTATATTTAGCCGACTTATCAATAACACACACACTTAACGAGCAGTGTACCCGGTCAGTATGAATATAATGGTAAGTAGAGTGTCGATCACTAAGAGTGGAACGTATTATCTAGTTATTCTAATCAGTATTTTAATATCCTAAGTTAGCTATACAACCTAATCTAACGCAAGGGGGGTTCAGCCTGAGAGAATGGCACGGTTTGGTTATGATTAAATAGAAAACTAAACTAATGAGCACGAATCAACGATTAGCACACAAGTACACAGATGGATACTTGAGACAATAAGAAGACCTGTCCTGATAATTAAGTAGCTTGTCACTTGTTTTATTGCTAGTTTTATATGAAGTGTATATAATTAACCCTTTCTCGTTGGCTCTAATCTTATCGGCGAGTAAACACTTAATGATCACTTATGTCTATCCCACTATCCTAGAAACGATAGAATAAATAGGCGAGGAAGGGGCATGGCGACCCAAGCAATGCTCAGCTAGACACAGAGGTTATCAATGCATTAATAAAAGTCACCAAAGACATCAACATATAAACTTTAATTAATGGGAAAGCAATTTTAAGGGGTGCGCATGATATTCCGTAGTCACATGACATCAGCCCATCAATCCTGATGAATTAAAGTGTACTAATACAATAAAACAAAACTACTTAATGAATTGAATACATGCAGGACCTTCTTACAGCTCTTGTATCTTCGTTCAGGGTGTGTCTTGTGCTGCTAATACGTCTGAATTCGTCTCTGGTTTGGTACTCGTACGTATGGTATCTTGCACACAAAATTCGTCTGACTTTGGGGTATTTATAGTTTCTGTCTGAGGGTTAGATGCGGCGCATAGGATAAGTAGATGCGGCGCATTGACTTAACTTCGTGTGGGGTCCAAGATTAATATATTCAGGAATATTCGTACACCGCCTTAAGATGCGGCGTAACTCCATTTCTCTATGCGGCGCATGTCCTTTGCTGTCTTGGATTGTAACTTGTGAAATCTTGATAGTGATATTCCGTATGTAAGAAGTATGTTGCGGCGTATCTGGAGCAGAATGATCTTGATCTTGTACATTTCAGTAGACTCTTAACATCTTGCTTGTTTTGCTCCATAATTAGTCCAAAATCGCCAAGTTTCACATAATACTTGTTTTTACCTGAGAATTACAAAAGTAAACATTAACGTATCAATTCTCATATATAATATAATAAAACAAGTCAAATAAATAGGATAAATGATGATAATAAAATGTACTTATTTGAGTTCATCATCATGATACATCCCAATACTACCCAAGTGAATTAAGTACCATATCTATAAACTTCACCCGATATTTAGCCACCAAACACTATCAAGCATTGGAAACTAGACTCTATCCTTAAACCTTTGAAAACTTATATAGGTATGCATACCCGACTATACCTGCTTCCCTAATGTATTCACTCTTAAAGAATTTTAAAAAAATGCATTTATATTAACCATAAAACTCGTTGTGATACTTTTCTAAAATACTTATTCTAACGGGTTAAAAATTCTCTAGTCAAACCTTACCGAACTTTTGTATGTTAAGAAATGGCTAAACATTGATTTTTGTGAAATTGTCTTATTTTTTACACCATATTTAAAATTCATTATACTAAACTTTAAATTTTTCAGGGTCGCATAATGTTACTCGACTATTAACCTCAAACAAAGAAATTGTGTCTCTTGAATTATTGATTTGGTCAAATTCGTGTAAATGCTTACTCAAATAAAAATTTCGGACAAAATTTTTATGGATGCCTCTAAGCAGGAGAACGCACAATCCCATAACAAATCTTAAGATTAAACCTCGAAAACAACCGCTACACTCACATACTACCTGACCTGCCTAAGATTGACAATAGCATGTGTGACTGATCTTAGTAATAGTTGGGATAATCAATTGGCATTAATCGAATCCTCCTACAACCACAAGTTATCACGCCAGTATCAAGGCAGCGCCACTTGAAGCACTTTATGGTCGGAAGTGTCGATCACCTGTTTGATGGGCTAAAGTTGGAGATGTCCAACTCACGGGTCCAGAAATCATTCGTGAAACGAACGAGAAGATTGTACAAATCAGGAACAGTCTGCAAGCTGCAAGAGATCGGTAGAGGAGTTATACCGATGTACAACGCAAACCTTTGGAGTTTAATGGGGAGACAGAGTTATGCTCAAAGTTTCGCCATGGAAGGGCGTGATTCATTTTGGGAAGCGTGGGAAACTAAGTCCACGTTACATCGGGCCGTTCAATATCCTAGCTAGGGTTGGACTAGTAGCGTACAAGTTAGAACTACCAAAAGAACTTTAAGGAATTCACAACACTTTTCACGTTTCAAATCTAAAGAAATGTTTTTCAGATGAGAGTCTTGTCATTCAATTGGATGAGCTTTGAATTTATGACAAACTGCACTTTATAGAAGAACCTGTAGAAGTCATGGACCAAGAGGTCAACCGGCTGAAGCAGAGTCGTATCCCTATTGTCAAGGTTTGTTGGAACTCTCGACGAGAACCATAATACACTTGGTAAAGAGAAGACCATATGCGTCAGATATATCCACACCTTTTCACTAACACATCATCTACATCTAACTCGAACTGAATCTCGGGACAAGATTCCCTTTAAGGATTAGGTACTGTAACAATTCACAATTTTGAGGTCATTATTTAATCAGTTAATTTTACTTAATATTTTTATTTTAAGTAATTTTACTCTTGAGAGTAACCAGATAGGTTATCCCGCATACGTTGTTAAACATACATTTAATATAAACCGACACCTGAAAATATACAATATAACTATTTTTTTGCATTTTGGTTTCTTACAATCATAAATTAAATATCCCATTTTTACTTTTGCATTTTTTTAATTAAACTTTACACATTTTGCGTTTTGCGCGTTTTCAATTTTTAAACACCATGTAATCACCCAACAAGCTCAAGGATCACCTAAAATGTCAAATTAGGTTTTGATGTCAAGTTTTAACATTTTTGAAAGTTTTGTATTGTTACGTTACCAGGTTTTAAGTTTCGCGTCTTAAAAACTCCACGTTTGCAATTACCGGGATCAAACTATACACTAAATGGTACACTTTATGCTAAAAATCACCAACTAATACCACCTCATAAGAGGTGGCTTTTAAAGGAAGTGTCTTATGACACTTGTGCTCTTCTCATCTTACATGCTTTTTACTAACTAAAGACTATTTCTTCCAAAACCACTAGACATGCAAACCACTATATTGTGGATCTCAAAACTAGCCATTTTATTTGGTTCCTTCACCTTATTTCGTGGCATATACAGCCCCAAATCACCATCATCATAAATTTTTGTTACAAGATATTATGCAAGGTTTGAAGATCTAGTGTTCTTGTCCTTGATTCCTTGTGTTTTTCGTCTCATCCTTGTAAGAAAACAAAAACCATATTTTTCATATCACTACTGATGTATATTTCATTTCATGTATTTTTCATGTTTCATATGCTTGTTGTATTAATTTTTGCAGTGTACATACCTTAAAATACCAAAAACTATGATTGAGACTGGATTTGCAAAGACCATTTGGACCAGGGACTATTCTCGTAATTTCTGTATTTAATGAGTATACTTTGAGGTTTAGGTAAAAACATAGGGTTGTAGATCTATCTCTTAGCTTCAATTTACCGGGTGGAGGGTCGCATGACGATACCCGATGATTTAACTAGAAAATAAACGGTAAAACTTGTCAGAAAACGTACACCTGATTTTAAACGTAAAAGGCTCATAGATCTATTCACTTCTGAGACTCTGTCCAGTTTTATGAAATGTGGGTAACACCTTCACTTGAACGTAGCCGAAAACCCCGCATAAAAAGGAGTTACGAAACTCAACTTATTGCAAAAATGATGGGATTGTTTGAAACTGTCCCGGATCAGACTTGACATATAAGGATAAAATGGTAATTTCACTTAGCCTATGGAATTTTAAGAGCTATAAGACCCACAAATCTAATTAGTACAGTTAAATACCTTTCCGAAAATATAAAATTTGAAGCATAACTCCTTATAGTTTAAGAGAAACGGAATTTTTAGTGACAAATATCAACTTTTAATCAAAACCCGCACTTAACTTAAAAATTATTTAACTTATCAAAATTTGTTTAAAAATGGTCAAATATATTTTTATAACACCTATAAACATTATAAATAACGATGAAATTTATATAACTATTTTATAAACTTGAAAATTTGTAAATTAATAATTTTTAAGCAAACACTAATATTATACATGTACCCAAAGTAGTAGGACCCACTTTCGGGAATAAACCCGATAACTCATCTTCGGACAATTTGACCACATATCGACACTATAGGATACTTGAACTGTAGAAATATCATAAAAACCGGAACATCAGACAACTTATATATTAGGGCTCGTAACACTTTCCTAACTTGTCAATTTTAGTCCCTATCACTTTATAAATCTTAAAAACTCTATGTACAATTGCATAATTGATATAATAATTATATAAAATTTTCTTCATTAATAATTTATTATTTTAAAACTTAAGACGCAACATATTATTTTTAGGTTGCTCGTAGGACTTCTCGGTTAATCGTAACTTTATTTACATCTTGCTATTCACTTTTGTTTACGGTGACTTCATAGCCTCATTTTAACTCTTTAAATTGTTTATAAACCCATTAGGGGACATACATGCTATTTTACAATTTGGACACAAGTGCTTTGAACTGTATGCTTACCTGAGTGTATTATTGCCTAAGTACCGTTATTGCCAAAAATAAGTCCCTAAAATCATTAACCATTAATCATTTCCATGTGAGCGCGAATATTGTGAATAGGCCTGTTGGGATTGATGAATCCCGTTTGTGTTGATTAGATGGATATCACAAACGCACTATATTTGAATACCTAGGTAAAATGGCAAATTACCTACTAGGGCTTTAATATCATCTCTATGATACACTCAGTTAGCGTTTTGAGTGTCATGAGCTTAGTGCAATAATAACTACTTTACGAATTGTCTCTTAAACTTGAAATCTTGTGGTCCATTATTTATATATATAAACCTATGAATTTCACTCAACATTTGTGTTTTTTAGCATGTTTTATCTCAGGTCCTTAAGGTATTTGGCAAGCATGAAGTCGCACGGAGAATGTTTTGATGGCTTGCATTTTGTTATCATTCGATAAACCTTTATAAACTTTTAAATTTACATATTATGGAATCTAAAATTAGAGCAAATTGCAAAAATCGTCCTTGTGGTTTGGCCAAATTGCATGTTTCGTCCTTGTGGTTCAATAAGTGTAAAGATCGTCCTTATTTTGCACTATTACGTGCACTTTTGGTCCTTTAACAGTGAAATTTGGCAAACCACAAGGACGATTTTTGCAATGATGGAGGACCAAAAGTGCACGTAATAGTGCAAAATAAGGACGATCTTTGCACATAATGAACGACATGGACACAACGTACAATTTAGCCAAACCACAAGGACGATTTTTGCAATTTACTCCTAAAACTATTTGGGACCTCTTGTAACTCTAATGTTTTATTATAATCGAATGATAAACTTTTAAAAACGTATCATTTAGAGTCGTTTTCTATTATTATGACTGTTGTACTAATATGTAGCACCCCAATGATATTACATTCCGCTGTGATATTTTGGGGGTGTTACACGTTTACCAACCGTCATATGTGGCGACATCACCCTTTGGTTGTGACACATACAACTTGCCCTTGAAGTCGTCAAAGGAGGCCGTCTCCACACACTGAGCCGTCACAAAAAATTCTTGAAGTTGAACTTTCTAGGTTGAATTGGTGACCACTTCAGAGATGTCGTACATTGATGAATTTGTCGTTTTTCTTCGTTCTTCGCCCAATCGAGCCCAAATCTTGTATATTTCCGGCGTTTGCTCTCCCAAATACCTAAACTCAGATAGAAGCAAATTAGGGCAATATTTGATCAAAAGTACAAGAGTTTAGAGGCTAAATGACCCATAAAAAGCGTATGATTACACCTCATCATGTAGATCTACGATACATTTTCTAAATGTACAGAAACACCCTTTTTAGTTTGATAGAAATACAAAATAACCCATTAACTTATCAATTATTGCAGAAAATCTACATTAAGTTTACAAATAATACAAAATATCTTACAAATAGATTAAGCTTTATATTTTAATACCCCTTAAGTTTAAAAAATAAAGATAAGTGTCTAAAAATGTATCCAACTTGACACTTTTTCTTTTGTTGTGTACACAACTTTTAATTTTCTTATTATAAGCATGAAACTATTAATATTTCTTATTGTATATATCATTCTTTTAATATTTCTTATTGTATTTATCATTAGTATTAAGTGTTGTATTTGTTAAGAGTTAACTACATTTTTGGTCCTTGTGTTTTTTCGGGTGTAACAATGTTAGTCCATTAGTTTGGTCCTCAATACATAACATCATTTAGTCCGAATGTTGATCCCACTTGTTGAGTCCTGGTTGAATTTAGATCGAATTCCTTAAGCTTGTTTTAAGGTTTAGTTATATTAGATAAATCTAACACAACTATGGTAGAAACTGTGTACGAATGTATTAAAGATTATGCAGAATCTAATCTTTAATCTTTAGAAGAATTTAATGAAATAGTAAAGCATATAATTCAACAAACAATCAAACTCCAATATTATTAAGAATAATACGAATACTCTAACACTATTAGGGTTACAAAACCTAGAAGCTATAAGAATTATATGACTTTTTTGTGTATTCTGTGTAATTCTATGTAATTCGTGTGTATAACTCTATACCCTAGGACCTCCTTTTGTATACCAAGGAGTCCTACGCGTTTACAATACTTTCCAAAGTATATCAAATCTTCTATAAAGATATGAATATATCAAATCTTTTCTATACATATCTAATACATATCCTACAAGCAGCAGTAACCTTGAGCAGCACTAAGTTACACTAGCAGTCTTAACTTTTGCACTGGCAGCAGTAACTTCCTCAGCAGTCTTAACTTTGTACCAGCAGTCATAACTTTGTACTAGCAGCATTAACACACTTAGTGTATATTTAGTGAAGTTCTTCAGCAGTTGTAACATGTACTAGCAGTTGTAACTTTGTAAGAGAAGTTGTAATTTTGTAAGAGAAGCAGTAATCAAACAGCATCAAGAATCCCAACAAGAAGGCTTTTAATCCCAACACCGAAATACATAACCACCACCACCCACCACCGCTACCCACCACCTACCACCACCACTTACCACCACCACCACCACCAATCATCACCAGTCCACCACCAGTCCACCACCACGCACTGCCTTTGCTACCCACCACCACCACTACCCACCACCACCACTTACCACCACCAATCACCACCACCGCCACTGATGATATCAAATAACAATATTTTATTAGCATCATTTATCCTATGTTTATCGCTTGTTTTATATTATTTTATATGAGAATTGATACTTAATCGCTTACTTTTTTAAATCTCTGTTATAAACAAGCATTTGGTGAAAGTTAGCTATTTTGGACGTAAATTGGAGAAAAATGGATCAAGTTGGAAAAGTCTATTGAACTGAAGGAAGATACGCCATATCATTCTAGACAGATACGCCGTACTGAAAGACTTAGACGATTATGAAGACCATTGCCTGACTTTGAAGCATACGCCGCATGGATTTATCCCATGCGCCGTATATAAAACCTTGGTCAACATAAAAAGATCTGACTTGTTCTACTCTAGATACGCCGCATGACATCCCAGAGATGTGGCGTATTAATCTCAAGACTTCACCAAAAATCCAAGATATTGAATACGTGCATACGTCCTATAAAGACTGAAGGTGCGCCGTATCATATGGCGTTGCACGAATATTCCTGAATATAATAATCTTGGACCCCACGCGAAGTTACCTAGATACGGCGTATCAACTTAATGGATACGCCGTACCGATTCTGTTTCTAAAATGTATAAATACCCCATTCGACTGCCAAAGTTGACACACATAATATACTAGAGAACGTGACGAGTTGACCACACAAGGCACAACCAGAAGGATGAATTTAGAGCAATAAGAAGGTCCTACTAGTACTTTAATACATAGGAAGATTTGTTTAATTTGTATTAGTGTTCTTTTAATCGTTGAGTTAGCGTCTTTTTCACTATTTGATCGGACTTAATTGTTTGCAGCTTTTATAAAGAATATTTGATGGTTTATTGGATGCTTATGCGTATCTTTTGATTAGTTACATAGTTTATCGTGCCTTGTCGACCTTAGGCTCGCACAATTACTTCATTAATATCGTTTGCATGATTAATGTAAGCCCTTAAGGGATAAATAATACATAAACTTAGTAATCATTAAGGTGGACTTTATATGGAGATCTGATTAATCGTGACAGGATTAGTCCGTCGAGAAGACTTAATACCCGAAATCTAGATGTTTAGACTGGATCAAGACATTGGAATGATATACGCATACACATAAGCACCCAATGAGAGAGAATAGATTTTAGTACTCATCTTATATAACTAAGCTATTAAACGACTGAAAAATCTTCTTTACTATCGGCCAGGCCTCTTATATGTATCTTTTTTCTATCTATATACGTGTGTGTCATTCGCCTTATTACTTTTAATTATAGTTTACTTAATCTACACATCGTGCCAGTCTCTCAGGCTGAAACCCCCTTGCGTTAGATTAGGTCTAATTAGAACTAACTTAGGATTAAAATACTGATAGTGATGCGTGAATTGTAACCCTCGCAAGGAATTTTTACAATCCTCTAGGCAGTGTACCTAACCGTTGTAGTGTAGTATAGGTAAGTCCGGGGGATTGATCGTTCTCTAAGGGAATAGTCTCGCAATAGTTGTGGAAAGGTCAAGATGTATGACGAGATAGGTCTAGAGGTGTGGGATGATTCTTTTTGTATTTTTATATTTTTTTTATGAAAGCAATTAAAATCTCGGGTTTTGAAAGAGTGGGCGGAATTAGTTGCTAGTCAACTAACCCAAAAACTAATTATAAAACTAAATCTTATCTAATTAAACAAGAAAAGTAAATTTGGTGCCTTCTTATGATAGGGAAAAGCGTGTTCACTTAGATTAATTACTCCCTAGTTATCTCCAACTGATATGTCGAATTGTCATTTCCTTGTTTTAGTTGAAGCGTTGTATTCCTTAATATTGGTCGTGGGGAGGTGCCGAAGTCCCCAACTCTATGAATCTTAGTCTCCCCTAAAAACCTTAAAGTCTATTAAATTTTCTAGGATCTACAAGCCGCAATTCATGCAATAAATACAACGAGAAAAACCAATAGTGCACTCTACGGTTGCGTTTCTAAGAAGTTCAATCTAGTTACATATAAGAGGTCAGCCAGTTTTCTTATCCTAACGTGAAGCAATCAACTAAACAAGAGACGACAAATCAATTATCAACAACTAGGTTTCATTAGATCTAAGCAAAAACAAATAAATCTAAGCTTGCATGTTAAAGAGAAGAGAAGATAAACAAGTAATCAAACAACACATAGACATATTGAATGATTAAACGGATAACTTATCTTCAATAAAACATGTGTTTTGGGGGCTGTAGAACCCTTACAAAAGCTGCTAAATTCATCCATAAAACCCTACTCCAAGATGTTACACTAATTATGAAAAACATATGAAAGTATATATATAGAATTACAACTCTGACGGCGTTAGCTTATAGGTCCTGACGCCGTCAGCTCGCCGTGATTAGGGTTTCGTCTTGTGTAAGTCGCCGTTATGACGGCGTCACCTTGTATCCTCTAACGCCGTCACGTTATGTCTGACGCCTTCCTTTAGTAAGTGTATGGGCCGTCTCTTGTTAGTTTAACATGTGACTCTCATCTTCAAATAACACCTGACGCCGTCAGGTTGTAGGTCTCCAGAATTCATCTGAGGCGTCTCTTGTTAATCTGGAGCAAAAAATCCATCTTTAGCAACAAGTGACGGCATCAAGTTGTAGCGTGTGACGCCGTCAGATCTCCATATCTGACAAAATTTCGCGACTTCGTCGTTTTCTTCACTTTTTCATCCAAATACGCCCAAAAAGTGCCGATTTCCAGATTTTCCATCCCAAGTACCTAAAATGCAAAAAGAAACGATTTGAGGCAATATTTGATCATATTAATACGATTTTGGGCTTAAATGACCCCTTAAAAAGGTACCAAATAAATCCTTATCAAATATTCCTACACTTGAGATTTGCTTGTCCTCAAGCAAATATGCTTTTATCCAAATCAATTTACAAGTTAGGGGTCATTTAACACTAATATAAAAGTAATTACAACATACAATCGTTCCACGTTAGTCAAAATAAGCACGAAAATTATATACTAGCACCTCTCATAAAGTGTTTGGATTCTCACATCTCTCGGTTGTATAAAGTTATATAACAAATGGAAATGGGAAAATATAACACTCACTACCTGTCATAGCTCATAGATTACTATAGGCTTGAGAATGGATCAAACCTCCACGACTTTGGCGTAAGCTTCTAGGATAAACTATCAAAGAGGTCTTTTCAAGGGTTATAACGTTAGGTGTAAGGGTATGGAAAAAAATAGTTTTGTTGGATAAAGGGAAATTTACTAGTGGCAAGTTAATCATCTTGGTTAATTACATGTACAATGAGGCGTTGCTAAGCCAAGACTCGACTCGCTAACTACTAACTCTTTTTGTATTTTTTTCAAGACACTATTTTGACTTAAACAAAAATAAAAAACGGGATGGTAGTCCGTATGTTTTTTCTCATTTCTTTTTCTATTTTTTTTTCTTTTTATCATTTTTTCCCCTTTTTTCGATTTTTTTTCTTTATATATATATATATATATATATATATATATATATATATATATATATATATATATATATATATATATATATTTTCATACACTCTTGCCCTACCATCCAAAATAATACATCAAAGGGATTACTTGCAACCTTCCTACACTTGAACTTTTAAATGAATAAAACTAACGACCCAAATTAAGAAAATCAAAACACGTGGAGTACTTTAAACATTAATGCACATATGGGGGCAATAATCATTGACATTCTTCCCTATTACTCCATAACAACTAGTACTTTAACCCATGAGTCCTAATCGTCGCAAAACTGTATTTACAACATATGACTCGACTTAGCAACCATGTAATCAATTAGACAGTTAATAAAGGGTTTAACATATAAGTTGTAACAATAATGCATTAAAAATGAGTGCATACAAGGTAGGCTAAGGCGATTTGGGTGTACATTTGGGGGTAGATTGTAAACAATGTTCTTCATTAATATTTCAGAATCCACCGAAATATCACGAGAACCGCGAAAAAGATAGGCTCTTAGGGGTGTACTAAGGGTATCGTGTACTAAAGATGAGTACATCGCAAGGGTGTGGGAAAATTACTTGACTTTATTGGTCAAGTATCTTGGTTACATTGGTCAAGTAATAAAACATGTTTAAAACAAGGGTTATCCTAATGCCTCTTATCATTTTGTAAATCCTAACTACACGAATGTAGTCTCACTAGCGATCTCGGGATGCATCACAAACGCAAGTTCTAGAATCTATATACTACCGGTACACTCATAAGCATTAAAGGTAAATGCTTTTCCTAAAGATCTAAAGGCGAACCTCACATTTTTTGGTTGGAAATTTTTTGAGTGGAAGGATTTTTGTGCTGGCTATATAATTCATATCCATGAGACGCTTATTAAAACTAAAATTTTACTCCTATATGTTGTAAAAAAAATAAATTTGGTGCCAAAATTGCCCTAACAAGTATCTCTTTTAGTTTTATTACACATTTACTCTAAGACAAAGTAAATATCAAGCGAAGTTATAGTTTCTAAGGTATCCCATTTTACCCTCCCTACACTTAAATTGAACATTGTCCCCAATGTTCTTGAAAAGTATCATAGTTATGATAAAGGGAAAAATAAAATGGATGAAATAAACTAATACTCCCCTGATTTGCTCGGCATGGACGATGTGAAAACATGGTTAAATCCTCCTCCAAGAAAATAAAAGATGTGCACGTTTGAAGTATGATGAGCTCTTGTTGAAGTTTATTTTCCTGTCCAATATAACCTGTAATTCACTAATAAAACAAAACACAAAACCTCGCATAAAATCGGTGGTAAATACTATATATAAAAACTAAATCCTAGAAAGCGAATAAGATATAATGCTTGCAAAATAAATGTTTACAAATTCCTATAAATTTAAAATTCTAAAAATTATCAAACATTAAGTTCAAGCAGAAAAACAAAATTCTGGAAAACTGTGCTACTACAGTGCCTGACGCCGTCGGGTGTTAACCCTGACGCCGTCAGGATTGACCTGACAGTATTTTTGCGTTTTGTTTCTGGAAAAATCTGATTATTAAAACCTGGAAATTCTGCAAAACGTTTATTGTGACTCGATACAAGCATTTGACTCAAACAAACACACAAATATATATGCTAATCATTAATTGTTAACTTTCATGTTCGAATTTGTTCTTGTAAACCAATATGATCTTCCCTACACTTATCTTTTTGTAAAATACCTTTATATGTAATTAAGACGAGGTTAAAAACAAAATAAAGCATCTTCACAAATTAATTTTGAAACATGAAAGATTAAACAATCATGATGGAGCATATATATGAAATCAAACAAAATAAAAACAAATAAACAAGCAAAGATAAAGCATGGGTTGCCTCCCAAGAAGCGCTTTTCTTTATTAACGAGTTTTGTAGCTAGACTTAAAGTTATGGCCTATCATCTATGCTCACATAACCAAGCGTGAGCCACTTAATTGTTGCCTCATCTTTCTTATATTCAGTGTACCTAACCGTTGTAACTCTCGCAAGGAAGTTTTACAATCCTCTAGGCAGTGTACCTAACCGTTGTAGTGTAGTATAGGTAAGTCCGGGGGATTGATCGTTCTTTATGGGAATAGTCTCGCAATAGTTGTGGAATGGTCAAAATGTATGATGAGATAGGTCTAGAGGTGAGGGATGATTCTTTTTGTATTTTTATATTTTTTTATGAAAGAAATTAAAATCTCGGGTTTTGAAAGTGTGGGTTGAATTAGTTGCTAGTCAACTAACCCAAAAACTAATTATAAAACTAAATCTAATCTAATTAAACAAGAAAAGTAAATTTGGTGACTTCTTATGATAGGGAAAAGCGTATTCACTTAGATTAATTACTCCCTAGTTATCTCTTACTGATTTGTCGAATTGTCACGTCCTTGTTTTAGTTGAAGTGTTGTATTCCTTAATATTGGTCGTGGGGAGGTGCCGAAGTCCCCAACTCTATGAATTTTAGTCTCCCCTAAAAACCTTAATGTCTATTAAGTTTTCTAGGATCTACAAGCCGCAATTCATGCAATAAATACAACGAGAAAAACCAATAGTGCACTCTACGGTTGCATTTCTAAGACGTTCAAGCTGGTTACATATAAGAGGTCAGCCAATTTTCTTAGCCTAACGCGAGGCAATCAACTAAACAAGAGACGACAAATCAATTATCAACAACTAGGTTTCATTAGATCTAAGCAACACAAATAAATCTAAGCTAGCATGTTAAAGAGAAGAGAAGATAAACAAGTAATCATACAACACATAGACATATTGAATGATTAAACGGATAACTTATCTTCAATAAAACATGTGTTTTGGGGGTTGTAGCACCCTTACAAAAGCTGCTAAATTCGTCAACAAAACCCTACTCCAAGATGTTACACTAATTACGAAAAACATACGAAAGTATATATAGAATTATAACTCTGACAGCGTCAGCTTATAGGTCCTGACGCCGTCAGCTCGCCATGATTAGGGTTTCATCTTGTGCAAGTCGCCGTTATGACGACATCACCTTGTATCCTCTGACGTCGTCACGTTATGTCTGACGCCGTCCTTTAGTAAGTGTCTGGGCCGTCTCTTGTTAGCTTAACACGTGATTCTCATTTTCAAATAACACCTGACGCCGTCAGGTTGTAGGTCTTAAGAATTCATCTGAGGCGTCTCTTGTTAATCTAGAGCCAAAAATCCATCGTTAGCAACAAGTGACGGCGTCACGTTGTAGCGTGTGACGTTGTCAGATCTCCATATTTGACAGAATTTCGCGACTTCATCGTTTTCTTCACCTTTTCGTCCAAATACGCCCAAAAAGTGTGGATTTCCAGATTTTCCATCCCAAGTACCTAAAATGCAAAACGAAACGATTTGATGCAATATTTAATCATATTAATATGATTTTGGGCTTAAATGACTCCTTAAAAAGGTACCAAATAAATCCTTATCTAATAGATACTTAGGTGTTAACGTTCCACTCTTAGTGATCGACAGTCTACTTACCAACTAGGCTATATTGATCGGGTACACTTCCCGTTAGTGTTTGTTATAGGTTAAGTCGGCTAAATATAAATATAAAACTTGATAACATAATCTATACCTACAACGAGAACACATCAAGTTTTTAGCGCCGCTGCCAGGGAGTGAATTGTTTAATACTTGAATATTTGTTAGTGTTTTGATTTAGTTTTTAACTTATTTAGTTTTTTATTTTTAGTTTTTAATTCACTAACTTTGTTGTGTATTATTGCACTCATTGTATATTCTGCATATTTACTATTTTTCTTGCTTGTTTTGATTTCTGTATTTTTGTTTATTATTCGTTTTTCTGTTTTTCTGCATAGATTACTATCTGCTGTGTTTTTTTGAACTAAACGATACGACGTATCTAATTATTTAGATACGGCGTACTGCGTTTTTATTTTATATACAACATACCTTATTTAATAATTTGGGTACGACGCATCTAATTTATTGAATACGGCGTATTATGTTTTTAATCAGAAAATTTTTAAACCCTAAAAGCCATACGGCGCATGAGCTTTTTCTCATACGGCGTATTTAATTATTTATTAAAAACAGTAATTGAATTTTAATCAAAAATACGGCGTATTGATTTTTATCAATACTGCATATCTATTTTTTGAATACAAACTGTTAGGTTAAATTTCGATACGGCGTATTTAGTCTCCTAAATATGGCGTATCAATTGTCTGATTCAGAAACAGAATTTGGTCTAGTGTTGGTTTTCTTGGCTGTTTATCTTTCAGGTGATCATGGAGATAGACAGTCAGGACATTACTATGGAAGAATATGTTAGGCTTGAAGAGGAAAGAGACTTGAGCAATAATCAGGTGTACGATTGGCAAAGAAAAAGATATGGTGCACAATTCATCAACATGGAAAAAATTACTATGGAAGAGTACTTGTTATTGGGACAAGAAAAGTCAAGGAAAGAAAGAAACAAATTGCCGTTTCAACACACTTGGTATATATCAAATGATGATGACGAGGAGGAGTAATATAACATGAAACTAATTCCGGCAATTGTTATTGATGGTGTTTTTTCTCTGAAAATTGCACAAGTTGAAGAAGAATAATATGATTTTAATGCATATGAGATTCCAGCAATTGCTTTCAAAGACACTTATTCATCGGGAATTACCAAAGAAGAAGTGGAAGATAAATCTGGAACGATGAAATATGTCACAATTGCATGTGACTTTCTGTCCGAGTTGGATTATATATTCTCATCTTATCAAAAACAACATGATGATATTCCCCCGGATGAAGATAATGAGTATTCCAATATTGAAAGGTTTGATGATATTTTGTACGATGACATACCGCAATTACCACAACAAAAGGAAGTATTCAGGTGTGGAACGGATAAGCCAGATTTTGACCCAACTAGGGATTTTGAAGAAATCTAGAATGACTTATTTATGGCGGATACTCGGGACGTGGATGAAATTGCAAGACCACTAGTTGAAGATGGAGATTCACAAGATGAATTGGAGTCACTTACACCACA
Organism: Artemisia tridentata subsp. tridentata; assembly: GCA_021014915.2. NCBI lineage: Eukaryota > Viridiplantae > Streptophyta > Magnoliopsida > Asterales > Asteraceae > Artemisia > Artemisia tridentata. Next base: position 270,769,908 of record CP139503.1, read on the forward strand.
AAGTGGTGCAAATTTATTAAATATTATTGATCCCATTACTAATAATCTTGCTAGAATTTCTAAACGGGTTGCAAAACAAATGGATGATGAGGAGGAGTATATTACACTACCTAATGAAGCACATAAAGCACCTGTGATCAACCCGTTTTTAGTGGAGCTCGAGGAAGAATTTGAAGATGAGCTCTTAAACATTACTATGATTGATGAAGATGATGATTTCGACCTTATGAAAGATATAGTGGAATTCAAACTTTTACTTGCCAAAGACCCTTTCTCATCTTTTACGGAAGTCAAGGGATGCCTTACTACCAAAGAGACTTACCAAGAAGAAAGGAGATTCATTTTTCCTCTACATATTACTCTTTCACATGGAATGATCAAGTCATCCAATTTGTCAACCAAACCGGGTAAGGATAAGAAAGAAGTACATATATTGCCAAGGTATGATCTTTATTTATTTCTTCCATCTTTAGTAGCAAATTTACACTCTTATAGTGTTTATTGCTATTATCACCCGCACTTGATTCCAAGTGGGGGGATGAACACCCTATTACACGATAAATAAGGGTGGAGTCAGGCTCGTGACGCGAACAAAAACAAGCGCTTTGTGGGAGGCAACCCATGCTTATCTTTCATGTTATTTTCTATTTTCTGTTATCGAGTTTGTCAGACCTGCACATCGATACGGCGCATCCCCTAAAAAGGATGCGGCGTATCGACCGTACTGGTCATATCTATCCTTTTAATTTTCTGAATTTTTTATTTTATTTTCTACACTTTGAAACTTTCTGTCAGATCTTTTGATACAACGCATCCTGTTTCTGGGATGCAGCGCATGAAATTTCTGACTCGTATTATTTTAAGTTTTATTCTAGGCTCGATACCCGCGCATCCCTTCCCATGGGTGCGGCGTATCGACTGACCTGATGAAATTTCCAGTTTTTATTTTAGTTTTTAATTTTATTTTTACTAACCATCGATTAACCAGAGACGCACTAGCTGTGATTTTCATGTTTATTAACACAGGTTGATTACAAAGAAGTGGTGGTTTACATACATTCTGTATTTCTTGTATGTTGTAGCCATGCTGGTATACAGACGCCATTACACACTGTTAGACCCGTTTCCCGGGTACTTGGACCCCACCCAAGATGAAAATGGATAAAGACCTTATGTGATTGGCCAGTCAACGAATGTTGCATTGTGGTCAAACCCGATAGTCTAGTGATAGTCAAAACATGTGTTATAAAGTTATGAAAAGTGTTATGTGCCACAAATAAAAAAGAAATATACTTCAAGTGTTAAAGTTGCAATAGACCAAAAGTGTTAAGATATGTGGTGTGGCCAAAATAGAAGGAAAGGAACTTGAGGGGCCGTTCTTGCCAATTGGCCAAAGTTGCCACCTAACTTATTATATCCAGGGAATTCTAGAATCTCCTCATTATTTAGATAAGGCTAAGGCCGGTTCTTAGAGAAAGAAAAGGGAGGGAAAGGATTGTCTTGATGGCCTAAGAAGGAAGGTGATCAAGTCTCAATACGTATGGCCATCCTTAGCTATGATCATCAAGTAAGTAATCCCTCTTAAGTTAGTGATTTGTGGGTTTGATCATCATATAATCAATATATGATTATGTGATGATTAGTGGTGTTTAGAGTTGAGATATGGTTTGATTAACCATTGTTATAGTTGTTGATTATGTGTTATTAAGTGTTTATGATGATTATGAATTAGGATGATTTTGAGAAAGAGATGATGATGATGAGTATGATGATGGAAGATGTTGATGGTGGGATTTATAATAGTAGCTTAGCTTTGGAAGCTAAGGTAAGTAACTTGTACTAAAACATGTGTTATATGTATATTATCCATGTATGTGTTATGATTGTAATTAGTTATGAGCTAGTTGAGCAAGTATAAGGCTTATTGCTAGTGAGACTTGTGTAGCCTATGTGATGAAGATTTATGTGGTAACTTGAATGTTATGGTTTGGAAGTAAAGTAAGTGTTCATGATGCTTATGTGTTAATATGTGTATTATGTTGGGTTACTTACTAAGCCTTTGTGCTTACGGTTTAGTTGTCTAACCCTTTTGTAGGTTTGTATGCTATCATGGAAGGCTTGGATATATGTATTAAGGAATTGGGTACGCGGGATTAAAGGTAGTTTGTATTTAGGAGCTTAGGTAGAATACCGAGCTCATGTGTAAAGTTTGTACCCCGGTTGGTCTTTTATTGATTGGTAAAGTGTAGCCGTATGGCAAGTTGTATGTTAAGGTTGTCCTAACGATTTGGGGGTTAACCATTGTGTCAAAGTATGTTTAATGTGATTGTAGTCAAATTTAAAGGGGCGTTTGGATTATGTGTAAAAATACCCATTTTGGGTTGTCCACGGGTCAATTGTATATGTAACACGTTTAGTATGTTAAAGAAATGTTGTTGGCTAAGTTTGGTGGAAAAATGAAGTGTTATAAGTGGTTTCTAGTGTAAATGGGTCAAGACGGGTTTTGAGGTGCAAAACCCGTCATCTTGTAAAGTACTATTTCGAGGAGTCAAACGGTAAATGTTTTCATATGAAAATGAGCCCAATAGCATACTAAGTAAATCTGGAAAGTTTGGCGAAATATCGAGGTCGGGTTTTCAAGTTACGGACCTAAACGTGATTTTGGGAGATCAGCAGTCTCCATCTGATCGGATGGAGGGACATCCGATCGGATGGGCGACTCGGTAACATTTTTTGGCAAACTTTGAAAAATCATATATTTTGATCCGTAAGTCGTTAGAGGTCGTGCCACACATCGTTTTGAAGGTAATTGAGTCTAGTTTCATTTAAAATTAGCCTCAAAGTCTGAAGTGTATGGATTTTTGTAAATGGGCAAAAGAGTAACATAATGTCAGTTTTAGTTCACGCTTTTTGTGCGTAAAGTTTTAATTTTTGGTCAAAGCGGGCATGGGGTGTAATAACTTGGTATCAGAGCCTCAGTTTAAGTGAATTAGGTTTTCTGTAGGATTGCCATGACTTAAACCACTCATAGAAGCATTGGACGTAAGTGTTAGTCGCGCGGAAAGTAATTGCTATGTGTTAGACGGATTATGTTTTATGCTAGTTGAGCTTATTGATGAGAGGTGATGTATGTGTGGAATAGTGTTGATCTGTATGAGATGCAAGTCCATAGGGATTTGAGATGCTTAAATGATTAGTTGGCTGAGCACCTCGGTTGGTTCCGGTGATTGTATTGCTATTATGTGAATGTATGATAGAGTAATAGTAATGGAATGCGAGTAGCAATGCTAAGCGGTATTAGAGATGGGTTAGTAAGTGAATTATAGTTTTGTGATGCCTTAGTTATAAGGTAAAATAGTGCTTGCGGCTAATTAGAAAGTTGATGCTTAGACATAGATTGATTGTACGATGTGATATATGAGCCATAGATTTTATGATTTGATTATGATTATAAATGTTTTAACACTTTTTGGATAAGTGTTAAGTGTTAGCGTTGATGCGATGTTAAGTCTATGGTAGTTGGTTTTATGTCTAAGTAGAATGAGATTGTGCTTGATAGCATGAATACATAAAAATGTATGAGATATGATAGATGCATTGGAATGCATATTATGTGAGACTTGATCGTTATGTGCGAATAATGTTTATCATATAGTTGATGATAGAAGTTGTGTGAAGTATGGATTAGATCTAATATAATGTTTAATTGCCATATACATGTGTTGACCTAGTTGTGGTCGGAAAAGTTAAAAAGAACACATTGACATGTGAAATAAGTTAAGAAGTGTGGTAAGTATTTGAATAAAGTGTAGATGCTTTGAAAGCTTGAGATAAAGTAAGAAATGAATAATGAAGTATGTTGTAGTTTGATGATTAGAAAGACACGATTGATATAATAACGACTAGATGCTTCAAGGCGCAAATTCTCATATGAGTAACTAAAATGAGAAAGTCAAAGTGTATAGTTAAGACGTGATGAGATCATGTTGCATATAAAACATGATAAGTAAAATGTGTTAGTAATAAATGGTTAAGTGTGATGAGTAGAAATGATGAATGAGATTTAGGTGCGCTAAAAGTCATAAGTACGAAGTGCGCTAGAAAGAATCGTAAAACATGAATATAATCATGTCAATACATTGGAATGTGTATGATGAATGAGAGTGTTATAGAATAAACCTATGTAAGGTTTATATGCGTAAAAGTTGACTAGACTAAATGAAGTGATAGTATAAGTTGAGAATATGGTCAACAAGGGGTTGACGGGTAATAGTAAAAGTGTGTTGTAAGAACACGTAAAAAATGTGTAGATGGTAACGGACAAGCATCATATAGAACTTGTCTAAAATAAGGATGGCACGTAGTGAGTGTGTGAGTCAACTTGGGGTTGATGGATGAATGATAAGTTGCAATGTGAAAATGCAAATATAATAAATCGATAAGTGTTATATAGAAACTTGTCGAAATGATAGTAAACGTGATAGTGAATGTTGAGATTACTTAAGGCAATGGGAATAAATGAAATGATAGTGTGTACTGAGCGATAAAAGTACATGAAAGATAAAATGAGTAAGATGGTAAGACAGATATAGCTTGGATCCAATGCTCTAGTTATGGTATCCTTCGGGATAGCCCAGTTTGCCTTTATGGCATGTGTTTATGGTATCCTTCGGGATAGCCCAGCTTGCCTTTATGGCATGTGTTTATGGTATCCTTCGGGATAGCCCAGCTTGCCTTCATAGCATGTGTTTTGGCATCCTTCGAGATGGCCTAGCTTGCCTTCATGGCATGGTTGTTAGCTTGCCTTCATGGCATGGATATTAGCTTGCCTTCATGGCATGGTTGTTAGCTTGCCTTCATGGCATGTGATTTGGCATCCTTTGAGATAGCCTAGCTTGCCTTTATGGCATGGTTGTTAGCTTGCCTTTATGGCATGGATGTTTAGCTTGCCTTATTGGCATGGTGGTTAGCTTGCCTTTAGGGCATGGATGGAAAGTTAGTGAGATTGGATCCAAGGCTAGAATAGATGGAAAGTAAAGTAAGTACGAGTGTTATGTCGGAAGCGTATAAGTAGAATGGTTTATGATTTCTTGATTTAAATGGATTGGGACGCCTTTCCATTTAAATGAAGAATTGTAAATCGCCGAACCATAAGTTTATAATTCCTTATTTACATAGATTGGGACGCCTTTTTATGAAAATAAAGAGTTATAAATGAGTGGACTTATGTGTAGCCGATATGACATGAGTACGGATAGTGATATTAGAAAGTGAAAACTAAAACAAGTTAGACGTCATAAGAAAAGATAGATATGAATAAAAACTTATAGCGGCGTTAAGGTAATGTGTGAAACTTTAAGATAGACGCCTAGAATGAATGGTGCATTAAGTTGATAAGTTAATTGGTGAGCATTCCCGAAAATTGATAAGAAAGATTGCTTAAGTGATGCGTGAGAAAGATTTTGTAGGTGCCGTTTATAAGGTACTTTGTATAATTTGAATTAAGTTACTGGCTTTTGATGTAGATACGTATTGGTATTATGTGGAATACAAAATTAGCCGGTATATGATGTTATGTCATGTTAGTGCATGAGCGTATGCCGTGTAAATACTGTAAAAGTTTGACTTATATAAAGTCAAAATAGTAAATTGTCCATATGACTAGTCGTCAATGGTGGGAAATTTTAGAAAACTTTGGAATGAGAAGTGTGTTTTTGGTAGATTATGAGCTGCGATTATTGATATAGAGTTTAGATTTGCGAGATCATTTAGATCGTTGCAAGGTAATGGCTTAGAGAGCATGAGAATAAGAGCATGTATATGTTGTGAATTGGTTTTGGATAGTAATAGACGAGAGATTTCGGGGACGAAATCTAAATAAGGGGGGGTAGAATTGTTAGACCCGTTTCCCGGGTACTTGGACCCCACCCTAGATGAAAATGGATAAAGACCTTATGTGATTGGCCAGTCAACGAATGTTGCGTTGTGGTCAAACCCGATAGTCTAGTGATAGTCAAAACATGTGTTATAAAGTTATGAAAAGTGTTATGTGCCACAAATAAAAAAGAAATATACTTCAAGGGTTAAAGTTGCAATAGACCAAAAGTGTTAAGATATGTAGTATGGCCAAAATAGAAGGAAAGGAACTTGAGGGGCCATTCTTGCCAATTGGCCAAAGTTGCCACCTAACTTATTATATCCAGGGAATTCTAGAATCCCCTCATTATTTAGATAAGGCTAAGGCCGGTTCTTAGAGAAAGAAAAGGGAGGGAAAGGATTGTCTTGATGGCCTAAGAAGGAAGGTGATCAAGTCTCAATACGTATGGCCATCCTTAGCTATGATCATCAAGTAAGTAATCCCTCTTAAGTTAGTGATTTGTGGGTTTGATCATCATATAATCAATATATGATTATGTGATGATTAGTGGTGTTTAGAGTTGAGATATGGTTAGATTAACCATTGTTATAGTTATTGATTATATGTTATTAAGTGTTTATGATGATTCTGAATTAGGATGATTTTGAGAAAGAGATGATGATGGTGAGTATGATGATGGAAGATGTTGATGGTGGGATTTATAATAGTAGCTTAGCTTTGGAAGCTAAGGTAAGTAACTTGTACTAAAACATGTGTTATATGTATATTATCCATGTATGTGTTATGATTGTAATTAGTTATGAGCTAGTTGAGCAAGTATACGGCTTATTGCTAGTGAGACTTGTGAAGCCTATGTGATGAAGATTTATGTGGTAACTTGAATGTTATGGTTTGGAAGTAAAGTAAGTGTTCATGATGCTTATATGTTAATATGTGTATGATATGTGTTTTATGTCGGGTTACTTACAAAGCCTTTGTGCTTACGGTTTAGTTGTATAACCTTTTTGTAGGTTTGTATGCTATCATGGAAGGCTTAGATATATGGATTAAGGAATTGGGTATGCGGGATTAAAGGTAGTTTGTATTTAGGAGCTTAGGTAGAATACCTAGCTCATGTGTAAAGTTTGTACCCCTGTTGGTCTTTTATTGGTTGGTAAAGTGTAGCCGTATGGCAAGTTGTATGTTAAGGTTGTCCTAACGATTTGGGGGTCAACCGTTGTGTCAAAGTATGTTTATTGTGATTGTAGTCAAAGTTAAAGGGGCGTTTGGATTATGTGTAAAAATACCCATTTTGGGTTGTCCACGGGCCAAGTGTATATGGAACACGTTTAGTATGTTAAAGAAATGTTGTTGGCTAAGTTTAGTGGAAAAATGAAGTTATAAGCGGTTTGTAGTGTAAATGGGTCAAGACGGGTTTTGAGGTGCAAAACCCGTCATCTTTTAAAGTACTATTTCGGGGAGTCAAATGGTAAATGTTTTCATATGAAAATGAGCCCAATAGCATACTAAGTAAATCTGGAAAGTTTGGCGAAATATCAAGGTTGGGTTTTCAAGTTACGGACCTAAACGTGATTTCGGGAGATCAGCAGTCTCTATCCGATCGGATGGGCAGCTCGGTAACATTTTTTGGCAAATTTTGAAAAATCATATATTTTGATCCGTAAGTCGTTAGAGGTCGTGCCACCCGTCGTTTTGAAGGTAATTGAGTCTAGATTTATTTAAAATTAGCCTCAAAGTCTGAAAGTATATGGATTTTTGTAAATGGGCAAAAGAGTAACAGAAGGTCAGTTTTAGTTCACGCTTTTTGCGCGTAAAGTTTCATTTTTTGGTCAAAGCGGGCACGGGGTGTAACACGCACACAGAAAATAAAAAGTTGCTTACAAATGCATAATGGAGGATCATACCGAGTAAATCTCAGGCAAGTTTTCTGTTCTAATTCTTTCTATTTCTCGTTTTTAATTTCCTTTTAAACAACAAGGAAGTTGTTTATCTTAAGTGGGGGGGGGGGGGGATGGAGAATTAGAACGTTACTTATCCTTATTTTTTAAAAATATGCTTAATATGCTTAAATTTAAATTTTTTCTAGCATGTTTTTGTGAAATCAAAGTTGCATAACCGCACACATAACCCTTATTTCCATATTTTCAGAATTAAGCCTTATCCGTTTCCCAATATTTTACCCAAATTCCACAAAAATATGAGTGTGCCAGTGACTTGTAGTAAACTTTAGAGCTTGGCTTGTATACTATTCGAGACCAGCATATTGAGTATTATTGATATAATTGGAGTGACTTGTCTAACTAGGTAAATTTCTAGAATTACACCCAAATAGCCTACATATGTTGTGTTATATTAAAAAACTATATTGGTTAGTTAATCCCCATGTTTAACCCTTTTGTTACTCTCATTATTAGAGTAAGATACCTCTAGAAAAACCCTTAGAGCCATTCCTTTCGTTTCTTACACAAATGTTTAAATGTTTCGTTACACCCTTACACCTTAGCCTACCCTGTAGATTTAAGTCGGTGGTTTGTTGCTTTTGGTAAAAGTGTGTATTCCCCACGTTTCCTGTGTTCGTGTGCATAATTATTATCTATGGTTAGGTCGGGAATTGCACAATGCAATGGGAAGTGAAAGTAGATATTGTATTTTTATTTTTCATGTGTTCACTACTTTCACTATTACTTTTATATCTGAAGTATTGAAAACTATGGAAAAATCATCCAGGTTTATTATGATTGTGATGTGGTGAAATTTTAAACCATTAGTGGTTTTATATTAAAAAAAAAGTATGTTGGTACTTATTATAAACCAACGATGTAAAGTTATGTACTAGTAGAGATATCGCTACTGACTGTTGTATTATATTTATGGATTGCAAGGGAGTTGGCCGTTATGGGAACGCCAACTAAGGTTTATTCTTTGATTGAGATATCATTGAGTCTAATTTGTGTCTACCTATAAAGCGTGAGTTTTCGTGTTAAAGCGTGAGTTAGTCTATGATTTGTGTCTTTTTCATGGGATGGTTGGGAAGTAATTAACCACACTTGTTAGGACTTAATCTACATGTTTATTTATTTTAATTTTACACCAATTTATGTATTTCCCAATGTTTTATCCCTATCCTTTACCAAGTTACTGTATTCGTTGTTAGCTTTCGAGCATCCGAATATGGTAATGGCTTAGTAAGAATGTCAAGTGCATGAATAAGGTAGTGACTATCCAAGTTTTAGACTAAACGAATGACGCGCCAGCGATCTAAGGTTCCACCTTAGTGACCATCCGTTGTTTGAGAAATCGAGGGCTCGCGTCAGCGATCTACTAATTTTGTGTAGGAGATGTTTGAACGAAGCCAGGTTTAACCCTTAAGCCTTATCATTTTTAACCCAATTTACCGCTTTAGACTTGTCACTCCTTAGCTTTAGTGGTGGAGATGTGTATCCTTGCCAAGCTTATTGTAATACCTGAAATTCAGATAACCTGCAAAATGACCAAAATGCCCTTACAATTTTAAATTTTGATTTAAAAGCGTATAAAATACCAAAATGATACCAAACCTTCGGGAATGAGCTAGATATGAAACGAAATAATTTTTGTAACTTTATTTTAATATTTTAGAAAGTATAAAAATTATAAAAATCACCAAATAATTAATTTAGGTCGGTTTAAAATTTTTTAGTGTATTATTAATATTATAAATTAAATTAAAATTAGGAAAAATGCAAGATAAATCCTAATAAAATTAGAAAACATAATATTCAGTATTTTATCAATATTGGGCCGAAAATATTGCTTAATACCACAAATTAAAGTCGGTTTATACATTATCCTTATAAATACAAAATACCGAAAAACCAAAAAACCCTAACTAAAAGTCGACACTCATCTATTCAACCTGGGAAAATTCGTGGCCTATTTTCTGGAGTTCTAAAATACCTAAGGAAGCTAGGAAAATTATTGGAAGGGTCGTGGGTTCGTCCATTAGCTTGCTAGAATTTTGGTTTGTCAAAAAACTCATACGCTAAGGTAAGAATTTCCAATTATCGCTTTGGCACATTCGATTGCTCATGTAGTATTTTTTTTGATGTTCTTATGATTATATAGGACCTAAATAAAATAAGAAACATGAATCATGCAAGCTTAATCGGGCGTACGAAAAATAATTAGCTAAAACACACTTAAATTGCAAATCATGTTATATTAATTTTATGAGGTGTAACTATTATTTTAACATGATCCTTGATGATAATATAATCTGGAAAAAATAGCCATGTAATTTTTAGAAGCCTAGAATAATTGATCTTGAATTATGTTTAAACCGGATTTATTTAAAAATTAAGGAAAAATAGGTAAAAAACCCTAGAACGAATTAGGGTTGTGTTTTTAGGGTTTAAATCTGATTTAATTTAATGTGATAATGATTGCATAATTATGATATGATGATTGGATAAAATTAGGGTTTGATTTTGGAATTAAAAGTGTGATCCGATTTGGTTTTAAAAGTGTAGGGGTATGTTTTGCCAACTTTGAAACTTGTAGGGTATTTTTATAATATTATATACTTCTGTAGGAATGTGGGAAAAATATAACTTGAGGGTTGTAAGTGTAAATATTGCAAGATAATGAATTAATTATATTTAAATGGTACGAATTGAATTTAAATAAAAGAGAGGGACTAAAAGTGTAATTCTGGAATCTTGAGGTTATTTTGAGTAAATATTGATATTAAAAGGGTAATGTGTAATTTTGAGGATTTATGGGCTAAAAATGTAATTGTTATGAAATTATGATTTAATATATAAGCTTTGTAAACTTAAAGGACCAATTATGTAGATTCTAAATTCTGAGGGGTCTAATCTGTAATGTACTTAATTCTGATGATACATTCTGTAATTATGTAATATAATATGTTTGTTGAGTAATTATGGATAACTTATGGGCTAATTTATTATATTTTCACTTTAAACCTTATTCTTTTATATATTTACATTTAAAACCCTAAAGTATGGAAGTTTGTCATAATTAACCCTAAAATATTATAAGATGATAAAAGAAACCCTAATTCCATAATAATATTAAGTAATGACTTAACCTAAAGTTATAATACTTAAAACCTACTAATTTTGGAAACTTACTTAAAATGGAAAGATAACTAAGAATCCTTTGAACTTCTGTCTTCCACTCCTTTAGGTTCGTGAAGGGAGTAATTTGATCCTTGCCATTTGCTATTCTTGAGTTTTGCTAATAAGGTACAGATATTCTGCCCTTTTTAATAAGGTGCCTTCGTTCTCTTGATCTCTTGTTTTGATTCATTTAGGATTCCCCAAACCATTGCTATGTACCCTTGTTTTGTGAACCTTAGATTTGAACCTTCGTTTTGAACCCTTGCCTTGATCTTTGACTTGAACCACTATGAACCTTGATATGAACCTTGCCATAAAACCTTGACTTGAACCCTAATATGCTTGATATTGTAATTGGATGAGAAAACCTTTTTATTTATTTATGAAAATGTTTTAAGAAGACCATTTTTAAAACTATCTTATTGAAAACTATTTTAAAGACTATTTTTTATGAAAACCATTTTAAAAGATTATTTTATGGAAACTATTTTAAAAGGATTGTTTTCAGATGAACTTTTAGATTGAACCTTGACTTACTTATGGATATGACCTACTTGAACTAAAGCTTGAATTGAACCCATTGATATGTAAACACGAACTTGAAACTTGAACTTGACTTGTACACTTGGCCTTGACCTTGACCCACAGTTTGAGATTACGAGCCATACTAGGCATGAGGGTTTCATGTCCTTGTCATTGATGCACCAATGACTTGACTTTTGGGTAGGAAAGTGATGACCTATCCCGTCCCTGCCTTGACTTGATATGTGACTTGCACGTGGATGGAGACATTGTGGCAGCCTACAGGGGCGTATGGATGCATCCTAGATTTGTACTTGACTTGACTTAATTACTTGTATTGCTTAGTGACATGATGGGTGTGTGCGATACACGTCATTCACTCTTGGGAGCTAGCTACTCCACCTCTTGGAGGTATCCCCTCATATTGTACTTGGTACCGAGGTCACCCCTCTGTACACCTTGCTTGACTTGATATGATATGTTCTGGGCTCGTAATGGATATCTGTTTATGTTACCCTATGACTTGACACTGGACTTGACTTGATTCGACTTGGGCTGGTGGTGGGTTACGGTTTACTTACACCTACCTATTGTAAACATTTCTTGATAACCTTTTCATTTTCCTTCCTACTCATGTTACACCTTGTATTATTCCATTTACTTCTCCATCCCTTTTACTACTACTTGTATCGTTATATCTGTTCACTGAGCTTTCGTAGCTCAGCCGCATTTCTTTTCCTGCGGCAGGTTTTAGTTGGAAGCTGGGTATGAGTGGAGAGTTACTTGGGATTTTAGAAGACCCTACTAGCTATGGAAGATTATTAGAAGAATTTATATTTAGATTTAGAATTATGGTATTGTAACCCTGTAGTTTCAGATTTTCCTTTGTAACCCTTGAATTTCTATTGTATTATCTATGTCTTATGCTTGTGTTTGTTCTGATATGGAACCATCGTTGTGACATCTTTACCCTTGTCGGGTTGGGGTGTTACAATTATGGTATCAGAGGAACGGGCTGACGATTTGTAATACATTTACCCTTGACCTGTGCGTTTAGGACCATTAGGCTTCCACTGTAAGAAAATAGGAGAAAATCGTGAGAACTTGCCTTAGGATTTCTTAATATGAACTTAAGTTTTGACTAGTGAGGAATGGGTAGACTATAAGGCATTCGTTTAAGTATTATTGCTTCCGCATTACTCTGACTCGTGCCTTGACTATGACATTGATTTTGTTGACCTTTAAGACTGTAGAAGTACTAGGTGGATTAAGATAGATTGTTTTGCTTACGACTCGAGATAAAGTATGATCATCATGAAGGCATATTTATGTGGTGCTGGTATTATGACGCCTGATCAACGTGATAATACTTACACCATATAACGTGCCCTCATTGTGGCCATAGGATGTCTTGGGAGGTACCTCAGAAGTTTAGAACTTGATTCCTGTTGGATTATCCGTGATTAGAGAGACTTTAGGTTCATCCTACATGTTTGTATACTCTGCCTTTGTTCATTAGATACCTGGATAAGTTTGGACTCTCATTTTGCGTTCTGTTGATTTCAGTTATAAATCTTGAACTCTTGTAGAGCTCTTTACTGTTGACACAGTTAATTTGATTTGAAACCTTGTTCGCATTCCGTATGAGTTGTCCGTTCTCCTTTCTTTCTGCTTCCTGCAAATTTCGAGGACGAATTTTTTTTTTAGGGGGGAAGAAGTTGTAATACCTGAAATTCAGATAACCTGCAAAATGACCAAAATGCCCTTACAATTTTAAATTTTGATTTAAAAGCGTATAAAATACCAAAATGATACCAAACCTTCGGGAATGAGCTAGATATGAAACGAAATAATTTTTGTAACTTTATTTTAATATTTTAGAAAGTATAAAAATTATAAAAATCACCAAATAATTAATTTAGGTCGGTTTAAAATTTTTTAGTGTATTATTAATATTATAAATTAAATTAAAATTAGGAAAAATGCAAGATAAATCCTAATAAAATTAGAAAACATAATATTCAGTATTTTATCAATATTGGGCTGAAAATATTGCTTAATACCACAAATTAAAGTCGGTTTATACATTATCCTTATAAATACAAATTACCGAAAAACCAAAAAACCCTAACTAAAAGTCGACACTCATCTATTCAACCTGGGAAAATTCATGGCCTATTTTTTGGAGTTCTAAAATACCTAAGGAAGCTAGGAAAATTATTGGAAGGGTCGTGGGTTCGTCCATTAGCTTGCTAGAATTTTGGTTTGTCGAAAAACTCATACGCTAAGGTAAGAATTTCTAATTATCCCTTTGGCATGTTCGATTGCTCATGTAGTATTTTTCTGATGTTCTTATGATTATATAGGACCTAAATAAAATAAGAAACATGAATCATGCAAGCTTAATCGGGCGTACGAAAAATAATTAACTAAAACACACTTAAATTGCAAATCATGTTATATTAATTTTCTGAGGTGTAACAATAATTTTTACATGATCCTTGATGATAATATAAGCTGGGAAAAATAGCCATGTAATTTTTAGAAGCATAGAATAATTGATCTTGAATTATGTTTAAACTGGATTTATTGAAAAATTAAGGAAAAATAGGTAAAAACCCTAGAATGAATTAGGGTTGTGTTTTTAGGGTTTAAATCTGATGTAATTTAATGTGATAATGATTGCATAATTATGATATGATGATTGGATAAAATTAGGGTTTGATTTTGGAATTAAAAGTGTGATCCGATTTGGTTTTAAAAGTGTAGGGGTATGTTTTGCCAACTTTGAAACTTGTAGGGTATTTTTATAATGTTATATACTCTTGTAGGAATGTGGGAAAAATATAACTTGAGGGTTGTAAGTGTAAATATTGCAAGATAATGAATTAATTATATTTAAATGGTACGAATTGAATTTAAATAAAAGAGAGGGACTAAAAGTGTAATTCTGGAATCTTGAGGTTATTTTGAGTAAATATTGATATTAAAAGGGCAATGTGTAATTTTGAGGATTTATGGGCTAAAAATGTAATTGTTATGAAATTATGATTTAATATATAAGCTTTGTAAACTTAAAGGACCAATTATGTAGATTATAAATTCTGAGGGGTCTAATCTGTAATGTACTTAATTCTGATGATACATTCTGTAATTATGTAATATAATATGTTTGTTGAGTAATTATGGATAACTTATGGGCTAATTTATTATATTTTCACTTTAAACCTTATTCTTTTATATATTTACATTTAAAACCCTAAAGTATGGAAGTTTGTCATAATTAACCCTAAAATATTATAAGATGATAAAAGAAACCCTAATTCCATAATAATATTAAGTAATGACTTAACCTAAAGTTATAATACTTAAAACCTACTAATTTTGGAAACTTACTTAAAATGGAAAGATAACTAAGAATCCTTTGAACTTCTGTCTTCCACTCCTTTAGGTTCATGAAGGGAGTAATTTGATCCTTGCCATTTGCTATTCTTGAGTTCTGCTAATAAGGTACAGATATTCTGCCCTTTTTAATAAGGTGCCTTCGTTCTCTTGATCTCTTGCTTTGATTCATTTAGGATTCCCCAAACCATTGCTATGCACCCTTGTTTTGTGAACCTTAGATTTGAACCTTCGTTTTGAACCCTTGCCTTGATCTTTGACTTGAACCACTATGAACCTTGTTATGAACCTTGCCATAAAACCTTGACTTGAACCCTAATATGCTTGATATTGTAATTGGATGAGAAAACCTTTTTATTTATTTATGAAAATGTTTTAAGAAGACCATTTTTAAAACTATCTTATTGAAAACTATTTTAAAGACTATTTTTTATGAAAGCCATTTTAAAAGATTATTTTATGGAAACTATTTTAAAAGGATTGTTTTCAGATGAACTTTTAGATTGAACCTTGACTTACTTATGGATATGACCTACTTGAACTAAAGCTTGAATTGAACCCATTGATATGTAAACATGAACTTGAAACTTGAACTTGACTTGTACACTTGGCCTTGACCTTGACCCACAGTTTGAGATTACGAGCCATACTAGGCATGAGGGTTTCATTTCCTTGTCATTGATGCACCAATGACTTGACTTTTGGGTAGGAAAGTGATGACCTATCCCGTCCCTGCCTTGACTTGATATGTGACTTGCACGTGGATGGAGACATTGTGGCAGCCTACAGGGGTGTATGGATGCATCCTAGATTTGTACTTGACTTGACTTGATTACTTGTATTGCTTAGTGACATGATGGGTGTGTGCGATACACGTCATTCACTCTTGGGAGCTAGCTACTCCACCTCTTGGAGGTATCCCCTCATATTATACTTGGTACCGACGTCACCCCTCTGTACACCTTGCTTGACTTGATATGATATGTTCTGGGCTCGTAATGGATATCTGTTTATGTTACCCTATGACTTGACACTGGACTTGAATTGATTTGACTTGGGCTGGTGGTGGGTTACGGTTTACTTACACCTACCTATTGTAAACATTTCTTGATAACCTTTTCATTTTCCTTCCTACTCATGTTACACCTTGTATTATTCCATTTACTTCTCCATCCCTTTTACTACTACTTGTATCGTTATATCTGTTCACTGATCTTTCGTAGCTCAGCTGCATTTCTTTTCCTGCGGCAGGTTTTAGTTGGAAGCTGGGTATGAGTGGAGAGTTACTTGGGATTTTAGAAGACCCTACTAGCTATGGAAGATTATTAGAAGAATTTATATTTAGATTTAGAATTATGGTATTGTAACCCTGGAGTTTCAGATTTTCCTTTGTAACCCTTGAATTTCTATTGTATTATCTATGTCTTATGCTTGTGTTTGTTCTGATATGGAACCATCGTTGTGACATCTTTACCCTTATCGGGTTGGGGTGTTACACTTATGATAGAATATTCGTCACGACCAAGCAATTGAGCGAATTACTTAAATGTTACCACATAAATTAGTTGAGTGATTTGAGTGATTTCATTTTCCTACTTCGTGAGGTGTTTGGTTGTGCAATTGATATCAAACGAATGAATGCTTAAACTATAAAAAAAAAATCCTAAACGAATGTTTAGGATACGTTTTCATAAGTTTAAATCTAAGGTATACTTGAGGACAAGTAAAGTTCAAGTGAGGGGATATTTGATGATATTAAATAACAATATTTTATTATCATTATTTATCCTATGTTTATTGCTTGTTTTATATTATTTTATATGAGAATTGATACTTAATCGCTTACTTTTGTAAATCTCAGTTACAAACAAGCATTTGGTGAAAGTTAGCTATTTTGATCGTAAATTGGAGCAAAATGGATCAAGTTGGAAAAGTCTACTGAACTGAAGGAAGATACGTCGTATCATTCTAGATAGATACGCCGTACAGAAAGAATTGGACGATTATGAAGACCATTGCCTGACTTTGAAGCATACGCCGCATGGATTTATCCCATGCGCTGTATATAAAACCTTGGTCAACCAAAGAAGAACTGGCTTTTTCAACTCCAGATACGCCGCATGACATCCCAGAGATACAGCGTATTAATCTCAAGACTTCACCAGAAATCCAAGATATTGAAGACATGCATACGCCGTATAAAGACCGAAGGTGCGCCGTATGATATGACGGTGTACGAATATTCTTGAATATAATAATCTTTGACTCCACGCGAAGTTCCCTAGATACGGCGTATCAACTTAATGGATACGCCATATCGATTCTGTTTTCAGAATGTATAAATACCCCATTCGACTGCCAAACCGCCAAAGTCGACACACATAATATACCATAGAAGGCGATGACTTGACCACACAAGACACAACCAGAAGGATGAATTTAGAGAAATAAAAAGGTCCTGCTAGTACTTTAATACCTAGGAAGATTCGTTTAATTCATATTAGTAATCTTTTAATCGATGAATTAGCGTCTTTTTCACTATTTGATTGGACTTAATTGCTTCCAGCTTTTATAAAGAATATTTGATGTTTTATATAATGCTTATGCGTATGTTTTGATTACTTACATAGTTTATCGTGCCTTGTCGACCTTAGGCTCGCACAATTACTTCATTAACATCGTTTGCATGATTAATGTAAGCCCTGAAGGGATAAATAATACATAAATTTAGTAATCATTAAGGTGGACTTTATGCGGAGATCTGATTAATCGTGACAGGATTAGTCCGTCGAGAAGACTTAATACCCGAAATCTAGACATTTAGACTGGATCTAAATATTGGAATGATATACGCATACATGTAAGCACCCACTGAGAGAGAATAGATTTTAGTACTCATCTTATATAACTAAGCAATTAAACGAGTGACAAATCTTCTTTACTATCGGCCAGACCTCTTATCTGTATCTTTTTTCTATCTGTATACGTGTGTGTCATTCGCCTTATTACTTTTAATTATAGTTTACTTAATCTACACATCGTGCCAGTCTCTCAGGCTGAAAACCCCCTTGCGTTAGATTAGGTCTAGTTAGAACTAACTTAGGATTAAAATACTGATAGTGATGCGTGAATTGTAACCCTCGCAAGGAATTTTTACAATCTTCTAGGCAGTGTACCTAACCGTTATAGTGTAGTAGAGGTAAGTCCACCACCTACCACCACCACCACTTACCACCACCACCAATTACCACCACCACCACTACTCACCACAGCCACCCACTACAACTACCGCCACCCACCACCACCACCACTTACCACTACCACCTACCACCAACACCTACCACCACCACTTACCACCACCACCACCACCAATCACTACTTCCACTCACCATCACCACCCACTGCTACTACCACCATCACCACCAATCAGCACCACCACGCACCGCCGCCACCCACCACCACCACCACCCATCAACTACCACCACCACTCACCACCACACCCACCGCCATCACCACCTACCACTGTCAGCGACCACCGCCACCGCCCATCACTGCTATCCACCAGCACTACCTACCACCACCACTTACCAGCACCTCCACCAATCACCACCACCACTCACCACCACCACCACCCACCACCATCACCGTGGTGAGGTCGTGTGTGGTGCGTGGGTGGAGCGGGTGGTGGTGCGTGTGGTGGTGGGGGTAGTGGTGGTGGGTGGCGTGTAAGTGGGTGGTGGGTGGCGGTAGTGGCGATGAGTGGGGTGGTGGTGGTGGTGGTGAGTGGGTGGCGGTGGTGAGTGGTGGTGGTGAGTGTAGGTGGGTAGATTGAGTGGTGGTGGTGTGTGGTGGGTGCGTGGGTGGTGGTGGTGGTGGGGGTGTGTGGTGTATGGTGATTGGTGGTGGTGGTGGTGGTAGGTAGGTGGTGGGTTGTGGTGGTGGTGGGCGGTGGTTATGTATTTTGTACTAGCTGGGGTTATGTATTGAGGACCAAACTAACGGACTAGAATTTTTACACCCAGCAAACCACAAGGACAAAAAATGTAGTTAACTCTTAACAAATACAACACTTAACACTAATGATACATATAATAATACATAACCTCAGCTAGTCCATTAGTTTGGTCCTCAATACATAACCTCAGCTAGTACAAAATACATAACCACCGCCCACCACCACCACACACTACCCCTACCCACTGCCACCACCACCACCAATCACCATCACCACGCACCACCACCACCCACGCACCACCACCACCCACCACCAATTACCACCATCAATCACCACCACCACTCACACCGTCACCTACTACCACCACCTACCACCACCACCCACCACCGCCACCCACCGCCATCACCGCCACCTACCACCACTCATCACCACACCCACCGCCATCACCACCTACCACTGTCACCGACCACCGCCACCGCCCATCACTGCTATCCACCAGCACTACCTACCACCACCACTTACCAACACCACCACCAATCACCACCACCACTCACCACCGCTACCACCCACCACCATCACCGGTGGTGAGTGGTTGGTGGTGATGGGTGACGGTAGTGGTGGGTGGCGGTGGTGGTGGTGGGTGGTAAGTGGTGGTGGGTGGCGGTAGTGGCAATAGTGGAGTGGGGGTGGTGGTGGTTGGTGGCGGTGATGGCGGTGGGTGGCGGTGGTGGGTGGTGGTGGTAGGTGGCGGTAGTGGTAGTGGGTGGCGGTGTGAGTGGTGGTGGTGATTGATGGTGGTAATTGGTGGTGGGTGGTGGTGGTGCGTGGGTGGTGGTGGTGCGTGGTGATGGTGATTGGTGGTGGTGGTGGTGGGTAGCGGTGGTGGGTGGTGGTGGTGGGTGGTGGTTATGTATTTTGTACTAGCTGAGGTTATGTATTGAGGACCAAACTAATGGACTAGAATTGTTACACCCAGCAAACCACAAGGACCAAAAATGTAGTTAACTCTTAACAAATACAACACTTAACACTAATGATACATATAATAATAAATATTAAAAGAATGATACATAAAATAAAAAATATTAAAAGTTTGATGCTTATAATAAGAAAATTAAAAGTTGAGTTTACAACAAAAGAAAAAGTGTCAAGATTGATACATTTATAGATAATTATCCCTAAAAAAATATAACAAATGAACTTTTAGAGCCATTAAATTTTATATTTTTACTCCTTAACATTATTTTTCTTATTACTGTTAACAATTTGTATTGAAAAAACGTATTAGTGTTAAAAATTTATTTAGTAGCTACAAAATAAATGTTTTTCTCCCGCTGCAACGCGCGAGCAATAAAATTATTATTATTATTATTACTATTACACATTTACGATCCTAAGTGAATAGTAATTTTAAAATATAAAATTAATACATATTTTTAATAAAGTAATAATAAATTTATTATAAAATTAAAATAATATTATTGTTTTGACGATTTTACAAAACAACCCCTATGAATTATAAACATTTTTAGAAAACACCCCTTATGGTTATAAATGTCTTACAAAACCCACATACATTTATAAAACTGATAATCTAACTCTTAAAGTATATGTAAATGTTTCTTTCATGATTCTTTTGCTAACCTTTTATCAAATATTTATTTATAGTTTATCAAATGATTTTGTATTTAGATTAATAATATATACTTTAAGATCTACCTGTAGTACGTGGGTATACACTTCTCTTTACTATATTTCAAGTTCCCTTAAAAACAGACTGTATAATCAGTCACTAGTCCAATTCACTATGAATTAACATTTGAAACGCTAAGCGCTAGGGATGGCAATGGACATCCTATCCATTGAATGTCCGCATGATCCAATCCATCTGCCATGGATATGGATGAATGAAATTGATCACTAAATGATATGGATATAAATATGGATATCAATAATTATTAACGACTCAGAGATGGTATTGCACTTTCAAATATGATGTAACTTCTTTCTTATTTGTCAAACACGACGATACAAATACTAAAAAAGCTATGTGAAGCAGTTATGGAAAATTAAGTTGAAGTCAATATATTCTATTTTGATCTGAAAAAATTGATTGGAATGACTATTTCAAGCATATACACAACCCTGGTGTAGTGAAATATGTGTTTTAATGATTATAGAGCTCAAAATTATGACTTATGTGTGACTGTGTGTGTTGTGTATAACTGTATACAATATCAAACCTTTTGTGCAACCAAATAGATTATTTTGGCCCACTTCTACAAAAATAAGCATCATTACATCTTGATGGCCCAAGAAGCAAATACATCTTGCCTTTTGACCCATTCAACTATCTGTGCAAAGATTATGAGTTCATATGGACTAAGTTTCATATTTATTGGAGACGTTTTTAAGTCTATAATCAAGGCACAATGTTGGAAAAGAGATAGATACTCCTTAACTAGGGCCATAAATGAACCTGACGAACACGTACGGAGCTTTATTCCTGTTCGTTCATTTAATATTAACCGTACAAATAAACGAACACGATCGCTTAATCGAACGAATTTTCTTGTTCGTGTCTGTTTGTTAAGAAACTAAGGCTGTTCATTTTCGTTTATGCTCGTCAATAAGATATTAAACAAGTATAAACGAACTAACATACATGAACATTGACAAATAAACATAAAAATTTAAAATTATACATAATAATGTGTTTTATAAGTGTTATTTTGTTTAAATAAATCACTTTTAAAGTGAATAAAAAAATATACAATATACAAGCCTAAACGAACGTTAATGAAAACATAATCGGAAGCTCACGAATATAAATGAACGGACAAGATTTTTGTTCATGTTTATTCATTTAACTAAAGGAACATAAATTATTGTTCATGTTCTTTAATTTAATAAGTAAACGAACATAAACGGATATTTTACCGAACGGCTCATAACATGTTCACCGAACGTTTAGTTCATTTACAACTCTATCCTTAAGTAAAAACGTAGCGGATCAATTGAAAAGTAATCAAATTTTACAAAGTGTATAAAGCCACTCATTATTTGACAAGTGTCCCATCACCTATTTTATTCAAAAAATTCGCCTAGGGGTAAAATTGTAATTTAACCTGTTAGGATCTCTGGGAAATAAAGATTTCTCATTGCTGCTAGTAGTGTGAGCTGGTTCCTGCCGATAGTTTATGGTTCCTGCTGAAGTTCATTACTGCCGATAGTTTATTTTTGTTTCTGCTGATAGTAGTCATTACTGCGGGTTTTAGTAATTGTTATCCCGTAAGTTTAGAATGTTTGTTAGATTTAATTTTAGAAGAGATCATGTTTATCTCTTCACACGTTTTCTTGTATGACGGGTTAGGGTTAGGGTTTATTGTTAGTATAAAAGAAACACCCGTATATGAGCTTTGGAGATCTCTTAATCGATTCAATCAATAGAAAAACAATTTCTTAGTTCATAATCCGATCCATAGAGGATCAAAACCTTGTTAGTTTCTTTCTTCTTTATATTCTTGTGTTTAGTTTCCGCATAGACACAAGTCTTACACCTAGAGATTCTCGGTTTAACCAAACTCAATCAAGCTAGAAGCACTCGATCCTACAAGTGGTATCAGAGCCTGGTGAGGATCTCTGATAAAGAAGAAAAAGTTCTCTATCTAATCTCTTAACCATCTCTCAATGGAAGGCGACAACCCTGAAAATATTGTCATTAACCAGGAGGAAACTCAACCCAAACCTGAAACCTCACAAGTCCAAACACAAATTGTCACCACTGTGTCCAACAACAATGCTAAATTCCCATACCTAAAGAAAGATGAGTATGAAGTCTGGGCCATGAGAATGGAATACTGGATCACGAACAGTGATTACAACCTGTGGAATGTGATTCTTAAGGGAAACAGCAAGAAGAATACTGGAAGGGATAATGATGGCAACATCTATATAGAGCCACCTGTTACAGCAGATGAACATCTTGCTGTACAAAGGGAAACCAAGGCAAGAACCCTTTTGCTTCAGGCTATTCCAGAGGATCATATGAGTGATTTCCATCACCTGGATGATGCTAGACAGATCTGGCGTGCTGTAAAAGCCAGATTTGGAGGGAATGATGAGTCCAGAAAAATGAGAAAGTCTATGCTCAAGCAAGAGTTCCAGGAGTTTAAGATCTCTGAGGCTGAGGGGATTCACAAAGGGTATGATAGGTTTCACAAGATCCTGAGCCAACTCAACCAGTTGAAGGCTAGGCCGGACAATGAAGACTGCAACACCAAGTTTCTGAGGGCCTTGCCTCCATCCTGGTCTCAGGTTTCCATAACACTCAAGGCCAAAGGTGGACTGGACTATATGAGTTTTGATGATCTGTACAACAAGCTGAAAACCCTTGAAATTGATATCAAAGGGTATTCCACCTATTCACCTCAAACTCCAACCCATACTGCATTTGTTAGTACCTCTGGTGCTAATAAAGCATCATATGGAAACAGTCCAACACCATCATCATCATCAATTTCCTACTCACCTGCCACATCAAAAGCTCAGACCAGATCTGATAATATTCTAGAGGAGGTGTTTCATTCATTTGTTGCTGAGAGTACTCCACAGCAGCAGATTGTTTATGAAGATTTTAATCAGGTGGACCAATTGGATCTGGAAGAGATGGACATTAAATAGCAGATGGCTATGCTGTCATTGAAAGTGAATAGGTTTGAAAAGAAGGTAGGAAGGAGGATTAACTTTGATGGACAGGAGGCTGCAAGGTTTGACAGAAGGAAGATGAGGTGCTACAAATGTTCTCAACCAGGTCACTTTGCCAGGGAATGTACAGATAAGAAGGTGGATGATAAAGCCAGGTATTCTGCTTTCAAAATTCAAGAGTTGGAATCAGAGGACCCCAAGGCCTTGGTATCTGTGGATTCAATGGTGGATTGGGAACATCATGAGAAAGCTGTTGCATGTGGAGCAGAGAAGGTCTATGGGATGATAGCTGGATATGGTGAGAAGAAACAAGTGGCTGGTCAATTTGGAATGATGGGTCATCCATCTCAGGTACAAAACTGCCCATTTGGTTGTGAACCTATATGTGCTAAACTGAAACAGGAATTTGATGATAAATAGAGTCAATATAAGGATAACTTTATACAACTCAAGGCCCATAAAAATGTTGTTAAAACATTAGAACAACAAAAAGTCTGGTATAAAAAACAACAGTTAGCATATGAAGAAAAAATAAAAGTTTTGGAAAGAGATTTAAAAAACACCACTAATGAGTTTAAAGATTCTGAAAGAGAAAAAGCTAAGGTGGTGTTAGAAAAACAGGATTTGCAGTCTAAGCTAGACAATTCTTTGGCTAGGTTTGATAAATGGAAAGAGTCATCTAAAAACCTTCACAAGTTAATTGATAGTTCTATGTCTACAAAAACTAAAAGAGGTTTAGGGTATGGTGACCTGATAGGGCCAAATCAATTTTATGACCCTAATGAGTATAGTGTTTTTGACCCTGAACCTGTAGATTATAGAAAACCTGTAAAGTATGTAAAGGAGGGTGGAATGAATGCTGTTCCTCCACCCATAACTGGCACATTTAAACCTGCAGACCTCTATGTTGACTTTGATGATTCACAAATGTCTTATGGTAAAAAGGCAAAGAACTTGCCTGATCTTGATTGTGACTCTAATGAATTTGTCTCTTGTTCTTACAGTGACAAATCTTCAGAAATCAAGACTAATGACTATGCCACATGTGGATCAAGTGACAAGTCAGCTTCAATAAAATCAGAAGATCTCTCCTCAGAAGTAGCTACTGATGAATCTCAATCAAAGACAACTGCATTTGAAGATATTTCTTTTGATAATGTTAAAAACAATAATGTTTCTAGTTGTGGTTCTGTTTCAAACAATTTTGGTTATGGTTTTAATTTTGTTAAGAATGATTTTGTTTCTTGTGTTGGTTTGAATAATTCTGGTTACAATGAGAAAAATAATGTTAAGAAAAAGTCCCCTAGAAAGAAATCTTGCTTTGTGTGTCGTAGTTATGATCATCTTATCAAAGACTGTGACTATTATGAATAACAGATGGGTATATATGCTTGTCAAAATAGGTCTGTGTGGAACAATGTCAATGATATTCCCCCATATATTCCACAAGCAGCAAGAATAAACTCTTGTAGAGCTTCTGTTGCTGCTGGCAAGCCAGTTCCTGCCGGTAAGCCTGTTGCTGCTGGCAAGTCCATTCCTGCTGATAAGCCTGTTGCTGCTGGTAATCCAGTTCCAGCTGGTAGGATCAATCCTGCTGGTTGGAGAAGCAATGCTGCTAGACCTTACTACAGACCTACTAGCACTTACTTTCAAAATGATATGAGGCCTGTATATTTTGACACCATGCACATGGGAGGGGCAAGATGGGAAACTGCTGTTAAGTCCTCAGCAGGTTGTTCTTGGAGAAACAATAACCAATATATGAGAATGGGGTCCAAGAACAATGGTGGATCTCATCAATCTCCATGGTTTAATACTTATTGATCCACTAGGCAGGCTCAAGTCAGCAATGGCTTGGGTCTCCCTTGTATCTAATGTTGTAAATGTATTCTTTGTATCAGGAATTTCTTTTTAGAAGTAAAGATGTTGGCATTGTTGACAGTGGATGTTCCAGGAGTATGACAGGAAATTTAGAGAGACTGCATGACTTTGTACCCTTAAATGGAGGTTCTGTGACATTTGGAGGAGGAGATGGCACAGTTAATGGAAATGGTACTATCAAAACAACCAAGCTAGACTTTGAAGATGTGCTTTATGTGAAGGAACTCCAAAACATTAATTTGTTCTCTGTCTCACATATTTGTGACAAGAAGAACAGTGTTCTCTTCACTGAAACTGATTGCTTTATGTTGTCCAAAGACTTCAAGTTGCCTGATGAAAGTCAGGTTGAACTCAAAGTTCCAAGGACTTACAACCTTTACAGTTTCAATCTAAGTGATGTTCAGCCTGAGGGTTCACTTGCTTGTTTGATGGCAAAAGCTTCTGTGGATGAATCTAATAAATGGCACAGAAGAATGGCTCAAGTGAATTTTAAGACCATTAACAAGCTGGCTAAGAATGGTTTGGTCCAAGGGCTCCCTCTCAAGACCTTCTCCAATGAACTCAATTGTGTTGCATGCAAAAAAGGAAAGCAACACAAAGCTTCATACAAGGCAATCACAGCTGTGAGCACCATCACTGAGCCTCTGCAGCTTCTTCATATGGATCTCTTTGGTCCTACTTCTATCAGAAGTATTGACCACAAGTACTATTGTCTGGTGATTACAGATGATTTTAGCAGGTTTTCTTGGACTTTCTTTTTGGGTTCTAAAGATGAAACTTATCCAGTTATTAGGGACTTTATTACCTTAATAGAAAATCAGCTAAATAAAAAGGTTAAGTCAATAAGGTGTGATAATGGAACAGAATTTAAGAATTCTAATCTAATTGAACTCTGTGGGAGTAAGGGGATAAAAAGGGACTATAGTAATGCCAGAACCCCACAACAAAATAGGGTTGCAGAAAGAAAAAATAGGACCCTTATAGAAGCAGCTAGGTCTATGTTAGCTGACTCTAAGATGCCCACTATGTTTTGGACTGAAGCAGTCTGCACTGCTTGTTATGTGCTGAATAGGGTATCTATTACTAGTCCTCATAATAAAACACCTTATGAGCTTTTGTCTGGGAAAGTTCCAAACATTAGTTACCTTAAACCTTTTGGATGTCATGTCACTATATTGAACACTAGTGATCACCTAGGCAAGTTTGATGGGAAGGCTGATGAGGGGTTTATTGTTGGGTATTCTGCTCATAGTAAAGCCTATAGGGTATATAATCTGTCTACTAAGAGGATAGAAGAGACTCTCAACTTAAGATATCTTGAGGTTAAACCTAATTTGCAGGGTGCAGGTCCAGAGTGGTTCTTTGACCTAGATTATCTGACAGATACCTTAGGTTATACTAGATTCAAAGCCAATCAATCTGTTGGTACACATGTTTCTCAAACTAACAATGCAGGTACCTCAGATGATGATTTTGATGCAGAGAGTGATGAACAACCCTTAGTTGTTCCTTCTTTTCCCTCTAACAACATTTCAGGTTCAGAGCTCAAAGATACTTCTGATATGGATGGAAGTGATTCAAGCTTTGCAGAAGATCTTGCTAGGCTTCAAAGACAAGAGTATAATGCCAAGAAAGATGCTGAAATGTTTGGTTTTGGGTTTTCTAAAGAAACAGAGGAGATTTTGAGAAATGCTGAAGCTGAAGTTAGAAGGCAACTGAATTCTGCTGGTGGTATTCCTATTCCTGCTGCTGGCAATTCTGCTGGTAATGCTACCAATTCTGCTGGTAGTGCATCTGTTCCAGCTGGTTCTTCTAATGATTCTGTTGATGTCTCCACTCCTGGTGTTCCTGTGTCTACTCCACCTGTTGACTCTCTGGGTATTGATAACTCCCTTGAAAGATTTACAATCCCTTCTGATCTTGGAAATTCATTCTCTTCAAGAGATAAGCTGGAAGATCCTCATCATCAATCCAGAACAGGCATTTTCACTTCTTCCTCATATGATGATGACTTCAACCCCTCCATTACTAATCAGGCATCCACAATTGATGTCAATCCCATTGTTACCAAGAGGATCAATACAGTTCATCCTCAGTCCTTGATCCTTGAAGATCTAAATTCCCCTATTCAGACAAGAAGCAAGTTACATCAACCAATGTTTAGAGAGTCTGCTTTTCTCAGTTATATCCAGGATCAGTTAAGGAGCAATCATACTGATTACCTACATTGCCTCTATGCTTGTTTCCTATCTCAAATTGAACCAAGTAGTATAGCCCAAGCTCTTGATAATTCTGATTGGGTTGAGGCTATGCAAGAGGAAATGCAGCAGTTCCAGAATCAGAAGGTATGGATGTTGGTACCTTTGCCTGCAGGAAAGCATGCTATTGGAACTAAATGGATTCTCAAGAATAAAAGGGATGCTAGGGGAATTGTGGTTTGAAATAAAGCTAGGTTGGTGGCTCAAGGACATAGACAAGAAGAGGGGATTGATTATGATGAGGTGTTTGCACCAGTGGCAAGAGGTTAAGCTATCAGACTATTTTTAGCTTTTGCCTCATTCATGGGATTTGTAGTGTATCAGATGGATGTGAAGAGTGCCTTTTTGTATGGAAGGATTGAAGAAGAGGTTTATGTTACTCAACCAAAGGGATTTGTGGATCCTCAGAATCCTGATTTGGTTTACAAAGTGGTAAAAGCACTTTATGGTCTTCATCAAGCACCAAGGGCTTGGTATGCAAGGCTATCTGCCTTTTTGCTAAAACATGGTTACAGAAGAGGGGCAATAGATAAAACACTTTTCATTAGGAAGAACTTCAAAGATATCATTCTGGTACAAGTTTATGTAGATGATATCATCTTTGGTTCTACTAATGAAGCCTGGTGCAGGGAATTTGAGGAATTGATGAAGAGTGAATTTGAGATGAGTGCTATGGGTGAAATGACTTTCTTCTTGGGTCTTCAGGTTAAACAGAAACCAGATGGAATCTTTATCTGCCAAGAGAAGTATGTTTATGACATACTTAAGAAGTTTGATATGGAAAATGTGAAAACTGCAACAACCCCATTTGAACCTCCAAAGCCTAAATCCAATAATGAACCTGATTCTGCTGTTAATGTTCATCTATACAGGTCCATGATTGGGTCACTCATGTATTTGACAGCTTCTAGACCTGATATCATGTTTGCTGTCAGTGCATGTTCGAGACATCAGGTTACACCCTTGACTTCTAACTTAAATGCAGTCAAGAGAATCTTCAAGTATTTGAAAGGACAGCCTAAGTTGGGACTTTGGTACCCAAAAGATTCTCCTTTTGTGTTGGAAGCTTATAGTGACAGTGATTATGCTGGTGCTAACTTTGATAGAAAGTCAACTACTGGGGGTTGTCAGTTTCTGGGTAGAAGGTTGGTTTCTTGGCAGTGCAAGAAGCAGACTATAGTAGCTACATCTTCTACAGAGGCAGAGTATGTTGCTGCTGCTAGCTGCTGTGGACAGGTTCTTTGGATGCAAAATCAGCTGTTAGATTATGGGTTCAACTTCATGAACACTAAGATCTTCATTGATAATCAAAGTACTATGTGCATTGTTAAAAAATCCTGTCTATCATCAAAGGACAAAGCATATTGAGATAAGACAATATTTCATAAGAGATGCTTATGAGAAGCATCTTATTCAGGTGATTAAAATTCATACTGATGACAATGTGGCTGATCTGCTGACCAAGGCTTTTGATGGACCAAGGTTTAACCATTTGGTGGTTCATATTGGGATGGTAAATCCTTAGGTACTGAGTTTGAGGGGAGGACAAAGCCTAAGGGGAGGCTTTCTGGCCTAAGGGGAGGCTTTCTGTTGTATAATTTGTTATTTTCTTTGTTTTCTCTTTTATTAGTTCAAAAAAAAAAAAAAAAAACCAAAAAAAAAAAAAAAAAAAACAAAAAAACGAATTTTTTTTTTTTGTATATTTTGTGTGCTAATAAGTTGGTTTTGAGCAACACCCTTGCAGGTACAGTGTTGGTGTTTACACCTACACAACAAATGGTAATCAACTCACCATGTCTCACAGACAAGAAAGAGTTGTCTCACCATGAGGGTACAGCTCTGGTGTGATTGTCAAATCTGTTGATAGCTGTAATAGCTTGCTCAAAGCTATAGGGTACTTCAACTCACCCATGGTTCATTCCTGAGAGTTGAAATGGTTTTCAATTCGCCATGGTTTTTACTCCTTTGGGGTTTCCAAAGAATTGGCTAGCCCATAAGTGTATGGTTTGTGGTAAAGGCAGTTGGAATTCCATACTTGGTACTCAATTCACCAAAGGTTATCTTCAACCTAAGAATTGGCTAGTCCTGAGCAAACGGCTACTGGTAAAGAGAAGTCAAATCCATTTATAGTTGCTGATTTACTAATAATCAGATGGTTATCAATGTACCATGGTCTAACACACCAAAACATTGGCTACTCCAGTAGTGATGGCTATTGGTAAAGAGACATCAAATCCATTAATTTTCAATGATTCACCTCTCACAGGAGTTAACACACCTGGATGTGATGAGAATAGTATGAAACTTAAGTGATTTGATGTACCTTTTGTCATAGTAGCAGTCAAGATCAAGTGGATGACATGGTGACCAGCTTATTATTTTGAAGATGCTTTCCTTTTGCTGCTGAACTATCGAAGTTGCTGCTGGAAGTTACAGATGTTGCTGCTGGTTACTTACTATTGCTGCTGCTCAAATGCAGTCCTCAAGCTTGAGAAGTTAAAGCTCTATCATGTGGGAATCTTGCAAGTTAACCTAGTCAACTTCAAGATTAGGGGAGGATTGTTAGGATCTCTGGGAAATAAAGATTTCTCATTGCTGCTGGTAGTGTGAGCTGGTTCCTGCCGATAGTTTATGGTTCCTGTTGAAGTTCATTACTGCCAATAGTTTATTTTTGTTTCTGCTGATAGTAGTCATTACTGCGGGTTTTAGTAATTTTTATCCCGTAAGTTTAGAATGTTTGTTAGATTTAATGTTAGAAGAGATCATGTTTATCTCTTCACACGTTTTCTTGTATGACGGGTTAGGGTTAGGGTTTATTGTTAGTATAAAAGAAACACCCGTCTATGAGCTTTGGACATCTCTTAATCGATTCAATCAATAGAAAAACAATTTCTTAGTTCATAATCCGATCCATAGAGGATCAAAACCTTGTTAGTTTCTTTCTTCTTTATATTCTTGTGTTTAGTTTCCGCATAGACACAAGTCTTACACATAGAGATTCTCGGTTTAACCAAGCTCAATCAAGCTAGAAGCACTCGATCCTACATAACCCGTTTTTTGCTTTTCCACCTTAAATTTCAAACGCACATATCTTTTAAACGACAAATTTAAAAAAAAAAAAACCGATTTCACCATAATTTTTAAAATTTAATCCTCTTTAATTTGGTATAAATTTTGTTAAAAATTTTAAAACTTTTTTACATCTCAAATGGGTCTTGATTTTCTTTATTTTTTTGGCATTTTTTGCCCTACTTTTTACCCTCATAAACGTCGAATCGTGAAAAACTTATAACATGAAAGTTATAGATTTTCGTTCACTCTTTACCTAGAAATTTGAATCACTCAAATCCGAAATGATATGAATGAGATATCGCACATTAAAGATAGCGTTTTAGTCATATTTGTTGCACACAAGGTTTTTGATGAAATGTCTAGCTTAGATTTTTACTTTTAAAATTGCGTCAAATGCATTAATTTTTGTGCCACAATTCATCATTAATCGTTTTATTAATGTAAGATTCAAAAAGTAATGTTTTTATTAATTTTATTTTGTTCATCAATATTTTATTAATGTAGGTTCATCAGTTAGTTTATTTGTATTATCATAGGTTATAGGTTCATCAGTTTGTTTAAGCTTTTTTAGTTTATTTGTGTTATAGGTTATAGGTTCATCATAGGTAAATGTTCCAAAACAGGTTAGTACAAATTTTTTTCAGATATTCTTTAGTTAATGCTTTTTTTGTTATATTTTTTTTGTTCATAGTTGTTATTGTAGGTTCATTAGTTAGTTTATTTGTGTTATCATAGGTTCATTAGTTAGCATATGTTTTTCGGTTGATGAACATTAGTTTTTTTGGTTCATTAGTTATTAAATTTTAGCTATTATGTTATCATATGTTCATCAGTTAGCTTATGCTTTTTTTGGTTCATCAGTTATTGACTTTTAGCTATTATGTTATCATAGGTTTATCAGTTTGTTTATTTTAGCTATTATGTTATCATAGGTTAATCAGTTAGTTTATTTGTGTTTATTTGTGTTATCATAGGTAATAGGTTCATCAGTTAGTTTATGCTTTTTTAGTTGATGAACATTATTTATTTTTGGCTCATCAGTTATTGTCTTGTGTTATGTTTTTGTTTCATCAGTTACTGTCCTGTCTTATGTTTTTTTTGTTTTTTATATTGATCAAATGAAATTTGAGTTAGATGTTATTATATGATGTTGACTTTATAATTTCTTTTAAGAAATGTTCATAAAAAAAACTGTTCATCAAATTTTCTTTTTATAAAAGTTACTGTTCCCCTCAATTTCTTAACTGATGAACAAAAACTGATGAACTAAACCCTAAACCCAACATCCGAAACCCTAAATCCTTAACTGATGTACTGATGAACTAATGTTCATGAATAAAAATTGATGAATAGGGTAACTGATGAACAAAACGTCATCTTTAACATGTTATATCTCCACATTAGTAAAGATTGACATAAAATCTATAATTTTTATGTTTTACAATTTTTCTAATTCGAATTTAATATTGGTCAAATTTATGATAAAAAACGCAATAAAACACAATACGTACATTTTTTGAAAAAACATTAACTATTAAAAAATATCACTTTTTGAGTCTTACTGTTGGGAACACGTTTTGTAATATTTCAAGTATTGGTCAT
The DNA here is from genome assembly GCA_021014915.2 of Artemisia tridentata subsp. tridentata. Lineage (NCBI taxonomy): Eukaryota > Viridiplantae > Streptophyta > Magnoliopsida > Asterales > Asteraceae > Artemisia > Artemisia tridentata. The sequence goes on from CP139503.1 coordinate 270,802,308, forward strand.
TTGTATTAATTAGGTTGCTCAATAAATGGGCTTTAAGTTAGAGATTAACCATACGGCTCCATTAGAGGCCCATGGGCTGTGTGGTATGGTAGAAACCTTCTAGAAAGTTGTAAGAACATGATGCCCTTACTATTGCCTATAAATAGAAGGCTTATGTGCTCATTCTAATTGTTGGTTTTATTCTCCTTGTTACCGAACCTTTGCTAATTCTAGGCGTGAATAAGAACGACCATTTTTCTCTTCATCTCTCTCGTTCTCTCTTATTGTTTACTTATTATACGATTGTGTGTTAGTTATTCATGGTATTTAGATCTTGTGTTGAGCTAATATTAGGACCTATGTAGTGGTATCATTTGCTAGAAGATAATTAGATTGTGTGTTTTGAGTAGATTTAGATCGTTATCTTACTTATTCGTTTGGTTTTGTAGCATTAAAGTGACAAAAAGTCTCATTTCTTTCACTTATCTTCACACTTGTAAAGTGAAAAGATACTTATAGTGAGTAGAAATCAGATTTGAAGTCGAAAGTTTAGTTCTTGTTCGATTTCTATTCGATTTACATTAGTTTTCATTTGTTGCGTTTTTTCGAAATTCACCAAATTTTGGATTAAACGTTAAAGGTTGAAACTTTCCTATTATTTTAGTGTTATTAAACATTTTGAACAGAAAAAATCCTGTTAAAACATCGCCTTTTAGTCATAAAAGTGATCTGAAAAATCTGGCGTTTTATCGGAATTGGTGAAAAGAGGGTTTGTCGGAATCCAGTTTGAGGGTTTGTCAGAATTGCTAGCTAGGGTTTGTCGGAATTCAGCAGTCTTAAGGGTTTATCGGAATTGGCGTTCAATAGATTCCTTGCTTGTATAAGCTTGTGAATATACTTCGACTTTGAGGCAAATCTCCTATCTTGTATAAGGTAGTGAGAAAATTATCGGAATTGTAATTTAGATAAGCTATCGAAATTGTCAGTTCTATCGCAATTTAGATAATTACCTGAATTGTCAAATTCTGTCACAATTGCAAAGTCCATCGCAATTCTCAGTTTTATCAAAATTCACTAGTCCATCAAAATTCCGCCATTTTTTTCGGAATTGGATAAATCCATCGGAATTGTAAAATTTCATCGGAATTCAGCCATTATTGTCGGAATTGGATAAATCCATCGGAATTGAAAATTTTCATCGGAATTCAGAAACCTAATCGCAATTCAACATCCTCATCGCAACTCAAGTAACCTTATCGCAATTGGCAACTGTGAACAGTGTTTCATCGAAATTAATAGTGAACAGTGATTTGTCGGAATTGAACAAGAAAAACACTTAACCAAAACCAAACTTTATAACTCATAACACACATCTCAATTGTCTACTAGATCCAAAAGAACACAAGAATGTCTCAACCACCAAACCACAACTATTTCTACAATCAACAACAACAGTATCATAAGCAACAACAATATCATCAACAGCCACAATATCCTCAACAACAAGTTTTTATGCAACAACATCTGTTTTTCCCTCAACAACAAGTCCCTCAACAACAACAATATCCACAACAACCACTGCAGTTCGATCAACTTCCACCTAAACAACCTCACTAGTTTGACCAAATGTGCGAAGCAATTAGCAGTCAACAATCCAGACACGAGGCCGGATCCTTAGATACACCTCCAATGCTAACTCCGGGTAATTACTTGCAGTGGTCAAGTCGATTTCTAAGGTTTATTGAACTCAAGAAACCGCATGGTAAGTACTTGAAAAAGGTAATTATTGAAGGACCATATCCAACACCTACCACAACGGTTCCTGGTGATCCAAATACCATTCCTCCAAGAGAAGCAACTGTTACTCCTATTCCTGATGCTCAGCTCACAGCAGAACAAGTACTTCAGAAAGAAGCTAATGAACTAGCAATGTATTACATCCTTCAAGGAATTCCCAATCCTATCTTTCGAAGTATTGATGCACAAAAAACTGCTAAGGACATGTGGGAACATGTTCATCTTCTCATGGAAGGAACAGAGTTAAACCAAGAGGATATGGAATCTAAGCTCTATTTGGAATACACCATGTTTATGATTGAAGCTGGAGAATCCTTAGAGTCTTATTACCATAGGTTTACCAATATCATCAACGAATTGGACCATCACAACATCGTACTACCCAAGATTGCAGTGAATACTAAGTTCCTAAGTTGTCTTGAACTTGACTGGCAGAAGTATGTAACTTTTGTTCGACAAGCTAAGAATCTACACAACACCTCATATGGGTTGTTGTATGATTACTTGAAGCATCACCAATCAGAGGTTGATAAAGATAGAGCAGCTTGTGGAGGTTACTCACCATCATCAACTCCAAACTCACTAGCTTTGATTGCTCAGTCTCATTTTGCTCCACAAACAAATCAGGGTTTTGTCCAACTACAACATCATTCTTCTTATCCCTCACAAACTTCATCAAGCCAACTTGTTCCATATGAAGCATCACCACAACAAACTGATAATCAACTGGTTCCATTTGACAACACCGATTCTATGCTTTACTCAAATGTCAACAATGATGAAGACGATGCTTTCAATTCGTTGAACGAAGGATTTGCTTTGATTGCTAGAGCTTTCAGCAAGTTTTCAAACAAATCCAACAACCGTCTAAGGTCTTCATCCATCACTCGTAATCAGGCAGTTGTTCATGATGGCGGAGTTGAGATTCAAAACAGAACTTCTGGGAGATATGGTTCGGGTGGCTATATGAGAAACTCATCTGGGCAGAGGTTTAATTCAGTTGGAAGTAGCAGGAACAACACTGGTAATACACAAAGAAGGGCAGAGATTGTTGACACAGGAAATTCTGGGATTGCAAACACCATGGTAAAATGTTACAACTGTGGAGGGAAAGGTCACTTGGCCAATGCTTGCCCCAAACCAAGGACCAGAGTGTAGGATTCTATAATTCATAACACAAACCCAAGATTAAAGGATGGATTGAATCTTAGAGAGAGAAAGAGAAGAGTTGGGAGTTTCTAGAGAGAGAGAGAGTGAAGAGAAAATTGTGTTGATTAGATTAGGAAGAATGAGAAGCTCCACCCTTCCCTTGTGTGGGAAGGGTTATATATATAGTCCTAATATTTGTGCCCCTAGTGGGCTGTGGAGTGAGCTGACAGTGGGGAAAGCCCCGACCTACTCCACGAATATAAATACGACTAAGCTAATACTAATATTACTAATAATACTAAACAAATATATATAAGCCTACGAGCTATATAAATGCTAATTAGATGCTCGGGGTGACCGAGCCTTCATATGAATATTTATATTCCTAACAATCTCCCCCTAAGGGAGGTCACCCCGGAAATAATAACTTGAATTCTAGCATTTTTATCTTCTGAAGTTGTCGTCATAGCTCGTAGTCTTTGATTCTTCATTGTCTTGAAACATCATGCATTCAGCAGTGATCTTGTGATGACCTTTCTTTGTCTTGGATGATCTTTGAGTATTCTTCGACTTTATCATCCAACATTTGTTTCCAAGTCATCTTTCAGGAGTATGTTTCCATGTGATGTGTTATTCTTTGAGTCGACATGCTCACACTGTTTGGTGTCATGATCTTTAGCATCAGAGTTAGCAGAAGCCGTGTTGAAGGTCTTTTGGTTGATCATGACTTTGTTGAAGAACAATGATGATGTAGTGTGAACATGTGGTAGAGGATTGGCATCTTTTCAGCAACCAGCTACAACTGCAACCAGCTACAGCATTCCACAGCTACAACCGCCAACAGCTGCAACAGCAATCAGCTACAATCGCCAGAAGTTCCTGCATACGACAGTTAGCAATAAAACGTCCGGTACTTACAGGTTCGGACTTCGAGATTGTTAACAGCATAGTGTGAAAACTCTCTCTAATCCTTACCAAGACCGTTCCTAATCGAAAACCCACAGAGGGTTTTTTAAGATCGAACCGTAGCACATCAACGATTAGGTGAGTCGCTGGAGATCACTCCACGACTGTAGACCGTTTGAAACCGCAGCGACCACTAAGCGTAATCCATAAAGAATTACCGAAGTGACCTGCTTTCAGGGCTGCTTGATGTTGACCCTGGCAGGAATTTCCATTCAATCATTGAGAATTACATTTGTAAATTCCCTCATGAATGTTCTGGCAGATTGCTAAGATCTGCGTAGGACTCATAAGTTTACAACTGGTGTCCTTAATGTTGAACAACCAGTGTAGAAATAATTCGTGTCCCTATGAGATCTTCTTATGCATCTCGTGTCTCTAGACTCTATTGTGCGTTTTGATTTAGTGAGCGGAGGCTGGAGAGAACTGCCACCTTTTCAATATCATCTAACTCGGAGTGAGAGAGACGATAGGAATGTATTGAACTCCGTGACAATTGAAACAAGAATCCTTTGAGGGACCTTGAGTGGTTAGGGAGGGTTGTGCAGCGTATCACTGGGTCCATGATACTTTGTCTTCAATGCCAGCAATCAACTAAGTGATTCTGACAGCATATGTATTGACCCGGTTTCTGCCTAAGTTGTAAGGAGGGCTTCTTTCTTTTCACCCTTTATCTTTACAATTCTTTTTCATTCTTCAACCCCTTCAGTGCTTACCGAGACTTCCTTACTAGTACCTTGTTGGGTTTGTTCCAGTACTAGCTCCATCTCAGTCGGCACTTTTCCCTTATCCACTATTCTCCTTTTTAATCATACCTAAGGACTTCTACACTAACTAGTGGATTGTCCCTGGGTAGATCCCTCCGGCTCTGGCGGGATCGTGGGAACTTGAGCCTAACCTAACCATCCTTATAACTCCATGCATTAATTAAAATGGTCGGTCTTTGGTATTCTTCCACGATTGCCATAAAACCAAATCCTTGAAAAATCTCTCAAAGTGTTCATGATTCTGAAACACATTTTTGCAAACACTTGAGAGTTTTATATTTTTCAAATGCTCCCCCTCAACATGTGCTCGGTTGATTGATTTATAAATTTGCACATGTTAGGTAGAGCTCGCACTTTTTTTGAATTGATCCACTTTCAGTGAACATGACCGATTCGAGACACGCTTACATCACTGGTTAGACCAGCTTGAAATTATTACCCGTCCTGGTCAAGTCCATAGAAAGTTTCTCGAAACGGTACACTCTACTCAGACACATCCTTTTCGAGACACGCTTACATCACTAGTTAGACTAGCTTGAAATTATTACCCGGCCAGGATATGTCCTTTCGATTCATGACAGTATATGTTTCGTCAATTCATTGGTTAAGTCTGAGACACGCTCAACTGAGATGCCAAATCCTTTGTGTTCATTCGCTCCCCCTCAATATGTGCATCGATATACGAAAGAGTTTAGCACATATGGGAGAGCTTACACTTAAATCCAAAACATCACATTTTCATCAGGTTTCATATTTAAATCACATTCTCTCCCCCGATCAAAAATTTCAAACCTTTTGAGATTTGTGATCCCAATTGATTTAAATAATTTAGAAAAACATGGGAGAAAATGTGGTCAGGTTTAACATGTTCTGATGATGAAACATACTTTGCTCCCCCTTAATCTAAGAGGGAGATTCACTGCTCATTTTGCACAAGTTAACTATTATGACACAAATGATATTGACCTTTTTGCTCAAATGATGTAATCACCCACTTTTCTGAGTGAGTCAATGGTCAACATCGATTATCCATCCACCAACAAATCTTCTCAAGTGTCGTTGATCCCCACTTGGCGAGACCAAAATAGATAAATGGTGGTGGCGGTGGTGAAAGTGTTGTTGTTGTTGCTGCCGATGTTGTTGTCGTGGTGAATTCCGAGCCAATCAATAGAGTTTGAACGTCTGATTAAATGGTTAGAATGGGAACTGGCACAGTCATTTTGGCTATGGAATCTGCATAAGAATATCAACACAGATATACATGCATACAGATACACTATTCCTTAATAGCTACCCTTCAGCAGCTTGCCACATTATAATACCAAGTTCATCTTATAATCAAACCCCAATCAGGAACTACGTCAAACCCCTATCTAGCATGAAGAGCAAATAGCAATCATGAACATGGCAATTCACACGAATTTCAATATTTAATTCAGGATCTTAGGAACATGATTCTAACATAATAGCAATCTATCTAAGCGAATCCTGAGAACATATGCACAATATCAACAGCACTTAAGCAGCAGGGACAAACAACATTTGAAACTCATTCACTTAGTTCATACAAATGTCAGTGGAGTATTCAAAAACATCAAACACAACTGGTTTTCTAACTTCTTTTAGGTTTTGAGTCTTAAAGCATTTTGGGGATTATACGAGGATTCCAAAGTAACACAAATGAACCTTCTAGATACATAAAGCTAGGAAACTATAAGCAAATTGCACACAATGTCCTAAACTTTCTAGCAACTAACACACTTGGTCATTTGATATATTTAAGCAAGATCCTCTTCAACTAATTCCCCATTAATTACAAAACCATTTCTAACAAGTATGATTTAACCAATAAACCCGTTTGATGATATAAAATTTGAATTCACTCTCCCCCTCAATCAATGACCCGTATTCTAGTTGAACCTCAACTAAAATCACTCTTAACCCCACAACTCATCAAACAAGAACTGTCGTGAGGTTTTGTAGTCGTTGATTGAGTGACAAATTTTATGCATAATCCAAGTATAAACAAATTTCATACAACACATATTCACCAAGTGTCTCACAAATAATTTTCAGAAGAATCATAGAATGAAAACTATTTGTATGCAAAGAAGACTTCTCTTCTTTTACAAGAAATGATGCACTGAAACGTACATCAAATCAGGAAACATGGATATGAAGTAATCCATGCCCAGGTGAACATCACCCAGTTGGAGGAACAGCCGTCTTTTTGGCGACGTGCTTTCCCCAGAATGAAGTGCGGGTTGCTATCTAAAGTAATAGCAAGCCATTTAGACATGTTTTAACCATCCATTTTAACTTCTGCTCGAGCTTCATTTAAAGACCCGTGCCATTATTGAATGACATTTCTAAGTCCGTAAATGTTATCGATAAACAGAAGACATGCCTAGGTGAAACTATTTTTGGTATTTTCTATTTTTTTAATTTTTATGGATTTTCTGGTTTTACGTTTCTATATTTACACTAAGCAGGTTTTCTAAGTATCTATTTACAATTTTTTGGATCTATAATTTTCTATTTACAGTATGGTATAAGATATGTACAAGAAAATGTTACTCAGCTTAAGACGATGATGACATGAATACCAAGATGAGGATACGTCAGCATGTGGTAGAAATCTGTAGTCAACATCTCCTAAACTTTCACCACCAAAGCTTTCAGGGCTCCAAAATAATCATCTGAGCTTGAGCCTTCTCAATGTGAAGCTTTGATAGCTTCCCCCCAAACCGACAATCTTCCTTTTGAGCAGTTTCAAAGCTCTCTTTCAAGCTTACGAAAGGTATGTGTACAGCGAAAACCGTATCAAACCCCATTAAGTATTGCTGATCCTTTTAAGAATAACCATCGAGATTCTCCGATCGGGGGACCATCACATAAATAAGCAACGAATCATCTCACACTTAAATTAACCTTCTCACATTTCTTCCCGCTGAAGTCTGAAGTAATGCATGCCAAGAGTATCCAGAGACCACTTCCCCCAAGTAGTTGAAGTGATGCAATCAGTCTCGATATATGAAGCCCAAAAAAAAACCCGAAGTACACACTCAATCCCATTAATGAAGTCGACAAAGCATCATCAAGATCAATTAAGACCCGAAAATCCCCTTATCTCCTTTTAGGACATTGCAGATGAGAACTGTTATACCAAATTCAGCTAAGTCCCGAGTGTAAGCAATTTATCCCGTATGTAGTCGACATGATAACACCAAGACATTACCATAACAGCAACTGAATCCCGGATGTACACATTTCCTTCAATAGGATACCGACTAACCATAGGAACCATCATACAATTGTGTACCTCTTTTATCATCAGAAACTGACATTCTCTTCCCACACTTAGTTGGAATGACACACCAGAAAGAACGAGTTAGAACACTGATTTTCTCTGCGGTTATGACATTTGTCTTCCCGGAATAATCTTCAATTGAGAAGAAGTATAAAGCCCATCATGTGTACTCATTGTTCATTCAGATGTATGTCTCCTTCCCCCTTGCTGGTTTTGATACCTCAGAATCAGCAACACATTTTACGAACATATTCTTGAAATCTTGTGAGAAGAACAACTTAGGCTCAAGTAGATCAAGTGAGAATTAACCGCTGCTGAAACCGTCTCTGACTATCTTTATCAACCCTCAAGTAGGCCTTATGATGAGATAACTGATGGAGCAAACCCGATATACCAAACTTGAGCCTGAAGATAGAATTCCCCATTCTTGTGACTTACGCTTGCACTAATGTTGGAAGAACAGTGTAGAGAATTAGTGCTCCAAGCAAATCTCTAAGTACTCAATACCTAACCAAGGTATGAGACATTAACACCTCTTACGATTATCCACAACGACATCGGCGTGTGACACTGAGTACTACAACGTAACTCCTTTAAGTGATAGTTACCCCGACTACTGGTAACTAGATAACCTAAGTCTTCAACTTAAATCTTAAGCACGAGCAAGTTATCATTGAAGGTCATGCATCCAACCAACCCCGACTTCAAGATAAAGTAAGATCACGCCTTTGAGGAAGTCACCTTCAATCTCGAATAAGTGATACCTGATCAACTCCATGGTCACGATTAGATGCCCAACACAAGTGAGTGAACCAACAACCAATTATACATCGAATCACTTGTTCACACTTCTCCCCCTCAAAGATTGCATACGAGGATGCCATCTTTGATTGAACAAGTGCATATGAGGTTGATCTACTGTTCACACTTCTCCCCCTCAAAGATTGCATACGAGGATGCCATCTTTGATTGAACAAGTGCATATGAGGTTGATCCACTGTTCACACTTCTCCCCCTCAAAGATTGCATACGAGGATGCCATCTTTGATTGAACAAGTGCATATGAGGTTGATCCACTGTTCACACTTCTCCCCCTCAAAGACTGCATACGAGGATGCCATTTTTGATTGAGTGAATAAACGTCCAATCGGATGGAAGTAGATCCACTTGATATCAGAATGAGCGTGGAGCAAGTATGAAGCCTTCTGATGAGAATAGTCAGAAACATGGAGAGTCGTATGACCACTTCTCAAATCTCAATCACCAAGTAGTTTATTCACCTTTCTCCCCCTCAAAAATTGCATATGACGGTCAACTGCTATTTTTGATAGACCGGGTGAATAAGAATACCATCGGCGGTAAGTAGATCCACTTGATGACTGAATGAGTATGAGAAGAACATGAAGCTTGATGAGAATGGTCATAAATAAGAAGATTCCTCTTCTTCCGAAGATAAAGTGCACTCAAGCGTACACCTTTCTTTTCTTTGATGAACGGGGCCTGAAGAGATGTCAGCAGACGCCATTATGAAAACATTGAGACCCGAGGCTTGAACTGCAGTGTTCAAACGTCATAGTCATTGAAGAACGAGGCCTGAACTGATTTGAACAGACGTCATAGCCAATGAAGAGCGAGGCCTGCACTGAAGTGTACAGACGTCATCGTCGATGATGTTCATCAAGCTTGAATTGTTTGAACCCCTTCATCATGAGATATCACTCTTTTCGGCACCCAAACTCTGAATCTTTCCTTAATACAAGGCCTGAACGATGTACCTGCAATTAAGTAAAGACTTCCTGCATTGACATTAAGAGTTTGTTTGCATTTATATGGGTTAGTGATATCAGAATTTAGACCATTTGGGATTTCACTGTCAACCTTGGTTTCGCACTTAGTGAACGTCTTTCGAATAGGTATCCACCTAAGACCAACAATCTTAAAAGTTCTACCCGTCGGTATCCACCTAAGGCAAGATCTAGGAGTGTTTGGTTTCTCATGCACAGTTACAGACTTTTTGGGAGAAAACCTTTGTCCTAGGGCAACCGGCCTATCAGGTTTCTGCATACACCTCTTTGGTTCTACGGGCTTGTTGTTGTTTCTAGTCTTAGAGGATGGAACCTTGGCACGTGCATTCACTTCCTTCAGGAGTTTTGTTATACAATCATCATGGGTTGCATTGAAAACACATTTCTGACAAGTCGAGCAAACAAAGTGTTTGGAATCAGAAAAAGATCTAGGGTTCTTAGAGTGATCGGCTACGGGAATTGCCTTAATTGGCACGCAACTACTCTTAGAAACAGGCAAATTCCTAGTCTTTTCATGTGTGGTTTTCTTAGCGTCCACTAGGTTTTGATTCTGAACAATGTCTTTATGTTTAACATGTTCCTTTGGTGTCACAAGTGACACACGTGTTGAACTAATCCTAGAAGAACTAGATGCACTCATGTGATGTGGTTTTGCAACAGCATATTCCTTTTCACAAGGTCTAGACTGTGAAGTGACTGGTTTTGATAAAACTTTTTCCGCATCAACTTGGGAGGCAAACCGTGTTTTTGAAACATTTGACCGTTCAGATCTAAACGCTGACAGTTGTCTAACAACTGATCGGTTCCCAAGTGGTGGTTTCCCCAAGATTGATGGTTTTGCAAACTTAGTGTTCACATCATTTCCATTCAGTTTTCTCAATTCGTTTTTCAACGATGCAATCGCAAAACCCTTTTCCTTAAGTTGAGCCTTGAATTCATCATTTTTGGTAATCAAAGAGGTAATTTTCTCTACATTCTTAGCTTTCGTTTCTTTGATTGTATCACTCAGTTCTTTGCAATGAATTTTCAAAGACTCATTTTCCTTAAACAATTCAGTCACTTTATGATCTAATTCTGCATTATTTGTTGTAATAACATCATTGTCATGTTTAGTCTTAACTTCATTACATATGTCACGCATCTCAGCCAATCTGTTTTTCAGGTTTTTTATCGTTAAGTTTTTGGCTTCTAGCTGAGCTTTCAAATCATTTATCATAAAAAATTCGCGGAATTCAGGAAATTCCGGGTTTTTACATGGTAGTTTATTTTGAAGACTTTCTTTCTTTTGTTGCATTGATATTTCAAGATCAATACAATGTTTTTCAAGCAGTAAAAATCTTTTTGAAAGTTCATAATAAACATCCTTTTCAACCATATCATTTGATTTGAAAAACTCAGCCGTAGGCAAAGCACTTGACGCATCATCATGTTCAACATCATGATCAATCTCTCCCCCTTTATGACACAAATTTGCTGAATCAGTGGTAATATTGCTATCAGTCTTTTCCACCAGATATGAGTCATAAGAAGGTGTAATTTGATCAGTATGTTGTTGTTCATTAGAAAGAGCATTATCTTGATAAGACTGATGTACCGTGGCCGACTGTGCTTGGTGATTTTCAGATTCGCAGGCTGCATTCTCACAAATTGTGAAATCACTTCCTGTGCTGTCACTATCATCAAACTTGTCTGATCTTGTTCCATTCCTCATTTGTTTAGCCCTTTCATCAATAAACCCATTAACATTACTCATCAATTGAAGTAATGTAACTCTGAACACGTCAACCTCGAATCCAGTGTAATTAGCAAAACACCCTTTTGTCATCTGACTGTCATAGTCATAGTCCCCAGTGTATTGCGAGTCAATGAACACCTGGAGTTGGTTATTGACCACACTGAACGCTGCTCTGGATCTTGCTTCAGAGAATTCTTCTTTGTCAAGTTGTTGTTCAAGTTGATCTAAATATAGAGTCATTTCGACTGTGAAATCATGAACATCTTGACCAAAGAGTGCTGTGAAAGCCCGTGTGTAACCCATCACGTATTCAGATTTATCAAACAGAACCTTGAGATGTGAATGAAGTAGACGAAAACATTCGATGCGAGTTTCCTTTGCATTAAACAGCATAAGTGACTGATGAAGCTCTTTCTCTTGTGATTTCGGGCATGAAGATTCCACATTGGTATTATCAGAATCACACACGTACATTTGTTGTCCAGAATTGGAAATCATTTGGTTATCATATGTGTCGTACAACTTGAGTACCTCAGATATGATGTAATCTGAAGTAGTAGACATGATGTAACCGTGCACGGGATTTTACAATTCTATGATTTAAACCGAGAAATAGATTCTTTCGCGGGATTTTATAAAAATCAAGAATGAACCGTGAAGTGATGATTGATGTGTGTTATGATTAGTGATTGGGTAGACTTGTTGATCTGTTGTTTAGTTGTGATTTGGTTTGATTGATGCAAGTTGTTATGGTGAAATTATGGTCTGAAAAACTTAGAAACTCAATAACTTCTTTCTGGAGCGATTTCAGGCTTCGAAAGTTGGGTTGAATGAATAAATTAATTCAACGTGTCATTCTCCTCGGTATCACGGTCGTTTTGACAGGTCGTGGGCTAAAAACGGAGTTACGGTTCAAAAGTTATAACCGTTTAAAGTTTTGACGTATAGACAAACCGCATAGACAAACCGCATAGACAAACCGCATAGACAAACAGCATAGACAAACCGCCTAGACAAACCGCATACACGCCGCAGAGACAAACCGCGTGGACAAACCGCGTAGACACAAACCGCATACACGCCTCAGACAAACCGCGTAGACACAAACCGCATACACGCCTTAGAGACAAACCGCGTAGACACAAACAGCATAGACAAACAGCATAGACAAACAGCATAGACAAACCGCATAGACAAACAGCATAGACAAACAGCAACTTAGACAAATTGCATTTGACTAGTCAAAGTTGTCACTTTCACCAGTATTGTCTTTTACCTCTTTCTACCACAAACCTCAACTAAGAACAACCAATCTCAAACAAGAACAATCTTCAAACCTTTACCAAAAACTTTTCTTATCTCTAAGAACTTCAAGACAACAAAAACAAACAACAAAAATCGGCTGACTTTCTTTCTTGACAATTCGAACCAATCAAGTTAACATAACCATATATTATCAAATCTAGAATATCGTTCACGTGACAGATCCGAAAGAATAATTAAAAGATAGCAATAGATATCCGAATGAAAAGAAAAAATAGCAGCAGACTTGTTTATTAATAAACAAGAAACATGAAAAACAGAAAAACAAAATACAAGGAAGTAGCAGACTAGCGAGACTAAAAAAACAAGAAACAAGAAAAAGCAATCTTTGACTACAACAAAAATTCGGTGGAAAGAATAATAAAAAAAAGAGTAGCAGCAGCTCTATTCGAAAGCAATCAAAAGATCCGAAATATAAACAATGTTAGCAACAAGTGTTGACCCAGGTCCGAAATATAAACAAACAAAAAATGAAACCAGATCCGAAATTATTATATATTTTCGAACCCAAAAAAAATAAAGATAAGAAAAATATGAGTTTGTGTAAATAATAATAGTACCCAAGATCAAACCATGGCTGTTGATACCAATTGTAGGATTCTATAATTCATAACACAAACCCAAGATTAAAGGATGGATTGAATCTTAGAGAGAGAAAGAGAAGAGTTGGGAGTTTCTAGAGAGAGAGAGAGTGAAGAGAAAATTGTGTTGATTAGATTAGGAAGAATGAGAAGCTCCACCCTTCCCTTGTGTGGGAAGGGTTATATATATAGTCCTAATATTTGTGCCCCTAGTGGGCTGTGGAGTGAGCTGACAGTGGGAAAGCCCCGACCTACTCCACGAATATAAATACGACTAAGCTAATACTAATATTACTAATAATACTAAACAAATATATATAAGCCTACGAGCTATATAAATGCTAATTAGATGCTCGGGGTGACCGAGCCTTCATATGAATATTTATATTCCTAACACAGAGGGAGTGCATATCACAAGTAAGCTCTTCTTCTTGCTCTTAAAGATGAAGCTGGAGGCACTCTTACAGAGAAGGAGCACAACTTCATGGCTAATGCTTACTCGGATGATGACATGAAAGATCTAGAAGCCAATGCCGCCGTGATGTTGATGGCTAATATGCAAGAGATGCACATGGGTGAAACAGGCCTGGTTTATGATACCGATGGCTTGTCTCAGGTGTTTCAGATTGTACTATGGATTGTTAATAGCGGGTGTTCCTGACACATGACAGGCAACCTAAAACTTCTAGTAAACTTTGTTGTAAAGTTCATAGGAACTATCAGATTCGGGAATGACCACTTTGCCGCTATCATGGGCTATAGGGACTATGTCAATGGAAACATCGAGATTAGCCGTGTATACTACGTTGAAGGCCTTGGACATAATCTTTTCTCAGTTGAACAGTTTTGTGATGGTGACTTGGAAGTTGCATTTAGGGAGAAAACCTGATTTGTTCGAGACCTATAAGGAAACGACCTTATGACAGAAAAATGCAGCACGAGTCTTTACACCATTTCCTTGTCAGACATGACCGTCTCTTCTCCAATCTGTCTACTCTCCAAGGCACACTCTACAAAATCATGGCTATGGCATAAACGTTTGTCTCACTTGAATTTCAAAACAATGACCGATCTTGCACGTCATAAGTTAGTCGACGGTCTTCTAAGATTCCGGTATGCCAAAGATCACCTTTGTCCAGCATGTGAACAAGGGAAGAGTACTCGTGCTCATTTTCCTCCTAAAACCGAGCACAGTACGGATCATGTTCTCCAACTTCTACATATGGATTTGTGTGGCCCGATGCGAGTTCAAACAATCAATGGGAAGCGTTATATATTGGTAATCGTCGATGATTTTTCAAGATGGATTTGGGTCTACTTTCTTTGTACTAAAGATCAATCTCCTTCGATGATCATCACCTTTCTCACCAAAATTCAGGTTCAGCTCCGCAACACCGTTAAAAAAGTCAGAACAGATAACGGAACCGAATTTAAGAACCACACTCTTCGGGAGTATTTTGAGAAAGTAGGGATTGAACACTAAACATCTATCGCACGCAGCCCAGAACATAATGGAGTAGTCGAAAGACGAAACCGGACGTTAGTGGAAGCCGCAAGGACGATGTTGATAAATGCTCAATTACCGGATTACCTCTGGGCTGAAGCCGTCTCAACCGCTTGCTACACCCAAAACCGTTGTATGATCAACAAACGGCACAACAAAACCCCATATGAACTTGTTCACAGACGAAAACCGAACATAAATTACTTTCATATATTTGGGGCCCTCTGTTACCTAAATAATGATCGTGATGACCTTGAAAAGTTGAAATCCAAAGCTGATATTGGAATCTTTGTAGGATACTGTAAGAATTCTAAAGGATTTCATATCTGGAACCGTCGAACCCGAGAAATTCAAGAGACAATACACGATCATTTTGATGAACTCACCGATATGGCTTCTGAGCAAAACAGCTTAGGACCCGATTCTAACCGTCTGAACTTCCATGATCAATCAGCTGCACCACTCTCTCTTAACCGCAAGACTTGGAAGCTTTGTTTACTCCGCTGTTCGATGATTCTCTCGTTAGTCGTGCTTCAGATGTATCCACCAGTTCCGCTGCACAACCTGTCCAAAATCCAGTACCTGATACAATAGTAACTACAACAACAGCAGTTGCTAAAGATGCACCTACAACAGAAAAATCATCAACAGTTGAACAAACAGCTTCTAATACTGCGACTGTAGATGAAGATCCCCTTTTATCTCATGAAGTACCCACACCCGCACATTATGACGGAAATGCTTTCTTCAATCCATTTTCTTCGACTCCAACCATTCCAGATATTGCAGAGTCGTCAACGAGCAATTTGGATCCGTCAAATATGCACAACAATTTTCAACACTACCCTTCTACCCACAAATGGACTTGAGATCACCCTTTAGTGAACGTGATTAGAAATCCAGATAATCCAGTTATGACACGAAAATGACTCCATACAGATGGTGAAACTTGCATTTATGCACTCACCGTTTATCAAGCAGAACCCAAAAACATTAAAGAAGCCTTAACCCACGACAATTGGATTGAGTCAATGCAAGAAGAACTTGATTAATTCAAACGTCTTGAAGTTTGGGAACTGGTAGAAAGACCGGATGGAGTATACGTTGTCGGACTGAAATGGATCTGGAAGAACAAATTAGATGCTGATGGCACGGTTATTCATAACAAATCTCGGTTGGTTGCTAAAGGTTTCAGTCAAGAAGAAGGTATCAAATTTGAGGAATCCTTTGCCAAATGGCAAGACTTGAAGCTGTTCGCATGTTTCTGGCGTATGCTGCCCACACGAACATCACCGTTTAACAAATGGATGTGAAGACTGCATTCCTAAATGAACAACTCTGTGAAGAAGTGTACGTCTCACAACCAGAGGGCTTCGTCGACCCAGAATATCCAAATCGTGTGTACCGGCTCAAGAAAGCCCTCTATGGCCTTAAACAAGGCCCGATGGCATGGTACGATAAACTATCTGCATTCCTAATTGCTAATCATTTCACAAAAGGTTCTGTTGATCCAACATTGTTTATACAAAAACACGGGGAGGACATCTTAATTGTTCAAATTTATGTAGATGATATCATTTTTGGTTCAACTCATAAAAAGTACTCAAATGCTTTTGCAAAACTGATGAAACAAAATTTTGAGGTGTCCATGATAGGTGAACTTACGTTCTTTTTAGGACTGCAAGTTCATCAATCACCCTGTGGTATTTTCTTAAACCAGTCCAAATATGCTCTTGAAATATTGAAAAAACATGGCATGACAAGTTGTGATACATATAATACTTCGATGTCTGCATCATCTCAAAAGCTGGATGCTGATTTACATGGGACACCAATTGACTCTTCCAAATACCGAAGTATGATTGGGTTACTCACGTATCTAACAGCCAGCAGACCAGATATTGTATTTGCAGCATATCTTTGCTCCCGCTATCGGTCTAGACTAACTGAAAGACACCTCTCTGAGGTTAAGAGAATCCTTCAATACATAAAGGGAACCATTCATTTAGGGATCTGGTATCTGAAGGATTCTGGCTTTGAATTAATTGCATTTTTAGATGCTGATCATGCTGGTTGCTTAGATACCCGTAAAAGTACATCTGGAGGAGTGCAGTTCCTTGGAGACAAACTTGTCTCTTGGCAGTCAAAGAAGCAGGATTGTACATCACTGTCATCAACAGAATATGAATAAGTAGCCATGTCAGCATGTTGTGCTCAAGTCATCTGGATGAGATCACAACTGATGGACTATGGTTATGTATTCAACAAGATTCCAATGTATTGTGACTCCAAGAGTGCCATTGCTATCTCGTGCAACACCGTTCAGCATTCGAAGTCTAAACACATAGCACTTTGATATCACTTTATCAAGGAGAATGTGGAACAGGGTACAATTGAACTTTACTTTGTTGGTACATAATACCAACTGACAGACTTATTCACCAAAGCCTTGCCCCATGCAAGATTTGTGGAATTAGTTCACCAGATTGGTATGAGGTGTTTGACTCCTGAAGATTTAAACAAATTTCTTAAAAACAATTAAGAAAGTCAAACATCAACACTATCTTTGTAAATATTTTATGGAAAAACACAAAAAGATTTTCTAAATCTCTTAATTAAAAAAAAAATGCATGCAAGTACAAAATTTCCATCAACACTTGGTTCATTTTCAAAACATTACCAATTTTTTACTAAACAAGTGTTGAGGGGGAGAAAGACATTCAAATTTTAAAATTTTCATTAAAATTTGTACTTGCATATATATTTTCTTTAAAATTGTTGCTTCGTAAAATGATGGTAAAATCATCTGTGTAATACCCTCCTTGATCTTAAAAATATTTTCAAATACTCATAAGTCGAGGGGGAGTATTAAAATTGCTCATGTCAAAAACATGTTAAGTCTAGTTAACAAATGTGAGTGAGGACTATGATTGAAAAACAATGATGTTAGGGGAATAAATGTGACAAAGTTGGAAAGGTCAAAAGTTTAACAAAAACAAGTAAATGCATTAACTGCGTCTCTTACACAGTCATAACTTTTTTTTCACCAACCGAATTAAAATTTTCACCTACTCTATCCACGGTTCTAATTCGATCAAGAAATCCAGACAAGTTTCTTCAAATCTGTGAGTGAATATACATTGTTTATATGATTATAAGAAATGGTTTTGAAGGAATTCAAGATCCAACGGTTACATTTTTCAAAATCGAATGTTTTAGACTTAGGGTTTTTTGTTGAATCGGATTTTATGATCTTGTGTGTTAGAGATGAAACTGATTGGTGGGATTTAGTCAGAATTGCTTCCTTAACATGATATGAGCCTCTAATTGAACCCAAAAACATGATTGATGCATAATTAATAATTAGGGTTTATATGTCGGAATTGGGAAAAATCGTATAAGTGTGTTGTGGTGTAATTAAGTTGTTGAGATAGTGTTCATGTGTGTCGAATTACATGTTTTAGCCGTTAAATCGAACCCAGAAACATATGTGAAGTAATTTCGATAATTAGGGTTTTGGATGAACTCGAATAAGTTCTATCTATCGATTTTGTGGTTAAAATATGTTAAGATTTAGACCAAAGAACTTAGGAACATCATCATAATGTATTGGAATCAGTTAAACGAAATTCTAACAAGTTTTTATGAATTCCGATAATTTGATAAGTGTTTGTTGGAATTGTGGACTGTTATGTTTTAATTTGATAAACAGGGTTTAATGTGCAAAAGAATAACTTGTGAATTGGTTTAATTGAACAGGAGAACCAAATTTCGACAAAGAACCAAGGAAAATGTATGTCTACAGTGTTTATCGCAATTTCTTGTATAAGAAATTGTTGAAATTGCTAAATCCGTCAAAATTGGATAAGTTTTATCGGAATTGCAAAATCTATCGAAATTGGATAAAATTGTCGCAATTGCCTAAAACTTGTCGAAATTCAATATTTCTTATCGCAATTGGGCAAACTTATCGCAATCTCAGATTTCCGTCGCAATTGGACAAGACTTATCGCAATTGGTCAAAAGTAATCGAAATTACAAAATCCGTCGAAATTGGATGAGTTTTGTCAGAATTGCAAAATCTATCAAAATTGGATAAACTTGTCGCAATTGCCAAAACTTGTCGAAATTCAACAATCTTATCGCAATTGGGCAAATTTATAGCAATTTCAGATTTTCCATCGCAATTCAACAAAGCTTATCGCAATTTAGGCTTTTCCATCGAAATTGGTCAAGAGTTGTCAAAATTCAAAAGTTGTCAAAATTAGACCAGAAATATGTCGGAATTTGTAAAAGTGTCGGAATTGGTCACAATTGTCACAACTACAAATCTGTTGCAATTTAACTGTCTAAAATCTTATAAATCACAAGTTGTTGAAATTGAACAAATGGACACTTAAAGTAATTCAACTTTAACAAACAATCAACATGATGTCCAAAGTTGTTAATTGCTACACTTAAACATGTTATATCAAATCTAAGCAACTAAAAGGTCACATGAATGATAACAAGCTTAATTAATTGCTAACTTTCATGTTTACTGCAAATCTGTTCTTGATTGATGTTTCAGATATCTCAAATGGTTGCACAACAACAACCACTACTCCCAATGCTCACCAAGGCTGATGTTCTTCCACAAGACTATAATGTGGAGATTGGAAAGAACAATGCAAGGGTGGAATTTCACAAAGTCAAGTGTGTGGAACCAACTTGTCAGATTGCCATAGAGGTTCTCAAGGCACACAAGTGCAGGAGTATGTTGGACAAGTCTCCTAGTGTTCCAGATATCTACATTCATCAAATGTGGAACAGTCTACAACTGGACTTAAGAGAAGAATATTTCACATGTACGCTGGACCGAAAGGAAGTCACGGTTGATAGACACTACCTTCGCAAGGCCTTGCTATTTCCAGAAGCTCCTCAACCTAACAATGAATTCTACCCAACACCTACAGAAGAAGAGGTTCTCAACTTTCTTGAAGAGATAGGCTACGATTTACAACCAGACAAACCATTGACAAAAATCTCAAGGGTTGAAGCCAAGTTCATCCCACAACCCTGGAGAACGATCTACTACATCCTGGCCCGATCTGTTTCAGGAAGGGAAAGTGGTCACGAGAACCCCCGTTTACCTCATCTTCAAATCTTCTGGGGAATAGTTAATCAGAAAGAGATTGACTTTGCTCAACCTATCTGGGTGATCTGGTCTATCAAATTCAAAAACCGACATCTCAAAATCCTTTAACAAAAATCCCGTTTATTCATTTCACGACGACAACGCTGACATCTCTGCACGTCTTGAAGACCCAGAAATGCATCCGATCAAAATGGACAAGACCATCAGGTCAGTCTAGATTCCCAAAAGCCGCACACGTAAGCAAGGGATGAGACTACCCGAATCTCTGCTAACAGAAAAGGTTAAGAAAACAAAAGCTTACAGAGATTATGATAGAGCTTTCAATGAAGGTCATGTCGGGTTTTGCAAATATGATGATGAGTCTGCATCAACTAGGACTCGATCGAAGGATAGCAGCAAGTCAGAAAGTACTTCTAGTGTATCTAAGAAAATCCAACCATCAGCTCCCAAAATCATTAAAAGAAGAGTTCCGGTTACGATAGCTAAGCCAGAACCTGAGGAAGGAAAAATTGTTGAGGAAGAGGAATCTGATTCAGAAACGGAGACCGATGAAGAACCTCTAATCTATAAAGAGGAAATAGCTACTCAGATTGCACTAAAAGAGAGCAAAGTGTCTTTTAAAGCTGAACAGAAAAGGCGAGAACAGTTAATGCGGGAAGAACAAATGAGATTAGTGATGAGTGTCTAAATACTCATCATTTTTGTCACATTTAGACTACAAAAACATTTAAAAACATGCAAATATGCTTCAAAATGCAGAAAATATCATTTGATTGTGTTTTTATGTGTTTCATGTGCAAAAGAATTAAAAACGGTTGAAAAACAAACATATTTTGCATAATTGTCAATTTCAGTCCTTTAACTTTCAGAAATTGGCAAAAATAGTCCCTGGTGTTAAAAATATCATTCAAGGTCCCTAAACTATTCAACTTTTACAATATTGGTCGTTGGATGAAAGTTTTAAAGAAATGGCAAAACAGGTCCTTCAAGTTTTAAAAATGACATAAAAGGTCCCTGAAGTTTCAGAAAATGGCAATTTTGGTCCCTGAAGTTTAAACATTTCCAAATCCATTTTTCTTTAACCCTTAACCCATTTCCATTCCCAAAATCCAAATTCAACCCTGTTTGACCACCTAAAGTCAACA
Organism: Artemisia tridentata subsp. tridentata; assembly: GCA_021014915.2. NCBI lineage: Eukaryota > Viridiplantae > Streptophyta > Magnoliopsida > Asterales > Asteraceae > Artemisia > Artemisia tridentata. The sequence continues at coordinate 270,823,503 of CP139503.1, forward strand.
GCCAGTTTTAAATAAAAGATGGTCAACCTGCTACAGTAGCCAAAAAGTCAAACATGCCTAAAACCGCCACTACTGTGAATCTTCTTCCACCTCACCTCCAGCTGGCTTCTCTTTACAACAATTAAATCAAATATCATTCCACTACACCTTTCTCAGCCTACTTTATCACAATTTGTCCCCCCCAATTGCCCTATGTCGACAACAACTTGGCACATAAAGTACACATGGATGATTGGGATTAATTGAGGAAAATGAAGAGCTGGGATTCACTCAGAGGGTCCCAAGGAAGATATTTAAAGTATAAGAGTACTCCAAGACACAGAGAAGAAAGTAGTAGATTTTAGATTAGTAAAAATAGTTTAATTAAATTCGTATTCATAGTTTTAATGTAAAACCTTTCTAGGTTTCTTAGTTTCTAAATTGTATAAGTCATTTCAGTTGTAATACAAACGTTTAATTAGATTAATTTCATCATTCCAGTTAAAACTAATTTTCCCGCCAAATTGCTCATGTTTGATTTTGATGTTATAAGCTGTAAAAGGTGTTCAAATAAGCTCTGTTGAGCTTATTGATACTTATTCAAGAAGTATTGAAGGTTTCCTGATCCTTAATCAAGATTTCCAGAAAAGTCAACCAAAGTCAACTGTTGGAATAAGCTGAGTATAATCTGAGGTGATAAGCTGTTATGGGGTATTATTTTGGCTTATTATCATAAGCCTGGGTCATGTGTTGCTTCTGAGTTCAGTTTTTCCAGCAGGAATAGTTTGTAAGTATAATTTCAATAGTAGCTTGTCTATTAGTTTATTTTTGATTCTGCTTATTTTTCCAGCTTATTTGCTTTTGTTTTCTGCTTATTGGATTCATATTAGCTTTAGAATATAATAGCTTTAAATAATATAATCCAGAACAGGATAGGTCTAGTATAAAATAGCAAAACAGTTTCAGTGAAGGGGTGTTTGGCATAGTCCTATTTTTAGTTATAAGCTATGAGTACTGTATATGTGCCATAATCTGAAGTTCAAAGGGGCTTATTGAATGTTAGAAAAGCTGTTGTTAGAGGTTTTTAAGCTGTTTTGAACCATATTTAGGTTTTTGAATTGTAGGGTGAAATTTAGTATCAAAACTGTCCCAATAAGCTTCCAAATAAGCTGAGCTTATTTGAGCCCAACTTTCATCATCTTTGAGTCATTTTGAGTTGTTAGAATGAGTTTCCAGGAGCTGGTATAGTTTGGCCAAGTTTTGAAAGCATTTAGTGCAAAAATCCATAAACTGCTGTCACAGAATACTCTTGTGCTAAACTCAATAAAGAGCTGCTGATCTAGCCCAGCTTGTGGCTTATTTAATTAAGCTGGGACTCTCATCTTTGGTTTTTAGTTAGTTTGAATAGCAATATTAAAGTACATCATCTGGTATTCCACTTTATAGCTTATTAGACAGCTTATTCTAGGCCTGAAAAGTACCCCACCAATAGCAGATTTTTTTTCGTATTTTATGATTCTGCACTGATTTTCTTTTATTTTTCATTTCTTCATCTTAAGGAGTTATTAGCTAAAATTTGGCACGCATATAGTTCCCTAGCTTGTGTACTTACTCATATTTTTATTTTATTTTTTAGAATTTTTTATACCAGCTTTTCAGCAGCTTAAAGTTGCCTCAGTGGGCTGTTTTGAGGCACCAATTCAGCAGCCCCTTTTGGCTTATTTAAGCTTTGTTCAGTCCTTATTTGGTCTCTTAAGTGCTTAATTCTTTTCATTATAGGTAGTTTGCTTGTTAATCTTGGCTTATTTCCAAATCCCAGACCTTTTCTTAGCTTATTGGAGCTTTAAAATAAGCTCAAAAGTTCCTCATCCATAGAAGCATGTACTGAGAAATCAGTACACACTTGTTGTGAATAGCGACTTTCTCAGCTTATTCTTAAGCCCCAAATAAGCTCAACTTGGACTGATTTTTGTATTTTAGTGTAGCCTACAGTACTAGCAAGCTTTTGCTCCCATAAGTTTCCACTTTACTGCTTATTTCAGTGCTTAAAAATAAGCTAGAAATAGGGCCTTTAGCCTTCTTTTAGTAAACTGTATAATTACTCGAATTGGCTGACGGCCTGGGCATATTTTAGTTTTTTGAGTTGAATTAGGTTTGTTTAGGCCTATTACACTATACCTGAGCTTTTGTTGCATTCTAGTGCTTATTTGCTTATTTTTGTGCTTATTTCCAAACTGCTTATTAGCCCATTTAGCTTATTAGTGGGCTTATCTAACTTTTTATATTTTTCCTAGTATTCTGCTATCATATAGTATTTACCTTGAATTTTTCAGATTTTTCCCAAGTCATTTACTATTTTTAATCCTTTTAATTAGTTTCTAATAGTTTTTAATTCATAATAAAAAAATATAAAAGTCAGAAAAATATAAATCTTTTTTTCTAAAATTTTCTTTTATTATTTAGGATTTAAGAAAAATAATTTTGCACTTGTAAGATTAGATTTCCATATATCTCAGTTTTTAGCCCGTTTTTCACTTTATTCTACTTTTTTCGGTGCTTATTTTAAGTTTTCAAAAATATCGTCTTTTATAAAAAGTGCTTATAATTAAGTACTTTAGCAATTTCGAAAATCAAAAATCCAAAATTATCCCGTTTTTATATTTCCCGTTTAGCTTATTTAAGCTATTTTCTTTTATTCCTTAGTATAAATCACTCAAAACCTTATTCGTTCAATCATCACCCGATCACAGATTCGTTTTATTACAGTTTACACACCTTGTTGGGACTTAACGACCCGGGGATACACTGTACTCCTTTGGTAAATTGCATTGTGCCCTAGATTGTTTGACTCTTGTTGACCATTTACCTGGTCGATATTAGTTGACCGTTTGGGGCCGATCAAATTTTGGCGCCGCTGCCGGGGAGGTGTGCTGCGTAAAAACGAATTTGAAGTATCAGTGATTGTTGAATATACATCCATTGTATATTTACCATCCTTGTCCATATTTTCATATTTTTCATATAAAAACCAAAATAATCGTGAAGTTAATTCGTTTGACTAAACGATTACCAAAAACATTTTTATTCAAGTTTTCATCGAACAAATAAAATCCAAAAATATTCATCTTTACCCTCTCGCCCTTTTTGATTCTTTATCCCTTTACCCTCTATCCATTTGATTCTAACTTCTTCTATATTCTTATGGCATCTCTCGACGACGATTTCTTTGAACTTAGGGCCCTTAAAAACAACATTGAAAAACTTCAAGCCTTGTCAAAAAGTTCGAGATGTCGTGTTGATTATGATGGACCATCGATTCCTATTCCCTCTCCGGTAAGGGAAATGGAACGAGAAACCGGGGTGACAAAGGACCCGATACTTCTCTCTGACAATGGAAGTGCTAAATACGTCCAACCTACGGTTGTCCAAAAATCTAAGCTCACAATTACTCCTAAACCGTCAAGAATCGATCCTAACCTTTCACGATTTACGGTTAAAAGTTTGTCAAGCAAACGTACAGAGCTTAGAACGGTGACTAAAAAGAACGACTTGCCTAATCTTCACGTTTATCAAGAACAAGAACCAGAGACCATAACGGAAGTGGTGGAAATTCCTAGCTCTCAGAGCACACCACTTGTCCCACCTCCGGATTTTATTCCTTGTGTAGGTTGTGGTGAGCCGCTTTTTGGTTTACCATGTCGTTGGTGTACATGTGAACAATGTGGTAATGATATTCGAGACGGAAGTTGTTTGTTTTGTGGTTCGAGGAATTCATTTTCTTATGATCCTAATCCGAACTCATTTAACGACTCTTCGAATTTTTCCAACTACCCATCACATTCATACGAGCAAGAATCATATTATCCAAATCTCAATGATGCATCGTATCAAAATACACCAAACTTTTCTTGTGACTACTGTGGAGGTCCACACTTCAGCTCTGATTGTCAAACAGGGAATCCATTTCCTTGTAACAATTACGACGATCCATATCACGACCAACCCCCACAGTACCAAATGAATGAGGATGTCTATGAGTGTGTTCTTGATGACAATTCTGACAAAGATATTCCTCAAAACATTCTCCTTGGTCTTCTGGATGTATTAAAAGGATTGACGGAATCTAAACGTGCCCAAGAAAATCCGCATGCTGATAATCAATGTCAACCTTTCGGTTTTAGGAATGCTGCTTTTATCGATGACGATGATGACAGTGATGATGAAGATATCGTTGATATTCTTCAAAAAGATTCATCAAGTTCATCAGTTGAGATTCCTTTCGTGGAAATACAGGGAGAAAAATCTATGGAAGAATTACTAGCAGAAGAACAAATGGAAATTGTAAAATCCATGTGTGCTAGTCTTTCTCAACTCCCTCAGTCTGCTGTTATCACACCCGAAGTTCCCTCTAATTCTCTTATTATGGGGGACGAGCATCTTGACACTATTCCTGAAAAGGAATCGGACGAATTCATAAAGTCTAGTGTTGAGAACCTTGTCTCAATCCCAAGTGAGTCACAGGGAACTTTTGATCAAATGTGTGATATCCCTCCTCCTCTTGATTTTTCAAAAGATCATATTGAGATGTTCTCCAATTCCACTAATGACGATTCTTTATCATGTGGAGATATCATTTATATGGAGGAATTTCCTTCTGAGCCAGTCAGCTTAGAAGAAGAGAATGATGAAGAAATTGACACTGAAATCAAAGATGAAGCTCTTCGAGCAACATTATTGAATGTCAGTCTTCTCATTTCTAAAATCGAGGCTTTCAAAGAAAAACCCATTTCATCTCCTATCCCCATAAAGGATAGTGACATTTTTTCCGATGATTCTATTCCGGAAATGGAAGCCTTCTGTTTTGATCAGATGGGAGAGAAAATTAGTGGCAATACCACTTCTCATTCTCATAATTCTCTCTCCGATTATGAATCATTTACATTTGAGGAGTTCGCTGATGAACTCACTCACATCAAATCTGAATATGATTCATTCACCTTTGAGAAGTTCTCCGATGAACTCACTCATATCATATCTCCGCCAGAGTATGATAACTTCTACTTTGATCTTGACAAAGATTATCTTTGTGTTCCGGAGGGAGATGTTCTCAACACTGAGAATTTGATTAATATCAAAATTCCATCCCTCCCGCCCAGAATATGTCTTGATCAAATGAGCTTAAATGATGAGATTCATGATCCAGAAATCATGAATTCTCCTTCTGATAATAATGAGTTAGTCATGATTTTTATCATGACTTTCTTTCTTTTCTTCACCTACACGGTGACTTCTCCTGTTCTTCACTCCTTCGGGAATGAAGACACTATCTTTGATCCCGGCATTTTCATTTATCATTTATGAGCCGGATCTCTGTGTATATCTCATCGGAGTGGAACTTTCAAGTACTTCAGTGTTTATCCAAACATCTTGAACGAAAGTCCGATGGAGAGTTTTTGTTCCACATGCTTCCCCATGAACCAATGAATTTGGGGTCGAGTCAAGCTAGTGACTCGGTGAACAAAAATATTAGCAGACCATATGGGTTTTCACCCATATTTCTGACTTCTTTCTCTGTTCTACCACCTAAGTGTGGGGGAGTGCCCCTACTGTTGTACATATATATATATATATATATATATATATATATATATATATATATATATATATATATATATATATATATATATAAAATGTGTATATATAAAATAATGGCTATTAGTATTTCCCTTTTTACGTTCTAAGTGTTGGTTTAATAGCCGGTACTTTGAATATTGAGGGCAATATTCAGTTCTAAGTGTGGGGGGGAATTCTAGCGAATTTGATCATATGTACCATCTAGTACCACCAATTTTAGCCAAAATTTTAAAATTTTTTCTCACTTAGAACGCAATAAATGGTTATCAGTCCGCCATGTCTAACCCACATAAGGATTGGCTAATCCAGGAGCAAACGGCTCTTGGTAAAGATAAATCAAATCCGTTTATGGCTTACAATTTGCCTAAAATTGTATGGTATTCGACTCACCATATCTTTATAAGTGAAGAGTTGGCTAGCCCGCAAGGTTATGGCTTGTGGTAAAGGCAGTGGAAAACCATAATTGGTAATCAGCTCACCAAAGATAATAAACTGTATTTTATCTAAGAGTTGGCTAGTCCAGAAGCAAACGGCTTCTGGTAAAGACAAATCAAATCCGTTGACAGATGATGATTTGCTCAAAATCATTTGGTTATCATTGTACCAAAGTATTACATACTAAAACATTGGCTACTCCAGAAGTAATGGCTTTTGGTAAAGAGATAAAATCCATTAAATTTTCATAAAAGATTGCTAGGGACTAGCAATAGTTTAGTGTGGGGGATTAATGAGTGTCTAAATACTCATCATTTTTTTCACATTTAGACTACAAAAACATTTAAAAACATGCAAATATGCTTCAAAATGCAGAAAATATCATTTGATTGTGTTTTTATGTGTTTCATGTGCAAAAGAATTAAAAACAGTTGAAAAACAAACATATTTTGCATAATTGTCAATTTCAGTCCTTTAACTTTCAGAAATTGGCAAAAATAGTCCCTGGTGTTAAAAATATCATTCAAGGTCCCTAAACTATTCAACTTTTACAATATTGGTCCTTGGATGAAAGTTTTAAAGAAATGGCAAAACAGGTCCTTCAAGTTTTAAAAATGACATAAAAGGTCCCTGAAGTTTCAGAAAATGGCAATTTTGGTCCCTGAAGTTTAAACATTTCCAAATCCATTTTTCTTTAACCCTTAACCCATTTCCATTCCCAAAATCCAAATTCAACCCTGTTTGACCACCCAAAGTCAACAGCCAGTTTTAAATAAAAGATGGTCAACCTGCTACAGTAGCCAAAAAGTCAAACATGCCTAAAACCGCCACTACTGTGAATCTTCTTCCACCTCACCTCCAGCTGGCTTCTCTTTACAACAATTAAATCAAATATCATTCCACTACACCTTTCTCAGCCTACTTTATCACAATTTGTCCCCCCCAATTGCCCTATGTCGACAACAACTTTGGCACAAAAAGTACACATGGACGATTGGGATTAATTGAGGAAAATGAAGAGCTGGGATTCACTCAGAGGGTCCCAAGGAAGATATTTGAAGTATAAGAGTACTCCAAGACACAGAGAAGAAAGTAGTAGATTTTAGATTAGTAAAAATAGTTTAATTAAATTCGTATTCATAGTTTTAATGTAAAACCTTTCTGGGTTTCTTAGTTTCTAAATTGTATAAGTCATTTCAGTTGTAATACAAACGTTTAATTACATTAATTTCATCATTCCAGTTAAAACTAATTTTCCCGCCAAATTGCTCATGTTTGATTTTGATGTTATAAGCTGTAAAAGGTGTTCAAATAAGCTCTGTTGAGCTTATTGATACTTATTCAAGAAGTATTGAAGGTTTCCTGATCGTTAATCAAGATTTCCAGAAAAGTCAACCAAAGTCAACTATTTGAATAAGCTGAGTATAATCTGAGGTGATAAGCTGTTATGGGGTATTATTTTGGCTTATTATCATAAGCCTGGGTCATGTGTTGCTTCTGAGTTTAGTTTTTCCAGCAGGAATAGTTTGTAAGTATAATTTCAATAGTAGCTTGTCTATTAGTTTATTTTTGATTCTGCTTATTTTTCCAGCTTATTTGCTTTTGTTTTCTGCTTATTGGATTCATATTAGCTTTAGAATATAATAGCTTTAAATAATATAATCCAGAACAGGATAGGTCTAGTATAAAATAGCAAAACAGTTTCAGTGAAGGGGTGTTTGGCATAGTCCTATTTTTAGTTATAAGCTATGAGTACTGTATATGTGCCATAATCTAAAGTTCAAAGGGGCTTATTGAATGTTAGAAAAGCTGTTGTTAGAGGTTTTTAAGCTGTTTTGAACCATATTTAGGTTTTTGAATTGTAGGGTGAAATTTAGTATCAAAACTGTCCCAATAAGCTTCCAAATAAGCTGAGCTTATTTGAGCCCAACTTTCATCATCTTTGAGTCATTTTGAGTTGTTAGAATGAGTTTCCAGGAGCTGGTATAGTTTGGCCAAGTTTTGAAAGCATTTAGTGCAAAAATCCATAAACTGCTGTCACAGAATACTCTTGTGCTAAACTCAATAAAGAGCTGCTGATCTAGCCCAGCTTGTGGCTTATTTAATTAAGCTGGGACTCTCATCTTTGGTTTTTAGTTAGTTTGAATAGCAATATTAAAGTACATCATCTGGTATTCCACTTTATAGCTTATTAGACAGCTTATTCTAGGCCTGAAAAGTACCCCACCAATAGCAGATTTTTTTTCGTATTTTATGATTCTGCACTGATTTTCTTTTATTTTTCATTTCTTCATCTTAAGGAGTTATTAGCTAAAATTTGACACGCATATAGTTCCCTAGCTTGTGTACTTACTCATATTTTTAGTTTATTTTTTAGAATTTTTTATACCAGCTTTTCAGCAGCTTAAAGTTGCCTCAGTGGGCTGTTTTGAGGCACCAATTCAGCAGCCCCTTTTGGCTTATTTAAGCTTTGTTCAGTCCTTATTTGGTCTCTTAAGTGCTTAATTCTTTTCATTATAGGTAGTTTGCTTGTTAATCTTGGCTTATTTCCAAATCCCAGACCTTTTCTTAGCTTATTGGAACTTTAAAATAAGCTCAAAAGTTCCTCATCCATACAAGCATGTACTGAGAAATCAGTACATACTTGTTGTGAATGGCGACCTTCTCAGCTTATTCTTAAGCCCCAAATAAGCTCAACTTGGACTGATTTTTGGATTTTAGTGTAGCCTATAGTACTAGCAAGCTTTTGCCCCCATAAGTTCCCACTTTACTGCTTATTTCAGTGCTTAAAAATAAGCTAGAAATAGGGCTTTTAGCCTTCTTTTAGTAAACTGTATAATTACTCGAATTGGCTGACGGCCTGGGCATATTTTAGTTTTTTGAGTTGAATTAGGTTTGTTTAGGCCTATTACACTATACCTGAGCTTTTGGTGCATTCTAGTGCTTATTTGCTTATTTTTGTGCTTATTTCTAAACTGCTTATTAGCCCATTCAGCTTATTAGTGGGCTTATCTAACTTTTTATATTTTTCCTAGTATTCTGCTATCATATAGTATTTACCTTGAATTTTTCAGATTTTTCCCAAGTCATTTACTATTTTTAATCCTTTTAATTAGTTTCTAATAGTTTTTAATTCATAATAAAAAATATAAAAGTCAGAAAAATATAAATCTTTTTTTCTAAAATTTTCTTTTATTATTTAGGATTTAGGAAAAATAATTTTGCACTTGTAAGATTAGATTTCCATATATCTCAGTTTTTAGCCCGTTTTTCACTTTATTCTACTTTTTTCGATGCTTATTTTAAGTTTTCAAAAATATCGTCTTTTATAAAAAGTGCTTATAATTAAGTACTTTAGCAATTTCGAAAATCAAAAATCCAAAATTATCCTGTTTTTATATTTCCCGTTTAGCTTATTTAAGCTATTTTCTTTTATTCCTTAGTATAAATCACTCAAAACCTTATTCGTTCAATCATCACCCGATCACAGATTCGTTTTATTACAGTTTTCACACCTCGTTAGGACTTAACGACCTGGGGATACACTGTACTCCTTTGGTAAATTGCATTGTGCCCTAGATTGTTTGACTCTTGTTGACCATTTACCTGGTCGATATTAGTTGACCGTTTGGGGCCGATCAATTAGACAAAAAATTAAATAAAGAATTTGGTGATGACCAGACCTATGATGATCCGGTTAATCGACCCGGTGGGTCTGGGGTAGTGAAAGAAGTAACTCCACCTCACCCTGATCCGGTTAATCAACCCGGTGGGTCTGGAGTTGTTAAAGACGTCACTCCTCCTCAGACTGATCCGGTTAATCAACCCGGTAGGTCTGAACTTGAGAAAGAAACCATCCCACCTCAGTCAAATCCGGTTAATCAACCCGGTAATGATGAGGAAAAGAAAGAAGATGAACAGATGAAAGACTCTGATATAGATGAAGGGGAAGAGACGGAAAAGGTGTCAACAGATGAAGAAATGAATGAAGACGAACAAATGAAAGACTTTGATGAAGGGGAAGAAACGGATAAGGTGTTAACCGATGAGGAGGAGATAACTAAAGCTGCAGAAGAACTAGAATCGGAAATGAAGAAGCACGAAGAGGAAAAATTGGCGGAAAAGGAAGCAGACAAATACAACCTTACACCACCAATCACTCCTCCACTTTCTCCACCAGTTACTCCGGATACACCACCAGTTTCTCAACATGATTCACCTCCCAAAGTTCTAACACATCCTGAATCATCCATATACCCCTCATCACCACCACTACCATCATCCACTGAAGCAACAACCAAAGAAGCAAAAGGTAAAATAATCAAGAAAAGCAAGAAAACTAAGAAGATCACTAGGCTGAAACGGGATGAAGTAATCTGACAAGCGTCTGAAAAAGTGAAAAAGGCCGCAAAGCTGGCACGTGCAAAGAAAGACAACCAGCTAAAAGACCAATTCAAAAACTTAATCAATATGGTCAACGACCTTGTCACACAAATAAACGAGATGCAAGAGACCAAAGCTCGTATGGACGAATTCCTTGCCGACGATGTTGAAGACCGGTTGCTCACAGCAGTCAAGGGAAATACCAAGGCGTATGTAAAGAAGTATTTGCCCAAGGTTGTATCTCAGAAGGTAGAAGAATATATCGTTCCCAACATCGAAGACATAGTCAAAAATGTCGTAGCCTCGGTTCCTCTTGTCTTCACAACCCAACCGCCACAGCCTAAAGAACCAACTCTTGATGAACTTCAACTCAAACTCCTGGATAGACTTGTAAGCCTCGTCTCATGAACTCCAGAAGAAATAGCCCTCACTGAGGCTATAAAAGCCAATCTTGAGAAGGAATCGTGTAAAGTTGAGGCCGACAAGGGAAAGCATCCAAGAGAGGACGAAAACCAAGATCCAAACACCCAAGCCAAGAAAGAAAAGGGTGTCGGCGGATCTAGTTCACAACTCAAAGAACCAGTCGGTCCCTCAGCATCAACAGCCTCTCAACCACCAAATATTTCGGGATCAGGACCTACATCAATGGAGCATCAGTTCGAGCATACTGCAACTGTGGAAATGGAATTTCAACAACACTATGATCAACCAGAGTCACCTCCCAAGACCAAAGCTACATCCTCTAAATCTGGCAAGAAGACTTCCAAACAACCAACTGTTGTCTCTTGGCTAGATAAAGATACGACTCAGGGAAATGATTGGTTTGATCAGCTTGCAAGTGCTCAACCTCAGATGGACGAAGATTCAGTGATCGAAGATAGTACGTTTGAGTTCACACAAAGACTCAAGCTTGACCAACGAATCAAGAAGATGACCAAAGGGGAACTTCGTCGCATCAAGAATGATGCATTCAATTTGCTCAAGGATAGGTCGTCTAGTGCAACTGAGCTCGAGTATCATCTTTAGAACATTGCTCGAGCAATGTCCAGTGAGTTCAGCTGGACTAATCCGAATGTGGTAATGGTTGGAAGCACTTCTAGAACCAACCAACCATATATCACAGATTGGACGAAGCCATTGCCAGTGATTCGAGTCTCCGATCAACCTACTATTCCTTATCAATTCTTCTTCAACAACGATCTCGAACTGCTAGTACACGGTATCAAATGTCAGCCAAAATACGCTACATCCATAACTTTGACACCTGTAGCAAGTTAGACACAACCAGCCATTGAGGAAACTGCTACTGGACTCTTCATTTCAAAGAAAGTGCCGTATGACCAAGATGCGCAGCTAGGCATTTATCATTGGTTTGAGAAGAGGAAGACATGGTACAAGAGTAAACTCACAAAGAAGTCTTCTACTCCAGTGAAAAGTGACCTTAGGATTCTTGTTGTGGCCAGTCTAGAGGGTGAAAAGAGATATGACTACACCTTCTTGACAGAAATCAAAGTTAGAAGACACGATCAGCAGCTCTACACGTTCTCAGAAGCAGATCTCCCATATTTGAACATCAATGACATTGAAGACATGTATCTTATCAAGGTTCAAGGGAAGCTGCAGCATTTCTCAATAGATCTTCAATACGCATTCAACACTTCAATACTACATTTCATCAGAAGGAAGATCATACAAGAACGTGTAAAAGATCTGTAGCTAGGTGTCGAGAGCTACCAAAGGAAGATAAATCTAACTGCACCAGATCTACTTCTTCCCAGGATCAACAATGAGCCACAATACACCATGAAGAAGGAACGAACCTTCGGGTTCGTTTATAAGAGCGATCTTACGATCAACTGCTTCATGGCATACAAAGAGGTTCATAAGTTCTGCGACCACACGCTAAAGAAAGTTCGTGATGGGTTGGTTATACGAGTTCGAGATCAGGAATTGCACAAGACAAGCAGGTGGACAGGTTCTCAGCTCAGAGAAGTTCGTCAGTTTGTACTAAAGATCGAGAGAAGGCTGTTTCACAGAGATCAGATGAGAAGGCTAGAGAGCTATGTTGGAGGAAGGCCATCATTCCCAATCAGGAATTTCCAAAGACCTGATCCGGTTTACACCATCTTCAGAAATACGGGATGATGTAAGAGTTGATTATATTCTTTGGTTGATATTGCTTGTGTGATTGTTCATAATGGCTTGTGCACAAATAACAGTGCACAACCCGTTCTTTTAAAGAAAGGACCCTGAGGTACGCTTTAGTGCCTCAATCCTCATATAAGGAGCGAAAGCTTCTTGCTTTTGAGCAGAATTAACCAGAATTTTCTAAGTTTTTCAAAAATTCTGCTCAAAAGAACAAGCACGCCCTTGTTAAGGGGGAGGGGTTACTTGAAACAATAAAATCTTTGTTTAAATCATAAAAGATCTTGAAATTCCTCCCGTAATCCTCAAAAAGGCATATTTTAATCAAAAGTTTCACAAAAACAACATGAATATGCTATTTTTGAGGGTGAGAATATGTAAGTAATTAAAATATGGTAATAAAAAGTTACAATCTTGCATGAGCTCGACTCAGAATGAACCCTCGAATTGATGATATCAAAAGTCAGTAATCAAAGAGGCTTGTCCGGGACGGGTAATAATTTCTAGCCGGTTTATCCGGTGATGTAAACGTGTCTCGCAAAGGACTTGTCTGAGTTGAATGTACCGATTTCGAGAGATTATTATTTGAATATGGCCTGGACGGGTAATAATTTCAAGCTAGTTTAACTAGTGATGTAAACGTGTCTTGCGACGGTCATGTTCAATGAAAATCAATCAATTCTAAAAAGTGTTGACTCCACCCGACATGTGCAAATTTATTTTAAAAAATAATTATTATGAGCACATTTAAAGGGGGAGTATTTATGAAAAATACAAAACTCTCAAAGTGTAAACAATATAAGTTTTACACTCATAAACACTTTGAGAGATTTTTCATAATAATTGGTTTTAATGGCAAACATAGGATAGTCATGGAGATATAAGGAGACTAAGGTTATGAAACCGTCCTATGATCCGCCAGAGCCGGAGGGATCTACCCAAGGACAACACTAATAGTTTAGAACTAGAAAGTCCTAGGTATGATGAAAAAAATGAGTAAAGAAATGAAAGGAGAAAGAACGGGTTGAAGAATGAAAAAGAAAAGTAAAGAAAAGGGTGAAAAGAAATAGCCCTCCATATGATCAACCTTAGGGCAGACACCGGGTTCAATACATATGCACTAAACCTTCTAGCCACTCAAGTGTCTCTCAAAAGATATTTATTTCATTTCTCACGGAGAACCCATCATTATCTATCGACCTCTCACTCCGAGATGTGTTGATATTGAAAAGGAGGCACTCTGCTCCATGCCTCCGACGACTAAAACCAATAAGCACTTAATCGAATCTAGAGCCGCGAGATACATAAAAAGATCTCATAGGAACACTTAGTATTTCTACACTGGTTGTTCAATAAAAAGAACACCAGTTGTAAATTATGAGAGTCCTACGCAGATCTTAGTAATCTGCCAAGACATTCATGAGGGAATTCATAAATTGTGATTCTCAGTGATTGAATGGAAATCCTGTCAGGGTCAACATCAAACAGCCCTGATAGCAGGTCACTTCGGTAACTCCTTATGGGTTACGCTTAGTGTTCATGGTGGTTCCTAAAAAGTCTTCAGTCGTGCAGTGATACTTCGATATACTTCAGCGGCTCACCTGAATCGTTGATACACTTCGGTGTATCTGTGTAAGCCCTATCGTGGGTATTTGGTTAAGGAACGGCCTTGGCTAAGATTAGAGAAAGTCTTCACGCTATGCTGTTGACGATCTCGAAGTCCAAATCTGTAAGTGCCGGATGATTTATTGCTAACTGTTTACACTGCAGGTAATCATAGAGACCAGGAGTTCCACCACTACCATTTCCATCATGCTCATATCCCGAAGCAAATTTCTCACAAAGACTAAGGAATAACAAAAGTTCAAAGAAGTCAAAGAAAAATCAAAGATCAAGCATAACAAACTGTCACAAGTTAAAGATTGAAGCTTATGAAGTGAGAATTACTTGATATATGAAGATCGAAAGTCAAAAGACACATGAGCATGCTGGAAAAGACGTAAAGACATCGTGAATAAAGAACGTCGATGGAAAGCAGATCAAGACATTACCATATCCCATCACAACAATAACAAAGAACAAAGATTTCAAAGACTTCGAAGCCAAAGAAGCAAAGATGACGTCAAGCAACCTAGATGACCAATCCTTAGGGGGCGATTGTTGGGAACACGTTTTGTAATATTTCAAGTATTGGTCATTTGTATTAATTAGGTTGCTCAATAAATGGGCTTTAAGTTAGAGATTAACCACACGGCTCCATTTGAAGCCCATGGGCCGTGTGGTATGGTAGAAACCTTCTAGAAAGTCTTAAGCACATGATGCCCTAACTATTATCTATAAATAGAAGGCTTATGTGCTCATTGTAATTGTTGGTTTTATTCTCCTTGTTAGCGAACTTTTGCCAATTCTAGGCGTGAATTAGATCGACCATTTTTCTCTTCATCTCTCTCGTTCTCTCTTATTGTTTACTTATTATACGATTGTGTGTTAGTTATTCATGGTATTTAGATCTTGTGTTGAGCTAATATTAGGACCTATCACTTACATTAATAAAATGATTTATGATGTGTTGTGGGACAAAAATTAGTGCATTTAGCTCAATTTTAACACTAAAAATCTAAGCTAGACATTTAATCAAACACGTTGTGTGCAACAAATATGAGTAAAAAACCCTCTTTAACGTGTGATATCTTACTCATATGACATCAGATTTGAATGATTCAAAAACCTGTGTAAGGAGTGAACAAAAATCTATAACTTTCATGTTTTAAGTTTTCACAATTCGACATTTATGACGGTAAAAAATAGGGCCGAAAATGCCAAAAAAATAAAGACCCATTTGATATGTAAAAAAAAAGTTCAAAATATTTAACAAGATTTATACCATATTAAAGATGATTAAATTTTAAAAATTATGGTGAAATCTGTTTTTCGTAAAAGTTTGTCGTTTGAAAGTTATTTGCGTTTAAAATTTTGGGTGGAATTAAAAAAATGGGTCAAATGAACAAAATACCCTCTAACCGAAAATATTAAAGGAAAAAGGGAGGGAGTGGGTGAGGGACATGTGGCACTAGCTTATTACCTTTATAGACTTTTTAAACTTTTCCCTTTTCAAGGGATCGCAACTCTAAGTAAAAAAGCATTGTATTTTATTCTAAACTAGCCTTAGGCCCGCCCCGATGGGGCGCTAGCATTAAGTCTTATTATTAAGAATATAAATGTCGTACAATGGATATTTGTAAATAAAAAACCGACCGAAGGTAAATAATATTAAGTGTCTTATTTATAAAGAGTAAACATCTACAATCAAAAAGTCAAAAAAAAATTAAAAATTAAAGCCTATGAAGGACTTCTTTATACAAAACGATTGTTGTGTAATTGCAAGGATTAATTTCATATATCACTCTACTTTCATGATTAATTTCATATATAACTATAGTGCAAGTACTGAATGCATAATGTACAATGTTTTTAATGCATGTTTGGCTATATATGAAATTTCCGACTAAAAGGAAGGGAGATATGGAATTGCCCCTAATTAAAATAGTTGCCGTCTTTATCACAGCATAACACTTTCAGACCTTTCTTGCTTTTAACTATTGATACAGCTACATATAATTGTCCGTGAGAAAAAACCAGACGTTCCAGGTAAAGACCGACCTTGGATACTGTTTGTCCTTTACTTTTGTTAATTGTCATGGCAAAACAAATAGATATCTGAAATTGTCTTCTTTTAAGCTGCAAAGACATCTTCTTATCGGACGGGCTAATATTTATGCGAGGAATAGCGACAACTGTCCCTAATTGACCACCATATATGATCTTTGCCCCACTATTATTGATCCCCATCTTAACAATTTATAACCTTGTACCATTACATAAACCACCTCTTTGGTATATGTTGCGCAAACACATTATTGGGCAACTAGCTTTAAAAATTGTTAAAAAATATAAAAGACGTAAAATGGTGAATAGAAAATAATGTTAAATTATATAATATTAAAAACCAAAAAGTTAAAGTAAAATGTCATTTGCAAAACATCCGCAAGGAAACTAAATAACATTGATTGTTTAAACAAAAAGTAGCTAAGAAATAAGAACAAACTTATAGTCAATGAAGGACTACTTTATAGACCACGAATGTTGTAGAATTGTAACATTTGCCATCTTTATCGCAACATAACACTTTTAGACCATCCATGCTCTTTCTCTTGATACGGATACATAGAGTTGTCCGTGTGAAAAATTCCCAATATCAAGTTCTCTTCAAAACAGATATAAAAAGTATGGTCAAACAATGAGTTTTTGATATTTTATTTTACCACTATTGTAAAACCCTAAATTCTGAATCCCTAATTTTGTGTCTAATTTGAAATTTTACCTAAATTATGTAATAATCAGTTAGTACTTAAAACTATATGATATACACTTGGAATAAAATTAAACCTAAACTATATATTATAAATTAAATACTAAAATTAAATCTATCCTAATCCTAAGCCTAATTAAACATCGGACTACACCCTTTTTATTTTATATGATGTACACGTTTTCCTTGTGTATATTGAGTCAAAAATTTTGATATCTCCCCCCTCCTCCTTCACAAGTCCAAAATGGATAAGAACAAGAGTTAACACAACATATATTCATAACAAAATAAAAGATCTTGTTTGCTCCCTATTATACGGTTTCCATAATCACATGTTTCTCTCCATTTAAAAACATACGGTTCTTTATTTTTTTCTTTCATTCGACATTCACACACACACAATACAAGTTCCTGGCAAACTATATCCTCTCCATTGAAGGCTGTGGTGCGCCCTCCATTGGTGATAGAATCGATCCAAGGTTTGAACATTTTGGTGTTGTTTTCTTGCTCCCTTTTGGTTTCCTTTGCCCTGTTAAACTGCCCTAAGGTATCCCATCCCTCTCTTTTGTTTTCAAGCCATTCGACAAATGTGTGTGATTAACAATCTAATGTTAAAACCATTCTATATAACCTGTAAAAATCATGCTTGAATAAGTGCTAATTGTCTCGTTAACTTGTACCTAAAAAACTGCATAAAATCATGAAGACTATACGCCTATAAAACTGTTTTGGTGTCTTATGTATGGACTGTTTTTGATGTCAAGTTTAACAGCCCTATGTTGAACCTTATACAAGCCCTAAAATCTGTAATAAAGGATCATTAATGTGGCTAATAACTTCTAGAAACCCTAGGAAATTAATATGGGTCGATTAGGGTTTAAGAGGGTTAAGTTTGTGTTGTTTCTGTATCAAGTACACGCTGTTCAGAATTTAGGTCGGGTTTAAAGGGGTCTAATTTGATGATACCAACGTGTTTTTGTATGATTATTAAGTCTAAAATTAAGTTTAAGTTGCCTACTTTCTAAAAATATATATTTCGTGGTTATTGGAGGTCGGGAAAGCAGTTTCTTGAATTTTAGAAGATTAAGTGTCAAAACTGAATTTCGGGTCTAGAAATTCAGTCAGATTTTATGATTTTTCATTTACAAACTATAAGGTCTGGGAAGCCCCAATTTTTGAAAGAGAATAATTAATATGTCTATTAGTTACTGGAATTTTTGTAGATTTTTCTGAAGGGGCTTGATATGTTTTTAAAATACAAACTTTTCGGGTATACCATTAGGTCACATTCTGGAACAGGTTTGAAAAATGATTTTTGTTTGGATACTTGAACTTGGAGATAAAATCTGTAAAAATTAGAGGAAGTATTAAACATATATAGGTGTATCTGGTAAAAATTATAGAACCATAGGAGCTTGTTTGTGGTGTTTTAAAAATCATAATAATATGAACCAGAATCACATGAGAAACCATAAACATGTTATTAAATGACAATAAGTACTAAGATCCGTTATGACATTAAATGAATACATAAGTATTAAATGATCCCTAATCTATTTATATTCATTGAAGGAGGCGTGACGTTGTTTCCTAGTGATCACTTTTCTCGTTGCTCTCATTTCATTGGCTAAGGTACAGATATTCCACCCTTTTTCAGTAAGGGTATCTCATGAATTTTGATTCCTTGATATTTTCTATTCTCAGTTGTGATTCATTTGATATTCGTTTGGTTATTCTATCTGATATGGTTGATTATTCGTTCTCTCTTGTGACTTCAATATTCGTATTAGAATCTTTTGATACTTTGTAACCCATTTAATATTATAACTTCGTGTGATAACTTTTCTTAAATATATATCTTGATGATGTTTTGAGAAAAACTATTTTAAAATGATTTCTATGAACATGATCCGACACCATTTTTATATGAAGGTTTATTGACTTTTGTGAAAACTACTTTTAAAAGATTAGTTTTATTAAAACGATGTTTAATAGATTTCTCGCGGTTACATAAATTATTTGTATAGATAGTTGTTTTGCTATCCCGTTTTGATATGATATTCAGTTTAGTTAGACATATCTTTGTTTGGGACATATTATAATTGTTTCGTTATGTTTGTGTTGTTTCTTGAGCTAACTAGTCATGGAGGTGCCATGGCCATATCATTGAGGCACCAATGGCATGACACTATCTATGGTGGTGTGATTGGTCCACGGCGTTCCCTTGTGATGTGTATATTATTATTGAGCTCGTGCACTTAATTGCCATTTTGGTACGCCAATATATTTGTCTAAGTACAGGTGTATGGTGGTTTACATAACTTTGTTTTGTAGAGAGCTTATGGATGCATCCTAGGTATGTTTTGTGATATGATTATGATATGGCTTAGTAGTGAATGGTTTGTGTGTGCCATACACCCCATGTCACTTTTGGGAGATCGCTACTCCATTTGACATGACAGGATATAAAATATGATATGATTATTTGGCCTATTCATTTATCATGCTTAGACACTTGTTTTGAGCTCGTGGGCATTTCCTTATGATTCCTTGATTTTTTGTTAGAATTAAGAAAAAGGATCGATCACCCCATGTATTTTCATGCTTAGCATAGCTCTTAGTTTTGTTAATATTAGTTTAGATATCGTATCATCCACAGAGCTGGGCCAGGTCTTTACCCACTCCGTAGCCCACTTTAAGGGCGTTTATTGTAAGTAGTATATATACCCTTTTCATGTTATGAGAAGGGATGGTTGTTCATTTAATACACACACACAACAAGTGTGTTTCTCTCACTAGAACTTCCTCTCTCTCTCTCTCTAACTCTAACCACGAAGAACATCTTCTTCCATAACCCAAGACCTCCCAAATCCCACACAATCAACATATGAATCGATCCTACAATTGGTACCAGAGCCAAGGTTGCTTTATTCGATTGATTTTTATGTGGATTCATATATGTTTGTTTAAGCTGTTTTACCATATATTTCGAATCTGGAAAATATTTTTTTCTATTATCTTTGGTAAAAGTTTTTTTAACATTCCTTTGTATCCAAATGGTCAAAACTAATACAGTCCAAACTTTATTCAGTTTCATATATATGTTTTGTATCACTTGTTGTCCAAACAGTCTTTATGCTAACTCATATCTTCGTGACTTGTTTTGTACCATTTTCGTGAAAAAGTAGTCAAAAAGTTTTGGTTTGTTTACATTGTTCTTGGTTGCAGTTTGAGGGAGTTCTAAGTTGCGGTTTGGCGAGGAATTTGGTTGCGGTTTGGTTTGTAGCTGAAAAGGGAGAAAGACAAGAGTCAGTGAAAGTGACATTTCTTTCCTTTTCGAGTTGTCTGTTTGCCTTTGAGGTTTGACCAAGAAGTTTCGGTTTAACTCCTGTAGTTTGGTGCTGCGATTTGCTACTAGTGACTTGCGGTTTGGAGCTGCGATTTGCTACTGTGACTTGTGTCCGTGATTTGACCTGCGTTTTGCCTAAGAGTTGCGGTTTGTTTGTCTAGTTGCGGTTTGTCAGGGTAACAAATCTTGCGATTTGTCCATAAAAATAAAAAGAATTGAAGATGAAGCAGAATTATTGACCTCGACCACAAGCAAAACCATTGACCTCGACCACAAACAAAACTATATACTACAACTGATGTTAACCTCAGGTTGTTAACCATCATCAGTCCTAAACTTAATATGAAATGAAGACCAATAACACATCATAATCCCAATACAAATCCAATCTATTCTAAACCATCTCTTTCAATCCCATCTCCAAACAACCTCAAGACTATCAATCAAACAATACTCATGCATAAACAGATAGTCACAAGATCTCAGTTTGTTCAATATTTTTCCTAATCTTTCACAAAAATTTTTTTGTTGAACAAATCATCATCGATCAATTTTGTGAAACTCAGCTTCACTTCATTTACGAAATTACAAAGTTAAGAAATATAACAATAACGTTATTTTCTTACTTTTATTCGTTCAAGACTCAGACTTTAATGGAAAATCATTATCGTGTCTTAGAATTAATTCGTGTTCTACGATGATACATCGGACCATTGAAGGTCAAATACATGAAAACAATCATCACTGATTCTGTTTGAAGCTTCATACCTCATGATTAATATCCGAAACTCAATAAGAAAAGATGTATAACAAGATTGTTACCATCATTTTCTTATCTCGGTCAAAGACACTCAAACAACAACAGTAAAAATTAAGCCTACCTGAGGCGGAGCTTGATGCCTTCAAGATACGAGATTGAGATAGGGTCTTTGATCGGTTTGGAATGATGCAGGGATAAGAGATGACTGGGTTTAGATGATTAAAGAGTGAAATGAAGATGGAGGAGTATTATTTTGGAGATGAGTTAGGTGAGAGTGAGATAAGTGGTAGGCGGATTTTACATATGTGTAATTAGGGTTATGGTGGGATATGGTTTATTTTATCCGTGTTTTAGGGTAATCTAGTTTTACTTAAGAGGCCGGATTATGTTTGGATTAGAATTTGGGTTATTATTTTTTGTGATGGGCTTCGATTTTGTAATGGGCTTCTATGTTAGTTACTGGAAATGATACAAACAATTACATAGACTATCAAAATGTTATTATTCGAATCTTAGTTTTGGACACAACATTATTGATAATTTCTAGTACATTGAGTGGTATGTTTGGATCTACAAAATTTCACAAGGATACACACGTCACGGCTAGTATTTGGGTATATGAATGTTAAAGTGATTACGGGGTTGATTTGGTATTACTAATTTGAGATTGAAGTGGAATTTCGCGAAGGCGCGTACGTATTTTATATTGAAGTCGGGGATGGTTGGATGCATGACTTTCAATGATAACTTGCTTGTGCTTAAGATTTAAGTTGAAGACTTGGTTTATCTAGTTTCCAGAAGTCGGGGTGGATGGTTGAATACCTGGTTAACTATCACTTAAAGGAGTTACATTATAGTACTCAGTGTCACACGCAAAAGACGATGTGGATAATCGTAAGAGGTGATGAAAGTCTCATACTTTGTCGGGATAGTATTGAGTACTTAGAGATTTTCATGGTGCACAAATTCTCTACACTGTTCTTCCAACAACAGTGCAAGCTTAAGTAACCAATTTGGGGAATTCTACATCATTTTCTAGTTAGGTATATCGGGTTTACTTCACCAAGTGGTCACAGAAATAGCCGACATAATAACGTAGTTGGTTAAAGAGTTGATTTTTCAAGATGTTTGCTTCAGACAAGATCTTCTCGTGTATATGGTCGTACACGTCAATGATGCTTCCGAATGTTCGAAACCATCATGGGGGAGAAACGTGTACTTTGATGATATAAGGTCAACCTCCAGGGGGAAGTAGTTTATACTACTTTACTTAGTATGGTTTGTGAGGTATTCTACATATGTGAGAAGAATTATTGCTGATCTCTTGCATGTTCCCCCAAACAGATATTCACCAAAACCAAATTTGTCATGACACATTCAATTTATCATTGTCTCACGGTTTCTTCTTGGTTTTGTAAAATCCCGTGAAAGAATCTATTTCTCGGTTTAAATCATAGATTTGTAAAATCCCGTGATGATGGAACTACCCTGGAGAAAGAAAAGTGCATTTTCGGATCTTAATTGATTCTGGTGCTACGGTTTCAAATTCGAATAAGGGATAAAGTGTGTACTTCATGTATTGGATGATTTTTGATATACTTCATGGCATTTTGGTTATAACAAAGTTTTACGGGGTTATGCGCTATTGACAATGATCGAGGATAAAACCATTATCAAAGTTCATTTAAAACATCAAAAAGGGCTGGATCTGGGCATTTAAACCACAAGATGTGACTACGGCGTTAATTCACTATTATTTATTTGAGGTTGAAGTGAAATTTCATGGGTGCGTGTACTTAGTATCTGAAGATATCGGGGTTGGTTGGATGAAGATTCTTCGAGATCCTTGTTCGAGCGTTTAACCTTTACAATGACGAAGACTTGGATATCTAGTTATTTTTGTGATTCTTCCTCTCTATTACCACAAAATAACTATCACTTTAAGGAGTTACGTTGTAGTGCTCAGTGTCACACGAAGTTGTGGATATCCAAGAGGTGATGTACGTCTTATACTTGATGGTTGGTTGGTTGAAGAGTATAGAGTACTTAGGGATTCGAAGTTGCACGAACTCTCTACACCGCTCTTAGTCACACATTAGTGCAAGTTTAAGTCACAAGTTCGGGTTATTTTACTTCAGTCTCAAGTTCATCATATTGGGTTTTCTCCATCAGTAGTCACGACAAAGAGCCGACTGAATGATAATGGGGTTGGTAACGAGTTAGCTGAGAGAAGTAGAAAAGAGAGAGATGACGTCTGTTCTCATCAGTTCAGGCCTCGCTCTTCAACGACATATGGCGTCTGCAGATAACACTTCAGGCCCCGTTCCTCAAAGAAAAGAAAGGTGTACGTTTCAGTGCGCGCTTTATCTTCGGAAGAAGAGAAATCTTCTTGTTTATGACCACTCTCATCAACATGTCTCATGCTTTTCCCATGCTCATTCTGTCATCAAGTGAATCAACGTTCTGGAGACATCGTTATTTACTTATTCAATCAAAAATGGCAACCTCACATGCAATTTTTGAGGGGGAGAAGGGTGAATATACTACATGTTGATTGTTATCTTTAAATAGGTCATACGGCTCCTGCAAAAATCAGTTCAGGACCTGCATTTAATTTGATGACTCCTGATATTTATCGACATCTTCTCATGGGCTTATATGATTAGTGATAAAGTGCTTCCAGTTAATGCTTCATGTACACATAATTATGATGATTCCGATTAATCATAACCATCAGGAGAGAGAAATATGTACACCAAGGATGCACAACAAGTTCACGTGATCGGGATTAATGTCTTATGATACAAATTAAAGATGATCAGTGTTTTAACTTGTTACCTTGGTATTATCATTTCATGTGTACGTCACGGGCTGATTAATCGTAACCATCAGGGGAGAGAAATGTGTACACCAAGGACGCACAACAAGTTCACGTGATCGAGCTTAATGTCTCATGATACAAATTGAAGATGATCAGTGTTTCAACTTGTTACTTTGATGTTATCATTTCATGTGTACATTACGGGCTGATGGGTTATATGTAAGATTACTGGAATGCATTTGGTGAGATGAAGATGTTGATATTCTGTTCCCCAAATGGAAAATCTTGAAGAAGGTCGAGCCTACAGTCTGTTCTACATTTTCCGCTGTGTGTTAGAATACTAAAGACGGCATGCATTTGGTTATCAAAAGACTTCTTCCTATTTTGGGCATTCATCAGAAAGCTTGTCAATTTGGGGGAGAGCACTAATTAGGGGAGAGTGAAAAGCAAGATTTAATCCCTAATTAGATTTGCAGACATTGTTCTTCAGCAAGTAAAGTGATGGCAGCTGAGAAGAGTCTGAAGCCAGAAACTCTCAAAGCCTCCAGGAAGAGACTGGTGAGTAATGGATTTGCTTCATATATCCTTTTATATATTTGCTTCATATATCCTTGTATATATTTTAAACCAAAAAGAAAATAGAAAAATATAAAATCTATAAAAACCATAAAAATCAGAAAAACACAAAAATACCAAAAATAGTTCCTCTAGGCATGTCTTCTGTTTATCGATAACATTTACAGTCCTAGAAATGTCATTCAATAATGACACGGGTCTTTAAATGAAGCTCGAGCAGAAGTTAAAATAAATTGTTAAAACATGTCATGATGGTTTGCTATTACTTTAGATATGCAACCCGTTTTTCAAAAATGAGGAAAGCACATCGCCAAAAAGACGGCTGTTTCTAGCAACGGGTGAAGTTCACCCGAGCACGGATTACTTCATATCCGCGCATCCCTGATTTGATGTATGCTTCAGTGCATCATTTCTCTTATAAGAAGAGAAGTCTTCTTTACATTGCAAATACTTTTCCATCTATGATTCTTTTGGAAAGTATTTGTGCTAAACTTGGTGGTACCATGAATATTTTGGAAATCAATCAGACTTGAAGTTTTTCATAAAATTTATCTCTCAATCAATGACTACAGCTCTTTAAATAGAAAATGGGTCATCGATTGAGGGGGAGAGTGATTTCAAAATTTTATATCATCAAAACACGCCACTTTGTACATAGCAAGTGAATAAAATTTGTTGTTATATGTCAGTGTATGAGTTTCATTCAAATATCTTTCAAACTTATCATACCTGACACTAAAATTCTCCCTTATTGATTGAGGGGGAGCATAATAATGTTCCATTATCAGAATACATTGAATCAGACCACATTGTCTCCCAAATTTTCTAACTTATTTAAATCAATTGAGATCCCAAATCTCAAAAGGTTTGAAATTTTTGATCTGGGGAGAGAATAAGATTTAAATATGAAATCTGATAAAATGTGATCTTTTGGACTCATGTGTAGGCTCCCAAATATGTGCTAAACTCTTTCGTATATCAATGCACATATTGAGGGTGAGCAAATTGTTTATGATGGCAATTGTAGAAGAATACCAAAGACCGACCAATCTTATTTTAATGCACTGAAGTTATAAGGATGGTGAGGTTAGGTATTAGTTCCCATGATCCAGCCATAACCGAAGGGATCTTCCCAGGGACAATCCTCTAGTTAGAATAGAAGTCCTTAGGAATGATTAAAAAGGAGAAAAGTGAATAAGGGAAGAGTGCCGACTGAGATGGAGCTAGTACTGGAACAAGCCCAACGAGGTACTAGTGGTGAAGTCACGGTAAGAACTGAAGGGGTTGAAGAATGAAAAATAAATGTAAAGATAAAGGGCGAAAAGAAAGAAGCCCTCCTTACACATTAGGCAGAAACCGGGTCAATACATATGCAGTCAGAATCACTTAGTTGATTGCTGACATTAAAGACAAGTATCATGGACCCAGTGATATGCTGCACAACCCTCCCTAGCCACTCAAGGTCCCTTAAAGGATTCTTGTTTCATTTTCATAGAGTTCAATACGTTCCTATCGTCTATCTCACTCCGAGTTAGATGATATTGAAAAGGTGGCAATCTGCTCCAGCCTCCGATCACTAAATCAAAATGCACTATTGAGTCTAGAGCCAAGAGATCATCCACAAATCTCAGTAGGACACACTTCCAATATGCTTGGTGTTTCACACACCGTGAAAAGCAAGATAATATATATTAAGAGTCCTACGCATTATCCTTGTGGTATTGCCAGAACATCCGAGTGATACGTAAAGTATTCATAATGAAGATGGAAATCCTTCTAGAGCCAACATCAAACAAGCTCTTGGTGGGTGACATGTGAGATCCTTCATGGATCAAACTAGTGACAACTGGAAAGAAACGATGGGGCGATTCACATTTGAATCAAACTTGTTCCAGGAAATGGATTGACGGATGCTTTTGGAAAACCTTTCAATGTGCTCACCAACTGAGTTTCGAGCTCATTGATTGTGAAAATTTTCAAACAAAAGTGTTTATGACAGAAATGTGATTCAATTTATAAAACCCTCGTCGTGTTGCATAAAATGTTTATCCAGTGACACGCGAGTGATTTTTCTATTCAATTTCTCGTCAATCAGTGGGTATTTAATTCACTGATTCACTCTACCGTGTTGTCTGCTTTGAGACGTTCCGGTACGAGAACATGCTTAGTATGATGATTCTGACATTAATTTGTTGGAAGACTCATTACTACAAGCTGGAAAGTCCTGTCAAGGAGAATCTTCTTTAAAGGGGATTCTACCTGATCACAGGTCGGTCCTCACGGAACCGAAGGTTAATCCAACCACACCGGGCAATGAAAAAGCCATATTCGTTCCCCAACTTTATTGCTAACTATTTTATTTCAAATTCATATAAAGATGGTGATGGTGGTACCTGATTCCAGCAGTGAAGTGTCAATCCGCACTCCATGCTCACACTTCTAATTCATTATCAAAGACATCATGATAGTTGAAAGACCTACAACACAGCTTCCGAAACTCTGATGATAGTTATCATGATCCATAAAAGTGTGAGCATGCCAGTCCAAAGGTCAAAAAAATCACATGGAGGCAATATTACATCAAGGATGATTTGGAGATTTATTGTGGCTGATGATCTTCAAAGAAAGCTCAAAGATCACACAAGTCTAAGGAACTTATGCTCAAAGATCACTACTTGTCGTTCAAAGATAGCACTTGAAGAATCAAATGACACAAGCTAAAGCTGAAGATCTATTTATAGAATGTTAAGCTTTAACCTGTTTTTTTCTAGGGTGACCTCCCTTAGGGGGAGATTGTTAGGATTAAGAAAAAGGATCGGTCACCCCGTGTATTTTCATGCTTAGCGTAGCTCTTAGTTTTGTTAGTATTAGTTTAGATATCGTATCATCCACGGAGCTGGGCCGAGTCTTTACCCACTGTATGCCCACTCCGTAGCCCACTTTAGGGGCGTTTATTGTAAGTAGTATATATACCCTTTCCATGTTATAGGAAGGGGTGGTTGTTCATTTAATACACACACACAACAAGTGTGTTTCTCTTACTAGAACTTCCTCTCTCTCTCTCTCTCTCTAACTCTAACCATGAAGAACATCTTCTTCCATAACCCAAGACCTCCCGAATCCCACACAATCAACATATGAACCGATCCTACATTTCCTTATCATCACTTTAACTCAATATTCATTTGACTCGTATGACATATGATTTCTTGTTCAGCAGATTCCTTTGACTTCATTTTGTGTACTTATTTATGTTCAGCTTATTATTTTATATCTGTTCATTGGGCTTTTTAAGCTCAGCCACATTTTCTTTTCCCTGTGGTAGGTATTCAAGCGCGATGCTGGGATTTGAGTGATGAGAGTAGGAGCTTTTAGAGGACTAACCCAATCTTAGTTTCCCTATCTTTTGGAATTAGTTTAAGACTTATGTCTTGGTTATTTTATTATTCTAGAGTTGGATTTGATTTGTATCTCTTTGGATGTCATTTTGTTTCATGACTTGTATTTATTTATTTAAGTCTTCCGCTTGCGTTAATTATGTTCTGATTGACACGATGATGTGATATTTTGACCCTTGTCGGGTTGGGGTGTTACAATTATGGTATCAGAACTTAGGCTTTGACCTGTAGTACCTTAAGTTATGACCTATGATGATGTGGCCCTTAGGATTGCACTTTAGGAGCTTATGAATTGACTCTTGATAAATTTGCTTTAGGTTTGCACTGTAGAAGCTTATGAGATAACCTTTATGAATTTGCCTTAGGATCTTCCTGTAGGAACTTAAGTTGTGACTGGTGAGGATTGGTTAGACTATAAGACATTTGTTTAAGTATCATTCCTTCGCATCACTTTGATTCATATTCTTGCCTTTTTTTTGAGCCCTTGTTAAGATCATTCTTTTCGGAGATTTAGAAAATCTATTAGAATACGTAAGTTTAGTGACCAATTAATTTTAGAATGCTTTACTTTGTGGTAATGTCTTTTCACCATATAGGTTTCACCTTCTTTTATAATCGCATTCATTCCTGAACCTTTGATTCATTTGTTAATTGATTAGATGCCTCTTCATCCATTCTGAGAATCCTTACGACCAGATGTGTTTGACACATTCTGTGGTTTCTCTGCTTTTGCTAAACACTTTAAGGTTTCCCCTACACTATTAGATTATGCCTTACCTATTTCTATTTCCTATGAGAAATCTTGTGGTTCTTAATCACGAGTATAGGAGTTATTCATCACATTTTCATTTGTTCGTTCGATATCTCAACTTGAATTAATCGATGAAGTTTTTATCGTTTGGCATTTCCTCCGTATTTATGTCATCTTCATATTGTGTTTTATGTACCTTTCCTGAAATGTTACACTATCATTTGTTATATATATGTTTAACATCCGTTGGATCAAGTTTGTGAAGATTTGTTATTTGTTGAAGAAGCTGATGCTCTATTAGACCGTCAGGATCGAGTCATGAGAAACAAAACCGTTCCGTTTGTCAAAATTCTCTGGAAGAATAATCTCAAGTGAGTCAATCATTTTCATTTCTTTTCATAACTTGGTATGTCTCCGTTTGATCTTTCTACTTCAATTTCGAGGACGAAATTTTCTTTTTAGAGGGGAAAAGTTGTAAAACCCAAAATTATGAATCCCTAATTTTGTGTCTAATTTGAAATTTTACCTAAGTTATGTAATAATCAGTTAATACTTAAAACTATATGATATACACTTGGAATAAAATTAAACCTAAACTATATATTATAAATTAAATACTAAAATTAATTCTATCCTAATCCTAAGCCTAATTAAACATCGGACTACACCCTTTTAATTTTATATGATGTACACGATTTCCTTGTGTATATTGAGCCGAAAATTTTGATATCTCCCCCCCCCCCTCCTTCACACGTCCAAAATGGATAAGAACAAGAGTTAACACAACATATATTGATAATAAAATAAAAGATCTTGTTTGCTCCCTATTATACGGTTTCCATAATCACATGTTTCTCTCCATTTAAAAACATACGGTTCTTTATTTGTTGATCCCAGTTGAGCTTCACGATCTTATTAATTGCTTTAGATAAATCTAAGACAATCGGTATAGAAACTGATCTTGAGTTGTATATCAAATATTATGCAGAACTTAATATTTGATCTTAAGAAGAATTAAAACACAAACAAATTCTCAAACAACACTTCAATATATTAATACGATTGCTCGACAGCAATAGGGTTACAAGAAACCTTGAAGTGTAAACAATAATACGTATGCTAAGATAATCGATATCTAACCCTAACCCTAGAATCTCCTTTTATAGCGTAAGGAGTCCTAGTCGGTTTACAAGACTTCCTATACAAGAAAAATATCTTACGTATCTTTTCTATAATTATCCTTAACATACTATACATATCTAATAAGCAGCAGAGTAAATCTTCTAGCAGCAGAGTCTTCGTGAGCTAGCAGCAGAGTTACACTATGCCTATTATTCCAAACCAGCAGAGTCACAAACAGCAGAGTTATTGTGCTAATCAGCAGAGTCACATAACTATTCAGCAGAGTTATGTTTCTCAAATCAGCAGCATCTTTTAGACCCAACAATCCTCCCCTAAACTTGATATTTTTCTTCAAAAATCATCAAGTTTCCTTAAATCCAGCTAATCACCAGGAGGATGCTTCCAAACGCTTTACTGTTTTGATGTCTTTGATTCAAGAATCTTCTCATATTTCCTTATCAATTTATAAGCCTGATTATCTGAAAAGAAATTATTCTGCAATGTCAATATTCCAGGCTTTATCATTTGAGTAATCACTGCTGTATTGTTGTTCAAAGGGTAATCCTTCTCCACAAGCATGTAGACCTTAACACCCTTACAAACCAATTCATGTACTCCACAAGATTGATACAAATACCACCTATCAACTCTGGAGTTCATCAAATCCCTCTATTCAAGATCTCTCTCATCAGGCTCAAACATGTTCTTCAAAAAGTAATAGTGAATTCTTTCATACATCACCTCTGGTCTCAGATCACTATACTTTTCTTTATATAACCTCCACATCTGCATCACATCATCTCTATCCATAAAATGTAGCATTTGAGAGAATCTAACAAATCCATAATACAAATTATTTGATCTCTTAAACTCCCAGTAAGCTTCACTTCCATCCCTGACTGTATGTGAATAAGATATGATTGAATACTTTGTATCCAAAGGAACTGCATTTACAATTTCTGGTTCCTTTTGTGGTACATGAGCTGTAAGATCCATTGTTCTTTTCATATCATCAGTAGTCACCTCTTTAAAATGCTCATCACTTTCTTCTTTTTCTGAATCACTCATCACTACTGACTCAGTCTTTCTCTTCTTTCTAGCCATCTGCTTTATTCTTCTACCAGTCCTCTTATAACCAATGACTTTCTTAACTTCTTCCTTCTCATCCTCCATGGTTTGCTTGTCATCTTGATTCTTCAAAACACTTCCAGATGCTTTAATATGGCCAGACTCCATAATCTCTGGCTTTCTCTTCTTTTCAGAAACTTTTCTTGGATTTAGCTTAGCATAGGTTTCATAAAATTCCTTTTCAATTATAGCATCTGACTTTCCCTTGAAATCCTTCATCTGATAATTTCTAGCATTCTTCAAATAATACTTCATGTCATTAACCAATGCTTTCCTTGAAGATGACTTTGGTTTGTAACCATGCTTCTGTGCTTCTTTAATCCTCATAATCAGCTCTTCCCACTTAACTACTCCATTCTTTCTGAGTATAAACTCAACAAGCTCTTCTGTCTTTTCACTTCCTTCCAACTGCTCATCATTTGTTATCAAGAAAGCTTCACCTCTTATAATCATATCAGAGTCTAAGAAATACTGCAATTGTTCATTGAACTCTTCTTGATTAACTTCTTTAGATGTGGAGCTTTCCTTAAATTCAAACATATTTCTTTCCTCATCAGCTGCAATACTTCTTGCATATTCCTCATCCTGAGCAATCTGAGCTTTTTCATCAGCTAAGGCCTTTTCTTGAAGTTGCCTTTCAAGTTCTTCAGCAGCTTCTTTATCATGATGTGGTGTAGGTTGTTGTTGTGATGGTGTAGGAGTTTTAGTTCCTTTGTTCATGTTCAAAAGTACCTGAGCTAAAGTCATCTTTTCATCATCTGATTCAGCAGAGTCCTTTTCTGCTGCACTCTTCTCAGTATCAACAGCAGAAACCTTTAGCCCATCAGCAGAGTGTTCTGCTCCAGCAGAGTCAACAACTTTTTCACTCTTATCACCAACATTTTCACCTGATTTCTTGACAACCTCCCCTGAACCTATTACAACTTCCTGATCCTGAGCATTCACTACAGCCTCCTGATCATTCCTCCCCTGTTTGGAAGCATCCTCTTCCAAACATGGTTTGGAACTATTCTTCAACCTCCCCTCAAGATGAGTAACCCTTAGCTTAAGCCTTCTTATTTCTGCACCTTGAGAAGCTTTGACTGTTGATAACTCCTTTCTTAAACCAAGAACCTCCTGTGACAATTGTATACATTTATCCGTCAATTCCTTAAATTGTTTCATGATATCCTCACAACTTCGGTCTGTGTTACCTGACCCGAGAGGTTGATCACTGGAATTGGCATTTTGTACAGGGGTTTTAACCGTCAAATCCTCTTTTTCAAGTTCAATGCTAGCCTCAACACTTCGACCTGTGTGACCTGGTCCGAGAGGTGTATCATGGGCAATGTCAATATGTACATCAGTGTCCATCAATTCAATAATTTCATCTCTGTCCTCATCACTTCGAGATGTGTGACCTTCTCCGAGAGGTGAATCTTTGAACACAAACTCAGTCTCAATCCTAGATTGAACAGCTGAGCCCCCCAAGGTAGCCATTTGGCTGGGGTTACCATCAGTTGTATTAGGTTCTTGAGAACCTTCTACAAAAGATGTTGCCATGGTCAAGGTCTTAGTTATGTTAGCACTGTCCTGTTCAACTACTAAGTTGGAAACAGTAGTGCCAGCCTTTTCCATCATGGTACCTGCATCACCTGTACCAGCCTCATCTGCATCCATACTAACATTGGCCTGAGGTAGCACAATGTCCTCATGTGGTGAAGTCCTAGGTGATTGGGTATTTTGGGGTTCAGAGGATGATGAGTCATTCAAACTTGTAGATGAGGATGTGTGATGGGAAGCTGTGGGTGTTCCAGCTTCTTCATCCTCATTAACTGCAGCCACAATATTCAAGATGTGTTCAGTCAGGGGAGTTATAGCACCAGAAAAGCCTTTTCCATTCTTCTTTAGAAAAGCAAACATCTTGATTGCCATTCTACTACAGGGCTCAACATTTGTATGCCTCAATGGTTCTCTTAGCTGAGAGTTGATAACAAGTTGTAGAAACCTTGGATACAAATAGAACTTCTTCTTAATAAACTTCTTCATACCCTCAAAAATCATAGAAGAAAAATCAAATGGTTGCCCTGTTGCCAAACAAACTAAAGCCATAGCTTGAGAAGCACTAAACTCACTCCATCCACCTACTTTGGGAAACAAGCAGTGTTGTAGAGTATGCAATAAGAACTTCCAATGGGGACAAAGATGACCTTTCAAAAATGTTCCACCAGCCTCAGGTCTCTCATATCCAATGTTCTCAAGCTCAGTCAAAACAATTTCTAGGGTAAGGGTAGGGGGTGTAGGTACGCCTGATAAACGAAGACTTCTCTTAATGGTTGTTTCACTAACGACAATACTTTCACCATCCACACTACCTATCAACCGTTCCTCCCCGTCAAGTATATCCATCTTAACAGTCGACCAAAATTGGTGCATATGAGATTTATAAATGGTAGGATCAACTGTTAAAGCATACCTTAGTCTAGAAGCACTCAGAAAATCCATAACCTCATGAAATCCGGCAGCTGCAGAAACCTTACTAAGAAATGCAATTTGATTATGTTCTTTCGGAAATTGTCGTCGAGCCATTATGATTTGGGGGTTTTGGGTGAAATGAAAGAAATTAGTGTTCTTGGGTGAGAATCAAGTGTAGTTTTGAGCAATTAAAAGGTAATGAGATCGAATTGGTGTATAAGACCGTTTTGATCTAATTAGGTTTAAGAACGCGCCAAAAGTTTCAATTTGACCCTTCTACTTTCAAACTCATCAGCAGAGTTATGAAATTGTTGACCAAAAGTCAACTTTCCCAATATCTTCAAAATCACTCCCTTAAATACCATACCAACCCCACATTGAATTCCATTAATCCCTCAATCTCTTTAGCAAATCCCCAATTCACAAACCCTAACTCCAATAATAACCAACCATGAGCTCTTCCAAAGCACCAATCATCAACATATCCTCAGATTCCTCGTCTGATAGCTCACAAGGATGGTCAAACTATTTTCCACCAACTTCAAGAGCATCGTTATCACAACAGAAAGGTAAAGCAGTTGTGGAAGAAGAATACTCTGACCCACTGCCATCAACACCATCGTCCTTTGTAGATTCAAGCGATGATGAAGAAACAAAAGCATCGCCAAAATCCATGACTTTCTATCAAGGTGTCTGGGAAATCGATCCTCCGCAACATCCTTTGACCGCTGAGCTTCAGAAGCAAATGGAGAAGGCGGTTGCTGCTTTTGGTAAGAGTGTTGATCCTCCTCGTCCAAAGCCAAGTGCGGCAGAGCAGAAACCCCCTGTTCCTAAGAAGAAACAGCAGAAGAAACAAGCTCCCTCTACAAGCCAGCAGCAGAGTCCACCACCACGACCAGTCATACTTGCTCTTCCTTGTCCAAGAGTATTTGAAGCCATGGGTACTCGAGGACCTCGCAGCAAGGTTATGCCTGACTTTGCTAGAATTTAGGTTGTGAATCCATGGTTCTTGTTGTCTTTTGAACTCTTTTGATCAATGGTTGTAAGAAAAACTTCATCTTGTACTTTGCTTTAGTTATCAATGAACGTTTAAATTTCCTTGCTTTACTTGATTGTGTGTTCATGTAAATCTGCAAAAGGTTAGTAGAAAACCACAAACACAAGCAAGAATATCCAAAAATAACAGCAGAGTAGCATAGCAGCAGACAACTAAACAGCAAACAACTTAACAAACAGCAAATGTTGACTTAACAAACAGCACAAATCCTTACAAAAGTTTACAAAAACATATAGAGATAAGATGGTTAAAGATTAAAGATTTATCATGCCAATACTAGCAACTAAAAATTGAAATCTACTTATATCAAAACTTTTTGTAAGTAAATCAGCAACATTGTTGTCAGTATGTATTTTAACCACTTGAATTAGCTTTTTCTCATAGCAATCTCTAATAAAATGATGTCTTATCTCCATGTGTTTTGTTTTAGAATGAAAAACAGGATTTTTGATAATACACATTGTGCTGTTGTTGTCAATGAAAATTTTTGTGTTCATGAAATTGTACCCATAATCCAGCAATTGGTTCTGAATCCAGAGCACTTGTCCACAGCAGCTAGAAGCAGCAACATATTCTGCTTCAGTTGTCGAATTAGCCACCACTGTTTGTTTCTTACATTGCCAAGAGATCAGCCTATGTCCAAGGTACTGACAGCCTCCAGTGGTTGACTTTCTATCCATAGTAGCTCCAGCATAGTCACTATCTGAGTATGCTATCAAGTCAAATGGTGAATTATTAGGATACCAAAGACCCAATTTTGGTTGACCCTTTAGGTACCTAAAAATTCTTTTGACTACTTCCAAGTGTGAAACTTTTGGGGACACTTGAAATCTAGCACAAGCACACACAGAAAACATGATATCTGGCCTTGAAGCAGTCAGATACATCAATGAACCAATCATTGATCTATAAAGATGTACATCAACCTCTACCCCATCTTCATCCTTGAGCAAATGTTTGTTTTTATCCATTGGTGTCTTAGCTGCCTTCACATCTTTGAAACCAAATTTCTTTAACATATCAGCCACATACTTGTCTTGGCTAATAAAAATCCCATCTGACTTCTGCTTAACTTGAAGCCCTAAAAAGAAAGTCAGTTCTCCCATAGAACTCATCTCAAACCTGCTGTGCATAAGCTTCTCAAATCCTTCACACAACACCTTATTTGTAGACCCAAAAATGATATCATCTACATAAACTTGAACAAGTAGGATATCCTTTTTGTCTTTCTTAATGAACAATGTTTTATCAATGGTTCCTCTGCAAAAACCATTGTTCAACAAATACTGGGATAAGGTGTCATACCAAGCTCTAGGAGCTTGATGTAGTCCATACAGTGCTTTCTTCACCTTGTAGACCCTATCAGGATACTTAGAATCTTCAAATCCAGGTGGTTGCATCACATAAACCTCTTCAGGTATCTTTCCATACAAGAAAGCACTTTTCACATCCATTTGATACACAGGAAAATTCTTGTATGATGCATATGCCAAGAAAAGTCTGTTAGCCTCCAGTCTTGCAACTGGGGCAAATACCTCATCATAATCTATTCCTTCTTCCTGAGTGTATCCCTGAGCCACCAATCTAGCCTTGTTTATGATAACAATACCTCTTTCATCTCTTTTACATCTGAACACCCATTTTGTACCAATTGCCCTTTTTCCATTAGGCAAATCAACTAATGTCCAGACCTCTTGAAGCTTGAACTGCAGCAACTCCTCTTGCATAGCTTCAACCCAACTTTCATCTTTCATAGCCTTGTGAATGGTTTTGGGTTCTTCTTGAGATAAGAAACAGGCAAACATGCAATTCTGTAAATCTTTGTGGCTATTTCTCTTCTTAAGTGTTTGAGCAAACAATCCCTGATCAAGCAAATCACTCAACCCTTTTGATTTACTTCTAGTCTGAACAGCAGAGTGAACATCACCAATTATCTGCTCCTTTGGATGATTCCTGTGGATTCTGGTTGTTGGAGTGGGACTAACAGGTATATCAATCTCCAAATTTGATAAATCAGCTTCAGCTCCAAAAACATCAACAACTTCATCATCAGTATCCACATACACTTCTTCTAATTCGGGCATCTCATCAGAAGAATCATCATCAGAATCACCATCTTTATCAGTAGAGTCCTTTGGCATAGTAGCAGAGTTACCAAACCTATCAACAGAGTGTTTGGGCCTAACAGCAGAGTGTTTAGGCTTAACAGCAGAGTGTTTTGGCCTGGCAGCAGAGTTGAGAGAACTGCTGCTATGTATATTCCCTTGTTGCCCATCAACTTCTGACTCTTTATTCCTTTCCTTATCATCATGAGAAGGTTCATCAACACCTTCTATATTAACCTTTGGAACTTCCTTAGGAACAGCATCACCATCTGAACTCTTTCTCTCTTTATCTGTTGGAGAGAAGTACTGATCAAACTTCCACTTTTCAATCAAAACAAACTCTTCTGCAGATCCATCCTTCTTTGCTTGTGTACCTGCATTAGGGTTAGTTT
The DNA here is from genome assembly GCA_021014915.2 of Artemisia tridentata subsp. tridentata. NCBI lineage: Eukaryota > Viridiplantae > Streptophyta > Magnoliopsida > Asterales > Asteraceae > Artemisia > Artemisia tridentata. The sequence continues at coordinate 270,860,361 of CP139503.1, forward strand.
GTGTACCTGCAGACATGTTAGTAGTACCTGCAATGACTGGTTGATAATTCATACTCTTGGTTAAAGAATCAATATCAAACATCCACTCAGGACCTTTTCCATCAACATTAGGTGTGGTTTCTCTAATTCTAACATGCAAATTTTCCACCACATGCCCAGTCCTTTGATTGAAAACCCTAAAAGCCTTACTTTCAGTAGAGTATCCAACAAAGTAACCTATGTCTGCTTTCTCACAAAACTTGCCTAAGTGGTCAATGGTGTTTAAGATAGTGACAGGACACCCAAATGGTCTAAAGAAATCAATTAATGGTTTCCTACCATGCAATAACTCATAAGGGGTCTTATTGTGAGGTTTAACTATCTTAGTTCTATTTTGCACATAACAAGCAGTGTTGACTGCTTCAGCCCAAAAGATAGTGGGTAACTTAGACTCTGACAACATTGTCCTAGCAGCTTCAATCAATGTTCTATTCCTCCTCCCAGCCACACCATTTTGCTGAGGAGTTCTAGCCACACTAAATTGTCTAGCTATCCCTTTTTCCTCACAGAACTGATTCATCACTTGATTCTTAAATTCAGTTCCATTGTCACATCTGATGATCTTAACCTTGTGATTAAATAGATTTTCTATCCTTGTTATAAAAGCCTTAAAAATGCCAGGTGTTTCATTCTTAGTAGCTAAGAAGAATACCCAAGTAAACCTACTATAATCATCAGTGACCACTAAGCCATACATCTTTTTGTTCAAACTATTCACATAAGTGGGTCCAAATAGGTCCATGTGTAACATAAACAAGGGTTCAGTTATAGAATTCACCAATTTGGACTTACAAGATGCTCTATGTTGCTTTCCCATTTGGCAAGCAACACATACTTCAGGATTCTCAAAAACCTTTGAAGGTAATCCTCTGACCAAGTTCCCTTTCACCAACTTGTTGATAGCCTTGTACTTCAGATGTCCAAGCCTTCTGTGCCATAGTTTGGATTCATCAATAGTGGCTTTGGCAAACAGACAAGTTAAATCTCTTTTGGGAATAATGTTCTTTATGTCCACACTGTATATGTTGTCATTTCTAGGGACTTTAAGAAGTACTAATTTATCATCGGGTATCTTATAGTCGGGAGATAAGACAAGACATTCAGTGTCTGTAAAAAGAACAAAATTCTTTCTGTCACACATTTGTGAGACACTAAAAAGATTGAACTTTAAACCATTTACCAAATACACTTTTTCAAAATCCAATTTTACAGTTCTGATCATGCCTTTTCCAACAATTTTTCCTCCTTTAAGGTCATTCCCAAAGGCAACATATCCACCATCCAAAGCTTCAAAGTTCTCCAAATTGCTTTGGTCTCCTGTCATGTGTGAAGAGCATCCACTATCAAAAATGCATTTATCCTTTAGCTCCTTTTGTAGATTTCCCTGCACAAAAAGTAAGAGAATTAGTTTCTCTTTGGGACCCAAGCCATTACTGACTTGGATCTACCTTGTGCATCAAAGTAGTCAAATTTCTTCAACTGCATTGGTGCACTGCTGTGTCTGAGAACATGATCCAAAACTTTAACTTTAGGTTTCCAGACCCAGCAAGCTGAGGCTTTAACAGCATAAAAATGATTGCCCACAACAGTATCAGTAACAACTTTAGGCAAAACAGCAGAGTCTGCCTTAACAGCAGAGTTTGCCTTAACAGCAGAATCAACTATATCCTTCTTTATGGGCCCTGTTGGTGCAATAGGAGAGATAACTCTAGAAGTACCATTTCTCATCAAAACTTCCTTAGGAACCATGCTTCTTTTGGGGTGAAGGTGAGTCTTTCTAGCAGAGTTTCTATGGTTCACCCTTGTGTACTGGTTCCTAACTGGTTTTTGATAGTAGTAACACTCATCTTGCAAATGTTCAAAACTACCACAACTATAACATGCCTTTTTAAGTAATTGAAAATCAGTACCTAATTTTTGTGAAACTAGGTTGTTCCAATTTCTCTGGTTTCCTCTAGGCAAATTATTAGTTCTCTTAGGATATAATCTAGGTGTGTTGATGCGCGTGATGTGTCGTTGCGGTTTAGCAGTTTTAATGCCTACTCAAGTTTTAAATTTATATTTAGCCAACTTATCAATAACACACACACTTAACGAGCAGTGTACCCGGTCAGTATGAATATAATGGTAAGTAGAGTGTCGATCACTAAGAGTGGAACGTATTATCTCGTTATTCTAATCAGTATTTTAATATCCTAACGCAAGGGGGTTTCAGCCTGAGAGACTGGCACGATTTGTTTGCAATTAAATAATAAAATAAACCAATAGGCACGAATCAGCAAGTAGCACACACGTACACAGATAGATACTTGAGACAATAAGAGGGCTGTCCTTATAATTAAGTAGATTGTCACTTGTTTTATTGATAGCCTTATATGAAGTGTATGTAGTTGACCCTTTCTCGTTGGTCCTATTCTTATCGGCGAGTAAACCCTTAATGATTACTTATGTCTAAAAGTTATTCCTAAGTGATCAATTTAGTAATAACCGTGGGAGCCACATTATGTCCCGCAGTCAAATGCCCGCAAGCCACTAATAAACACAGAGGTTATCAATGCACTAATAAGTAGTAACCAAAGACATCAACATATAAACTTTAATTGATGGGAAAGCAAGTATTAAAGGGAGTGCAATCTTTCGTTGTCACATTACACAAGCCACCAATCCTGATGAATTAAAGTTTGCTAACACAATAAAACAAAACTACTTAATGAATTAAACACATGCAGCACCTTCTTACAGCTCTTGTATCTTTGATTTGGGTGTGTCTTGTGCTGCCTCCTTGACTGAATTCGTCCTTTGTTTCTCCTGTTCGGACTTAGGTTATAATATAATGCTCTCGAAATTCGTCTGGTCTTGGGGTATTTATAGTTTCTGTCTGAGGGAAGATGCGGCGCATCTAAGGAGTAGATGCGGCGCATGTACTTAACTTCGCGTGGGGTCCAAGATTATAATATTCAGGAATATTCGTACACCGCCAGAAGATGCGGCGTAACTCCATGATTAGATGCGGCGCATGTCCTCTTGTATCTTGGATCGTATCTGGTGATATCTTGATAGAGATGCGGCGCATGTCATGAGTGAGATGCGGCGCATCTGGAGCAGATTAGTCTTGATCTTCTTCATTTCAGTAGACTCTTCACTTTATGCATGTTTTGCTCCATAATCAGTCCAAAATCGCTAAGTTTCACCAAATGCTTGTTTTTACCTGAGAATTACAAAAGTAAACGATTAAGTATCAATCCTCATACATAATATAGTGAAACAAGTCAATTTAATAGGATAAATGATAGTAATAAAATGTACTTATTTGAGTTCATCAAATATCCCCCCACTTGAACTTTACTTGTCCCCAAGTAAACCTTAGAATTTCTTTTATGAAAATGTATCCTAAAAGATGTTAGGATTTATTTTTATATTTAAGCATGTATTCGTTTATTTCATAATCACACAACTAAACACTTAAAGAATTAGAAGTATAATAAAATAATTTGATAAAAGCAAATCTAATCGTTTAACTGTCCAGTCGTGACGAATATTCTATCATAAGCTTGGCAAGTATACACATCTCCACCACTAAAGCTAAGGAATAACAAGTCTAAAGCGGTAAAAAGGGTTTTTAGGCTTAAGGGTTAATTATTCTCTTTCACTATCGATCTCAAACTCCAGAAAAGGCGACAAAATCACAAATACATGATCGAATCCACGAACACGATACTTGCAATTGCTCAAATCCTTAACTCGAACAGGCTAAAGATAGGTCCAAACTTCACCAATAATAATATATCAAAAAGGGCGACAAAATCATAAATACATAGCCGAATCCACGACTACGATACTTAAGATTGCTCAAATCCCTAATCTCAATAAATCAAAGGTTTGGTTGGATAAAGAATAATAAAGGGTATGGTTAACATTTGGGATATAAATTGGTGTAAAAATAAAAATAAACAAAACAAATAAATTAAAATCCTAAGTGTGGTTAATCACTATCCCAACCATCCCATGAATAAGACTCATATCATAGAATAACTCACGCTTTAACACTTGAAACACACGCTTTAGGTAGACACGAATTATACTCAACAAGATCTTAATCAAAGAATAAACCTTAATTGGCGTTCCCATAACTGCCAATTCCCATTCAATCCATAAATATAGTACAACAAATAGTGGTGATATCGACCACTTACATAACTTTACATCGTTGGTTTAAAACTAACTTCCAACTTTTCTTTCTTTCTTTTTCTTTTCTTATTTTTTCGATTTTTTTTTTTTTTTTTTTTTTTTTTTTTTTTTTTTTTTTTTTTTTTTTTTAACTTGAAACATAAACATAGATGTGTAAAATTTCACCACATCACTACAACTTTCTTTCCGGATAATTTTTCTATACTTTTCATACTTTCAGAAATAACGGTAATAGTGAAAGTAGTAAACACACGAAAAATAAACTCAAAAATATATAATATTTACTTTCACTCCAATTGCATTGTGCAATTTCCCGACCTAACCATAGATAATGAATTACGCACGCGAACACAGGTAATGTAAGGAAACACACTTTGCCTATAGCAATTAACCAACCACGGATTCTAATCTACAGGGTAGGCTAAGGTGTAAGGGTGTAACGAAACATTTTAAACATAGGTGTAAGAAACGAAAGGAATGGCTCTGAGGGTTTTTCTAGGGGTATCTTACTCTAAAAATGAGAGTAACAAAAGGGTTTATACGGGGGTTAACTAACCAGTGTAGTTAGTTAATAACACATAACATATAATAGGCTATTTGGGTGTAATCCTAGAAATTTACCAATTTAGACAAGTCATTCCAATTATATAAAATAATACTCATTATGGTGGTCTCGAATAGTATACAAGCCAAGTTCTAAAGTTTACAAGTCACCGGCACACTCATAGATTTGTGAATTTTGGAAAATCACAATTTTTGAAAATAACGTCATGTGTGCAGCTATGCAACTTAGATCTTAAACAAAAACATGCTAAAAAAATTTTAAGTTTGATATATTAAGCACATTTTAAGCATAATTTTTGAAAAATTTTAGGACAAGTAAGTGTTAAGTGTTCTAATTCTCCAATCCCCCCACTTAAGTTAAACAACGTCCTCGTTGTTTGTATAAAAGGTTAAAAACTGGAAAATAAAAGAATTAGAACAGAAAAACTCCCCTGAGATTTGCTCGGTATGATCCTCCATTAGTATAAGAGCAAAAATCATCTTTCTTGTGGATTAGAACGTTAAATCTTCATACTTGATGTATCCACAGGAAATCCAGGAAACTATAATACCACCAATGCTTTAAAACACACCTAAGATAAGAAAGGTTCAAACTTGCATAATACATTAGTAGTTAGGAAAAATAAAACTTAAAAATTAAAACTGAAGATCATCAGGTCAGTCGATGCGCCGTATCTTATGGAAGAAGATACGCCGTATCGAGCCTGGAATTAATACGGATCAGAATAAAGATGCGCCGCATCCTTAACCAGGGATGCGCCGCATTAAAAATAAACTGATAAAGAGTTTTAAAGTCGAAAATAAAAATGCAGAAAAATAAAATAGGATATGACCATTGCAGGAGATGCGTCGCATCTCAGAATTGAGATGCGCCGTATCTTCGTGCGGGCCTGACTGACTCGACACAGAAAACAGAAAATTAAAAGATAAATCCGGGTTGTCTCCCGGTAAGCACTTGTCTTTATTCCAGAGTCTTCAAGTTAGACTCACGTTCAGCTCTTTATTCAGTCCTTGTCACGGTCCATCCTTCTTCCTTCATCCGAAAGATTTTCCCGTATATCTCTGCGACGTTTTCTTCCGTTCGACTTAATCTAGTATAACTCTTTGTCTTCACCGCAGTATATTCTTCATCAGGACCCAAAGAATATTTGATGATTTTAAATTTTTCAGAAATAATCATGGGTGGCTCATTGTAAGGAATCCCAAGTAGTTGACACTTTCTTTTGGTGAATTCTTCCTCGTCTTTATCAACAAACTTAAAGTAAGGATCCTTAATCAAATAATCATCTAGTTCTTCAATCAATGACTTATTATTATAATCGTCTTGAATCGCCTCCCATTCTCTTTCCAAATCATATTGTAACCGTCGACTAAGCTTCGTGAAATCATCAAACTGTTTATGCACCCATTCCCAGAAAGTAGTATCCGATGTCCCCTTAAGTCTCTTCAAGCGTTCAATTCTGCCCTTTTCTTGTAAAGCCTCCGATTTTTGTGGGCAGTCTTCAACATTATCGTACCACTCATAATCTTCAAAGGTTACATCGTTTCCAACCCGTTTCATCCCAATTATACTTCCCCCATTACAGGTTCCGTCACTTTTATAATCGCAGGTCGGCCAAACACTACTCCCGTCCTTGAAAATGAAGGGTGTACAGGTGTGATTGATGTGCGCAAATTCCCATGGTTTATCCCAAACCCATGGTACTTGGTCATTCCATTCATAGTACCAGGTGTTTTTGAAATCGTCATAAGTCTTAAATCCTGGTAGATCTCCAGTAAGCACATCATCGTCGACTTGAAGAAGGTAGTTAAATTCCTTGAACTGCTTGCACAAGGGTGTCTCATAATCGAACACATCAATGTCAATCCTGAAAAGTTCTTCAATGCCCTCATTGATTGTTGAATCATGAAGTGACGACCCGTAATCGCTTTCTACTACTTCATCTTCTCCTCTCATCCAATATACCCATAATGCATCCTTAGTAGCACGATCCATGCTCTTATGGTTATTAAACTTACTAGCCAACCATTCTGAAAAATCAACATCGTGACGATCGTGGTTAACGTCAAAGCAAACCTTTCCAATCATATTCTTTTTTATCTCCATGAACTCGTTAAATTGCTTCTTAAAACTCCGAGTCAACCATGAAGTCATAATCTCCTTGACTTCATTTGCAGGGGCAAATTCCGGACTACCATATTTGAGTTCTAGCCAATCATTGAGGGAGAGGTCTATCAATCTTACCAATCTCCCATGAAATAGTAACTCCGCCAAAGCATAATTCATGTCATTATCCTGATAGTTCTCATTCAATCCCCAGTACTGTTCGGAATAAGGCATGTAAGAGATTTGGGCATTGCCTCCACCACAGCTTTCGTTGCTTGAATCCATGTATGCAAGATAGAATTTCCCATCATCTTCTTCGATAGTAGTCCAGTTCAATCCTTCGGCTTCAATGATAGGCCATAAGAGCGACAATTCTTCTCCAGTGTACCTCACAAATACATCATAAGAGAATACCTCTTTGTCAATGTTGCATAAACGCATGAATTCCTTAAAAGCAGCTTCAAGAGGAGTCTCCCAAGAGAATAAATCTGCATCGATCATGAGTACATTGAATGAATCTGAAAACAAGCATTCCTTAGCAAGATATCCGTTAACTGACATGTCTTCCATAGCAAAATCTGTCATCCAAGGTAAAATCATCAGTAGGATTTGTTCGCTAGAAGAGAAATTAATGAATATAGAAACGGATATATGAATACAAATAGCTGATATCTGCAGACGATGCGCCGTATCCAAAAAGTTGGATACGCCGTATCTTAATACGTTAAAATTAAATCAGACTTTATTCAGAAAATAGATACGCCGCTTAGAATTTTGAATGCGCCGTATCGAATTAATTAATCAAAAATCAGCTTATCTAATTAAAATTAAATGCGTCGTATTAACGAAAGTTAATGCGCCGTATTTTCGTTACGTTTAAAAATAAATATCGATTTTTGATTCAGAAAGATGCGCCGTATCGACAAAGATCGATACGCCGTATCTGTTTAATAATTCGCAAACTGTTTTTAATTAAAATAATAGATACGCCGTATCTACGAAAGCAGATGCGTCGTATGGCGTTAACGTTTAGAAAATTTTTTTTTTATCAAAAACAGATACGCCGTATCTGCAAAAGCAGATGCGTCGTATTACTTTATCGCTATTTGAAAAAAAAATCGTATTAAAAACAGATACGCCGTATCTTGGGGAAAAGATGCGTCGTATCGAATTAATTAAACGCGTTGTATTTTTAAAAATTAAACGCAATACGCCGTATCTGAGAGATCAGATGCGCCGTATCGTTTGATTTAGCACAGTACAACGATAGCAGAACAGAAAAATACGAAAAATAAAAACAAAAAAATTAAACACACAAACAAAAAATAAACACACAAAAATAAAAGCAAACAAATAACACACAATACAACAAATATGCAAAATAGTACAATGATGCAATTAATCTAATAAAAAGAAAAACCTAATTAAAATACTAATCAAATTAACAGATAATAACAATTCACTCCCCGGCAGCGGCGCCAAAAACTTGATGCGCGTGATGTGTCGTTGCGGTTTAGCAGTTTTAATGCCTACTCAAGTTTTAAATTTATATTTAGCCGACTTATCAATAACACACACACTTAACGAGCAGTGTACCCGGTCAGTATGAATATAATGGTAAGTAGAGTGTCGATCACTAAGAGTGGAACGTATTATCTCGTTATTCTAATCAGTATTTTAATATCCTAACGCAAGGGGGTTTCAGCCTGAGAGACTGGCACGATTTGTTTGCAATTAAATAATAAAATAAACCAATAGGCACGAATCAGCAAGTAGCACACACGTACACAGATAGATACTTGAGACAATAAGAGGGCTGTCCTTATAATTAAGTAGATTTTCACTTGTTTTATTGATAGCCTTATATGAAGTGTATGTAGTTGACCCTTTCTCGTTGGTCCTATTCTTATCGGCGAGTAAACCCTTAATGATTACTTATGTCTAAAAGTTATTCCTAAGTGATCAATTTAGTAATAACCGTGGGAGCCACATTATGTCCCGCAGTCAAATGCCCGCAAGCCACTAATAAACACAGAGGTTATCAATGCACTAATAAGTAGTAACCAAAGACATCAACATATAAACTTTAATTGATGGGAAAGCAAGTATTAAAGGGAGTGCAATCTTTTGTTGTCACATTACACAAGCCACCAATCCTGATGAATTAAAGTTTGCTAACACAATAAAACAAAACTACTTAATGAATTAAACACATGCAGCACCTTCTTACAGCTCTTGTATCTTTGATTTGGGTGTGTCTTGTGCTGCCTCCTTGACTGAATTCGTCCTTTGTTTCTCCTGTTCGGACTTAGGTTATAATATAATGCTCTCGAAATTCGTCTGGTCTTGGGGTATTTATAGTTTCTGTCTGAGGGAAGATGTGGCGCATCTAAGGAGTAGATGCGGCGCATGTACTTAACTTCGCGTGGGGTCCAAGATTATAATATTCAGGAATATTCGTACACCGCCAGAAGATGCGGCGTAACTCCATGATTAGATGTGGCGCATGTCCTCTTGTATCTTGGATCGTATCTGGTGATATCTTGATAGAGATGCGGCGCATGTCATGAGTGAGATGCGGCGCATCTGGAGCAGATTAGTCTTGATCTTCTTCATTTCAGTAGACTCTTCACTTTATGCATGTTTTGCTCCATAATCAGTCCAAAATCGCTAAGTTTCACCAAATGCTTGTTTTTACCTAAGAATTACAAAAGTAAACGATTAAGTATCAATCCTCATACATAATATAGTGAAACAAGTCAATTTAATAGGATAAATGATAGTAATAAAATGTACTTATTTGAGTTCATCATGTGTTTTCAAACTCAGCCATCTTCCTAGAGATACCTTTACCAAACCTAGGCTTAACAAACTCAACCTTTTTGACCCTAGGTACTTTTGATTCAACAACAGTAGGAATTTCTTCCTTTTTGTTCTTAGGGGTTGAATCAGATTCCACTACATCATCATCACTGTCAGACTCCCAATCTTCAATCAGGGGTGCTTGTTCATACTTCTTTACCTCAACCTTAGGTGACTCTATTTCTTTTTCACTAGTTTCAACTACAGGTTTACTAGTTTCACCTACAGGTTTGACCTCAGACTCAGATATGAAAGTTAATGTCCTAGTAGGAGGGGCATTAGCACTAAGTTTCTTAGGGTGAGCAACAGCATTATATCCTAGACCACTTCCTGAGTCTGCAAAGTGTCTTCCTATTGGTTTACTGAGTATATCAGTGGCAAATTGTTGTTTTTCCATCCTAACAACATGTTTTTCAGTTTCACTTTTAGCTAAATCTCTAGCCTGTTCAGCCTCTTCTACTTTTTCCATAAGAACCTTAATCTCATCATCTTTCTTGATAAGCTCATTTTTCAGGATAGTGATCTGATCAAGGTATTCAATTTCAGCCTTTTTATAAAATTCTAGCTTCTCTTCTAAGTTCTTTAAACCATATGCATAACTAAGATTGTCTAACTTAAGTGTTTCATTTTCCATCTTAAGATTTCCATTACTAGACTTAAGTTCATCAATTTTATCAGAACATGATTTAAATGAACAAGATGATTCATTGGATACCTCAGAGTCTGATCCAGAAGAAGAATAGGCCATGAGAGCAAAATGCTGTACTTCAGGTTCCTCTTCAGCTATCAATGCACAATTTGGACCATCTTCAGCATGATCACTCCAGTCATAATCTCCTAACCCATCACATGATACCATAGCAGTAGTAGGATTTGGCTCTTCATCAGCAGACTTCTTGAAATTCTCATTGCTTCTTTTTGGTGCTCTGCATTCTCTTGCAAAGTGTCCCTTCTTTCTACAGTTAAAACATTCAGCCTTTGATTTGTCAAATCCCACATTCTTGTTCCTTCTGAACTTCATCTCTTTACCAGTTCTTTTAAGAAACCTTCTTGCCCTCATAGTTAACATTGCAAATTGCCATTGCATATCAATCTCTTCAACATCATCAGGATCAAGTTCATCCAGATCTTGAGGCATGACTGAAGTACTTGTAGTAAGTTCAGCCAAATAAGCACAAATAGCAGCATCACTGATGGTGTTGGTGTTGGTGGAGTCAGCAGCAGAGACATGTGAACCAACAGCAGGAGCAAAAGTACCAACAGCAGAGTGCTGTTCTTGATGACTGCCAGAATTCTTGTTGCTTGAGGAAACAAAAGCAATATTATTTGTGGTAGAAGATGAGCTTGACAATCCTTTAACTTCTGATTCATACACCTTCAAGTTGTTATACAGATCATCCAATGTCATAGTATCAAAATCTTCCTTGTGCCTCCAAACCACTGTATGAGTGTTCCATTCAGAAGATAGACTTCTCAGAAACTTAAGATTGACATCTTCTTGAGATGGCTCAATCTTCAAAAGAGCCATCTGACTGGATAGCTTATGAAGTCGATCATAAGTTCCCTCAATGTTCTCAGAACTTAAAGCAGTGAAAGTTTCAAACTGATGCTTCAGTAGATTCTTTCTTGATTTCTTGGTAGCTTCATTCCCACCAAATCGAAGTTCGATTGCTTCCCATAACTCCTTAGCAGACTCAATATGATTAAAGCTCAATTGATAATCATTAGGTATTCCCATCATGAGAATACTGTGAGCCTTAACCTCCAATCTTCTCTGTGCTTTCTCCTCACTTGTCTTGAGAGTCAAGACTGATCCAGTAGCAGTCTTGGTTTGCACACTGTCGCCATTTAGAACAACTTCCCAAAGTGAGTAATCAACCATTCTCATGTATTGTTGAATCCTCATCTTCCAGATCTCATACTCTCCAGTCTTGAGCATGGGGACCCTTGATGCAGTAACCATGTGAGTAGAATCGGCTTCCATTGCTTACTTGTTGAATTAACAGATCTTGTAAGAAGTAATTCTTCTTGGTACCAGTTTCTAGATCACAAGCTCTGATACCACTTGGTGATCCCAGTTGAGCTTCACGATCTTATTAATTGCTTTAGATAAATCTAAGACAATCGGTATAGAAACTGATCTTGAGTTGTATATCAAATATTATGCGGAACTTAATATTTGATCTTAAGAAGAATTAAAACACAAACGAATTCTCAAACAACACTTCAATATATTAATATGATTGCTCGACAGCAATAGGGTTACAAGAAACCTTGAAGTGTAAACAATAATACGTATGCTAAGATAATCGATATCTAACCCTAACCCTAGAATCTCCTTTTATAGCGTAAGGAGTCCTAGTCGGTTTACAAGACTTCCTATACAAGAAAAATATCTTACGTATCTTTTCTATAATTATCCTTAACATACTATACATATCTAATAAGCAGCAGAGTAAATCTTCTAGCAGCAGAGTCTTCGTGGGCTAGCAGCAGAGTTACACTATGCCTATTATTCCAAACCAGCAGAGTCACAAACAGCAGAGTTATTGCGCTAATCAGCAGAGTCACATAACTATTCAGCAGAGTTATGTTTCTCAAATCAGCAGCATCTTTTAGACCCAACACGGTTCTTTATTTTTTTCTTTCATTCGACATTCACGCACACACAATACAAGTTCCTGGAAAACTATATCCTCTCCATTGAAAGCTGTGGTGCGCCCTCCATTGGTGATAGAATCGATCCAAGGTTTGAACGTTTTGGTTTTGTTTTCTTGCTCTCTTTTGGTTTCCTTTGCCTCGTTAAACTGCCTTAAGGTATCTCATCTCTCTCTTTTGTTTTCAAGCCATTCGACACATGTGTATGATTAACAATCTGATGTTAAAACCATGCTATATAACCTGTAAAAATCGTGCTTGAATAAGTGTTAATTGTCTTGTTAACTTGTACCTAAAAAACTGCACAAAATTATGAAGACTATACGCCTATAAAACTGTTTTGGTGTCTTATGTATGGACTGTTTTTTATGTCATGTTTAACAGCCCTATGTCGAACCTTATACAAGCCCTAAAATTAGTAATAAATGATCATTAATGTGGCTAATAACTTCTGGAAACCCTAGGAAATTAATATGGGTCGATTAGGGTTTAAGAGGGTTAAGTTTGTGTTGTTTCTGTCTCAAGTGCATGCTGTTCAGAATTTAGGTCGGGTTTAAAGGGGTCTAATTTGATGATACCAACGTGTTTTTGTATGATTCTTAAGTCTAAAATTAATTTTAAGTTGCCTACTTTCTGAATATATAAATTTCGTGGTTATTGGAGGTCGGGAAAGCAGTTTCTTGTATTTAAGAAGATTAAGTGTCAAAATTGAATTTCGGGTCTGGAAATTCAGTCATATTTTATGATTTTTCCTTTAAAAACTATAAGGTCTGGGAAGCCCCAATTTTTGTAAGAGAATAATTAGTATGTGTATTAGTTACTGGAATTTTTGTAGATTTTTCTGAAGGGTCTTGTTATGTTTTTAAAATACAAACTTTTCGGGTATACCATCAGGTCACATTCAGGAACAGGTTTGAAAAATGATTTTTGTTTGGATACTTTCACTAGGAGATAAAATCTGTAAAAAGTAGGGGAAGGATTAAACATATATAGGTGTCTCTGGTAAAAATTATAGAACCACATGAGCTTGTTTGTAGTGTTTTAAACATCATAAGAATATGAACCAGAATCACATGAGAAACCCTAAACATGTTATTAAATGACAATATGTACTAAGATCCGTTATGACATTAAATGAACACATAAGTATTAAATGATCCCTAATACGTTTAGATTTGTTGAAGGAGGCGTGACGTTGTTTCCTAGTGATCACTTTTCTCGTTGCTCTCATTCCATTTGCTAAGGTACAGATATTCCACCCTTTTTCAGTAAGGGTATCTCATGATTTTTGATTCCTTGATATTTTCTATTCTGAGTTGTGATTCATTTGATATTCGTTTGGTTATTCTATCTGATATGGTTGATTATTCGTTCTCTCTTGTGACTTCAATATTCGTATTAGAATCCTTTGATACTTTGTAACCCATTTAATATTATAACTTCGTGTGAAAACTTTTCTTAAATATATATCTTGATGATGTTTTGAGAAAAAACTATTTTAAAATGATTTCTATGAACACGATGCGACACCATTTTTATATGACGGTTTATTGACTTTTATGAAAACTACTTTTAAAAGATTACTTTTATGAAAACGATGTTTAATAGATTTCTCGGGGTCACATAAATTATTTGTACAGATAATTGTTTTGCTATCCCGTTTTGATATGATATTCAGTTTAGTTAGACATATCTTTGTTTGGACATATTATAATTGTTTCGTTATCTTTGTGTTGTTTCCCGAGCTAACTAGTCATGGAGGTACCATGGCCATGTCATTGAGGTACCAATGGCATGACACTATCTGTGGCGGTGTGATTGTTTCACGGCGTTCCCTTGTGATGTGTATATTATTATAGAGCTCGTGCACTTAATTGCCATTTTTGTACGCCAATATATTTGTCTGAGTACAGGTGTATGGTGGTATACATAACTTTGTTTTGCAGGGAGCGTATGTGTTGATCCAAATAATGTTCTAAAAACGTTATTTATATCTTTCGATAACTTCACGTTTTGAGGATGACAAAATGTGAAAACACGTTACGTTAAAATTAACGTAAACAAGTCTTTAATCGAAAGTTCCCATTTCTACGCAAATCATTCTAGGTATGCACAAACAAATTTACAACTTGACTAATGATCAAAGAAGTGAATTTGTGTTTAAGACATCACATTTTTAATGTGATAAAACATTTCTTTCAAAAATATACTTTACAAATTATTTTTGAATAATTAAGAAATGTTTTATTGGAAAAATAAGTTCAAATATCATAACAGCTATTTTTCCCCCCAAAATCAGCTCCAAACTTCCCCAAATAAGTTTTCACCAGAAAAGACAAAAAGAGGAGCATTTTTGTATGGCACGGTACCAATAAATTTAGTGGTACCGTGTGTGATTTAGTGGAGCCGTGCCTTCATAACGGCCATATTTTTTCTGCCTATAAATACCAGCCCACTTCACAGATTTTGAGCATCCTTTTACACACAGAACTTTCTGAGTTTAATACTCTCACCACATCTTTTCTTCTTGATCATTTAGTTCAGTTTTCTTTTGTTTAAAAAGTGATCCAATCATCCAACCAAGTGATCACCTTCATCCCTCTTCTAGTGCAAGAGAAGAACTCAAGGTATCCAAGAAGATACAAGAGTTGTAGTTGTAGTTAGAGCACTTGTAACATTTGTTACACACTTGTTGTATCCTTGTATACATCAAGATCATTTTTTCTTTTGAGAGAGTGTGAGAGAAGATCATTGTGATCTTATAGAGATATTGAATATCTCTTGTAGTTTGTGAGCTAGAGTGTTGATCAAGTTGATCAAGGGTAGATAGGATAGATTGAGTCAAGTGATCGGGTTGATCATTGTGATCTTGTCGAGATCTTGGAGATCTCTTGAAGCCATTGGGCTTGTGTGATTGATCAAGTGGATCAAGGGTATATCGGGTAGATCGAGTCTTGTGTGTTGAGTGTATGAAGTAGAAAGGATCAAGTGGATCGTGGTAGATTGGTGCTAGCTAAGATTAGCACTCGACATCTAGCTTAGTGGTGGAAATAGGATAAGCGACGTGTATGGTTTTCTCCGCCTAAAGGGAGGTTGTTGACATAGTACTTGAAACTCTCGAGTATGGTACTCGGGGAGTGGAGTAGGGCGAAGAAGAGCTTCGTAGCCGAACCACTATAAATCCCTTTGTCCCGGTTTGATCTTTCCATCTCTTCTCTTTACATTCATCACTTATATTAGATAGTTTAGTTTAAGTGTTCATATTGGTGTTTATTGATTACACAAAAGATTCGAATCAAAGTTTTTCAATAGTAAAGTTTTAAGAAGATTTAAAAACCGTTAAAACTATTCAACCCCCCTTCTAGTTTTCCACAATTGGTATCAGGAGCCACGTCAGTCAAGATTTTAAAGTAAATTGTATTTTAAAACTTGAATCGATCAATGGATTCCGACAAATATCTAGAAGGGCAATCTATGCAAAGACCACCACTTTTCGAAACCGATTGTTTTATTTATTAGAAAACAAGATTCGAAACATATGTGAAATCAAAAGACATTGATCTTTGGCATATTATTACCGAGGGTGACATACAACCGATTCAAAAGAATCCGAAAACCAAAAGGGATGAAATAGTTCCTTATGAAAAACAAAGTGATGAACTTAAAAGAAAACTAGCCAAAAATAATGAGGCTAAAATGATGATTTATAATGCTTTGCCTAAAAAGGAGTTTGAAAGAATTTTCATGTGTAATACGGCAAAAGATATTTGGAAAACTTTGTTAGTCACTCACCAAGGTAATAATCAAGTCAAAGAGAACAAGATAGATCTTCTTGTTCAACAATATGAACAATTTTCCATTTCGGAAAATGAGTCAATTGATAATGCTATTGCTAGATTTAAACTATTATTACTAGTCTTAAAGCTCTTGATGAAGGTTACTCTAGCAAGAATTATGTTAGGAAGTTTCTTAGGGCTCTACATCCTAAATGGAGAGCAAAGGTCACCGCCATTGAAGAGTCAAAGGACTTGGCGACATTATCACTCGATGAACTAATAGGAAACTTGAAGGTTCACGAGATGATAATCAAGAAAGACTCCGATATAGTCAAAGGCAAAAGCGAGAGAGTTAGATCTCTTGCATTGAAAGCCAAAAAGGAGTCAAGTGATGAGGAATGTTCGAGTTCTGATAGTGAAGATGAAGAGTATGCGTTAGCCGTTAGAGACTTTAAAAAGTTCTTTAGGAGAAGAGGTAGGTTCGTTAGGCAACCTCGCGATGACAAGAAGCCATCACAAAAGAACCGAGTTGAAAAGAAAGGAACAAGTGATAGGAAATGCTTTAGATGCGGAGATGCTAATCACCTCATAGGAGAATGTCCTAAACCACCGAGAATCAACAACCAACGAGCTTTCATAGGAGGCTCTTGAAGTGATAGCGGTGAAGAAGAAGAGAAGAAACCCAATGATGAAACATGCCTAATGGCTCAGGCTTCTAATGAGGTACATTCCGACTCTTCTTATTATAGTGATGATAATTCGTTAATAGATGATAACATACTAAATGACGAATATAATAAATTATGCGAAGTAAGTTCTAAAATTTTAGGTAGAAACAAAACACTAAAATTAAAATTGCATGAACTCGAAGTGAAAGTTTTAGAACTTAAGAATCAAGTCAAAAGAATTGAGAAAAACAAAGAAGTAGATGTAGAATGTAAGTCATGCATAAGTCTTCAAGTAGAGGATGAGAAACTCAAAGAAAATGCTTTGAGAATCATTAAGTTTGAAGAAGAAACAAAGGCACTTAACGATATGCTTGAAAATATTAGGTTTAGTGAACATGGCCATGCGGGATTAGGATTTGACCCAAACCAATCTTCTACAAGTAGTACTAAACAAGTAAAATTTGTAAAGCCTGAAGTATCTGAATCTGTAGATGACGACACCACTAAAGGTACAGACGGCACCACTAAAATTAGTGGTACCGTGGTACCGTCTGGAGCTAAAGTCAGAACTGGGTCAATCCTGAAAAATAACCTAAGTCCTAAACCAAGTCACTTAGTTATTAATAATGTAGAAGTACCTAGCGTTGGTAAAAAGGAAGTCAAAAGTCTTTACAAATCCTTGTCAACCCCCGGACTCGGTTTTGTAAGACCTGATGTTAGATCAAAGACTCCTTCACCTAGAAAAACAAATGTCCCTAAACCTCGGTCAAGAACTCCTCTACCGAGAGGTAACTTTAGAAGACAAAGTTATCCAAGTAACTTCCCCGTAACTTGGAATAACCGTCAATCACAAAGTTACTTACTGTAACAACCGTGATTTTAGCAAGTTAGTTTGACTAATAGTCTCAACCTATTTAACTTTTATGAGATGTGTACTATGGGTTTATATGTGGTATATATGTGGTATTGTGCGGTATATGGGTAATAATTACGTGTGTTAGCACTAAATCCATTGGTGTGAGATTTTCGTCGTGTTGAGTAGTGTGAATGTTGGGAGAAGTTCACTTTGATCGCCTTGGTGGTGTATAAATGACTTGTGTAATTTTGGTGTTTTGTGATTTTGCGTAACAAGTCTTCGTTCAAATATTTGAGCGTTTGTAAGTTACGTGGAGATTGTTTTTATGAGTTATATCAATATTAAGTGTGAAATTTCTATTTTTGGAAACTTGATTTTGAAAATGATATTTTTTCCGGATTGTCGTAAAAACGTAAGTTTATTGCGTAAGGTGTTAATTTCGGTATAGGGTTTTTATAAAATATCAAGAGTACAAGGTTTTAAGTGTAATAATTAAATTTAATAAAAAAAAATAAAAAAATAATACATTTATATTAGGGGCGCCGAATTTAGGTTTTAGAAGGGAATTAGGAAACCAAATTTTAATTAAAATACACTTACCTAATTAGTGTTTATCTAGAATTTTCCATGAGGCCTATAAATACAAAACCAAAACCCTCATTCCTCCCCTATTGAAAAATTCGGCCAAGCAAGAGAAGAAGAGAAGAAGAACATTTTTTTTAGGGTTTTCATCTTTCAATAATCAAGGTAAATTTATAATACTTAATGCTTAATTAATTTTTATAATTCATGTAGCAATAATATGATGGATTAAGGTTTATATTTAGATCTGTAAATTTTGATTATAAAACATGTGGGAATCATTCATTAGTGATATTATGATAATTGGTGAAGAGATTAGGGTTTAAAACATGATAATTAATGAGTTAGGGTTTTGACAGATTTGTAAGGCTGTAAAGATCCGATGAGATCTAATAGATGAAGATGAGTTAGATCACGAATTTTATGTCTAAATTGTAGTTCAGAGAAAGAGCTTTCCAAAAAGTCCGACCACGATCAATTTTGAGTTCGGGAAGGCAGTCAAACGATTTTTGTAAATTAAGGTATCAAAACAGTTAAACCGGGACAGATTTAGGTTAGAAGTAATGAGATCAAAAGTGGTTTAAAAAGTGTATTTTGGGTTAGGCCTTCTGTAGAAATTGCGTTCTATATTATGTTTGACTTCCACGCAAAAATTAGCCGATAATAAGTTGTGCGAGTATGTCTAAGGGGTCAAAACTTTTTGATATCCGATCAGATCCGAATCTGGATAGATGACATGTTTAATTTTTCATTGAGTACTTGTGTGTGTTTTTAGTGCATGGCCTTCTGGGACAAGCTTGTATGCTTATGAAGGATCATGGTTGATTTTTGGTGTGAGTTGTGAAGCGGTATTCGCTGTGATTTTATGTGGGTGAAAGTACCCTACAAATCTTCGTTTTCTGAAAGTTTTAATAAAGGGATTTAGTGAGTGTAAAGTATTGGGTGATGATTAGTATGGAGTCTAGGTAATTCGTAGTGGGTTATATGAACCTTAGACATCCATCATATATATGTGTTACATGGACTATAGCTTTTAGCTTGGTCGCGTGTAATGTGATATTATTATGTTGTATAGATTTGTGAGTTGATTGTTTGGAAGCTGCGGAGTTGAGGTGAGTTCATAGTCGCATATTTTTACTTTGTTTTAAACTTGGGATGGAGATGATGCTTGTTAAAATATTTTTTTTGAGTTACTGTGATTATGTGTTGTTAAAATGCATGGACTTGTAATGGTTATTGTATGTATACTGCATGTTATTGTGGTGTTTAATTGTGGTGATTATTTGAGTGGGAAAGTCCTAGTGGCTCTACTCATTATAATTATCTTGGATCGGTGGGCGCGTTCTGTCCCAATTGATGTGGTGTTTGGATCGGTGGGCACGTTCCGTCCCAATTTATATTTGGATCGGTGGGCACTTTCCGTCCCAATTGATGTGGTGTTTGGATCGGTGGGCACGTTCCGTCCCAATTTATACTTGGATTGGTGGGCACGTTCCGTCCCGTAAGCTGTGATTGCATGTTAGTTGTATGATAACTTTACTTTTACTGTCCTGCAATGCTATACTATGTTTTATAATCACAGTGAACCGATAATCGAGGTGTATTGTGTGTCTTAAACCTATGAATCTCACCAACATTATGTTGACGTTTTTAAGCATCATTTTCAGGTGAGCATTCTAAGGCTAAGATAGAAGGGCGCGATTAGAAGAGACCTAGTTGCATTTGAGGATGACTATCTTAAAGTTTTTAATTTGATTTAGTTGGATTTTGTTTATGATACATTGAATGTCTTCCATTATTACATTATGTTTTAATGAAGATACCTTGGAGGTTGTTTTTGGTTATTTTATTTTGGGGTATCGTTACGACACTTTGTGTCTGTTCTTTACTCTTTATATTTGCATATAGTAATTCTCTATATAGACGCCATGTGTTGTGATGATATCCATGATGTTGCACTCGCGTTTCCGCCATCGGCGAGGTGTGACATATTGGTATCAGAGCCTTGGTTATAGAGAAGTAGTTGGTTGAACCTAGACTATAACCTAGGAGTCCCTCATATAGTTGCATTTAGTGCCTATGTGTGAGTATGGTATTTTATGTGTCTATTTTTCTTGAGTTTATGAGTAGTTTCGTCGAGTTTCGGACGCCGATTGGACCCTCATACTTTGTATTGTATACGTCGACCTCCCTCGCGTAAGAAGTTTCGTTGGGCTATCAATTTTCTACCGGTTGTAAAGGAAGTGGTAGGATGAAGCGGACTAACCGCAGAATCCGAGTTCCCGTTAGTATAAATCTATGTTTGAACAAGGACGGGATGTATATGGAAAACATTGATGGAGAAGAAGTGGAGAGGTTTGCAACCACGCTGACTGCTGGAGATGGAGCCATTACCAAGTACTCTGGGAAGTGTCCTCACTTCTCATATGAAGGAAAGGTGGTTCTGTTTAAACCTCGTGAGTTGTATGTACCTGTGGAACATGCAGAATTGGAAGAAAGAAACAGGAATGAGTGGTTGAGTAAAGATGAAGGGTAGTTAGGATGGAATGACGTGGTATCGGATCTGGAGTCCGCAGCAGGTAGTAAGTTTAACCGATCTGAGTGGGGATGCAAGTGCGAGAGTGGAGTTTGAGCCATTGTGCGACGTCTTTTGTTTTGTGTCATGTTTTGGAATTCTTATATTGTCTTTTGCCGTCGGGAGCCATGTTGGAGCACGATTACTCCTGAATATTGGATCAGTTTTATCTATGTGATTTTGGCTATAGAGTTAAGTGGTCATTGAAATTGTTCCATGATCGTTGGAATTGTTCCATGTGAGATGATTGTTTGCATGAAGTGTGGTCATAGGAGGAAGTACACTTATGAAAGGGAGCATAAATAATTATGGTGGCCAACATAATTATACATGCTTCACAACACAAGTGGACTTGCAAGTATGATAGCATGGATTGTGTTGTATATTAGGTGCTATGTGGTATATATGCGTTATCATCGAGATGTGTGGTTTTGGAAGCAAGTATGCGTGTGGAATAGGCCTTATAACTATGGTCGCGAACATAATTATAAGGGTATCACACACGTGGACTTGTGACCATGATTACATTGATTGATGTTTGTTGTTATATGTTGTGGTAGTTGTTATGTGATATCATGTTGATGATGGTTGTATGGTTAGAGATGTATTCTCTTAACCGTTTGGGAAATCATTGTATGTGGGAGTGTGTGGGTGGTAGGATTCCATTCTACCTATCATATACTGATACCTCGATTGTCCGTTGGTACTAATGTTGTGATATTTAAGTTGGTTCGTTTGCTAGACTATTGAATGATGAGCCTAGTGAACTTAAACCTAGTATTGTGATTGAAATAGCTAGTGGTAAGGAGGTAGAGGTTGACAAGGTTATTCGTGGGTGTACTATAGTGCTAGAGAGTATCCCGTTCACAATTGATTTGATACCTTTTGGGCATGGGAGTTTTGATGTGGTGATAGGGATGAGCTGGTTGTCTAAGCATAGGGCCGAGGTCATATGCCACGAAAAGGTAGTTCGTATACCTTTGGAGAGTGCTGGTGTCCTTCGGATACAAGGAGAGTACTTAGGGAAGGACTTGAAAACCCTTAAGACTGCGAAGGCTAAAGAACGTAAGATAGAAGAGATTCCTGTGGTATGTGAGTTTCCTGGCGTTTTCCTGAGGACTTGTCCGGATTGCCTCCAATCCGTCAAGTTGAATTCCATATCGAGTTGGTTCCTGGAGCGACACCTGTGGCGAAATCCCCATATCGTTTAGCACCCTCTGAAATGCAGGAGTTGTTCGCGCAGTTGCAAGAACTTCAAGAGAAGCGGTTTATTAGACCTAGTCATTCTCCGTGGGGAGCACCTGTGTTATTTGTTAAGAAGAAGGATGGTTCATTCCGGATGTGTATTGACTATCGAGAATTGAACAAGTTAACGGTTAAGAATCGGTATCCTCTTCCTAGAATTGATGATCTTTTTGATCAACTACAAGGTGCTCGGTTTTTCTCAAAGATTGACCTACGTTCTGGGTATCATCAGCTGAGAGTGCATGAGGAGGATATTCTGAAGACTGATTTTAGGACTCGTTATGGACACTTTGAGTTCACGGTTATGCCATTCGGGTTGACAAATGCACCTGCGGTATTCATGGATTTGATGAATCGCGTTTGCAAGCCTTACTTGGATAAATTCGTGATTGTGTTCATAGACAACATTTTAATTTACTCTAAGTCAAAGGAGGAGCATGGAGAACATTTGAAGTTGATCTTTGGATTGCTGGAGAAAGAGAAGTTGTACGCCAAGTTCTCAAAATGTGAGTTTTGGCTTGAGGAAGTACATTTTCTTGGACATGTGGTGAATAGTGAAGGAATACATGTGGACCCTAGTAAGATAGAAGCGGTCAAGAACTGGAAGGCTCCTACAACGCCATCTGAAATACGTTCATTCTTAGGATTGGCAGGATATTACCAAAGATTTATAGCGAATTTTTCAAAGATTGCTAAACCCCTTACTTTGTTGACTCAGAAGAACAAGAAGTATGTTTGGGGAGAAGAGCAGGAGGTGGCTTTTCAGTCACTAAAAGATAGTTTGTGTAATGCACCTATTCTGACGTTACCGGATGGGCCAGATGATTTTGTTGTGTATTGTGATGCGTCGAATCAAGGATTTGGGTGTGTATTAATGCAAAGGGGTAAGGTGATAGCTTATGCATCCCGACAACTCAAGATTCATGAGAAGAATTATACCACTCATGACTTGGAGCTTGGTGCGGTAGTATTTGCTCTTAAGAATTGGAGACATTATCTGTATGGCACAAAGAGTGTTGTTTATACAGATCATAAGAGTCTTCAGCATATTTTTAGTCAGAAGGAGCTGAATATGCGACAAAGAAGGTGGATTGAGTTATTTAGTGATTATGATTGCGAGATTCGCTACCATCCTGGAAAGGCGAATGTGGTAGCTGATGCTTTAAGTAGAAAGGAGCGGATTAAGCCTAAGCGTGTGCGAGCAATGTGTATGAAGTTATAGTCGGTAATTAAGGGTAAGATATTGGCAGCACAAGAAGAAGCTCTTAAGGATGAGAATGCGACCTCTGAGATGCTGCGTGGCTTGGATCAACAAATGGAGAAAAAAGAGGATGGTGGACTGTATTTCTTAGATAGAATATGGGTTCCATCGGTAGGAGGTATAAGGAAGTTGATCATGGATGAGGCTCATAAATCGAGATATTCGATTCATCCAGGATCGGATAAGATGTATTATGATCTTAGAGATGCTTATTGGTGGCCGGGAATGAAGAGGGAAATAGCTGAATATGTTAGCCAATGTTTGACTTGTCTAAAAGTTAAGGTTGAACATCAGAAACCCTCTGAATTGTTACAGCAGCCGCCGATTCCTGAGTGGAAATGGGAGAGAATAACAATGGATTTTATTACTAAGTTGCCTAGAACAAGTAATGGACATGACACGATATGGGTCATAGTGGATAGGCTGACGAAGTCTGCACATTTTCTGGCCATTATTGAAGATTATAAGATGGAAAAACTGGCGAGAATTTATATTAATGAGATTGTGGCGAGGCATGTTGTGCCTGTGTCGATTATCTCTGATCGCGATAGTAGATTTACCTCGCGGTTTTGGCAATCTTTGCAAAAGGCGTTGGATACGCGTCTGGATATGAGTACTGCTTATCATCCACAGACGGATGGGCAAAGTGAGCGAACGATTCAGACTTTGGAAGATTTACTTAGAGCGTGTGCTATTGATTTTGGAGGAAGCTGGGATACTCATTTGCCTTTGGCGGAGTTTTCCTATAATAACAGCTATCATTCCAGTATTAGATGTGCACTATTTGAGATGTTATATGGAAGGAAGTGTAGATCACCTATTCTATGGGCAGAGGTTGGAACAAGCCAACTAATTGGTCCTGAACTAGTATAAGAGACTACGGATAAGGTGTTTCAGATTAAGGAAATACTTAAGGCAGCAAGAGATCGCCAAAAGAGCTATGCGGATAATCGCCGTAAGCCTTTGGAGTTTAGTGTGGGTGATTTTGTGATGTTGAAAGTGTCTCCTTGGAAAGGTGTTATGCGTTTCGGTAAGAAAGGCAAATTATCACCAAGATATGTAGCATCGTTTGAAATTACGGAAAGGATTGGACTTGTGGCATATCGGTTGAGATTACCTGAGGAGTTAAGTAGTGTGCATGATACGTTTCGCGTACCTAATCTGAAGAAATGTTTGGCGGATGCTAGTTTGCATGTGCCATTAGATGAGATTAAGGTAGATAAGACTCTTCATTTTGTTGAGGAACCTGTTGAGATTATGGATCGAGAGGTCAAGAGTATGAAGCGTGGTAAGATAGCGTTGGTGAAGGTACGTTGGAATTCCAAGCGTGGTCCTGAGTTTACTTGGGAACGTGAAGATCAGATGAGGTCCAAGTACTCAAAATTGTTTGCTGAGAAGGTTGATGAGACGAGCTGTTAAATCTCGGGACGCGATTTCCCTAAGTGGGGGATGATGTAACAACCGCGATTTTAGCAGGTTAGTTTGACTAATAGTCTCAACCTATTTAACTTTTATGAGATGTGTACTATGTGTTTATATGTGGTATATATGTGGTATTGTGCGGTATATGGGTAATAAGTACGTGTGTTAGCACTAAATCCCTTGGTGTGAGATTTTCGTCGTGTTGAGTAGTGTGAATGTTGGGAGAAGTTCATTTTGATCGCCTTGGTGGTGTATAAATGACTTGTGTAATTTTGGTGTTTTGTGATTTTGCGTAACAAGTCTTCGTTCAAATATTTGAGCGTTAGTAAGTTACGTGGAGATTGTTTTTATGAGTTATATCAATATTAAGTGTGAAATTTCTATTTTTGGAAACTTGATTTTGAAAATGATATTTTTTCCGGATTGTCGTAAAAACGTAAGTTTATCGCGTAAGGTGTTAATTTCGGTATAGGGTTTTTATAAAATATCAAGAGTACAAGGTTTTAAGTGTAATAATTAAATTTAATAAAAAAAATAAAAAATATATACATTTATATTAGGGGCGCCGAATTTAGGTTTTAGAAGGGAATTAGGAAACCAAATTTTAATTAAAATACACTTACCTAATTAGTGTTTATCTAGAATTTTCCATGAGGCCTATAAATACAAAACCAAAACCCTCATTCCTCCCCTATTGAAAAATTCGGCCAAGCAAGAGAAGAAGAGAAGAAGAACATTTTTTTTAGGGTTTTCATCTTTCAATAATCAAGGTAAATTTATAATACTTAATGCTTAATTAATTTTTATAATTCATGTAGCAATAATATGATGGATTAGGGTTTATATTTAGATCTGTAAATTTTGATTATAAAACATGTGGGAATCATTCATTAGTGATATTATGATAATTGGTGAAGAGATTAGGGTTTAAAACATGATAATTAATGAGTTAGGGTTTTGACAGATTTGTAAGGCTGTAAAGATCCGATGAGATCTAATAGATGAATATGAGTTAGATCACGAATTTTATGTCTAAATTGTATTTCAGAGAAAGAGCTTTCCAAAAAGTCCGACCACGATCAATTTTGAGGTCGGGAAGGCAGTCAAACGATTTTTGTAAATTAAGGTGTCAAAACAGTTAAACCGGGACAGATTTAGGTTAGAAGTAATGAGATCAAAAGTGGTTTAAAAAGTGTATTTTGGGTTAGGCCTTCTGTAGAAATTGAGTTCTATATTATGTTTGACTTCCACGCAAAAATTAGCCGATAATAAGTTGTGCGAGTATGTCTAAGGGGTCAAAACTTTTTGATGTCCGATCAGATCTGAATCTGGATAGATGACATGTTTAATTTTTCATTGAGTACTTGTGTGTGTTTTTAGTGCACGGCCTTCTGGGACAAGCTTGTATGCTTATGAAGGATCATGGTGGATTTTCGGTGTGAGTTGTGAAGCGGTATTCGCTGTGATTTTATGTAGGTGAAAGTACCCTACAAATCTTCATTTTCTGAAAGTTTTAATAAAGGGATTTAGTGAGTGTAAAGTATTGGGTGATGATTAGTATGGAGTCTAGGTAATCCGTAGTGGGTTATATGAACCTTAGACATCCATCATATATATGTGTTACATGGACTATAGCTTTTAGCTTGGTCGCGTGTAATGTGATATTATTGTGTTGTATAGATTTGTGAGTTGATTGTTTGGAAGCTGCGGAGTTGAGGTGAGTTCATAGTCGCATATTTTTACTTTGTTTTAAACTTGGGATGGAGATGATGCTTGTTAAAAAATTGTTTTTGAGTTACTGTGATTATGTGTTGTTAAAATGCATGGACTTGTAATGGTTATTGTATGTATACTGCATGTTATTGTGGTGTTTAATTGTGGTGATTATTTGAGTGGGAAAGTCCTAGTGGCTCTACTCATTATAATTATCTTGGATCGGTGGGCGCGTTCCGTCCCAATTGATGTGGTGTTTGGATCGGTGGGCACGTTCCGTCCCAATTTATATTTGGATCGGTGGGCACGTTCCGTCCCAATTGATGTGGTGTTTGGATCGGTGGGCACGTTCCGTCCCAATTTATACTTGGATTGGTGGGCACGTTCCGTCCCGTAAGCTGTGATTGCATGTTAGTTGTATGATAACTTTACTTTTACTGTCCTGCAATGCTATACTATGTTTTATAATCACAATGAACCGATAATCGAGGTGTATTGTGTGTCTTAAACTTATGAACCGATAATCTCACCAACATTATGTTGACTTTTTTAAGCATCATTTTCAGGTGAGCATTCTAAGGCTAAGATAGAAGGGCGCGATTAGAAGAGACCTATTTGCATTTGAGGATGACTATCTTAAAGTTTTTAATTTGATTTAGTTGGATTTTGTTTATGATACATTGAATGTCTTCCATTATTACGTTATGTTTTAATGAAGATACCTTAGAGGTTGTTTTTGGTTATTTTATTTTGGGGTATCGTTACGACACTTTGTGTCTGTTCTTTACTCTTTATATTTGGATATAGTAATTCTCTATATAGACGCCATGTGTTGTGATGATATCCATGATGTTGCACTCGCGTTTCCGCCATCGGCGAGGTGTGACACTTACCATGGGAAATGTGTCCTCCATTCTCACATCCCAAACAAATGCGACAAATGCGTAAGATGTTTAACACTAACAACTTTGGACCCATGAGATATTGGGGACCAAATATTTGAGCTTCTGTCTTGCTAGATAGAGATGGTTGTGAAGCAACTTGAAGTCCAACTAATAGAGTATGATTAGTGATTGCACTAATCTTGTGACGCAAAGTCAAGTCGTGTCTCATATTGCTTAACTTTCAACAAAGGTAGTCTAGTCTTCTAGTTTTAAGGGCAACACCTCAGGCTAAGGTACGCTTTCTTAAAACACCGTTTGTTTGTAGACATGTTAAGCATATAGTATTCTTAGAATCTTACTTAGTAGGCACTAACATAATGGATGGAATTCACATCTCATCATTGCTCAAATATTTGTCGACGACAATTATATCAAACTCAACTTGTCCAGAAATGTACAATGATCGCTTAAAGATCGTGCGTGACAAGTTTGAGATGAGCATGATGAGTGAATTAAGTGTATGTCCTTGCCCCCATATATTATTACATGAAGATTGTATCTTCTTAAGTTTAAGTATACCAAAGTGTATATATATATATATATATATATATACGCCCATGACTATATATAATATATATATATA